>JAODJW010000094.1:15854333-15887274 GCA_026777045.1 Hyperopisus bebe
CCCTAACCCTACTACCACTAACCTAGCCTCCCCTTCCATTCTGTCCAGATTATTTTTATACAATGCCTTATATAGTGGCCGGGGAGGCAGTTTTTGGAACTGGCTGTTAGTGACTGATCAGCAAACGAATGTCTCTGCTATGTGCCTGACTGCAAGACACAGAAGCCATGTTAACCGATGTTGGAAAATAAAAAAAGACATTCTAAATAAATGAATACTACAAACATCAACCCTTGGACTTTGGAACCCAAAGTCCAATTCATGACATTTTTCTGTCAGCAAGACAGTTAAGACAACAGATTTGCTAAGTACTGTATAGGTCAATGGCAAGTTTATTTTTTTTTATTGTAAGGCAAAATTTTATAAAGCAGTAAATGTGGGCTTATGTGCGAGAGTAAAACACTAAAAAAAATTTAAATAGTGAAAAATGGCATTCCTCAAACCTTTACATTGCAAACATATTAATAGAAGCATCATAAAAAAGAAATACACTCACCACTGGATCTGAAATGAGATAACGGCAATGATTTAAAGCATCAAATGTTAGCTTCACTTCTTCAGTGTCAATTGGACTGCATAGAAGCTACAGTTTTTTTAAAACACGTTGCCTCAACATATTGCGAAAATTATTTCATTATCATGAAAAACAACATAAAAAATGATGTTTCATTGCCTTTGTTGGCTTTGGTAATTTACAGCTTTTACAGAAATTTTAAAAGAAAACAATAAAGCAGTTCTTTGGGGGGGGGTGTTGTGGCAGTCATTGTAGGAGGGGCTATAGCACCCTCAAGCTCCTCTTTAGAGCTAGGCAATAGGGCAAAATATTTCATCACAGTTTTTTTTTTCATATCAGCCGATACTGATAATTATCACAATATAATTCAAGTCATTATTTCTTTACTTCAGGGCTCAATTTTTACTTAAAAATCCCTCGGAATTGCCAGTAAACATATCCAGTAAATGAAAAAAGGTGAGAAATCTTAATGGACTGCAAAGTAAAATCAGTTTTTAATAAGATACAGAAAAGCTTTTGTCACAGGACGTAACACTACAGCATGCAGACATTACAGTTTGTTGCTCAGTTTCCTTCTTTGACTGCCTCTATTCTCGTTCAAGGGATTAGGTTTGACTTTGCTGTCAGAGTAGTGAAAAATAAAACGCGGTGTCCCATTTTTAATCAAGATGAGATGCAATTTGTCCTGTATTTCATTAGATTGAAAGTGGAAGTCATAATAGCTGATGTCTGTAACTGTAAGCACTTGCCTTCCGGATATTTCAGTGAATTCCAATGCTTCAAGCTACAATGCTACAATATGTCTTTCAAAAAAAAATAAATGAAAAGATGTTATGGCTGCTGAGCTGTCACTTTCATCACCGACGCTTGAAGCTTTCCCTGAAGAGGTGCTTATCTCTTCCATGATATAACCAAAACAGTAGCATTTACCATGCTCCGCTAACTCAAACAACCTCCCAGTGCACTAGTTGGGCAAGGGTTTCCGTTCATAAAACGCTAACATATGATTGGCTGGATTTGCGTTAATTTCTGTGATGAAATATACTGATGTGCTATTGTGCAATGCTCCTTATTGACAGTTTTTTAAAGTCTCTTGTTTTTATATCGTTACAATTTTATATTATGATAATTTGAAATATCGTTTATATCGCCCAATCCTATCCCCTCAGTAAATTTTGCAGACGGGGGAATTTTCACGGGTGACGATTATGTTCATGTCCATACTCTGGCTCATTAGGGACTGAACTGTGTTCCCCAGGTGTGAGCCAGTACTTGGAAACTCTGCATTAGAGTCTGCATCAGTTATGCAGCTCTATAGAGGTAAGTTAATGTTGCCATGGTGCTTTTTTATTTTTATTCTGTAAAACCATTGGCACAGATGGAAGTATTGTGTAGATTGAAGTGTATGGGGTCACCATTCCTATAGAAAAAGAAGTGATAACACTCTTAATGGAATCATCCTTAACTCTTGTAGCCTGTCAGCCAGGACTTTGCATCACCCACTGCTCTGCTCTTTGTCACGGGTCAAGGTGTCAATCGTTCTGGTAGCCTGCTGGTCGTTTTAAAATAACATAGGGCATGGCTCTAGGGCATTGGGTAAGTCTGACCGGGCCCCTTTCCCATCATTCCATGCGGTGACCGCCCACCTAGTAAGTATCCAACCATGAGCTGACTGTGAGGTGCACACCTGAGAAGCTCAGTCTGTAACAGAGCCAGCAAGAAACAGTGGTATGAACAGCAGACTGTCTTTTTAAAGACTCTAATAAAAGAACATTATTTTCATCAAAAGCATATCTCTGTCTCTGTCTGGTTTAAAACCTACACTATATGTACAGAAGTACTGGGTCACCTGACCATTACACCTAGAGGAACTTTTATGACATCCCATTAAAAATCAATAGGCAGTTAATTAGTTGGTCTCCCCCCCCCCCTTGCAGCTGTAGTACAATTTTTGCCCATTCGTTCAGTAGAGCATTTGTTAGGTCAGGCACTGATGTTGGACTTGGAGGCCTGGCTTGCAAACTCAATTCTAGTTTATCCCAGGCCAGTCAAGTTCTTCCACACCAAACTCACCCAACCATGTCTTTATGGACCTAGCTTTGTACAGTTATGCTGGAACAGAAAAGGGCCTTCCCCAAACTGTTCCCACAATGTTGGAAGCATATAATTTTCCAAAATATCTTGGTATGCTGAAGCATGAAGAATTCCCTTCGCTAGAAATTAGGGACCTAGCCCAACCCTTGACAAACAACCCCATACCATTATCCCTCCTCAACCAAATTTTACAGTTGGCACAATAGAGTCAGGCAAGGAACGTTCTCTTGGCATCCACCAACCCAGACTTGTCCATCAGACTACAAGACAGAGAAGCGTGACTCATCATTCCACAGAACAAGTTTCCACTTCTCCAGAGTCCAGTGGCAGCGTGCTTTATACCACTCCATCCGACGCTTGCCATTGTGCATGCAGCTGCTCGGCCATGGAAGCCCATTCCATGAATCTCCTGGTGCACAGTTTTCATGCTGGGGTTAATGCCAGAGGAAGTTTGGAACTCTGCAGTTACCGAGTCAACAGAGCATTGGCAACTTTTACACACTATGTGTCTCAGCATTTGGTGTCTACTTTACATGGTCTGCCACTTTGTGGCTGAGTTTGTTGCTCCTAAATGCTTCCTCTTTGCAATCATGCCACTTACAGTTGACCGAAGAGTATCTAGCAGGGAAGAAATTTTACAAACTGACTTATTGCAAAGGTGGTATACTATGACACTACCAGACATGAAATTACTGAGCTTTTCAGAACGATCCATTCTTTCAGAAATGTTTGTTCACCTGACTGCATGGCTGGGTGCTTGATTTTATACACCTGTGGCAATGGGTCTGAATGAAACACCTGAATTCAATGATTGAGAGATGTGTCCCAATATTTTTGTCCATATAGTGTAGTCTTCTCACTCACCTGCGACACGACAATAAAAATGTGTTTTGTAAAAGTACAATTCATGTTTCGTGAAAGGACATTGTGGTTGCTGAGACTGTTACAGTGTGGCTGAGAAATGGATTTAAAACTGAGCTCCATCAATTAGATGGATTTAGATGGAAAATGTAGATCTTGACTGAGTGTCATAATCAGAAGAGTCATAATTGCTTCCTAATCTCTCAGCGTGCATTCTGTCTGACAAACTCCTCTTCCTGTTACTTCACCCAAGTTTGACAAAGTGATATAACAGTCATATTTAGGGGAACGCGGGACTCCCAGAAGAGATTGTTATGTTCCAGGATAGCAATTACAGAATTGCTAGGGCATTCTCCGTTTATGGGCAGATCAATGCATAGTCCTACAATTTACATGCTAGATGATCAGAATATAAATTCCAGACAATTCTAAATGTGAATTGAGTGCCCGTTGCTAGGTACCAAACTCCCCTCCATCTTTGCTCGATGACAGAAATGCACCTCTCAGCCCCCCCCGCCCCCCCCCCTTTGCAGGCGTGCTTCAGACCATTGTGCTGAAGAGCCGCCCCCCTTCCCAGCCCGTCACCCGCGACTTTACCAAGGTGAGAGGTACTCGCGGAGGCTGAAGTGGCGATTCGGCTGCAGCTGCCCAGGGGAACTTAGAAACCGCTGTCCCCATTAACAGGAAGCGAGTGGGCCATAGACTGGGAAGAGCTGAAGCCGATTACAGCTGCCGAGCTTCTGATCTCCAGAGTATTGAAAGATCTTTGTAGTTCCCTTCAGTGCTATAAGACGTCATGCGTAAAAGGGTGTGAAACCTCTGAACCACATGGAAGCGCCTGGAATTGGTTTCGTTTTTTAGACAATAATATTAGTGTTTTTATGTTAGTGTTAGTGTGATAGTGTATTGAACTGCATGATCTCTGTTAGTGCTTGGCTTTCAGTGTTAAGAAGGCTTGTCCTGACGGCGTGAGCATTTTTCCAATGTGTCATATTCATTCCCTGGATTTGGTGAAATTGTCAGGGAGGTTTTCTCTTGGAAACGTCTCCCACTTCCACTTATCCCCATTTCTTGGAAACCTTCGGTTCCCACCAGATGATCGATGACGTGCGCTCGTTTGTAAGCTGGCATCACGCGCTCTGATGAGCGATGCCGTTTAACGGAACCATCTGTTTGGACGCTGGGTCACTATGCCAGGCTGTCAAGTTTTCCATCTGAAGTGAGACTCAATTTTACAGGGAGAAACGCCTAAGGAATTTGATTGCTTTTATATTTTATTTATAATATATTTTAACATATACCACTTTTTGACCTGATAGATTTGCATTTTAAACAGGGAATTAGTTCATTCTTCAAACCAGTATAGATCTGCAGTTTCAGGATTTTTGACATTTGAAAACATGTTATCATTACTTTTGCTTGACTTGCTGTCTGCAGTTTAGGAGAACTGGTATCTCTGAGGTACCCTAAGTGTGTGCAGGTTTCTGCCAGCAAGTACACTCTGTGATGGACTGGCATCCCTTGCAGGGAGCCGCTGCCCTGGGAAATACGCTTCCTGTGAGCCTCACCCTCACCCTGTGAAATACGCTTCCTGTGAGCCTCACCCTGTGCTGGATAAGCGATCGGAAGATGATGATGCATTTTACTTATACTCACTTTGAAGAATAACATGATCATTTCAAGTGATGAGACTAAAATATATCACAAAGTTTTATATTTAATACTTTTTGGTAGCAGGGCTTAAATGTGTCAATCCATCTTCTAACTGTTGGCTTTTATATATATAGCATGAAATAAATTAAGGGATGTTGTGAAGTGGTGCTGTCTTTCGAACTGACAAAGGTTATTCATTACAACTAAAAAACAGTATTCCTGAGGGAGTGTCTGCTGATATGAGGCTAGGCAAGCGGTACTGTGGCCTTCTGCCCCCAGGGTCAGGGGTTGAAATCCCACCCTTGTTCTGTGTATATGGAGCTCGTGTGTACTTCCTAAGCTATATTGGTTTTGCCTGGGTGTTCCAGTCTTCTCCCACAGCTAAAACACGTAGGTGAAATGGTGTCTGAATTCCCGATACTATGGGATGAACTGGCATCACATCCAGACTGCTTGGTGCTTCATGCTCTCTATAGCCCTATACTGGGTAAGTGGTTAGAGGATGGATGTGGGGTCCTTTCTCACATCTACCACTCTAACTGCTGGCTATGGTTCCTTTTTTGTGTTTGCCTTGTTAGGGTAATTGAGGAGAGCAGCCGTATAGACTCGTTGACAGTGTAATTATGTGGACTGTCGTAGACCTGCTGGCTGTTAGGTTTCTGAGGAGCTTGGCCATGAGAAGCTGTGCAGTACCGTACCCTCGCTGTGATAGCCTGGCTGTGATAGCCTCACTGTGATAGCCTGGCTGTGATGGCCTGGCTGTGATAGCCTGGCTGTGATAGCCTCGCTGTGATAGCCTCGCTGTGATAGCCTCACTGTGATAGCCTGGCTGTGATAGCCTCACTGTGATAGCCTGGCTGTGATGGCCTGGCTGTGATAGCCTCACTGTGATAGTCTGGCTGTGATAGCCTCACTGTGATAGCCTCACTGTGATAGCCTGGCTGTGATAGCCTCACTGTGATAGTCTGGCTGTGATAGCCTCACTGTGATAGCCTGGCTGTGATAGCCTCACTGTGATAGCCTCACTGTGATAGTCTGGCTGTGATAGCCTCACTGTGATAGTCTGGCTGTGATAGCCTCGCTGTGATAGCCTGGCTGTGATAGCCTCGCTGTGATAGCCTGGCTGTGATAGCCTCGCTGTGATAGCCTGGCTGTGATAGCCTCTGTAATCTCCACAGAAGGGCTCCAACAGAGGCTTGTGCTGCCATGCTGTTCCATGTCACTGGGCAGCACAGTGTGCAAAGCAGTAGATTGTGATGAGTTAGGAGGTTTGGGGGGGGGGGTGGTTGACCACCGTTCTGACACTGAGCCTGGCTTAGGCCAGCGTAGGGCCGAGTGGTAGAGAGCAGGTGAACTTAGGTTACATGGTTGGGTTTCTTACTCTCGGCTCTATCTGCCTGGATCAGGTGGGTCTCTAAAACCACTGGAGAGCCATCTTGCAGTTTACCTGCTTTGGCCTGGTTTGGAAGTGTCACTACTGCTAAAAGCAGGTTACTAGGTGAGTTTGAAACCACAGAACAGAGGCCCCAGAAATAACACCTGCCATTCTCCTATTTATATCCACTTTCCCCCTCTCTTTCTCCTTCCCTTTGTCCTCCAGTCTTCCTCCATTCCTCTGTTCTACCCTGGGTCTCTCTGCCCTAGCTCTTGTGTCCTGGATAGCTCTGTTACGCTAACTCCCCTGGGCACAGTAAGCACCAGTTGGCCCTGATGTTCACTGTTAGCCAGCCACTCCTGCAGAAGGCAGGGTGACAGATTCCGCACGCATGTCAGCCTTTGGTATGTAAGCTGACACTTAAGTTGCAGCTGACATTTAGAGGACCCCGAATAAGCTCCACAGCTTGACCAATCAGGGGGAGCATGCCAGAGTGAATCAGAAGTAATTATACGGTGTAGGATAGGGTATAATGGGATATCCGCTGAACTGGGAATTTACCATTGAAGACCTAAGTTATGCCTTTTTAATGGTATCTGCAACCTGAATGACGAGAAAGTTTCCCAATTACATTTGTACAGTGCGTTCTGGGCCTTACTAGAGAGTTTGGTTATTGCCGAATTTCTGCTGTTGGTACTGCTTGTTCCACAGACCTCTATCTGATGAGTCCAGCTCATCTCCCTGGAAAAGCGTGGAGAATTACACCTGATTTGGCATGGAGCATCATGTGGCCTCACTGTACCTGCGGCTCGTACTGCATTCTGAGCTCATCAGCACACAGGGGCCCATTTTCAGACCCCGAGCTCACTAAATTCTTGTGGGGAGTCATTGCGTGGGCCAAGAGGAGTCCTGGCAGAAGAATAGAGCTTGACATGTGGCTGTAGACAGCCTTGTCAGCGCGCATTGGCACCCCACCTCACACCTCAGCTGGTTTTAACAACCCCCCAGGGGAAAAGCCAGGCTAAACGTAACTTGTACCTTATTTCCAAGTCATACCGTTATACCGTCCTACAGCACGGTGGGAGATCTTCCTTCCTGCGTCCAATCAGGTATCATGAACAGTACAGTATGTCTAAGAAGTCTGCATGTTTAAGGACATTCAGTTCCCTTTTAATAAGTTTTCATTTGTGTGGTAAATTAGCTTATGCCTATCGTTTATTCATTTAGAAATTCTCTTATTTTCAAATATCAAGACATAGATCTCCAGGAGCTTCAAGATGTCCGAGGTGTCGGTCGCCGTGTTTGGCTGCTGTTTGGATGTACCCGTTTAAAATCAGAATGCAGTTTCCTGACCCGGTCCGGCCAGGTCAAGCAAATTGTCACCTTCTGTAAACACATTAACCAAGGAGAGCTGAGTGGACAGGAGGAAGCCAGGATTTAGGACAGTTCTCCTCTTCTCCAAACTTTTGCCCAATGTGAGATATCTGGGCCCACGTCCAGCCCCCATGACCTGTTTGCCATTGTATGACAAACGGCTGCTCCTCACGGAGAGCTACTGGCATAGGATATATACGTATTTATTATGCATATTTATTATGATGTAACGCCCCCAGACCCCACTGGATTACAGCATGGCCTTTAATGTTGCCTTAGATGCCTCAGCTGCAGCGGTACTAAGTTCCCCTGCTGTCTGGCATGTGGCTTTGGCAGTGTGCCTACCCCATAGTCCCACGGAACACGGGATGGATTACGCTTCACCCAAAGCGTTCAGGTAGGTTGGTTATTCCATATGCATATTGCGGGGGAATCATTTTCAGCACAGATAAGGACAAAGCGGACATGGGAAGGCTGCCGGCTCCGGCTGATGCGTATTTGCTAACATTATGTCTGTATTTTGACGTTCTTTTCCGCTTTTCAGAGTCTCCCGGTTTCTCAGTTCACTTCCTTTTAGGGCCTAAGAACCAGGAAAAGTCACCTGTCACGTGTCTCGAAGCCCGCTGTCCCGATACGTTTATCTCTCACATTCTTACAAATCCATTTTCCTCAGTGGTGTCTCCTCACCACGTAACACGGGCACAGTCCATGGCTGAAGACTCGACACAAAGATAATGGGCAGCTGCATCCATTTATTCAGCTGGGCTGTAACTGAATCAGCATCTTTCTTCAAGGGTACAAGAGTCAGATCCTGTCCCATGAGCTACCTATAAAGCTGACAGTAACATTACAGTATATGACAAAAAAACGAAGCACCAATATGTGTCCACAAACTTTTAATATATACTTTTTTGAAAACATGGGATGAAATTTACACAATTTATACACACATACAATGGATGAGGGGTGCTTAAAGATGTCCTATTATGCTTTTCTGGTTTTTCTCTTTACTTAAGTGTTGTATATCTTTATTTAATCTTTATCTGCATCTAAACAGCCTGTAAAATCTTAAGGTCTGAAGTACCCATCAATGGGAGTAACTCTCGCCAATGGAAACCACACTTCTCCAATCTGCCTGAAATGGCCTATTGGAAATCCAGGCCTTATTTCTGTGACATGGTGAGGTCACCTTGTAACACAATCCTTATTGGCCGTCTACCTGCAAGCTTGGCAGCTCACACAACCCACAGCCTGCATACCAACTACTAAACCAGGATTTTGTTAGCCATGTGATGAAGACCTCTTCTGGTCTGTGAGGAGAAATGCAATATTACTTGTGAATTTGTCATGTTTAAGACAAATTAGCTACTTAGAGTGTTCAAGGTGGATTTATGATTGCAAGCTGTAATGTTACGGTCGCATTCCAACATGGGCTTCCGCGAACTTGCTAGCTAAGTTTCTAATGCCTTCTGTATTTTTACTCATGTGTTATGCCGAGTTCTGCCTGCAGAGAACCGTATGTCTGTTCATGGGTCTGAGAACAGCTTGGAAACCACCGGAGACTGTAATGAATTATACCTAAAACAAAACAACACAAAAGAGTTTGCCTCAGAAAAAAGTGCACCAACTTTCAGTCTAGTCAATATAAACCTTCAGTTGTAAACTTTGGATGAATTATTGCTTTCAAGCAATACTTTGCTTTAGAGATAATCAGCAACTGCCCAGTATTTTTCACTTTAGTTTTGTGCAGTGCTGCGATGGACACGAAGGTCTTTGCAGCTGAATCAGCTTGGCATAATGCAGAGATATTATCAGACTGGAAGATGACGGAATATGTAGGTGTGGGCATGCTGACCAATCAGAGCACACTGGGCACATCGGGGGTGGGCCTTAAAGACACGGGAGCTCTAACAGAGCGTTTCAGGCAGAGCGTGAATAGAGATAAATAATGTGTTTTTGGAACACTGAAGCATGTAAATCTATTTTAGTAGACCCCAAAAGTAAAATTATAAATATTGAAAAAGAGCATGATAGGTCTCATTTAAACAACATCACCCTCCCTTTTAGCAATACTGTTATTTCCATGATCAGTTTCCTTTTGGCTTTTCTTCATCCATACAAATGTTTGCCAGCATCATGCTAACTGTCTCCATGCTTCAGCCTAAGGTGGTGCTGACAGGGTGAATCTTAGCACCCGGGCATGACAGGGTCTGAGGATAGCTGCTCCGTTTTGATGAAAATCTGAATCCATCACATAAGGCTTATTTCAGGACACGTCCCATGTCAGCTATGCAGCTGCCGGCTCATTGCGCCTAGAGAATACAGATTCGCAGCTTCCCAGAAGCCCTGGGTGCGAGAATGAGGCGGTGCCCTTATGAGGAGGGATCCCACTCTGTCAGCATAATTAATTCTCGCACGCTGAGATAATGTTGTTAGAGAGATGGCTGCGTTTTGTCTAATGAGATCGGCTCTGCTGCGCAGTTACGCCGCTGGTGATAAGATTTAGTGAGGGATGGCGGTGTATCCTGAGCACGTCTGTGTCCTGCGTGATAACGGTGGGCAGGCACAGTCCGGCTCTGCGCATTCAGCTGCATTCATGAGTGCGGATCACCCCTGATCCAAGTCTCACAAAGCGCTGGTGAGTCCAAGCCCCCCAATCTGGAGGCGGGGCAGATCGATACGGCCTCCCAAGGAGAGGTATGGGAATGAGAGATTTCACTGGCGTCCAGTGAAAGGCCAGGTTTTTTTTTGCCTTTATGTGAATGCCGCTGTGGGCTGAGGTGAATTGGAAATGTTGTGAGAGCATGTTCAAACTGCAGAATGGAAGAAGAATGAGTGGTAAAGTTAGGCTGAGTCCCAGAGGGGAGACAGGTGTCGGCTGGGTTTATCTCCAGCGCACTTAGTTGGACCTGGAGTACATTTAGCAGTGAAATAGCCATTTTCCTCAAAATACAACATTGAAGTGAATTATGGGGGGCTCTCCATTCGGCTGAAGGGTCCAGGGCTGACAGGGACCCTAAGAAATTAGAAGAAATTGGATCGATCTAGGTTGAGGGCCCCATATAAAATGCTTTCATGGGCCCCACAATTTCTAGTGGTGCCCCTGTGTCCAGGTGTTCACCTGCGAGGCAGATGTCTTTCGGTTCCATGTTTGGTGACAGAGGTTTCCTTTTCTTTCTAATCCTTACTGCTTCTTTTCTCTCCTCTCAGGGAAGCATTCGGCAGTGAGCGGAGCGGTACAGTGTCTCCCTGACTCAGCACTGTTTTCATTTCGGTCTTTGTGGCCTTCTGAATAGACTTTTGCATCTCCCATTATTTTTGCTGTACCATTCAAACTGCTGTCCCTCCCACCCTGAAAAGGAGAAACAAAGTAGTCATCTCCCCCTAAATGCAGTTGGCTTTCCCACATGGCTATTTTGTAGCAAAACCGCAACAATATTCAATTATACTTTAGGACAGGGGCACTAAACCCTGCCTGGAAGTGAATTGCACGCCCCTATGATAGATGAAGTGAGGCAGACTCTCCCCTCATTAGTTGCAAGAGATGAGAAACGTGGAGAGACTGTGGCCAATTAGTCTTGTGCTGAAAACTTAACAGCCTTTCCTTAATAAAAGTCGCTTCTCTTGGGGTCCAGAGTGACCCGCTGTTCTTTTGTTAAGGCTGTTAGTGGGTATTAAGGCACCAAACATCAGGGATCCGAAGGGCACGGCCTGGTGGGCGCCCACCCTGCGAGTAGCAAATTCTCCACACCATTAGTCATCTAACCTTAACCTTAATCCTAACCCTTCCGTGGAGAAACAGTTTATGCGATTTGTTAAAAAGACTGTTATGAGGACTCACAAGCGTACGGCCAAGGTCAGCGATCACACAGGTACAGTTTGGCATAGAGGGTGTGTAATGGATTCGACATTCAAAGTGTGTCGCTATTAGGGAAGCTTACAGTTATTCTGTCATGTCTCGAATGCACTGTTTTTCAGTGAGGTGTGGGCACATAGATTATGCAGAAGGCTGTCCAAGAAGAGTAAACTGGTTGTAAGTTGGTTGGTTGGCTGGGTGGTTCTTCCATCCATCTATCCTTTAGTTTCTCCCCCATGTCTGGTTTGTGGTGTTTCTTTGTACACCCCCACTGTGTTGTCTGCCCAGTCCAGTTTGCTGGTCAGGAGGAATTAACAGCATTGCACCACCTCTGATTCCTCCCCCCAGATGCTCATTAGTTTCAGGAGCTCCGTAGCATGCTGCAAATCTACTATCAACTCCTTTGTCTTGCTGAGGATGAGCTGATGTTCTCTTGGTTCTCTGAAGTCCACTAACTCATCATTGGCTCATTGGAAAACCACCGCACATGACATGAGCTGGTGCTGTACTGGATGTCTGATGGATAAACAGGACGAGGGACAGGAAAGTTCCCTGAAATGTCCCAGTGCTGCTCACTACTGGCTCCCACACACAGTACTGGAGCCTCACAAACTGTTGCCTGTTGGTCAACGGGAATATGGGAACATCAAGCTTCATAACCTCATGTGACTTAACTGTTCTAATGCTTAGCCAAACTGCAAAACCTTGATCTAGATTTGTACTTTCTGGACCTGAACTTTCCATCTCTGTCTGTAATGGATTAATTTTGTGAGTAACTTCCCCAACAATGTGAGCTGCAGCTGTATGACAAAATAGCAAAGTAGCCACTGAGTGCAGAACCTGTAGCATAATGGGTACCTGACACTGTCCTACTCATGGAGTACATTTTATTTTTGGTAGGTAAGTGTCACTCAGGAGCTTCATACTCTGACTGGTGCAAATACTGTTGACGCAGACACCCTCATGACCCCCCCCCCCCCAGCCTTGTTTGTTATTAGGTACCCTTTCCATTTTCCCTGTTTACCAGGTCAGCTGAGACACTGAGTATCAGAGAGACTCCTCCTTCGTCCTGAGTCTAGGACTAACAAAACTGTTATTTCTGTCGTGGATTTACGTCAATGCAGGACGTGGACCAGAAGGTCAACTTCTCATTTTACATGGCTTACTGGCTGTGGTATTAAAGTAACTGAATTACTCCGTACCATTTCCCCCTAATTATCTTAATTTAATTTTGATTTATTTGACAGATCAGTATTTCAAATGTAAGCTAGACAAGCTGTGCACCTAAAGGAACTCATTATTTCACAGTTGTCTTCCTCATGTACTACTGCCCCCCCTCAGCCCATAGTTACCCCCCCATCCAAATAAGATGAAAGCATTGGCACACGTGTGGCATGTGCTGGTTATGGCCAGTAAAAGTCAGTGCATGCTAATGTAGTTGTCATTGCTTGGGGGAGATTGATGTCCAGCCTTATGTTCCTCAGATGCATAGAAAACTATCAGAGTTGTGACAGAATTCATTGCGACACATGCATCAATGAAAATGAGCATGTGTAGGATGAACAGCCACACTGCCATTTAAGAAAGACAGAGGGACTTTGTCTGCATGTTTACGTATCAGCAGGCATGTCTGTCTAAGTCAGCAGCCTATGTTTTTGGATCAGACCCAGAATCAAGTACTTGTGCCCTCCAGAGAACATGATGTATGTGGAACTTGTCCATCGAACTAACTATAGAACCCAGGCCCAAGACAACAGGAAGACAGGTGCACTCTCTGGGGGAAAGAGGGAACCTGAAAAGGAGGTGAGTCACCCCATTTGTCCTCTAGACTCTACGGGTATGGAGGAGACAAGTGGCGGCATCATAAGCTTGGAGGGCTACAGTTTTCGTGCCGGGAAACGCAGTGGTTTTGGGAATATTGCGTCAGAACTGCTGTCTTGTCAAACACTTTGTCTAAGTTGAATTTCAAGTCAAGGTCTCATCTACAATCTGAGATCAGGAGGGGTGGGGGGGGGGGATTTCACGCCCATGTCCCCCATTTGTTCCTCTTCGGGATGTCCCGTTGACAGACTGATATTTACAGTGGTGTGAGAAAGCCGGGACACTTCTCAGGATATTAATAGCACGTCTGTATATCATGTATCAGGAACAAATCCCTTCCCTACATACCGAGTGCGGGACAATAGCTAGCAGCAATAAACCACACACACTTAGTGTATTACTGTCCACTAGGCATGGATAATACTGCCATATGGATTAATAATGAAGAATCGTGTCATTTCAGGCCAAGGGAGACAATTCAGTAATTCAGTAGTTTGTGTGTTTGAAGGGCTGTATAGTGGAAGAGAAACAGACATGGGTGCCATATGTCAGGGTGAAGAAGCAGGCTAAGGTAAGGCCGTTAGTTATGTCACGGACCTGTAATGTTTGTGCCACTGTATGGTTTCATCAGAGCATCTGCTATATCGCAGATCCTGTGTAGTTTTAGAAAGCAGTGTTAATATCGAACTGCAATGTTAAAACATATTCTATGGTTGGCGTATTGAAGTAGAGCGTCTTAAATTTCCGTGATTGTGGTATGGACCTGAGATGTACCCGTTAGAGGACTGCCACCCTCCGATAGCACTGTGTCATTCCACGCAGAGAGTCAGCATCTCATGGTGGTGAAGGCCGCTTTGTACCGAAATCTACACCGGTAGATGAAGCACAGGTACAGGTCAGACACACATAGGCACACACAGTAAGCTGGCGTCACGAGCCCGTTTTGAATCTCCACCAGACTGGCCTGAAAGAAGAGCCCCACCCCCTGGAGGTCAGGCAAACAGCATTTCATGATGGACCAGGCCCAGCAAGCCTGCAGGCAGAGATTAGGCAAGAACATAAATCTATCTGGCACCCAGTTTGATGGATTTACGTGTGTGTTGCCCTTGGACTGAATCAGGAGAGAAAGTCAACTGAATGAGGAAGGCAGCAGTGCTTTGGGAGGCAGAGCTGGCGGGTCCTATTGTGCATGTGCAATGTGTGAGATATTACGTATAATTATACCTCATTTAAAAATGCATTATCAGAGATGATGTGGGCTCTAAAGAGCAAATATAATTATAATGACCCCCAGCTCTATATTTCTTAATCATAATGTTGTAGAGATAATGATAATATAATCATGAGGATGACTCTGACCAGGAGCTGCGTGTGTGAGCGTGTGTGAGCGCGTGTGAGCGTGTGGCATTGTGTTGCTGTGTCCTGAATGGGCCCTGTATCCTCTCCACATTGACTCATCTCCTCCCTGCCACATCTCCACCTACTAACATGTCCTGGTGTTTGCTTTGTTACTCTGTACGACTCTCCTGACGAAATTCTGCCACTTCAAGGTACTCTTATTTTCTCATAATTCTGTTACATTGTTCTACAGCTTTGGAAATACAGAAAGTGTGTTCTGTGATGGTCAGGATGACATTTTAGCTGCTGCGGGATGAGTGCTGAAGTGTTAAATTAGTTATGTTGAATTACTGATCATGTCTGTCAGTTTTAGACTATGGAATTGAGAAAAACATGGACCGATTGTCATAATGCATTTTTATAATTCATCCTGACTGGCTGACGCAGATTTTCCTCTTAGGTTTCTGGTTAGTGCACTAATTCCACATGAATTTCATTAGCTTGTGTATTGAGTAGAATGAGATTACCCTCTGACGCTTTGTGATGGTCGCTGACCTTGATCAATGGGTTTATCTATGAATGCCTGTGTGGTTTTCCCCAACCAGAGGAGCCCCAATAAATCTGAGAGTAACTGTGTGACAGAAGCGCATGTCGCTGTGGCATTCGAGCCATCTGATTGGGCAGCTAGCTTTAGCCCGGAATGATAATGAGGCAGGGATTGGGCAAATCGGTTATGGTGACACAGCACAGTGCGGCTGTAGCGCTGGGGGCTCGTGGCAGCCGGGTGATGTTGGGAACAGGTGGATGGGGCTTTAGCATTGCTGGGGGGGATGTGAACGGCGGGGCTCAGATTGCCTGCTTGTGTTTGTGTGATTTAAAGGCGAGCGATCTGCTGCTTAGTCAGAGTGTGGCGATCGCTCATCACGTGTTGATTGCATCCTTCTCATCCCGCTGCTGGGTGTTTATTGTCGTTTTCCTTATTGGGCTTTTCGTGTTTAGGCGGTGTGAGCTATAAGTACTGCGGTATTGGTTGCCGTGTCTTAGTAGCGGCTGCGGGTGGGGAGGTCTGCATCACCGATAGGAGCCGCCTTCGCGGGGCTGTCGGCCAGTGATTAACGACGTTCCTCAGAGGGGGATTATGATAAGGCCCCCCCTCAGTCTGTGGCCTCAGGCCCGCTCTGTAACATCTGCCACATCACTTCAGCACCGGTGGTCCATCTGAGCCTTTGCTCTGTGCTGAAGACTATAAAATGAGTAGGAATCCGTGTCAGGAGCAGAGATTAAGGCTGGGGTGCCTTCTGCTGAAGCCCACTCCGTCACGTCACCCAGCCATTACATACACCCGAGTTTTGTTTTCCCTCCTTCCTAGAAAGACACCCAAACCTTGATGCCCTGGCTGTGGTACCTCAGCCCTTTTCCTAAACCCATCCTATCTAGGCTCCGTCCCCAGTTCAGGTCCCTGTTCTTTCCTCTCATCCCTGTGACACGTGGTTCTGTTCTCCATCCTGCCCCATCCACCTTTATCCCCCCAGCATGGGATGGATATGTCGTCTCTGCGTTGAGCGGGTGCAATTATCATTACCGTGTGAGCTGGGATCTGTAAGCAGGCTAAGCTAACGTGTCAGCCTGCTTAGGGATTTGTGTGACGTCATCTCAGCCACTGTCACACTGACAGTCGCCTGGGGGCTGAGCAGGCAGCTCTGAAACCATGTGGTGGAATTAAGTCATTTGTACTAATTCATTGCCTGAGTAAACTGGCCCTGGAACAGTTTTGCAGGTTTTAAAAGCTTTGTAAAGCTTTCTCAGTCTCAGCTCCTGAATAAGAGAGAAATCTGGCACATAAATATTGCAAAGGTTTTGAGTAACTGCAGTATCCAGGCAATACTGATGATTATTTTTCGTCTATCAGGTGGAAATCTGCATTGAGGTGAGTACTTCTGATGATAATTTTTTTTGTATACCTAATCAAAAGGAGTATTATAAAGATGTTACTAAACACAGACGAACACTGGGATGATAATTCTGTACAGTTTATGGCAGTGACCAATACAACTCAATCCAGACCAGTCGATTTCCTGTAGTACTTGATAGGGCATAAATACTTAGTAATAACTCAGTTACTACTGACGTACAAATCCTGAACAAATATAGTTGCTACTTGAGATAAAAGAAGCATCACAATTCATTAATGATGAACAAACTGCAGATCAGTATTTAACTTGGGTTATTCATGACTTGTTCCTTCAGTAGTTCAGAATTGTTTACAGAGCTAAAGGATATAGTAACAAATATAATAACTGCTTGGCATAAAACATGTCATGATTCATTAATGATGAATTAATATGAGATCAGTATGTAACTAAGACTTATTTTGCGGTTAACACATGACTAATAGTATAATACTATGATTTGGCCCCGTCAAGTAAAGTGTTACCCTAACGTTTTTAGAAATCAGTTTATGGTCTGTTAACATTTTGTGACTGTCAGGATTTAATCAACTGGTGGGACCACCATTAGGGGGCGTCATTGATAATGGGTAAAACCTGACCATGTTTATGAATGGAGCACAAGTGCTTCTAGAATAGTAAGAATTTCATCAGGTTTTGTGACATCCTTGATCCCAGGTTTGTGGTATAGTTCACAAAACATCAGTGTCTTCCATAAAGTGTCTTCCATAACTTTATCCAACACAGCATCATGGTGAACTTGACAAGTGCACCAGGAAGTTGGTGAGATGCCAGCACATCACACCCTCACACATGTTATGGGCAATTTAAAGACACCAGGTCACTTAAACCACCTGGCATGCTGAGGCCAGGGGGAGGCATCGAATCCGTGAGGCCGCAGTGCAGCCTGCTGAGCCAATGCGCTGCCCGTGAAGAGAAAAAACTGTGTGATAGGAACAACAACAACAACAACAAAACTTAGTGAACTGCCCATTCTCCTGGGCCTCTCCCATTGACAGTACAGAAGCAGTGGGGTAATTTTCCACTGCCTGAGGTACACACTGCATGTCTGTGTCTGGTATTAAACTGCATGACCTGTGCAAAGTTCTAGGGGGCCCATGTTTGCAGAGAGGTGTATGTTTGACTGCAAACAGAGCGAGTGTGAGGATTGCCCAGCAACCAAAGCAGACGTGCGGCGTCCTCAGGATCTCAAAGCACGGCCACAAAGAGAGTCTTCATTCAGGGCTTTGAGGAAAACACGCGGCAGGACACGAATGAGGGCTCACAGTCAGATGGCTGAGAAGGCCATTCATAACTGCAAGTATTTTTACACTCGCAGAGCGTTTTCTTAAAGTTTACACAAACTCCAGCATCCGCAAACACCACTGAGAGTGCAGTAGAAGCCTTTTTTCTTTTCTGTTATTTTTAACTGTTGATGTGTAGCCATCATTTAGATATTTTTGTTCTCATACAAAATATTTGGTGTGCTTGTGAAAGAAATATGGGAATACAGAGCACAAGTCCGCTTTCTCCATGTTGTTTTTAAAAAGCAGTATGTTGGGATTCTGTGTTTTGTCACTGTTGTATGCCATAGAGGCAGGGTGTTTTTAGATGGCACTGCTTTAATTAAAATGTTGACACAGATCTTGCTAAGACTTGGTCCTGCTATTAGTGCTGCTGACTCAGAGATGGGTACGAATATGAGTGCTGCCAACTCGGAGATGGGTACGGTTACGGGTATGAGTGCCGCCGACGCTGAGATGGGTACAGTTACCGGTATGAGTGCCGCCGACTGGAAGATGGGTATGGGCATGAGTGTCACCGACTCGGACATGGGTACGGCTATGAGTGCCGCCGACTCAGAGATGGGTACGGCTATGAGTGCCGCCGACTCGGAGATGGGTACGGCTATGAGTGCCACTGACTCGAAGATAAGCATGGGTATGAATGCTGCCGACTTGGAGATTGGTATGGCTATGAGTGCCGCCGACTCGGAGATCGGTATGGGTATGAGTGCCGCCGACTTGGAGATGGGTACGGTTACGGGTATGAGTGCCACTGACTCGGAGACAGGCACGGGTATGAGGGCCGCTGACTCGGAGATGGGTACGGGTATGAGTGCCGCCCACTCGGAGATGGGTACGGTTACGGGTATGAGGGCCGCTGACTGGGAGATGGGTACGGGTATGGGTATGAGTGCCACTGACTCGGAGGTGGGTATGGTTACGGGTATGAATGCCGCCGACTCTGAGATGGGTACGGCTATGAGTGCCGCCGACTCGGAGATAGGTATGGGTATGAGTGCCACTGACTCGAAGATAAGCATTGGTATGAGTGCCGCCGACTCTGAGATGGGTACGGGTATGAGTGCCACCGACTCGGAGATGGGTATGGCTACGAGTGCCACTGACTCGGAGATGTGTACGGTTACCGGTATGAGTGCTGCCGACTCGGAGATGGGTACAGTTACGGGTATGAGTGCCGCCGACTCTGAGATGGGTACGGCTATGAGTGCCGCCGACTCGGAGATGGGTACGGCTATGAGTGCTGCCGTTTCGGAGATGGGCGTGGGTATGTGAAGGAAAACATGTGCTACCTAGATAGAGGAGATGATCTCTTTTAATGTTTATCCTAGTGTTAATTCATAAAAATCTGTTTTTACAAGAATGACTATGACAATAGTCATGCTAATATATCTGCTTGTAATCTTGCAAGCGTAACTGTGCCCCCAAACTGTTATTTTGTCCCATGTGTATCACAGTGAAATGTTTGAAAATCAACTAACAATCTCACAGCAAAAAATTAAACACCTGAAGCGGTGTTGTCTGGTACTTTTGTCCATATAGTGTACCTCCATCGGTGAGAACTTATAATTTATACACCTTCTGTGCTCCATCCATCCATTCAGTTCACCTTCCAAAAGTTCTTACCCAGTACCAAATCCTAATACCTTCCACTTCTTTCTGTGTCCTGTCTTTTCTTTTAATATCACATTTCTGAGGCACCAACCCCCTCACCGACTCCATAATGTATGTTTTCCTCAAACACATGCTGCTATATATTCCAGCAAGTGTGAGCTGTCCTGGGGTTATCCACTGGCTCCAGCCCCAGGAAAGGCCAGTGGCGGATGTGACATCCACACAGGGGCAGGAGCAATGAGCCGACCTCGAAAGCAGCTAAAGGCAGAGAGACATGGTGTTTATCAGCTGGCGTGCCGTTCTTCCCATACCTTTAAATACTTTGTGTTTGCAAGTCTGGGCCCACAGGCTAACAGTTAGTGCTCAGCCTTTATTCAGCTCTTTAACAGGAAAAAAACACTGTAAAGCTTTAAATTCCACATGTCACATCTCATCCTCTGCAAATGCCCTGGAGCCCAGATTCACAGCCAGCCGAATGACGGCGTAGCGAAGCTCACTGCGGCATGGCGCTCACGGAGGACCCACATGGTGCACGCAGGGGAAGCGCTGCTGGTCCCCAGCAGAGAGCGATCGCGATCAGAGACTGAACTGGGGGGAGCTCACTATCTCTGCTGTGCGCATCTGCTGCTCCTTTGGCGGTGAATCTGAGGCATCGTCTCCGTGTCCCTGTCTTTGCGCGCAGGCATTGCCAGTCGATAGATGAACATTTGTAAGGTGACGGCCAGTTTTGCTGGTGGCTGGTACAGACCGGGATTTCTGGAACAGTCTGATACAGTGAAGTTTGCAATGACCGCAGCGAAGGAAGTGAGATTCCGACCGTAGGAAACCGTCAAATGAAAAATGCTTACTTGAATACTCGGATAATGGCATTTGGATATGAATTCCTAAAAATGGCGTGGATTGCAGTTACACGATTGGCTGCTCTTAGTGTCTAAGCTGTACCCCTATGTTAGCATTAGACGCTAAATCAGGGATACTCAAATAGCAAACTCCACAATTCGATATGGACCGCGCGATAAATCCGTTTCCACTGCGCCCAACAAATTTTATCATGGAGGATCCCCCCCATCAGTCGGTGAATGAACTCTAGTAACTGAGTACCCCAGCGCCAAACCAAAGATATTTAGTCACTAAGTGCAGCTTGCTGACTATGGTAGTAGTCTTGTCCTGACCAGCAGGTGCCAATGTTCCCCTGGGGGACGTGGACCTCTCATAGGCTTCTCAGGTAACTGCTTAGGTTGCCATTTGCAAGCTGTTAAAGCTGAGCGTCTGCTGTCCCTGGTGTAAGCTCTCCAGCACTGTGTGACCTGCAGTGTGTGAAATGACTGTGTGCTAACAGGCATCTGGCTGGATATGAGCATGCAGCTACGCTTTATTACAGCATTGAGGTGAAAATAAAGATCAGTGTTCTCCTTATATGGTCATGTACCTGCTTTGTGAGCATTCAGATTTGTGGATGGAACACATTAAGACAAATGCGTCATTGACAAATTGACTGTGAGGAAGCTAATTTAGTGTTCAGTTCAGCCTTCTTAGCTGGCCCACAAAAAAAGCGGTGAACATTCGCCCTCTAGTGGCTGATTGGTGAAGTCCACGGTCGAGCTAACTGGTCCATGTGTTCGCTTTCTGGGGTGGATGGCACGGGGTGGAAGTGGAGTGATGGAGCAGGTTGTTGTTAGACTCTATTTAGGATGCTTCTGTATGATGTACCAGTTGATCCCATGGAGATGCTGCCTCCTTGCTGTCTTCATAATGATGTAATCAGCATTCCATGTCTGTAAGTGATGATACTGTTCTCCTGCTGGAACAGCTGGAAACCAGAGTGCTGTTTGAGGAGCTTCCTAAATGACGCTTGATGAAAGGTCTTCAGTCCGTTGGTTCCTCCTCCCGCAGGTATGAAGCGCCCCTCCAGCTCCCTCCGGTTGGCCGAGAGGGGGCAGTCTCCAGATGGCGAGCCAATGGGCTGCTCCCTGGGGGGCCAGGACGGCGTGTCGGAGCGCAGGCCCAGGCGGGAGAAGAAGCCGAAGACCTACACCTTGTGTGAGGTGTGCAATATCCAGCTGAACTCGCACGCCCAGGCGCAGATCCACTATAATGGCAAGTCGCACCAGAAGAGGCTCAAGCAGATTGGCAGCGGCAAGCAGAGCAGCAGGACAGGTAAGGGGCCTTCTGTACCATCGTAGATCCATCTCCACATGGTCATGGATGATCTGATATACAGTACTGTTATGGTACCATCTCAGATGGTATGTATTCTGATGTTATAATATCTAAGCAATTGCCCCAACTGACCATGAGGAAAAGTAGATCATTCATCCTGCACTGGTATCACACAGAAGCCTGCCCTGACCTTACCCCAGCCACATGCGTTGTGATCGGGCATTTTAAGTTGCTGCCGCAAGGCTGTGGAATGACCTTCCTCCATCATAGCTTTTTGCAGATTCTGGTTTTAAAGGGCAGCTGAAAACTTACCTTTTTTCTCAGGCTTTGGGGAAAACGTGATCTTGTGAAAGCATGTTTTGTTATGTATTATTGTCTTTCACTTGAGTATTTTTACATTGTTGTTTGGTTTTTGGTTTTGTTTTTCTGCATTTTAGTTTTGTACAGCGCCTTTTTGTCTGACTATTTTGACTATTTTGGCTGTGAAAGGTGCTCAATAAATAAACTTTACTTACTTAGAAGGCCTCTATCACACTGCTGTGACCTTGGTCCCCGGGACCCTTGCAGCTATGTTTGTTTGACCTTTTCAGCTGAAGTGAAATGATTGAGTCGATGTGAGCGAGCCGTGGTCCTCCTGCCAGCAGGCCCAGTTGTGTTGGAGAAAGGGCAGAGGGAATTGCATCACTTGCATCACTTGGAACATGATGCTGAACACTGATGGGACGCGGCCTATAGCAGACCGCAAAATCAGTAAAGAAGATTGCCTCTTTTCTCAGTCGTTTGGATTTCCTCTACTATCAGCCAACAAATTAACCTTCTCGTGGTTTCGTTTGGCTCTTTCTTTTTATACATTTTAATGTCGTTCTTCCCACATTCAGTCATCTGCTCTTTTTGCCTCTGTCACCATCCATCCCATTCTTTTTTTTTTTTTATCTTTCCTTCCATTTGGAGGGATTTTGTATCGCTGCGCTTTTCACTGCGGCGTGAGGGAAATCGCTGAGTGATGCAATCTCCGCTCCGCTTCAAAAACCAATCATGGCGCTCAAGAGAAGCTAAACAAATAATCGATGCCCAGCTGAGTGAGCCTTCGGGGCTAGTTCTATGTGTGTGGGTGGGTAACAGTCTGAGGCTGCCCCCCCCCCCCCCCCCCCCCCCCCCCCCCCCCCCCCCCCCCCCCCCCTTTGACTTCACACCGCCTCTGCCTCTGCTCAATCACAAAAGGGGCCGTACCTCCTAGGGAGAATCTGAGTGTCGGAGGTTGTTCTGGCTGAAAACAGCCGCTAAGAAAGGATGGCTATTCTGGTGGAGCTTGGGTCCACAAACCGGCATTTTTTTATTGGACGGCCACCAGCATACAGCTTCATGGGCCACCTTGCAGGTTTCTGATGGCTAGATTGGAAAGTCCTTATGAACGGTGTGAATGACGGGCCAGTGGCAGCCATAAATAACAGAACCGTGTGACAAGAGAGACTGAGGAAAAAAAAAGAGGAAGGGCATCAATCCAAGGAGATGACTGTGAAAGTGGCAGGCCTGGTGAAGACCTCGGGGAGCCCGGAATGAAAAGGGCCATTTGAATCACGCAGAGTGAGTTATAAATCCCTTAGCATCTCGAGTGACCTCGCGCCAGCGGCTTGACTGAGACAGCCTTTTAACCCCTACAACACTGTCACACAGAGGGACCACCTATTCTTCTCAGGAACACTGCGCTGGGTGGGGTTCAGAACCAGTGAGTGTGAATGGAGAGATCTCCAAGTCACAAAGACAGAGCATAGACACAGCCGGAGAGAGATGTCTCCATTTCACTTCTGCTGGTCTTTGCATGGGCGCTCAGACCTACAGCCCCTTGTATCGGCGAGCAGTAGGGGGGGTCTGCCCTCTGGGCTTCCCATGAGCTTGCTGATGGCATGACAGGTTCTTCAGGGCTCCCTGGAGAGGCGGTGAGATGCATCCTAGCGAGAGATCGTACTGACCATTAAGGTATGAGTGGCAGACATGTCCAACGATGTTGTTCCACGGGGCGATACGGTTTGGCTGTGAGATTCTTAACACGGGAGTGTGTGGTACACGTTCTGTCGGGTCATACTGGAGAATGTCACCAGCAACGAGGTACATTGGGGTCAAGGGTGCCAAAAAGGGGGGAGGTTAGGATCATTTCAGGGGCCCTAAAAATTTGGAACCTAACTAACTAGACTGGGTTGATTTGTTTGTGTGTTTGTGTTTGTTTGTCTATTTACATCATATTTATGCACATCTTCGCTACTGGTACTTGGTAGTTGTACATATTGTCACTAAAGTGTCGAGTTAAGAGGAGACAAGCAAGTGAGAATTTCATAGTATTTTAGTACATCCTGTACATATGACAAAAAATCCTGAATCTTGGTTCGGGTTGAGGGCCCAATATGATATGCTGTCATTGAGCCCAAAACCTCTATCAGCGACCCTGCATTACAGTATTCAGTAGGAGCTCCTCCCATGGCCATCTTTCATGACAGGAAGGTGAAGGGAGGGTAGCCTGGCGACACAATTCAGGCAGGAGGCAAAGATTTGCCCTGACACCAGTCGCAGGCTGTTATCCCTCCCCGCCGTCTGCCGGCTGCCGCAGGCGGGCCGCGAATTCTCACCTGCGCCACGTCAGCGGTGCTGCCACGCGGACGGACGGCAGCTCCCGCGAGGCCCCGCGTCTCTTTGCCAGGAGGCCTGCGGGCGAGGGCCTTGTTTCCGTGCCTGGATTTTGCTGTCGCCGCACCGACAAGGTTAATTGCGTCGTGACCTGGTAGCGGGGTCATGTCGACGCATGTGCACGAAGCAGACCTTCAGATCACATGACGTGTTTGCATCTGTGACGTGTTTTCTGCCTGTATTTGGTGAAGCGGGACACCGCCCATGCGTTTTCTTAGGTGATTGTCGCTCCCTTGTGCCTTGGTCTGCCTCGGACACTGGCCGCTTCATAGAGCTGACGTGACACGTGGGACCTGCAGCTTGTGCTTGCTCATGCAGAGCCAGGGAATCTGCCATCTCACTATAAGTAGTGGAAAATCGTTGTCTTTATTCAGCTCTCTGTGACCTGATTTCACTGGAAGGCCAGGTTCTGCCCCAACTGCAAGAGCGTTCACACACTGGGGAGCGGGAGGGGGCTGCATTGTGCGGCAGGAGGAGCGGCGATCTTGGGTTCATGTTACCAGAATACCCGTGGGGGAGAGAGCCATGCATGCGCCCCTGAGCTGGCTCACTGTCCTCTCCTTTGCGTCCCTCTCAGACGCATGCTCACTTTATAATCACCCATTGCGACGGAGCTGTGCACGCATTGCCTCGGAGGAGCCGCTATGTTGACACTGGGCTGTCAGACTCCCGCCAGTGAGCCTCAAGATTCAGAGCTTAAGATAAATGCAGCAAAAACATCAGCAGAAATGTCCTTGCTCGCAGCACAGGTGCTAAAAGCAGCCGTTTGTACAGGGGAAGCATTCCCCCAGAACACACACAAGCAACTGCACTTAGAGCTCATGAAAAAATGCCTCTCTCCATCAGGGATCAGAACTTAAATCCCCTCTAATTAGGCTCAGTAACACTTGGGTGGAGGACGACTGGGTTTGTCCAGATTTTTTTTTAAGCCGTTAAATGGGTATTTTGTTTCACCCAAAATTCCAGCGGTAAGACCGCAGGATCCATGACTCGTTGGGTTGATTTTAGACATATACAGCTGATACTGTGATCTTGTGTTTATTAAATTCTGTTTGATAGAATTGCCCTTTCTCACGCGTGCTTCTAAAATGTTTGCCCATGTTCAAAAACAGCGAACAAATGTCCCTTTTATTGCTTTTTTCCCCCTTTTCCCCAGATTATAAATGTGCCAGTCAGATCTCTCGGGCTATTTGCCTGTTGTATACTTTCCTTCATCTTCCCTTCACCTTTTAATAAAATGCAAAAGTGCATCAAAAGAAGTAATTTTCCACATCAGTACTTTTGTTGATGCCCTATTTCTGTTCCTCTCTCCAGTGGTGTAGATTTAAGGGTTTCTGAATTATTATAAATTTTGAATTGCTGTGTGATTGATTGCTGCTCTGCACCATTGACAAAGGATGTGTTAATGTCTATGCTTCTAGTAAGAATCTTTTTCTTGGTAGGAGTTTTTTCTTCTTCCAATGTCTTGAAATCTGTTTGAAGGCAAAGTTTTGCAGTACTTTAAAAGGCAGCCGAAATCTGCACCTTATATAAGCAGGATGCCTCATTGGGACTGGAAAGCTTTGTGCAAGGATTGATTGGTATTTGGGGGTAAGCAGAGGCCCGGCGACAGGTCAGGGAGGGCAGACAATGGCCTGGGGCCCCCAATTGGGAGGGGGCCCCCAAGGGCAGGCGATTACATAGTACATTGCAGTGACAAATTTGATTTATTTGTGTATTCCGTTTTTCACAAAAGTGAAAATGAAGGACTTGTGTTTATTAAATTCTATTTGTTGATATAAATCTACAGTTCGCCATAAAATAAAGTCAATAAATTTTACTATGGCGTGGGGAGGGGAAGTTGGAGGCCCCCATGGAGTTTTTTTCTAGGGAAAAAGTGATATTTGGAGATCCTTAATTTCAAGTACCCTTTTTTTCTCCAAGCCTGTCCTGTGCATGGCTCCATTTTTGCAGGTTGGGAAACATCTCCTTGGCTTGAGTAGGACTGTCCTGGATTTATACTGAATACCTAATGTATCACCTGAGGGCTGCCGTCCCACCCAGCTCAGCTTTGCTGCAATACAGTAATTGTCTGTTTAGGTAGGGGGCCATCTCTGACGCACGCTAGCCCTTCCTGTAATGGGTTTCCTCAAACCTGCTGCTCTTCCACCCTCTCACCTGCTGGCTGTACTCACTGCGCTGGACCTGCATTCGCTTTTGACGCACATAGTTCCTGGCAGGGATACTGCTCAGTTGCATGCCCCAAATCTTTACAAAAATACAGTTGAAAAAATGAAGGCAAACCAACACTAAAGTAGCTTCTGTCTATCCACCTCATGACACTGCTTTCATGGTCAGATAAATCTAGATGCTTGTACCTTCTGTTACTTTCTTGCGACTGTAACTTTTGGCCAGGAGAAGATGCCGTGAAATGGCTTCCAACTTTCATCAGACGTTTTTATCCTGCAGGGTTGCCAGCTTCGGTCAGCTGGCTGGCGTGAGATTTACCATTTGAGACGTCTGCATACTCATTTACATGTGTGTAACAGTTTTATTACCTTGTAAATAGTTAGTAGGGTTAGCAAACTGCCCAATGCTTTTGATGTAGCTAATTGTGGGTTAATCATGTAATAATATAGATTTGCTGTAAGATCTCTTGCAGGACCATGAGAGTCCGAAAGCCTGACTGTC
Source organism: Hyperopisus bebe (assembly GCA_026777045.1). Taxonomy (NCBI): domain Eukaryota; kingdom Metazoa; phylum Chordata; class Actinopteri; order Osteoglossiformes; family Mormyridae; genus Hyperopisus; species Hyperopisus bebe. The sequence goes on from JAODJW010000094.1 coordinate 15,881,593, forward strand.
ATGCTAGATGCGTGAGAGTTGGCAATCCTGATCTTGAACTAATGACCCACCATATGGAGGACGTCATAGTGATGGCTAGTCACTGCCCATCTTCTCATGGCTACCAACTCAATGTCTCTTCCCTATTCCAAAGCCAACAAGAGGCTTTCTCCACTGCCGCCTCCACCTGTGGTGCACTCTGATCGCTGTGAAAAGGAGGCATCCTCTGTGGTTTACAAGGTTACAGTGTTAGTTTGTCCTTTAAGTATCTGAGTGTCATTCTTACATTTCAGGGTGATCTGTAGACACTGGGGAAATCGTGGCTTCTCCTTCGTCAGCCTGTTCTTGGTGTCCTGTCATTATGAGCCCCATGACCTGATTTTCAGAGGCAAGGGCACAGGAATGTTGATTGAAAATGAAAATATGTTACTTTCTGTCACGCCCATGCCAGACCAACTGTGACCATGCCCAGCTTCTCCTGAACAACCCCGCCTACAGCGATCTTCTTGGCTGGAGTGATCCTGCCTAATTATTGCATTTATTTATACCGGATTCTCCACGTACTCTGTATGAAGTTTTGAGTGTTTTGCACCAAACTGTTTTGGATGATCAAATTTATATTTTCATGTGACCCATGGTGATGTTCTGGATTTTCAGTTCTTGCCCTTGTTTCTCTGTGGTTCTGGTTGCCTTGTGGACTGCTTCTGTGTTATTGACCGCCAGCCTGTCCCTTCATCGTGCTCCTTGGATCATGTTATTGGATTTGTTCGCTTATCGCCTTCCCGGTGTTGACCCAGCCTGTGCCTCACAACTCTTACTTTCTAATTAAACCACCCTCCACTTGGCTCTTGGGTCCTCTTTGTGTACTCATTTAATAAATAGTTATAGTTGTGTTTATAATACTTTATGAATACATGCTAATAAAGTGTAATAAAGTGTTACCAAAAATTGTATTGAGTACACAGAGAGGACCCAAGAGCTGAGTGGAGTCATCGTTAAGTAATGTTACCCAATTTTCAAACAAAAATGTGACCATTTAATGCTGCAAGGCTGTAGCCGATGTCTCTTCCAGGGAAGTCCAAGTTGACTGTGCATTGCTGTCAATAAATGATGAAAAACCGAAAATAATGAGGCCTTTTGTGAAAAAGCCTATCCCAGGTGGCACCGTTTGATGTTAGAGGTAGAACTGTGATATTTTGTCTGTTTATATACACCAACCAACAGAAGTGACTCCCTTTGTTTGAAGAGCCAAGCTGCTCTGTACTGTGTCACTGGGCCCGTGCTGAGCTGTTTGTCGTTGTGTTTTGTGATGGCTGTGTTTTTGTGGGGAACGGTCTGAATATTAACAGAGTTTATGAGAGACACAGAAGAGAAAAACACAGGATTTATTCCTGAGACTACAGTACCATGACCAAATATTGGGCCAGGACAGGGAGCTGGGTGATCCAGTCATTAGGGGAGGTGTCCTGCTCTTCGGGGGCTGGTGAAAAATGGCGCAGGCATGAAAATATAAACAAGAAAAATTAGGGATTTGTGTAGGTGACTGGGTCAGGGGGAAAGGCAAAAAGAGCTGGCGTTGGTGTCAAGAATTCAGACTGGGTTTTAAAAGAACCACAAACCATTAAGGTAAATCTTCTGGATATGAAGGACAGCTGAATTATCTCAGATACTCATGACTCATGCTTTCTAGTCAGTCAGTGCCCCATCCCTCACACACTCACAAATACGAAATAAGTGTGAACTACTTCGAGAACCCCTAAGTATGGCTGTATAAATGTTGTAAAATAATGGGAGGTGTTTTGTGAGCAGGATTTCCCTTATACAGTCAAGATGGTGCTGGTTTGACATCTGCCTTATGATGGCATCCATCTTTGGACAGACAGGTGTCCAGACGACGAGTCGACTGCCTAATGTCCTCTAGAGACCCTTAAAACCAGAGTTTTTACATTATTTTGAGCCATCTGCCGGCTATTTTTCTGGAGAGCAGCACAAGTTCTCCCAGACAGACGGGCCACGTCAGAGAGGAAGCTGCTATTTATTTCTGTAGCCTGGAGGCTCCACGGCTGCCTTGCTTATTATGAATTTAATTATTTAATATTTAAGACACAAAAAAGCAGGTCTCTAATATGCAAATAGAACTTGCTTCCCTCCGTCCCGCTGCCCCTGCAGCCTTCACTAATGATAACGCACAGAGCGGCGCAGGGAAATTCCCCAGAGGCCGCGGTCTGATTCGGGCCCAAACCAACATGAGCGGCCCAGTCGCAGGTGTGTTGTCAGGTGCCACACGCAGTCAGAATCTCCTGATGGGAGCTGTTTTGTCCCTGGGTAAACTGCCACAAGCTTGAATTGCGTGCACTGGGCCACAAGAACACAGACGTCAGGTAATTTTTCCTGTTCTACATTCCTTGTCCGCCGGTGACTGTAAGCACTGCACAGAACCTATTCTGAAACGAACCCCATCGAACATTTCACTGTCTCGCAGTTGGGCGGAGACAGAGGCATTTGATTGGTGCTTGCGTTTTCCCCAAACAGGAGAAGAAAACACATATTTTTCTGTAATGAATATTTCAGCTCCTCTAACCGTCTCCAAATCTAATGCCTGAGCCACCATTTAAAAGCCCAGAATAAGGGCCAGTAAGCATTAGTGTTTTCTCTGCCGCTATCTGTCTTAAGGCAAGGACGTCGCATGGCTCATTTACAGTTTTTCATCTGGTGTGTGCATTTGGTCCTAAGGAGCTAGGGGTTAAAAAAAAACTGAGTAATGGAAGCGGAATCTATCTCCACAGAATCATCAATATGATCCACTGCCAGTGGCTTTTCTGTGCTGGTCACAGGACCTGCTGTGGGGCTGGTACCTTCCAGAATGCGGAAGCCCTTCCAGAAGCTTCTTGTCCAAACTAATTTTCTTCTCCACTGTTGCTGCCAAGAGAGTTTCAGAATAGCAGAGCTTCTGGGTAGGTTTGGTTTTGGGGTTGTGGGTCGGTGGCGCCCCAGATCCATGGGGGCACAGAGTGTTCAAGGACACAACAGACAGGGACGGACCCACTAACTCATGGAGCACGTGAGCGATGCTAGTCTGCCAGCAGACAGCAGACGATGGCAGGGCAGCGGCAGTAAAGGCAGAAGTAGTGGCTGAGGTGCTATTAGCATTAGCATAAGTAGCAAGTAAATACTAGAAGTAGCAGGAAGAGAAGTAGCCATACAAGTACTGCAAAAAGCAGCAGCAGCTAGTTGAAGTAATTGTAATGGTGGTAGTAGTAGTAGTAGAACAAGTACCACAGTAGTAAAAATAGTACTAGCAGCAATAGAAATAGACCTAATAAAATAGTAATAGTAATAATAGTAGTTGAAGCTAATAACAGTAGTATTAGTGGCAGTAGTAGTAGAAATAGTCCCAGTAGTACTAACAGTGGTGGTGGTATTAGCAGTATAACATGTACAATAAGTGTATAAGTAGTAACAGCGGTAACAGGAGGCAGCAGGACAGCAGTCAGTCCTCACCCATCTGGCTGCTGCTGTGATGGCTGACTTTCATTTGTTTCGCTGACTGTTCTACTGAAGTGGTTCAGTTGAAGTGACCCTCCCAAAAGTATCCCTCCCCCCGTGTGACACCCCAGCCTGGGGCGTGACAGTCAGTGCTGCACTGCCCTGGTACATTACGTTCTGTCACCAGTGTCGGCTCAGCAAAGAGGCTTTCTTGTCGCCTCGCATTCAGACCACGAAGCACAAACGAGATCGCGGCTCTGTATGTATGACAATGTGACACGTGTAGCGCACGCTCCCACACGTACACAAACACACGGCTCTCTGGGGTCCTGACTGATCGACTGACGCGGGCAGGGTTGGAAGACAGGGGGGCGCGCCAAGTTTATTAAGAAGGGCTTCATTTAATTTGAGTGAGAGCGTTGAAATTTTTTCCCCATAATCCTATCGCACACAACACGTCCCTCTGGAGAGTCCGGCCCCTTTATTCCCCTTAATGAAGTGTGCATTAAAATGAAAGTGATTTTAATGGGATGTAATCCTGCTGGGAGACATTTCAAAGGAGAGGAGAGCAGGGGGCGTCCCAGCAATTTGGCCCAGTCGTGGCCTGGGTAACCGTCCGCATTGTACCGTGCACTTTACACGTGCTGCTGCGTCGCCCTGGTTTACACGCCACACGCATGTGTGAGCGCGCGGGTGACAGAAACGACGCAGGCGTTCGCGTATTATAATGCTTTCCCGTGGGCCGGCCCTTGCCGCGCATATGCGGACCGCGCTGCATCAAACGCATCTGCTCAGTCTGATAACGGGATTACGGCAGCCCCAAAAGGGGCCTGCGTATTAAGCGGTATAATTATAACTGAACCCATCAGTGCCAAACCCTCCTCTCCACAGAACCAGGGAGGGGCCAGCTCTACACCCCCAGAAAGGATTAGGAGCAGCACTGAAACTCTGAAAGGTCCAAGTGTTAAGACTCCGTGCATCTTCAGGGGATCATGCCCCCCCCCGCCTCTGGCAGGGGCGCCCTGTGGTTTGCTTTCACGTTTTATACTGGGTCGCCCCTCCTTTAGCAAACTCCACTTGCTGTTTTTATACTGCTGCTAGCGTTTGTTTACCTACCTGCAAGCATCCTGATTTAGAGAGAGCCTCGGCTTGGCTTTTTTTGCAGTCAGGGCCGCTTTCTTGCGGAGCGGAGTCGTCAGAGCTCTCTTGGGCTTAGTCATGTCTTTGAAACGGGACACGAACATGACTCAAAATTAATTTTAAACGCTGATGTTATGCTGCATAATAATAATGTATAAAACTCGTGCTGCAGTCATTTTTGGGAAAGTTGAAAAGCAAACGTGACAAATCTTAAATGAAAACACTAAGCTTGTGCGCTGACTCCTCTCGAAAAATCATGACTGTTGGGGGGGGGGAGCAATGATCTAATCCCTCGAAGATGCCGCGGCGCTAAACATGGACCGTTCGCTGTCGACGGTGCGGATCTGTTCAGGACCATGTCACGCAGCCGTCCAAACGCCAGACCTGTCCCTATCGTCTCGCACCACTGCGGGCTTTGAGAGGAAAGTCTCCCATCACCATGACGAGGCTTCATGCTGCATAGCGCTGGCCGCATGCCGATGTGCGAATGCAGGCTGGGATACGACTCAGAGCAGGGCAATAATCACTGGGGATGGGGGTCAGATCTGCCCCCGCTGCATGTAGGCTGAGGCGAGATCCAGCTGTTTTCCCATGGGGAGTAAATCAGCATGCATTATTTTTTAATATGTCCTGAATGTGTTGTGAGGGCCTTTCCTGCCCATTTGGTGGGAGATGGTGCTGAGGCACAGCTGGGTAGGTCATGCTGGCAGCAACCGGGGGCGTAGTGGGGAAAGAGAGCAAGACCACAGAGCTATCAGAATGAAAAGTGGAGGGGGGAAGGGATGCAACATGGCGACGGGGGGGGGGGTCACAGGCCTATAGAGACTGATTAGCCAAAAATATTTGGAACAAGTTGGAAAAAAAAGATGATTATTATTTCTTCTCGGGTATGAATGTTTTTAAATGCCTATTACCTTTTGTACTGTTATTTTATCATTAACATCACAGTTAAACCTTGTAGCTTATTCAGTAAATTTTAATGAAAATCTGAATATCTATCCGAATGAATGCTTGGTGGGCTGGCTGCCGTCTCGGCGTTCGGAGGCACAGCTGGGGGGGGGGGGTGAGCAGGAGATA
>JAODJW010000094.1:15895377-15914957 GCA_026777045.1 Hyperopisus bebe
CACAGCTCCGCTGAAGGGCCACATCTGTGAAGCCCGTGAGCCCTGAATCACAGCTCCGCTGAAGGGCCACATCTGTGAAGTCCGTGAGCCCTGAATCACAGCTCCGCTGAGGTGCTGCCTTCCCGCAGGCCTGTGAGGCAGCAGCTGGCTCAGCTTTCACACTTCAGCAGGTGTCCATTTGCCTTGCTGTCATTTGTCCCTTTTATGCACAGCTGGATGGCAGCAATTTGTGGCAGCGGTTTGTCACCTGGTTTTGAAATGTGTGCCGGCAGCTTAGTACTGCAGCAGTGTGGCTCCGTCCACTGGCAAAAACCTGTGCGGTGTACGCAGGTGCCTCCTCGACTGTTTGAATGTGCTGGGGGGTTGAATCTGCAGCCGCACACCCCAGGCCGCCAAACAGGGCCTGGCATGGCCCGTAAAGTGAGATTGATGAGGTGAGAGATTCTTCACGGCTGCTGAGAATGTGCTGGAACTGAGGACTGAGCTCTGTCTGCCATCACACAGAACTGTACCCCCTAGCTGGTTCTGCCAAAAGACCTGTAGACCATGTTTCCGAAACGCCTACTCATTTCACACGTGCTCTGGTTCTGAACGGCAGCCGGCACCTGTGTTCGTCAGATCAGCACTAGGTCCTCACAAACGTGCATGTGTTTTGTTTGCTGTTAATTTAGTTTTTTTAATATATATATAAAACAGCAGCAGTATTTACATCTGGCATCTTCTGATAGTTCCAACGGTTAAGGTGATTTTGCTGTGTTTAACATGTTTGTTTTGCACTTGTAAAGGAGTTTTGTTTCAGGTTTTTTTTTTTTTTTTTTGTGATGGCAGTTTTTCAGAGTTTTTGGCATGTTTGTTTGTGAGTTCCTCACCTGATCTCTCAGGAGCCACCGGTATTATCAGAGTGTGAAACAGTGTCTAAAATTATTGCCTAATAATAAAAACATAAATTACATAAGTTTAATTACGTTGTATTTCACTCTCTAGTTGAACAGTTCTCTTCCGGTGTATTTTCATCTTTGCGGTTAGAAAATTACAAAAAACTTTAGTCAAGTTGACCTACACTCAAATGTGAGTAGGCATACAGCGCTGAACTGAATATAAATGATGTGACCGTCGTGTTGTTATTCAGCGCAGGTGGATGAGGATGTACTGTTTTCAAACTACCGGCAGGTAAAAAAAAAGAAAAAACTTCCCTCGTGGAGTAAGAAGGCGTGCAAAATTGTTGGTCTAATTAGTAATATTTCACTGCTCACTAACCAGTCGTTTGCAAAGTCTAAACCGTCTCACTGCCCTTTTGACAGACGTTTTCCGTTCCATCGGAGAAACATCTTAGGTCAAAAGCGCGGAGCTCCAATTATTAGCCCCTTAATTGCTTATAAAAAATACGGATTCTGTAAACTGTCATTCTGGGGCGAGATTTAATATGGGCGATTGCCCGTGTCTTTCCACTCGTGTGAGTTCTCAACTCTTCTGCTGCTTCCTCGTAAAGCGGTTCTGCAGCTGGTATTGGTTATTCAGCTGGGGGGAAAAAAGGGGGAAAATACTGCTTTTCCTCACTCGAACATTTCCCCTCCTGTCCCCACCAGAGAGCCGAGGGAAAGCAATTTAATCGCGTAATTAAACTCCTCATACACCCTCCGAGATGTGCTCTGGCACTTCTCCAGGACAGTTCGGCGTTACTCGTGGTTCCTTCCCTTAGCGCACAAAATACTGGGGTCCCTGGAGAAGACGGCGGACAATATAACCATGCTGTCAACGTGTGTAGATTTGGAGAAGGGGCAGGTCCCTCTGAGTCACTGAGGGAAGGTGTCCTCCTACAGTTTCCCTGGGAAAGCCGTATGCAAGGGCATTTTCATTTATTTATTTATATAGCAGAATATCGTGCTACGGGAGAGCAGTGACAGGCCATATATGCGCATCTTCATTATTGGCCAGGTTCAATTAGGGTAAAAAAAATGCATTTTAAGGGAAATTACATTTATTTTGAGGTTTGCCTGCCTCTTAATTGTCTAACCCATTTAAACAGACAGAATGGTCCTTTCAAAGTAGACTTGGAGTACAGTATGTGATTTACTTTTAATCGTCGGAAATGAGTAGAAACAGCGTAAATTTGACTGTCGGGCATCCTGCTTTGCACCCAGCCTGCGCCCGTTATCCTCCGCTCCTGAAGGGGCTTTTGACTCTCCAGTAATTACTTGATCAGTCGATAAATCAGAGTAACGTAGGCGCTCATCTATGTATCATGGATATGTTACCGGCAACCAGTGTGCAGGTTTTGTTTTTCGTGGAAAACACACCTGGGTCGGACCGATAGAAGGGAAAACCGTAAATATGCTGGGAAAGAGAAGCCCGATGAGTGAGGAGCTGGCCGTGACAGCCCCCTTCCTGCCCCCACCCATCTCTCTCCCTGCCTTCCTCCCTCCCTGTCGCGTTCCCTCTCTCTCCTTCCTCCGGGGCACGCAGATCAGCGGAGCATTACGTTTTTAATTGAGGTGCATGTGTTATCGTTCCTCAGACTAGCAGCTATTGGGATTTGCGGCGATTTGTCACTGACTGGAAACAGGGGAAACAGCGAACGCCTTGAGAGACGCCCGAACATTGTGCTCTTTCAGTCTCATTTGTACCACCTGGAACACACTTTTTGTGTTTTTTTTTTCTTTTAAAACGGAAGATACTGTTGGGCGCTAGTGCGTTGAAAGACAGCGCGAAAGGCAAGTGTGGCTGAACTGTTCGGACTCACCATGCTGCTAGGTAAGACGATCGGATCGTGTTCCGATTCGTTAGCGAGTGTCCGTTTTCTTTTTGTGGTTACCTCTCTGCTGACAAATATGCTTTATACTGTGTAAAGCACCTGCATAGGCGATGTTCTGATATTTGCTTCCTGCAAAACTGAGCCATCTTTTTCACCCGATTATAATAAATATCAGTTTCTTTAAACGGAAGGCAGTTTATCATGTACAAACAGAAGCAAGGAGGTTTTCATCCGGCCACAGTCAGTGCCGCACTTGTCGGAGCCTTGGACCGGTAGCATACCTGGAAATGCGCACCTGCAGTCACTTTTCGTCGGGCTCCGCGCTTCAGTGTTATTGAAAGTGGCTCGTGTCTTGCGACGTGTTGCAGAGTTGCATGTTAATTGTGTTGCATATGTCAGTTCCGTCATTATACGAAATAAGCACAGCCAAAGCTTTTTTTTTGTACAGTGTATAGATGCAGTCCTGCTGCCGTCATGATCATTTTAGTCGCACGTTCTTTTATTTAAATTTTCTCGGCGCGTCTTCTAAGCTTTTATGACAATTACCCTAAATCCTGCCGATTTATTTATACCATTTTAATTTTGTAACCAGAAATGGTTATGTTATTTATATGTAGAGATCTAAAGAACAGAGGGAGTTAACGTTAGTATTGCAAAATACCGTAAATACACTGTTTATGTCGATGTCCCGGTATTTAGATGTTTCCAATACTGAGAGTATTTAGGTCTGAAAGCAAAATAGACCTACTGTATATATTTACTGAAAAAAAGAAAAATGAGATTCGTTTCATAATGGAAGACAGAAAGTGATGTTTCTTGTTAAATTGTTAAAACGACAAATTAACTTAATGAACTGATTTTATTAAGTGCAATTGCAAGCTATTTATTTAAGCCAGGTTTCATGCACAGACAAGCCAACCGTCTTTTATTCGGACCCGGGGAGTTGCAAGCAGTGCCTGAGATTCGCGACGAGCGTTCATGGAAAACAGACATTTGGAGCCCTGTGCAATCATTCAAGATGCTTATGATTTCCTCAAATATACAAGTGATCGCATCTAATTACACACATGGTCAAGTTTAGCTTTATTAAAGTAAAAGTTTGCGATCCACAAACCTTACCTTAAGTACGATGTATAATATTGTTGGTATTTATCTGTTGATTTTAGCTGACTTTGTAACAGTTTATTAAATCTGTTATTACTGATAAATTACAGAAGTTAATTCTAACTATTATCATATTTGAACCTATCGTTTTAATCTGCATTGCCGACGTCCTTTTTTGCCTTACGGTTTCAGTAGTCTGTTGTGAAGGTTATACGAATGTAAGTAATATTCGGGATATTGCACAGGCGAGTTACGTATCTTTTAATCCTGCTTGAGCGCCAAACACGCATCTTGCAGACGTGGTTGGCTGTAACTTGCCGATCGCAGTGGCAGCCAAATCTTTTGCGCGATTGTACTGGGAACAGCTCCTTTGTCTACTGCTCTCGGGCAGGATACGGCATCCAGACCGCGAAGGGCTGCGATAAAGTCCGTTCCTAACGGGCTCAGGCTGGGTGCAAAGCAGGAAATTTACGCTGTTTCTACTCATTTCAGGCCCACTGAATTGTGTAGATTGAAATTGCCGTTATCTTTATGCTTTTTTAAAATGCCTTATCATAGCAAGCTGAAAAGAGGACTGTAGACCCCCTGGAGAAGATCCAAACAGGCTAGTCTGTCATGGGTTGGTGGCGGCACCTCGGCCGTCATTAAAAGTCGAATTGAATGGCTTCTCAGCCGAGTAGGATTTTGTGCTGGAAATGCAATCAGGAAATCAATGTACTTAAAGCCTGATTTATATCCATTGAAGAACATGGGTATGCGACCTTGATGTGTACAATGTGCACTAATAGTCTTTATAGTTAACCTGACAGTAATTTGATGATATCGAATATTATTAGGCCTATCGTTATCACATTTCTGGATAATGCCACCAATTAACTTCCAATTTCCTTAATTAATATCTTACATGCAACTTCTTAATACTTGTGTGAATGGGGGTGGTGTGTCTTTCTGGGTTAGCGCACTGCTTGTGATCAGATGGTTGCCAGTTCAAATCCCATGGTGGGCAAAGTGGTTTCACCAATGGGACTTTGAGCAAGTCCTTCAACAACATTCGCTTCAGGAACTGGCTGACTCTGCTTTCTCCAGTGTGAGTCCCTTTAGATAGAATTTTCGAAGGTCAATAAAGTTCATCTAATCCAAATACAAGTGTCTGCTGAATAAATTTAAAGTAAAATGTATGTAACTCAAAACTGATCACCATATTTGCTCAGTCTGACCCCTGGTGCAGTATATGTAGGCGAAGAGACACAACTACCCTTTTGATGGACTTCCCGATACCTCCGGCGAAGTCCGGTTTGTCTCAGGCTGCCCCGATGCACCCCCACATTGATGAATCAGAGTCACGCAGCGATGGAAGGACAGGGGCCATAATTCAACCATGCCGCCATCCTCTGCATCTCTAGCGCTGCATTGAACGAGAAAGCAAAACGCTAGCCCAGGCTTGCTATTTTTGGATAAAGGTGAACAGGAGGGCGTCCTCAAAGAAGGAGAGCAGAGATTTCCGAAAGTAAAAGCATGGCAAAGGACTGAAGTCAGCAGTGTTTTCACCGGGCAGAGAAAGAAGGGGCCAAACCATGACGTGGACATTGGCCATGGAAACGAGACTCTGCGGTTGTATACTGTAATTTAGGAGGCTTATAACCTCATCCGAAATTTGCTATAAATAAACGCGCTTCGGAATATTAGAATTTATGAAATACGGAAATTTCATAGTAACGACAAACCCACGAAATCCTTAAATTTAACCAACTGATAGTTATTTTAAAGTTTGGTATTACAGATATCTTTCAGCTCCTGGAAAATTATTACTCCAATAAGGAAATCAGATTGTTTGTATTACATCCATGTATTCAAAAGCTTTTGCAGTGATTGTCTGTTATTAGTAGCTAAGACGACTGATCTCAAATCAGTATACGTTTAAATTGAGTACACGCTAATTGCAGGTAGTGCATTTACCATTAGAGTGAAGTTTAGTCTGAATTGACAGAAATGTAACTAGTGGCAAAAAGTCTGGCAGTCGCACCAGCGATAAAATCAAACAAAATTCCAGGAAATTTTTCAAGGATCCAATTTTGAATTACTGTACAAATTGTAACGTAGATGCATCTATTATGAATACATTTTTGATTTTTGTGTTTTGATTTAAAAATACTAACCAAATGACATAATTTAACAATGACTTTTTAAATATACTACAGTGCTGAAAGGCAGAGCTTGACCGCTTTCTCATATTCAGCATCAACATAATGATTTAAAAATGAAAAAAAGATTTTCTCTATCAGCCCCCCAAAATGCATTTCAGTCTCAGTTCCCAAACTCTGATGGGAAATCAGATACTTCTTATATAACATGGACCTATTTTTGGCTCTCTGTGGGCCCCGCAGTGGGTTAGATCCCCGAACACCAGCCGAGAGGCTCTGAGTGTATACAGGTACATCTGATGTGACAATCAGGTAGCATAGTGGTTGTGAACCTGGTCTTGTGGTATGGATGTTCCTGGTTAGTCTCACAAAGGGGCTTTGGTGCATTACCTCTGAGAACCTTTCTCGCTTCAGTTATATATTTACCTTATATATAGAAGTTAGTTTATATGTATATTTATGATGCAACTAATCAGATTATGAAGACGGGTGGACAAGAAATAATCCGTTTAAATCTAAAAAGGAAACTGCTTATTGAAAAAGTCATACCTTAAGGACTGGGACTTTTTCTTAGCCTGCATTTTCTGGGTCTTCTCTGGAAGGAATCCACTTTGCTCTCACCTCTATATGGCCGTATGCCAGTAGGCCCTGTATCATCCACCTAAGCGTGTTTGTTTCTGTCAGTATTTTAGATTCTACGATGATAGTGAAAAGGTCCGAGGCTTCGGGTCCCTGTGGCTGCCTCACCTGGCTTTCATCTCCCGCTAATTGCTCACATCCACCTTCCCAGGGTGCACAGAGACATCTCTAGCGAGTGTGTTTTTGGGAAGCTTGGCATGAGTGACAGAGTGACTTGTTACGCTGAAGTGACAGCACGGGATTGATTAGTCAGTTCTCTGATGAGCAGGCAACAATCTCTAGGTAGCATTCTCTAAATCCTCCCTAACTCCACCCCATCCTCTCCCCGGGCCCCTGGGTCGACCATATGCGGGATCCAGCAGGGATTCTGATGAGAAATCTGTGTGCTCATCAAGTATAACCAAACTGCGTGTGCATATGTGTGTGTGTGTGCGTGTGTTATTAAATAAACTAAAGCAGAGTTTCTCAATTTGGTTCTTGGGGACCTGCAGACAGTTCATGTTTGAGCCGGGAGGGAGCAAAAACGTGGACCATCTGTGGTTCCCCGAGGACTGTGTTGGGAAACACTGATCTAAAGAAAAACAAGTGACAAACTGAACTTAATAAACTGGGTGTAGACTGTCTTTCCCTTCCAGCTCATTCTTATGGATGGTCACAAAATGCCATACCGCTAATGGACGAGCCATGGGTTAAAGAATGAAGGATTCTGTAGACTGTGTAATAGCACTGAAGACTGCTCTAAATGGTGGTGCAATGAGTGGTCTACAGTGTGATCTTCAAGGTAGTTTACAGTGTGGTGTATAGTGTAGTACATAGTATGGTCTACAGTGTGTACAGCATGGTCTGCGGCATGGTCTACAGCATGTTTGACAATGGGGTGTTCAATATGGTTTACAACACGGTCTACAGTGTGGTCTACAATGGGGTGTACAGCATTGTCTACAGTGTGAATGGGGGCGATGTGTCTCTCTGGGTTAGGGCACTGCCTGTGATCGGAAGGTTCAACTCCCATGGTGAGCAAAGTCTTGTGAGCAAGTTTTTTATCACCATTCACTGAGAGCAGCTGACCCTGCTTTCTCAAGTGTAGGTCGCTTTGAATAGAATATTCCAGGATCAATAAAGTTAATCTAATCCAATCTAATACAAGTGTCTGCTGAATAAATGTAAAGTAAAATGCATGTAACTCAAAACTGATCACAATATTTGCTCAGTCTGACCCCTGGTGCGGTTTGTGTAGGCGACAGACGAAGAGACACAACTAAATGACCTCTTCCCCTTTTATGGACTCCATGATACCTCTGGCAAAGTAATGCATTTCTCCCTCTCAGTTTCCAGTATCATCTACTGCATGGTGTACAGAGTGGTCTACAGTATGGTGTACAGCATGGTCTACAGTATAGTCTTCACTGGAGTGTACAATATGAGCCACAGTGTAATCTAATGTACAACATCATCTACTGTTTGGTGGAGAAAATGGTCTACAGTTGGATGTACAGTGTGGTCTACAATGGTGTGTGCAATATGACCTACAGAGTAGTCTATAGCAGCAGCAGTGGTCTGTCCAGCCTCACATTTGCAGTTACCACACTCAGTGGATTTTTTGACCCAGAAAGATTATCCCCAAGAAACTGCAGGGAGTACAAGAGGCCGTCCAGTCCAACTGACAGTTGCAGCTGGGAACCCCAGAGTCCCAGTAGAATCCAATCTGCTGGTAGGAGTTGGAGCAATAATAAAGAAAACCCAAAGGCTCAAAAGCATGATGAGGTTGATTTTATGGGAGCCGCACAGGAAGTCAAAGGTTAATCGAATCCTCACACTTGTGCCGCTCAGGCTGATGTTATCTTTCTTCAGTCAACTTGCCCATCATCAGAACTACGGACATAACAGCCCAAACATCTCTGTAATAATTAAAACGACCTAGCTTACATGCATTAAAGGCATCTCCCGGTCACCACGGGACAGATATAATTCTAATATTCCACCACAGGGCGAGCCAGAATCCGAGGATGAAAATTAAGGCAGGCAGACGCATCATTCAGCCGAGGGACAAAAAAAATTAACCTCGCCTCCTTTGAACTTCCCCGTAGCTGGTAGTCGTGGGTCGCAGTATCAACACGGAGCAGGGAGGCGGAAGGGTGTCCCTTTGAAGTGCTCAGAACATCAGTCAGTACAGTTAGCATGTTTTTTAGAGTCTGCTAATCCTTATCATTGTCTGCTAGATCTTAGTGTCCTGTATAACTACATGCTGTACCATTTTAAAAACCTCTGATCACTTGATTTAAAACATATAGGCAGCGTTGTTTAATTAAATTTCCATTTCAAAACGACTGCAGAGGAGATAACGAGCCATTTTCTCCGGTCATCAGATCAACGGCTGGAGGGCAGGTGGCTTGGTGACAGACTCTTGACTGATTGCGGTTCGTGTTTTTCCCTTCATTACCTGCAGGATCCACGTTTCTCTGCGTTTCTGCGGAAATGCAGATATTTCATCATCTTTATAGTAAGTATTAGATAACATAATAATTATCACATGAATGAAGCCGCTCACAAAATGAAAACAAAACCAGGGCCTTTTCCTTTGCGTTCTCTTTGTGTCGGAATGTCCATGGGTAGCACGCGATACCTGGTGTCTCGTCGCGTGTGGGCTGGGCCCAGGGGCACCTTGAGCAGAGCTGTTTATCACGGGCACCCTGACAGCGGTGCTGGAAAAGCCTCATTGTTTTACAGTTAGTCTCCTGTGCTGTCTCATGGGGGCTAGGCTCTCTGGAGACACGCGCGTGTGACAGTACAGGAAGGACTGCATTTGCGTGCTGTGGATACAGGTCGACGCCAATCACAGAGACGGCCTGGACACACGTTTAGCCAGAGGCACATGACTGCGCATGAGCCTAGTAGACTGAGCCTGTTAGTTCTGTCCAGGAGATACTTCCAATTTGAGCCAATGGTTCTACAGTTTTTTTTGCCCTTTTTTGAATCCAAGATGGAAACTAGCTTAGTGTCCTCACCAACAATGAATTAACTCCTTTAGTGAGCGAGAAGACAAGTGAAGCGGCCGGCTGGAGCCAGTCCGGCGAGGCGGTGTCTTCCCTCCTAAGGAGTTAACTCCTGTCCTGTGAGAATGCTAAGCTCCTTCTACCCCGGATGGGATTTTCCACATTCATCTGTGACAAAGGGACTCTTTGAAGTGGGCTGTCCACCCAATTCGAGGTTTGCGAAGCAGCAGGGCAGAGTGTCGGCAGGCCAGCTCTGCACAGAGACGACTCCATCGTCGCCCCCCCCCCCTTTCTGTCTGCCCCCCTTTCTGCACGGTCCAGTTTGAAGGCTTAACCTCATCCATCTCTTCATCTTCTGAAAGGGCTTCGTTTATTCCAGCGAATACTTTTTCCCATCTCCCTCTTGATGATAAGGAATAGCTTAAGGTGCCATAAGCATTTCTGAGTCGCCGTGCTGTGACTCCTCTGTACTGTGACTGCTCCGTGCTGTGACTCCTATGTGCTGTTACTCCTCCACACTCTCAGCCGCTTCCAGGAAGCTCTATTGAGGCACTTCAAGGCGGTGAAAGGAACATCTCTCTTCTGTTTTTTATTTTTAAATGGGCATGATCTCATTGGAACAGAAAAAGCTGCATGCTAAAAGCGCTGGAGAGAGACGAGGGACAAGCTGCTCCTGTCCAGAGCTCCTCCGCCCCGTGGCCTTCACCGGGAAGCTCTGATGAGCAGGACCAGCCAGGGTTTTCATCCAGAACACCGCAAGGACACCGCAGTCCTTACGGAATTCACCATGAAAACGTACATAATGCGTTTTTAATTGCTTGTGTCGGGCTCCAGTAATCCCGCTACTGGAGTCTCCGTTTGCCCGTGACCCCGCGACCTTGCACAGCCAGCTGCTTGTCATGATCACACTTTTTTTTTCCACACGTGGCTGTACAGGAACCGTGGCGCCACCGGGTGGCCATGCACATCCGCTGGGTACAGTGTGGACAGGAACAGCGAAACCTCATGGACCTGCCCCACTGTGGCAAACGGGCGAGCCCCCTGCTGCAGCCACAGGAAGTCACGAGGGCATGTTTGAATAGACATTTTAAAGTCCAAATTCAGAAGTACCATATTAGCATGGTTTTATTTAATAGGCTATTGTTTTATTCACTTTATCATTCTCTTTTATGTATTCAGTAGTGGTTACTAACTGGCAGCCTACAGTCAGCATCCAGACTGAAACGCAATTGAATCCTGACCGCACAATCAACCCCCCTCCCCCCGCCCTGTTTTGTGAAATTTATTGTCAGGGGACCTCTCCAGTCTCTGTTCCTTTTTTGGATTCATTGGACCTTGGCTTTGACTTGTTGATGGAATTTGGCCCTCAGGAAAAATAGCTGGGGACCCCCTGGTACACAGTAGTGTTTGATGGGATGAAGATTCTACCTGCAAAAATGGATCTAAGAGACTGTACCAGTGTAAGAAATATGTCTGACTTCACTACAGTAACACGGTCCCTTTACAGTGTAAATACTGGCAATGATTCAGATGTAGCTGACATCTTGGGTTCATCCTCAGCCAGCTCTGGAAGCCTGTAAGCTTCACCATGCAGTCTGCCCTGCCTTAACCCAGATAAATTCAGACATTAAAATTAACCAGATTCCCATTGGTTCTTTCCGGAGTTTCTCAAAATCAAACTAGAATGGGAAAAGAAGCGAAATAATCTTCTTAAAATCGACCCCTTAACATCTACCAAGTTTGACAGGTTTTTGGTAACAGTGTATGGCCTCTTGCCAACGGGTGTTTTTAAAATTAATGGGTTGAATTAAGGAAGTGATTTGAAAAGACTCTCAGTAGAAGACAGATTATGCTTCCAGGTTGCTTGAATGACAGAATGGCACCATCAGACTCTCTCATGTTTTTTATGCTGTTAATTTGGCAATTTTTTCTACCCAGGTATATAGTAGTGGGTTACAGTTAGTTTAAACCAGGAAGACCTGGGCACAGGGCAAGTGTACACCCTAGACAGGGCGCATGTCCCGTTGCAGGACAACACTTAATATCACACCTTATGGGGTTGTGGGCTGGAATCCTGCCCCCACATGATGAGAAAATTCAGCAGCAATTCAGGTGAACCAATTAGATTGTAGAAGAGGTGGGTGCAAGCAACTAGAGAGGGCAGGGCCAAGACATCAGATTCGTTGTTCGTGTCTCTGCAATCTGATTTGTTATCTCTCGAAACTAATAATTTTTTATTCTGGCCTCAGAACATTTTTGTGTAAGAAAAACTCCCATGAGCCTCTTTTGCCCCATCCTAAAAACAGTTGGTAATCACGTTTCTGTTTTGAGAAAAGGCCACGTTTGTGTTCTGATTTTGACAGAATGCCAGTGGGATATCCCTGCTACTTATTAACATAATCGTAGTCTGTTTCAGTGTATAAGTGCATTATTTCTCCTTATTTTTGTAGGGCCACCCACAAAGGGCTATTCATTGAAAAAGCAACTTATAAACGTAACATTCGCGAAAAAGGTGTGATTAATGTGGCAGCTCCTGAAACATGCTCTCACTTCCTTGCTGTTTTTTTTCTCTGGAGCCACACCCTGCATCTCCTTCCAAGGGGTGGGGGGGGGGCAGTGTACTCCACTGGCCACAGTGAGCTGGAATTATAAATTTATTGCTAGAGACATTCCAGTTTTAAATGGCACTTCACAGTAAACCGGTCTCTCATGGATGTCCCATTTCCATCTCAGTTGTATAGATTCTGTTGAGGTCTTACCTCTTGTAGTGTAACCTGTCAGCCAAAGATGAATTGGAGGCCAGGGTCACAACTGGACGTAGTTTCCGTGGCGACTGCCTCATCATCAAAATCGAGCAGTCTGGGCAATGTGATCCATCACCTCCCCACATCAGAGAACCAGCCCCAGCCACCTCTTGACAGGGGTTACTCGTTCGCTATCCACGCGGGGCTTGACAAGAGCCAGCTGTGATAACCAGCTGCTTTCATTACTGGTCCACACGCGGTGCTTTTCACGCCAAAGATTTAGCAGTGACCGAACATCCTGCTCTTCAGTGTAACTTGAATTTTCCTCGTGGTCATCGGCTTGAAATAAACCTTTCACACCACAATGCAGTTCTAATGACGTCTGCGTTTTTCATAAACATTTTCACCGCACACAGTAATGACATTCTTTGGATGCAATTTCAGCAGAATCTGGGTAACAGGTGCTTGTTTTGTGATGCTTAATCTTCTGCAAATGGCTCTTATTAAATATGATGTATCGAGCCAATTGATGTGTATTTCTCTACACATACAGATGACAAAGATAATAACAGCTCGCAAGGATTGCTGACCGATTACTGACTGATGCTTGGGGTGGCAGGGTCCCCATCAGGAAAAGCTGCTGAATACCATTCCTGGTATTTTTCAGTGGCCAGAGATGGTCTGACTTGGCTTGTATGTTTTGGGGTGGTTATAATACTTTTGGCTTCAGTGATCATTAGTCAGCATTTGGAATCCAATAGATGTGCAGCTTTCACTTTCACTTTGACAGCATGACGCTAATCCATATTTAATATTTGAACCAGGTGACTGCTGTCGTTTAATATGGCTGTGTTTCTGAAGAAACTCTAGTGTTCTTAACAAGTAATATTGTAATCACACCCAGATAGTGGTCTTTCTGGAGCAGGGGTGAGCAATCTTATCAAGAAAGGGCTGTTGGATTTGTGTGTTCTCTCTGCAACTCCCTAATTAGATTACTAATCAGAGGACTGATTGGCTGAAGAGTCCTCACACCTGGGTTTGAACAGCTGACCTAAAGGTTACCCCAAACAGCTTCGTACATACTGGCCCTTTGCGAATATGACTGTTCTGGAGGATGTCATTTCCAGCACTGAGACAAAGTTTTTCATTACGCCTGTCAAAAATTATGGAATCAATGTCACCAAATGTGAGGGAGACGTTCTCTCCCATGGCTTCTCCATAAAATATGGAGAACATCAGCATGAAGGAAGAGCTCTGTCAGGGGGATGTCATCTTTGTCTGGGAGTTATTTTGAGCTGGTAAGACAGAGTGCATTGTCCTGAGCCCAGGTCATGTGCAAGATGCATCCTGGCATCCTGTGCTTGATGTTACCCTTTAAGACGCAGCTGTGTCTTCCTGATGCCACACAGCCTGTGTATTTCCTTCTCCCACCCCCCAAAGAGTTGTGTTATTTTCAAAAAAACTTCCAACACTAACGAGCTGAGCTGAAGCAGCAGACGTATCCAACATGGCCGCTCCGTGCCTCCCTCACCTTGCTCCTCATGTCAGGACAAGCGGACGTACGCGTGCGCATCGCCCAGGAATACATCAGACTGCTCATCCTCTGACGCATCATCGCCTCAGAGGCCATCAGTCGCCCCCTGCGGGCGCTTCGATGCCAGTGCGGCACAAGCTGTACAGAAGAAGTATGGATCTGTGCCAGAAGTCAGAGGTCCTTTCGCAAATCAGCAGGGAATCAAAGCAAGAGCACCCAGTCACAAAGCCGGTATCTTCTGGTGAGAACCAGTATGGAAAGAACATCAGACATTAAATATTATTTCCTCCCACTGACCTGGGATGCACTATGCTTCCTGGGATAGTCCTGCCCCCCCACAAAACCCTATCCATGATAAACAGCTGGATGATGGTTGTGTTCCCCCCAGTCATCTTAACCTCAAACAGACCTTTTACTCCACCCCCCCATCCTATCCTCTTTCAGCTGAGGAATCCATTTCTCAGCCTTCCTTGTACACCTCTAACAGGAAAGCCAGTGGGCTGTTAGAAACTCGCTTTAAACTGGCCTCTCATGGAAGGCGTGTAGATTTACCCCTGCACCCCCCCAGCCTCTGTGCTTTGCTAATCCTCCATGCTGCCTTCCCATTGAAGAAAGGCCTTCATCCCCCCCCCCCCACCTTAGAAACTTATCAGCAAATGTTCAGACTTTGAGACCATGCATGTAAACCAAGCAAAAAGTTTACTTCAGTATCAGAAATGACCTGCTGTGAAGGTTTATCTGAATATGCATAAAAAATATGTGCTGCCCTCTTCAGCCTCCCTGCATTCATTTCCGGATTATAGACCAATATGTGGGGTGGGGGTCTTTGCTGAGATCCTAGGTGAAGTAGTTTTGTGACACTGCAGTGAGCTGTGCCCAAAATTCCTGGGACAAGTTAGCCAGATGCGAAACACCCCCGGTATTATTTGTCAAAGTTTTCAGATTGGTGGAGCTTTCAATATGATTGTATTGGGAAGTCAAAACTTGGTGAATGCAATTCGTAAGGTATGTCTGCAAGTCTGATTAACTGCAAGCAGTATTTTGTAGTAGTAGTCACCTAGTAATAATAATAATAATAATAATAATAATAATAATAAAAGTCAAAGATTTAATATGCACAAGGAGTCATTTGACAGCTCAAAATTTTCAACAAAATGTACAAGTTTTCTATCACCCAACTCCCTACTTTCAATGCAGTGAGGTTGACATTATATGCTTATATTTACATAATTAGCAGATGCTTTTGTCAAAAGCATACAAACAAGTCAAATAGCAAATTGCAAACATTCATACTGTCAAGGACTCAACTAGGCGAAGGTGCAGCTAGACTAAGCTTCCAGTGAATGCCCAGCCACAAGTGCAGCTAGACTGAGTTTCCAGTGAATGCCCAGCCACAAGTGCAGTTAGACTGAGTTTCCAGTGAATGCCCAGCCACAAGTGCAGCTAGACTGAGTTTCCAGTGAATGCCCAGGCACAAGTGCAGCTAGACTGAGCTTCCAGTGAATGCCCAGGTACAAGTGCAGGCAGAATTGGAGCAGGAGCTACACTACAGCTATACAACTACACACACAGCAACTGTTAACTTAACCAAGTAAGAACCTCATTTAACGGCCAGTGAGTAGAACATAGGAGCATTCAAAGAACATTCAGGTTATCAATGTGAGGACCACAAATTCAGCTGCTAAATCTTGAGACAGCATTTCATAATAAAAGTCAGAACCATGACTTATATTAAAGCTATTAGAGACTTCAGTACTTTACACACATGATTGTGAGCTAGTGGGGCCCTTAGTCTATATGGTTAGTGTCAGGATTGGTGGGGTCTCTGACCCCAAGCCCTTTCATTGTTCTAATGGGTAGCACCCTGAAAACTGAGGAGTGAATAACAAAGTCCCGTCGATGCAGATGCTGTGCTTTCTTGTTTTTCTTTAGGGAAGGGGTTGTGTTTCTCATCTCTGTCTTACACAATATAATGCATATCGTCACGAAAATGCAGAGTCTGTGTTTCCTTATTAGTCATCCCCTAGCATAAGCCCCCACCCCCGCCAAAGGTGGGCAGGGGCCGCATCCGCACCTCCAGGTGCGTGACGCTCCGCGGGATGCTGCGCGAACCCTTGCTTTCCGTTTGTACAGAAACAAGTGGCACTTAAAGTTCAGTCTCCATGCAGACAAGAGGGGCACGTTAGGGGCCATTTGGTATGCGCTTGCGAGCAGACAGGGATCCCGGTAATCACAGGTCGAGGCGGACAGGAGCAGGTTTAAGGGATTTGTGATAAAATCCCTTTGTGGCGAGAGATGAGAAAAGTCTTTCATCTCAGCCTGCGGCCGCAAAAGTGATGTGATCCGTTTGGCTTCTTAAGCTGGCCTGTAAAAATGTTACATCCATAAATGAATGCAAACAAAAGGAAAAGTCATGACTCATGCTCAATAAATATAAATGTGTTATTTTTAATTTCCCTACTTTAATACTCTAATATTAAAACCAAATAAGCACACATTATTTATATACCCTGCCTGCCCATTAGGGGGTGCACACTCTCACATGGTGGGCAATTTAGCAACACCCTGTCACCTAACCGCATGGAGTACATGAAGCAATGCAGGGAAAGCATTCAAACTCCCCCCATCGAGAGAGCCGGAGCAGGAATCAAAGACAGAGCCCCGGAGCTCTCAGGTTGTCCTGCCACCCGCTGAGACACCATGCCAGCCAGAGGAAGTATGGCATCATAAAATTGCAGAAGTAGTGTTTCTCTCAGAAATAAGTAAAACATTATCCCCAATGTACAAACATTTATATAAAAAAAAAAACTCCAGTGAATGTAAATGTCACAGTAGTTACTAGCCCCCTCGGAATATTGCCGTTTCTCATCTGAAGGTACTGCTCCATAATAAGGCTTCCTTTTGCCACTTATAAATAGTAGTAACTCATTATGTCATACCCATACCACTCCAATGCCACGCAATGTCAATTCAGACCTCTTTTCAGGTAAGCCATGTCTTCAGTTATAGTCTGCAGACAAGTCATTCTCCTTTAGGTCTCTAATTTGTTTACAGTTGCAGAGACAAGCTAACTTTTTATTCATGCAGAATTCCTCTGGATATCAAAGTGATAAATCTCAAGGCGGGGAATGTTTAGGTGTTTGTGTAGCGGCATGTAGTTTGGGTATAGAGATGTGCTCTCCAAAGCCTTTTACACGCTGTCTACACTGCTTGCATGCAGGCAGCTTTGGCATGTGTCTCTTACAAAGCCTGTGGTGATGGCAATAAATAAGGAAACAGCAGAATCACAGATCACATTTAAGGGATTATTGGATTAAGAGGCACATGGGGCGGTGAGATGAAGAAATCACATTGGAATAACGCAACATTAGTAAACTCTCCCTTATTCTGTCATGTTAGCGGGGAATGAAATCTTGCTTAGATTACAGCAGTTTGTTCAAATAATCTTCATCAGTTTCAAATCTAGATAATTATAATTGCAATGGCTGTCTGGGAGGAGAATTGCGACAGAAAGAGAAACATAGCAATTGCGACTCTGGGAGCGAAGGTCGGTCCATGATGCTTCCAGGATCTATGATATCGGTGTCCCTGCATTCCCTGAGGAGGCATCAAGGTTAGAGATTACACATGGCGTGGACTTAATCAGCTGCACGCTCACAAAGCAGCCTCGTGGAGGGCCTGCGGTAAATTCACTGCTCGCCACTGAATCAGCTCTCTGATTTCTTTGGTGAGTGCCACACTCTGACGGATAAGGGCCCTTCACTGATTTCCAATTGGGAATTATATGCCTCTGAGATCTGCCAAGGCCCTGAGTAAAGGCTGTTTTGTTCGCTGTGTGGAGTCCTCTGTATGCTCCGGTTACTCTCGCCGCACGCTCCTGCAGTCAGCCTCCCAAGAGTCGCACGGCTGTTTTCTTTAGCCGTAACTTTATAAACACACTGGTTGTAAAAGCATCAGAGTCAGTTCACTGGCTGTAAACTATGACAGAACCGCATTTAGACCAGGTGGTGGCAGAATTCCTTTGATTCTGATGCCTATAAAATTAACTCAGGCTCCACCATATCTTCCAGAGTTTATGTCGAACTTGACACGCCGTCACTGAAATTCGTTGAAAAGGGTTTTTTTTCCCATGAAAAAAAAAAAATGCCGAAATTTCCTCCCAGCTTCTACGCTACGCCTTTGAGCTGTACTAAGCTTATTTGTTCCATTTTTGATATTGCATCACTGCGACTAATATTTCAGTCCATCGCTAGTTTATAAAAAGCTGCACTGCAGTATGACCGAACCTTCCCACCTAGGTGCTACTGTCCCACTGTCGGGCCACATATGGTCATACAGAGAAGGTTTGCTTTTCCATTACCATCCTCTGTCTGTTGGGCCATTACAATCCATAGCAATCCAGGAAGGTTTTACCCCGCTCCATATAAGGAGCCTTTGGAGGCAAAGCTCGCCTTCAAGGAGCCTGTGCTGACCTTCTCTTTCCTCATAAAGTCCGGTAAAAGACTTCATACTGCCTTTCATGGTGCTATTGATTAATTTTCCTCGTCCAAACAGTGGTTTCAGTAAATGTCATAAATGTAACAGTGTTTGAACTGTAATGATCACATCAAGTTGTATCATTTATCTCTGTTTCAGCTTTCAGAATGATAAGGGTGCTGCCTGCCTTTTATAGTCATTGGTATTTTACGCCGCTGTGGATACATATTTAATCTATGAATGAAAAACCAGCGACCTTTTAGATCAGGTATGTCTAGTACTTGGTTGTGTTAGTCTGTTCATAATTTGGCTCATACTTCAAAATCTATGTGCCATTCATTCATTTTAAAGGGTTAAGTTCACTGTTTTATGGCTATTTCGGTGGTCCAGTTTTTGGATATTTTGTCTTGGGATTAGGTTATGTTTTTACCTAGGATTGCCCTATAACTCCCTTCTTTTTTTGCTATGCCATGACCTTTCAGTGCCCCTGTCTGTGTGCCTCATTGTGATGGAAAACGTGAGGATATCCAGCCTGCTTCAGCCTCATTGGCGTTTGTTCTTGCTTGCCACGATAGTTAGTTCCAGATTCCCCTGATGAGATCACCAACCAAGACCATAAATGTGTCCATACTGTGTCCATGCAGATAAGAGGTCAGTGGTCAGATCTTCTGTGTCCAATAGCCCTTCCATTCCAATTGCTGACCCACCGAGTTCCTTTAATTAGCACCCAACACTCACTAATGAGGTTAATACTACATTCATGGTGTGTTTTATTAGGCGACCTGGAACTGCGGTAAGTGTCCGCTTGATATTCTTCTCCCTGTAGGAAATGATGATTAAAGTGCCCACAAGCTTCTAATATGAAGCTAGGGTGAAAGGCGGTGGGGGGTGGTGGGGGGTTTGAAGGTACCCTCTCCATGGGCTTGGACACTATAAATACCCCAGCGAGTCCCAGAGGTCCCATGGTCCAAGGCATGGGAACCGTCGTCCCCCCAGCTGACCTGTGGGCCAGTGAAACCTCGCCCCCCCCCAGGGACCAGGACAGATGAGGGAAACTTTTTTCATCACTGCCTGGCTCTCTGTCCCTCTTTGGCAAGGCGTTGCTTCTCTGCGATACATGACTCCCCCCCCCCGCTCCACCCCAGCCATCTCCACGGCTTATTTAGGCAGCAGAAAGCAGGGTTCTGAGCTGCAGTG
>JAODJW010000094.1:15924969-15941372 GCA_026777045.1 Hyperopisus bebe
TGGATGGATGGATGGATGGATGGATTTATTACTCAAATGAGATACAAGGGATGGATGGATGGATGGATTTGTTCCTCTAATGAGATGTATGGGATGGATGGATGGATGGATGGATGGATTTATTACTCAAATGAGATACAAGGGATGGATGGATGGATGGATTTGTTCCTCAAATTAGATATATGGGATGGATGGATGGATGGATTTGTTCCTCTAATGAGATATATGGGATGGATGGATGGATGGATGGATTTGTTCCTCTAATGAGATATATGGGATGGATGGATGGATGGATGGATGGATGGATGGATGGATTTGTTCCTCTAATGAGATATATGGGATGGATGGCTGAGGGATGGATGGATGGATTTGTTCCTCTAATGAGATATATGGGATGGATGGCTGAGGGATGGATGGATGGATGGATTTGTTTCTCTAATGAGATATATGGGATGGATGGATGGATTTGTTGCTCAGATGTGTAGTACATCTCATTTCACTATGCAGCACCACTAAAGCTGAAATGTATCCCCTTTTCTAAAATGAAACACAGCTCTGTTTCCTTACAGCTGCCTGTTCCCTCTGCTAGATTATATGGTTCTTGGGGGTAACTTTTAATCAAACATTATTTTCATTTATCTGTGTTGTTTATTAGGTCATTTTCCCCGAGACTGACTCAAAACTAATATCACTGCTTGCTTTACTTTTTTCTCCTCACAGTAACTCTTTCATCCAGCATTCATTTTAGTTTTATTTTAGTCTAGGTTTTTTTTATTTTAGTTTTGTTTTTACATTAAATGTTCGTGTAAAGACACTGATCTTCAGTTTTCTATATTCCATTGTTGAATATTCCTCCAGTGCTTCAGTGCTTTTTTATTTTTCATTTAACATTTTATATAATGTGTTTTTGCATCAGATTATTGTGAAATGCTCATCATCTTAGCCTCACAGATTCCACTTCAGTCAGGCACTGCGAGGGGCAACCCTGCGTGTTTCACAGATTAAATTAGCTGCTTCACCAATGTTAGCGCAGTAGCTGAAATTGCAGCCCAAGGCCTGTCTTGCACTGTCACATCTCATTTCCTGCGTGGGAAAGAGAGCTCATGATAAGACGGGGGCACACACAGCGGTGCACGGGGGTCCATGCCTCGTGCACATTTGCATCCGCAGTCCCATCCTTTGATGTGTTGGTGACACAGAGATTTAAGGCCATTAGGCTGAGGGGAAACTTGATGCTGTCTGTGCATTGAAACACCCAGACCAGGGTTGCAGGAAGGAACCGGGACTTTGGGGACAAAAATTGGAAGTGGGAATGAAAACCGAAATTAATCCATTTTAGCTTTAAAATAAAGAAAATCAAGTGGGAGGGGCTGAACTGGGTACAGGATCTGCCATCATGGGCCTCCAGCAGGCAGTGCTGGGGCATTATGGGTAATGAGGCACAGGTAATTGACAGGGCTCGTCATCTGACGTCTACACCCCCATCGTATCTTATGCTAGTTCATTTGCATATGGATGCTGTAATCCACCCTCCGGAAACGCCATCTCTGCCCTAACCCCCCCGCTAATATCAGCGGCTTTAGCTTAGCGTCACCATGAGACGGCTCCCTCAGTGTCCCACTGATGGACGGGCCGTTTCGAATGAGCCTAACCATGACTGGAGCGTCCGTCAGCTAGCAGCAGCATGCAAATTCCAATTACACCAGTCAGCTTAAATCGGCCTCCTTACCCCTGCATGCTGTGAGGTGGCATTTTATCATATTTTTTTAATAACACAAGGGATTATAAAAATGCTACATCTGAGAGGGGGTGGTGAGGAAGGTCACTCTGTAAACTCCGGCGTCCCTGTCGCTGAGGGGATCGAAACGTGGTCACGTGACCATAAGGCGAGACCTTAGCCGTCACAGCGGGACTGCAAGCAGGACGTGCAGGGTGTCTGATTAAAAGCAGGCCGCCGGAGGGTGGAAATCGCTGTGCTGCGTTAATCCCCTCCGCTTAATATCCA
Organism: Hyperopisus bebe; assembly: GCA_026777045.1. NCBI lineage: Eukaryota > Metazoa > Chordata > Actinopteri > Osteoglossiformes > Mormyridae > Hyperopisus > Hyperopisus bebe. Next base: position 15,926,975 of record JAODJW010000094.1, read on the forward strand.
GCCGGGCTCCACCAGGCTAAACGGCCCGACTGGCATGGATCTCGGCGATGGACGCCATCACCGCAGCGGGGGGTGGAGGTGTCAGTGTGGTGGGAGCCGCATGTGCCGCCATCACCGCCTCACCCCCCCTTATGGGCCCATGACCCTGGTTCGCCCCTTTGCCCAAACCGGCATGTGAAGGTTAGACCACACTAGTTATACCACTGGGTTCATATTTAGGCACTTGGTTATATTGTTGACGTGCAAATTTTCAGGTGCAATACTCCACCTCACTACAGGGAGCGGTTAGTAAACTCCGGTGTTCATTTTCAGGGGGGTGAGGTTACAGTTATTTTTGCTGCCCTACCTAGAGCAAAAAATCCTGCTGTAGCCTGGGGGGAAAAGAAAAATTAAAAATTGTCCCCCCCCCACAACTCAGGATCCTGTATATAAGTCCAGTCTTGGGGGTAGGTCACGATGAAGCAGCAATTAAGTTAAATATCTACAGTGTAATTTTGTTTATCCCCCCCCCAAATCAATCAGATATGAATCCCGACCAGATCAGAGGGTACGGTTTTCCGCAGGTACACAGCACAGCCACGGACGGGTGACCTGAGCCAACATGTTTTCTGTTTGCTGTGCAATATTTAAAACTTGCACTAGGAAAACCTTTTAATTGTTCTGTCATCGCCGTCCTTGATGTAGCTGCTCTTTTTGTCAGCAGAAACCATTATCGCTGCATGCGCTGGCGGGCGAAATGAAAATCCATCCGTCTGCATTTTTCTCCTTCTCTGCTCCTTGCTTTTGTTTTTTTTTCCCCAGCAGAATGAGAAAGACACGCCTCCGCTCTTCCATCCCGACCGATGCTCTTCTGCATGTAGGAATTAAAGATCAATATCGCCAGAAGGCTCATATTTCTGCCCATCAGCTTCTGGTATCGATTGCCTACCTGAAGTCGCCATTTTCATTTGATGCCTTGAAAAATATCATTTCCGTGTGGGTTGTAGGTCTCAAAAAATACCTCGATTCCCTTAAAATCTCTGGTGAGATTTTCTGTTTTGGGTAGAGTCCAGAAAATACCGTGATTATTTGGCCTTTGTTAAAGTAACTAGAGTTATACAACCTGCCCATGCAGACCATGTGCTGCATGACTCCATGCTCTTTGTTGTGACACATTACTCCCAAGATCATCGTCAGAATGATCTGCCATGTGCCACAGTAGCCCTTCGGTTGGGTTGTTCCAGACGTGACAGCCTTTGTTCACATCTTGCATCGACGAGTCTCAGCTGCCCACCACCCTGTCGGTGCTTTGTGGTTCTTCCCACCTCAGCCTCCTCTCGGTAGGTACTGACCACGGCTGACCGTGAGCTCCCCACAGGTCTTGCCATATCAGAAATGCTCTGACGCAGTCGTCTAACCATAATTATTTGGCCTTTGTTAAAGTCACTCAGATGACTAACTTCTGGGCATCACAATACGCTTCTCATTAATATTTTAGGCGCAGTTCTAATCCGCTTATCAAATTGTGGGTGTAAGTAAACACCCATATCATACCAAAAAGCCGGCATCTAAAGCCCTGTAATCATGTTGCATTTGCTGGCACTGATTCGTATCTGTTGACACAACTCGTGGCAACACTACCAACTTATTTGATGCACTCTGTTGGTAGATAATAACAAGTTCTGTTTAGCCATAGTTTATTTCAGGTGAATTTCATTTCCTTTTTTTATATACATAGCACGATGTTAAGTGCAAATCTTTCAGATAATTGCTATGTGATATCGTGCAGCCCTAATTCATGTCAGGTGCGGGAGGTCGTAATGTTTTGGGTCATCAGTGTATATTTGCATGATAAATATCAGAATTATTTTCTGTGACTTGCTGCCCCCACTGAGTGTGTCTGGAGTCTGCAGGGCCTCCCTATGAAGTGGGGGCTTCCTACGAGGACTTAGGTTTCCTTCCACAGTCCAATCAGTTAAACTGATTGTTATCTCAGGATTGCAAGTATATGCCTTGTGATGGACAGGTATCCCATCTGCAGTGTCCCCTACCTTTCTGCATGCTAGAATATGTTCAGTACAAAGCATCCATAAAGCCTATACCGACCATTATAATGCATTATAAAGGTATCTATCATACATTATGGATGAGAGCTTCATAATGCATTTATAATGCATAAAACACATGGCTGTAATGTGCTATGCTTTTTCTAAATATTTATAGTATTTTTATGCTGATGCATTATAATGCATTATGAATGTGTTTATAAATGACTAAAAACATGGCCTTAAATTAGGTGCTACCAAACATTTTTGCCTTGACTTTCTTTCACCATCCAGCCGTTTATCTTGGTCAGGGCTGCAGTTTTCCTGGATTATATCCCAGGCAGGATGGGGCAAAAGACTGGGGGACGCCCTGGGCAGCATTCCAGGCCATCCCAGGGCACATACACGCACATACTCACACGCTGCAGGCGAGCCGGGGACAGTGATTAGCTGTGCCCCCCCACTGAGCCACCCCCGAGGCTTTGCATGGTGTTCCAAATTATACTCATTATTTTCAAAGACAAAGTGATGTGTGTGAGTGAAAATTTACCGTCACCAAAAATAGTAACATTAGTAGCTAGTGCAGCCATTTGGTTTTTGCTCTACTTTTGTTGTCTTTAAAATGGAGTAATTCAGCGCTGATATTTTTAACAAGATGTATCACTAAAGTAATAATCATGCCATAAAAGCAGGAGAAGAAGAATGAATTCAATGTGTGACTGCATAACCTGTCAGTATCCATCCATCCATCTTCAGTAATTGCTTGTCCAATACAGGGTCATGCTGAGCCTGGAGCATATTGGTGGAAGTATGAGTCAGTTTATTGGGGTACATACCCTAGACAGGGTGTCGGTGTGTCGCAGGGGACCAGCACTCAGGCACCCAGTTACAGACTGGCCAGTTTAGATCCCAGTTCACCTACCTACATGCTTTTGGGCTGCATGAGGAGCTGGAGTACCCAGAGGAAATTGACAAGGCACAGGGAGAACATGTAAACTGTGCACACAGAGTCACAAGGTGAATTCGAACCCCCCCCCCCCCACCGGCGCAGGGTTGTGGGATCGCCGTGCTGCTCTCTCAGATAACCCGGCAGTAATCGAACTGAATGTGACTTACTGCTGACATCGCATCAGCCAAAGGCCACCCTGACGCTCTAAAAGAACGATAGAGCACATCCATCCTTTCCCCAGGCCTCTCTGAAAGGCTGCTTTTAGGCGTATATTAAATTTCTCTGATAATCATCTTTGGACGACAACCTGCTCATCTTCATCTAGCCTCAACGGGCCTATTTGACCCGTTGAAAATATTTAAAATACATCCTATCAGACAATGGCCAGTTCCTGCTTCTCCTGGTCATGTGATTGGCAGCTCTGAAGAGCCCAGTGGCTTCTGCATAAGCACACATAGGTACCCGGTCCAGCCTCCAGCAGGAAGCAGGCCACAATAGCAGCACAGGCCAGGGGCGAGGGACACTAATCACCTCCTTTATGGTTGCTGGCACCACGCTGGGCCTAGTGAGAGTCTAAATGAAGAAGCATCCTCATCGTTAGTCACTTTCCTATCCCTCAGGGTTCACTGCTTGTACGAACAGTTCAGGTCACTGATTCCCAGAAGCAACAAGGCCTGTATTCAGATACTAACCATCACGAGGATCAGTGGGAAGAAATGAATAACGTAAATGTTGATTGAACGCCATGCTCGTTGTCTCCGCTGTCATCTTCTGTGCACGTATCAGTTCTCCTGTGGTGTTCACGACCTGCATGTTAGGCCACCAATCGAGAAGGATGACCTGTACCCCATTGCTGTGCATCCCAGTGCTTGCTGGAGGTCACACTGACCATCGAGGTCAATGACGCGTGGCCTGATTGTGGCTCCTGGGCTCCTCTGCCCCTGGGGATCTCCAGACAGCCCCAACCTTGTGTGCGATGTGACGGAAGGAGGTTAGCGGTGGCCGCAGGGCCGGGAGCCCCTCCCCAGCCGCGCATCCCCCCCCCCCACGCAGGCCGGCGGCTGCTGCTGTCCTTCTGCTTGGGCTGTGCTCACACCCGCGGCTGACTTATGAGGTCAGACAGGGAGCTGGAGATTTGGGCTACAGCTGCCATTGAGGTCAAGCCACACATGCAGAAGGAGGGACATAGAAGGAGACAGGCGAGGTGTGTTCTGGCTTGTTACGTTTTTAGCGACACCGAGCTAGAGAAAGCTGAGATATTCAAGGCATAAAAGACCAAAGGAACCAAAGAAATGCTGCTGTCTTCCTCACCTCTAAACTAATGTAAAGTGATGAAGCATTTTGAGCCAATCATGTGCTAGAGTGTTGCTGATTGACAGCCGTGTGATGTCAAGAACCGCCCTTGCTGTATGGTGCAACAAATGCTGTTATGCATCACATAGCTGCTCCTCCCCTTGGAAAATGCTTTTCTAAGTGGCTCCAAACCTGCCAATGAAACAGACAAAGCTTCTAGAGGAAACCCGGTCCGCTTTGCAGCTCAGGTATTCCTCTTCCTCGCCATCAGCCACTTCGTCCTTAATAAGTCCGCTCTCCTGACGGGCACCACCTGGTTACTCCAACAAAAGCAAGAAGAGGGGGGTGGTTTAGTCAATATTGGCTCCCCGATGGTGCCCAAGTGGAGCACCTCCTCCTCATCCCCATCACATCTCATAGCCCATGGAAACCACAGGGCACAAATCTGCAGTAACAATGAACAGGAGACGAGGGGGCAGGATTGGCGAGAAAAAAAAGGTAATAAAATAGTACAGCCAGCTCGTTCTCCCTGAAGACCGTCAGCTCTGAAGGGCCCGTTTGGGATGCGAGCGACTCCACTCTATGGTCTGAAATGCCTGAGGCCCATACTCAGGGCGAAATCTTGCCCCACCAATTACATTTGATCTCTAATAATTTATTCTAATGAATTTGAGTCAGAAATCACGTCATTGGTTGACACCAGGCCGCTGGAATATAGGCCCATCCATCTGATCTAGTGCAGGCTGGAATTTAGACCCCCGGTGTATGTGCGTGAGCACACAGATCCTATCGCGGGAGGGGAGTGTTTGCGGCCGGAGGTTTATGCGAGGATCAGGGCACCTGCATAGTGGCCCCGTTTCTAGCCATAATGAAGCAGAACAGCAGGGCATAGCCATCCAGCAGCGAGCAGCCAGCGGAAGATAAGCAGTACACAATGGGCTTTTATGTGCCTCCAGGAGATTAAAGAGGGAATCGCGAGGTGGGCCTGCGTATCACAACACATCGCCCAGGGGGCAGTCAGCTCACATCCTCCCTGGGGGGACGTTTGGCCCACTTATGTGTTTGAACAGTGCGGGTTTGCTCAGCTGAGTGTCTCAACATCATTGCCATCGTGGGCCGCGTATTGCTCTGGGTCTATTTGTTGTTAAGAGGGAGGTTCTTATATCGGTGAGCAAAAAAAAAAAAACGTAAAGTCCTGCGACTTCACAGCATTTGGCCTTTTTATCAAAGTGAAGCAGATGAGATGAAAGCATTTAAAGTATTTATAGATTGGTGACACTCCAGTTGGGACAGCAAACAGATCCATATGACATGCGCCTAATAGGGCTCAGTGGGGATGTTGGGGGGGGGTTGGGGTTTATTTGGTTTAATAAGCAAAGGAATTGGAACAAATAAATGTTTCAGCTTCAACAAAAATGAACGAGGCAGGAGAACCAGACAAGCATCCGTTCTACAGATGGGTAGAAACATGACTAAGTTTTATCAATGGCAGTTCGGGACCAGTGACAACAGGGGTATGTCACGTGACTTGACACCACTTGGGATGGAATGTCCTTAGTCCTCATCAGTATTTTCTTCATGCATCTACAGGTACTCCAGCCCAAAGCAGCCCCCTGCTGCCCCCCCTGCCTGTCCCAGGGCGCCCAGTGCAGCCACAGCTGGACCTCAAGCACCTTCTGCCCTTCCGGCTCGACGGTTCCTCCCCACTTAGCCTCTTTCCCAATTTCAACGCGGTAAGCTCCATCCAGCTCCATCCAGTTCCATCTCTCCCCATTCAATCCCTCTCTCTCCAGTTCCATCCAGTTCCATCCCACTCCATCCAGTCAAACCACGCTCTTCTAGCTCAATCCCGCTCCATCTAGCTCCATCCAACCCAATCCCATTCAATCCCGCTCCTTCCAGTTCTATCTAGCCCCATCCCACTGAAACCCGCTTCTTCCAGCTCCATCCAGAAAACCACCCTCAGCTGCCCCCGGTTGGCTCCCTTTTCCTTACCACTGGATCCAGTCTGCATTCAGCTGCATAATGAGTCTTGGACCATTTCCTATGGCCTTATCAGTTTAAATATCTTTCAATTAAAATATTTCTGGCACAGCTTCCTCTCGCTCACCGCCGCAGGCAGTTTTCCACTTCATTCTGTTTAACCCAGAAATAAACACACGTGTTTATTTTTGCTCTTTACAATCACATGCTGTACATTCTCCAGCACAGCAAACACTATTGGTTTGTCGTTAATTGCAAAAATGACACAAGAAGTGTCAAAACAGTCAATGTGATAAGTCCCCCTTTTACACATAGCATGTACAGAACATGCCCAGGATGGGCGGTATGGGCTGGCCTTATCCTCTTATAGAGCACACCTATACACCTGCCATTGGTCATGCCTTTATTATTCTAACACAGTCTAAACATTCAGCGTCTTTAGTCTTTAACCTTTGAAACTGTTCTTCTAGTTGGTCACCTGCACTAACTAAATGACTAATTTATGTGAAGCCAGGGTCATTGTCAATATTTTGTGTCTGTCAACGTTGTAGCAATGCACCTTTCCCCGGATAAGTTACCATCAAAAGTGCAAATGTAAAACCTACCTCCGAAACTAACATTAAAGAAACAAGGTTCTTCTTTTATACTTTTGGCCATTTTTTTGACTCTTCTTCATGTCTGCCCTTGATCCACCTATCAGTTCACTTTCACAAAGCCAGCACAAGAAAGAAAAAAAAACTAAAAATATGTGAGGAATTAGATCGGAGCGATTTTGAAACTCGATTCACGTATCTGAACAATTTAGTGCGGATTTTAGGGTCGAGGGGTCCTGCGGGCGGACAAAAGTCTCGTTCTGCGAGCCGCTTTGAAAGGGCCAGTGTCCGGACCCAGCCAGCCGAGGTAGGTGCTCGCCGTCACTCAGCAGTCTCTTCTACTGCCGCTCCACAGCGGCCGCCGTAAACCGCCACGCCACTCTCAGGACTGCTCCAGCGCATTTAGCCTGTCAGCTGTGCCCGCGGGTCTCACGGGGGCACGTCCAGGCTGGCTGCCTCCTGTCCTGTCGCCCTCTACCGGCCCCGGCGTGGCGTCCTCCCAGGCAAACTGCATTAGCGAAATGAGAATTCAAGGACAAGTGGTTCACCAGTTAATGAATCGCTTTCGGCAAGCCGGGGTGGCAGAGAAAGGGAAGGCTCAAGGGCTTTACTGCGATGCTGTGTGTCTGCAGGATGGAGGGGGTAACATTGCCCTTTAGTCAGTCTACAGTTACATTTTAATTAATTTACAAACAACTTGCTGCATTTTGGTTTCTGGTTATTTCTGTAGGGATTGAAGGAGACAGAAAACCCCTATGTAAGGTTGCGTACATATAAATAAATACATAAATATGTAGAAGTGGAATCCATGTGTATAAAATGAAAAGGTCAGGTGAGGACTTTAATGATAAAGATGAGATGTTGGTCTCAGGAGAAGTCGATCTCATGAAGGAGTGTCTCTCGGGGTCCTCTGGTGGCTTTTAAAGCGTGAAAAAGTGTCACATGAAGGCGGGAGTCTTTCAAGAGGCTCCGTCTCCAAATCAGCCATTTAGCTGCAAGGCAGGGGTGAAACAAGGGGCTGCAAATTTGAATAATTGCAGCCCTGTTGCCTGCAATTAAAATCCTCAGCGGCCCACTCTGACACACAGAGTCAGGTCTGCTCTTCAGCTCATGGAGCCCTCACCTTCCTCCCTCGCTCCAGACCCCCCCCCCCCAGTGGTGTTGATTAGCATGCAGCCCAGGTGGGCCCCACGTGGCACGTTAGCAGGCAAAGCGGGGCGCACACTCATGTGTCATTAATCATCCCGCCTGGCCCCTGACCCCCTCCCACGTTCCACTGGACTCCCGGTCTGATAATGGCCGCCTTGTTCCCTGCTTGTACCGCTAAGACGAATGCACCTGTCTCTGTAACTAAATAGCTTCCACCAACATCCCCCACCTCTCTTTACTGCCATCCACTGAAAACTCTTATCGCATGCCTCTGATGCAGCAGCTACCGGATAATTCCCTCTGTAGGAAAAAAAAAAATCAAGCACTTCAGGACAATGGACATGTTTATACTGGCACGACTGGGATGACTGGAGCTGAACAAAGGGCACATTCTTGGAACTCCCAAAACAAACATTTAGCAGTTAGCCAGCCCCCCCCGAAAGATACCTAGAGGGCATGGCTGAGAAGTTTAGCTTCTGTGGCAGGGATTGTGTCCACGGGGACAGGTGGGTCTGCCCAATCCCCCAGGCTTTGAAGGACTAACAGGCCCCTTTGTCCCCGACTTCGAAGGAAATAGCAGCAATGTGACATCGCGGGTCCCCTGGGGTCCTGCTAAGTCGCTGCCCTGCCTCAGATCTTAATTGCTTTGCCGAAGTAATTATCTGGACACTAAGTCCCTTAATCTGGTGTTTCAGCTGTCAGTCTGCCGCTAATTAAAACATGTTCTCTGAAAACATGTTTTCACAATCTGTGACTAGGACACTAAAGCAGAGAGAGTAAGTACACAAATTAGCCAGTCGATTTCACTGAAGCCCCTTGCAAAGCAGGAAAAATTCATGTGGGTGACCATTCAGGGTGTGCCTCAGACTTCAGTTATGAAATATGTACAAATCAGCCATCTAACATTGACTTTGTCATCTACAGTATATGGAGGTTATAAGCAAGATACAGATTTAAGCACCTAAGTGACCTTAGAGTGGCTAATAAAATCCGCTGTATTCTTGTCATGGAAGACGCAGTGTTCTGTGATTCTTTGATTTATTGCGGTTTTCTTGCAGCGATGGTGTATTAAAGCAGCCAGTCAGGTTGCAGGCAGAGCACTCAGAGTACGGCCTAAAGGAGTCAGTCTGGGACGCGGCTTGAAGCCCCGCTGTTAAGATCACAGGACTGAGAAAACCAAGATTGTCCTTTCCTGCACTAAAGTGGTCGCTCAGTATAGACACTGAAAATGCCAGCAGATGTTTGGCCTTGAGGGGTTTCTTCACTCCTCTACCAACAGATCAAAACCGTGTAGTTCCTGTGCTTTTCAAATCCGCTTCTTAAGCCTGATACAGCACATGACATAGAACTGTTCCCAGGGCCAAACCTACCATATCGACTGAATGGGTAACATTATTCACCATAACCTCTTCAGTAAGGCATCGTTAAGGGGGAAAAGGGGGCTGCGCTCCTTTAATTCACGTTTAAAAAGGCAGTGAACAATAAAAAAAACAGGTGAAAGGGCAGCATTTTACAATTCAAACGGAGTGATGAGCGTGACTGTGGTCCCAGGAGGAATTATCGAATCATTTTCAGTTCAGTACGCACAATGAAACAAATGGACATTTCTTGACACAGGTGGAACCTAAATTCACAAATTAGATGTTCTACATGGAAAGCATTATGCTACATTATGCTAATAGTGGCTAATTTGTTATGGCTAATTCTGCTTACAGTCGGTCACAATCAGCAGTTTGGGGACATTTTGGTTTCCCAATAAATTGCATTAACACTGGAGAGAGCAGTAGATAAGATCAAGACTCTCTGTTGGTTCTGTTATACCAAACTCAGATATGTTGATGGAATTCATGTAATTCAAATGTCAGGACATAACAAGTGGATATTGCTTCCAGGAAAAATGCTTTTATCTCTCGTCACGTGTTACTGTAAAAATCACCTTAAGTAAAAAAAAATCACCTTGAGTGGTGTCTTCTGTTTGTATCCCTGGCTAGAAAAATGAAATCTATTATGAAGCACTATGGATACCAAAAATAAAGAACATAATCTACAATTGAGGCTTAAAAGCATGTGAAATTCTATTCATCAATGATTTCTGGAAAACTGTCGAGAGGCACAGCTCAGACCGAAGCGTACACATACCGAAAGGAGAAGGTCAGCCCACAATGCCTGTGCTTCTGTTTTCGACAGATGGATCCAGTCCAAAAGGCCGTGATCAACCACACCTTCGGCGCCTCCCACCCCCTCAAAAAGAAGCAGATCATCTCTTGCAACATTTGCCACCTTCGCTTCAATTCTACGGTCAGTGTGACGACCTGGGGCCCCAACCTCTGTGTCCCTGCTGCTCATTACCGTCTCCTCTGCTGCTCATTACCGTCTCCTCTGCTGCTCATTACCGTCTCCTCGCGCTTTTGCTTCCTCCTTCCTCTTTTCACTTAGATTGCAGGTTCGCATTTTATTGTCTTCTGCTCTAGTGACGTCTTTTTATCTCCTATCAGACAGCTGATGACAATTCCATAATATGTATGGCATTACATATTAAAAAATGACCTTAGCATTCTGGAATCCCTGAGCGATCTTGCGTTACCCTTTTCATTCAGAATAAATAATGCCCACAGCGTTGCACAGATTTTAAAAATCGGTGGCATGCTAATGTGCAGCTGGCTTAAAGAAAACGAGGACATCTCACGCCTGCTTACAGTACAGACATATTGAGACTATGGTAGGGCTATGTGTGTGTGTGGGTGCATGTCCCCCCTCCACAGGGGACAGTTTTTGAGTCCATTTACATGTGAATAAGTTTGATGTGTTTCTATGGACCTCTTACTGCAAGAGGATTAGGAGGCGGAGAGAGAGACCACTTATCAGCCAGCAGCAGGAGTAATTGTCATCACGGGAAGGTGTTTATTTTCTGTGTTTCCATTCTGTTTTTTTTTTTTTTTTTGGTTTAAAGATGCAGTTATACGTGCACACAGACACACACACACAACCAGCTAAAAGGCAACCAGCACCAGGTCAGGAAGTGAAGGGTGTGCAGGAAGTTGAACAGGGTCATGATGTCTCGGGCGGGAGGGGGGGGGTGGCTACCCCATTTCTCTGCTTCTGTGCTGACATTATTTGTAGAGGGGGGAGTCAGAGATGATCACCCAGAGGCAGAACAGCTAACAGACATTTGAGGAGTGATTAAAACCCCAAGTGTTAGTTGTCTGTTTGATGAGTACGTATCATCCCTTTCTCTCATCTCTCATCATTTTGTTCCTTTTTTATTATAGGACAGAGCAGCTAAATGACTGTGCCGTGATTGGCTGCTCGTTTCTAAGCTGTCACAGTCTCTGCGGGTGGATGTTTCCTCTCTTATAGTGCCCTGCGGGTCTTACCATGGCTCTTGACAACTAAGCTGCCAGTTGGTGGCCAATTTAGCATAACCTCACGCTAAAGGCGCTCCTGTTGACACACATACATGCACTCCAAAAGACACAGATCTCAGATCACGTTGTGAAGACGGAAAGACGACTTACTCCTTTAACAGATCTTCCAATATGCAGACTTACGTTATGCTAATCCTGTCTTCATGCAAGTTCACGAACACGTTTCTGCGATTTGTGTGGAAGTTCTTTTTAACCTTTTCCTCCGGTTTCTGTATCGCTATCACACTCCCTCCTGGCATCTGCACCCAAGCCCAGCATATGTGTGGCGCCACCCAATTCTATGCCTCTGATTTTGTTTGTGCCGTAAATCATTGTATTTCCACTCATTCTCTACATGGCAGCGGCATCTTGTCAGTGAAGCGCTATGGGAGACTGCCTGCTTCCCCAATCCAATCCTCCCCACAGTGAAAAATACAACTATTGTCCACAATTTGCATTATCTAGGCCGAATTACGTTTTCTGTTTGAAGCAGGTATGTGGGGGAAGTAGGTGATACAGCTTGAGCTCTACTTACGGCACATATTCCCGGCGTCTGCAGGATAATCACACCGGGCAGCCAGCCTCGTTCCCACAATGCAGCCCCCAGGTTACCCAAAAACTAATTAGCAATCAGCGCCAATCACTCTGCGGTCATCGTTTTGTGTCCCTTTCATATTTCTATTAGACTGCCTTTCAGGCGAAAGCCTTATTGCAGTTGCCTTTCTTGCTTTTTCTATTTTGTCTTCACAAATTCAATTCATTTTGGCTTGATTTGTACCGCAAGTTATTTTATTACTTATTTGCATTTATATGGCAGAGATCGAAATTTACAGAATTCTAATAAGGCTTGCCTTTGAAGGTGGCCAGCCTGTCATTTTTATCAGTAGTAAGCTGAGAGTCTCTCTCTCTCTCCCCTCATACCTTCCAAATTGCTCACAGTCTGATTCCATGCATGTTTAAACACCATAGTCATGCACAACCTGCTCCTGTGGAATATGCATGAACATATGCAGGAGCTGCGCGGCGGCGTGCCATGCTGCTACAGCTGCGTACAGCGATGCGTATGACGACTGCACCACCTGTGTTCACCATAGTGACAATAAAACCACGCTGAACTCCATCACAAACGGACCGCTGTTGGCACGCAATCCCTGTACCTCCCCCCACCATTTGATTTGGCTGCCTTTTTAGTTGATTGTCGGCAGATTCCCTATTAATCAGATTGTGTTAGGCCACATTAATTAGATGGATTAGTCCCCAGTGCCCGTCACAGAGGCCCAATCAGATGCTGGCCTGGGCATTCCGAGGATGTCATGTGACACGATGAATGCTTGCCACCTCTCACTCCTGCTGTATTTAACATGTGCTTTAGTTATTGTAGTTATTCAAACTAGCGGGGATATTACCGGTAATGAGTTTTGTTTTTATTATTAGAACATCACATGTGCCCAAATCACTCGTGCCTTTGCAGACAGAAATATAGCTTCGTTATTGCTGTCATATTCTGCATATGGATGGTGTTTCCACGCCGTTCTCGCTGCCGGTCGTTCCCGTCAGCACGCCGAGGGCACGGCCTTTCATCTTGTTGGCGAAATCTAATGACGTGGAGACGCCTGCACCTCTTCTGCTTCCTGTGTGATAAAGAAATAAAACCGAAAGCACCTGAACTTGGGATTCGGTGGCTGGAACTGAAGGAATGAGTATCGCAACAACACCGTTAGCGTCTTGGTGGAAAGGGCCCGTGGAGGCAAAGCAATTAGCTAGATAACGTTGGGCCCCGCGCTACTGAACTGATTGCGCGGCTGTCCAGTTTGCTGCCATGCGCAGGTAGACGTCCACCCTCCCATCACCGTGTGGCATACCATCGCCGCTGCAGGTTCTCCACATGGTTTGTCTTGCGTTGCTGCTCTTCACGGCCCAGGACAGTCGGCTGTGTGATCTGCATGAGGCTGCCCGATGTCTGCCTGGTGCTGCTTCTCCTCTTGGAGCTCATTAACGTATTCTCTTCCCTTTCCATGTACCCACAGCGAAGCTGGCGGCCCTGACCAGGGGGAGCGGACGAGGGGGTACGCGGGGCCCTCTGTGAGGTTACCCTCATGGGGCGGGTGGGTGAGTGCGACTCGCGGCGGGTTTAAGCGTCGGCTGGTGTTTTCGGGGAGGGGGGTGATCAGCGATCAGTACACTGCTGAATGGGTATCGCTTGCTATCATTCAGAGCCTCTCCTTCATCCCCTCCCAAGTCCCTGGTAACTGCATGGCTCTCACTTTGAGCCTGGGTGGAGGGGGGAGACTAGGTGCTTGAGAGAGCCCTCACCCTTGTACTGCCCCCTTCTGGTCATCCCTCCTGGGGTGTGACTGACTGTATAGCGGGGAACTGAAATGGCTGGTGGCGTGATTCGAGTCACGTGACTCATCTGCCATTTTCAGTTAATATACACACATTCCCTAATGTCTGGTCCTTATAACACATCATCTTCCCTCTGAACAGCCTCGCAGCTCTGAGGCTGGGGCAACACTGAGCGAATAGATGCAGCTGAAATCCCTGTCCCTGGCTCCCGCCTCTCCTGGACGGCGGCGCCGGCGAGCACGGGTCTTTGCGTGCCCGTGTCCTCACCTCGCTCCATGAGCCAAGATCTTTTGTGTCTGTTAATGAGGCTCTTATCTGCAGTGGCCTACAATGACAGAGCGCGTCCGTCACCACGCAGATCAGAAAGTCAGGCTTGTTTTAGCAGCACCTGCTAATTACAGACCTGAATAACGCATTATGTTTATCACATACTGACCTCTCAAGGAGCTCTTTCCTGCCTGTTTTCCTGCCTGATTATTATATTTCATTCATTTACTCCCTAGATCAGCCCTTTGTTGAGTCTGTGCCCTGATTAGTTTTGTGTGTCAGGTTGCCTAAGGGGACTTTATGCCTTTGATCTTTTAGAGAAGGTCAGAGTTGTTTGTATATGTGTGTGTGTGTGTGTGGGGGGGGGGTGGTCATGTGTGTATATGCACA
>JAODJW010000094.1:15950853-15983093 GCA_026777045.1 Hyperopisus bebe
TACTTGTTCTCCCAGGATTACACAGGTGAATGGTTGTCTCTAAATTGCGTGCAGCATGTGAGTGTCCTGCACTGGACTGACGTCCTGTCCACTGTGTCTCTCTGCCATGTGCTTCATGGAATAGGCTTCTGGTCCCCCTCCGCCCTGTAATGGATGAGTGTTTATGGATGATGCACAACCATAAACGGTACACATCTGATGTCCACGCCGATCTTGCCTCTTCCAGGTTCCAAGCACAAGCTGATGCTGGAGGGTCAGAGCGTGCAGCCAAGGCGTCGCAGTAAGCTGCTGTCCTCTCGGCTGGCCGGCAAGAGCAAGCGGATGGGCACAAAGGGCAGCGTTGGCGTCGCCAACAAATCCTTCCACTGTGAACTGTGCGAGATCTACGTCAATTCCGAGACGCAGCTCAAACAGGTGGGCGTGGCCCAGAACAGAGCCGACACTCCGACGTAGGTGTCGGACAGTAAGGCCGCGGATTCCGAGGAGTCGACACCGAAGGGGAACGGCTCTAGCGATGCTCTTTATAATGACAGACGTGCTAAGAAAACAAATGATGCAATGTAATGTAAGGCTTCCTGTAGGGGCTCTTTAAATAGCCTGCGGGATATGAGGCACATGCATAAACTCTTTTCATCGTCATCGTAAATTTTACGGGGGCACGTTTCACAGCGCCTGGAAATCGTCATTATTGTGATTTATTATCATTCTGTTGATGCCCTCCCTCATTCAGCCTATGCTGTTTTGGGGGGGGGGAGGGGGAGGGCATTGGCGTAGAATCACACCTGGCTGAAAGTGACCGATCACCTCAGTACCTGGGTGGCCTTCACTGCTGATGCTGCATGGTGGGTGGGTGGGCACTCTGGGGGAAACCAAACACCTGGAGTTGTTCAGGTCTAACTTCAGAGATGAGGGGTGAGGTGACGTGCAGTGCGCAGTGTGACATTCTCAGAGGGTTAGGGGCAGCGGTAACATTTTCCAAAAAGCCTTCATTACGATGGCTTTGGTCCAAAAACCACAGAAGTTAAAATCAGGGGACGGCAGAGACCTGCCTGCCCCTCTCCCACCCCTCTCCGCTAACACCGCTGTTTTCAGCGAGCGGCATACTTCATTTGCAGTGATGCAAGTCACTGTGAACGTGAAAATGAATTGCAGTTTTGGGAACCTTTAATGTGCATTTGATGGCTTTGTGGTTGCAAGACGTATTTGTGAAATGGAGAGGACTGGAATAAAAATGGCTGGAATGGAAACATCACGTACTATGGAAGAAGCATGGAAAAGTCAACGACACAAAAAGCCCCTGTGATTCTTGTTCTTTATTCATCATTCATTATATTTATTATATTCCACATGTATATTATAGTACCGCACTACACTGCAGGAGAGCTTGCCATAGACAAGGTCTGACTTAGACATTTACATATTTTAAAGACAGATTTAGAAAAATCATTTCAGGGAACCATATTATGGATGCAAGGGATTAAAAGTGTAGGCAGGCATGTGAGTTCACACGAAGCACAGAGAGAGAGAGCAATGAAGTGTCAATGATGATTGAAGTTAAACTGAAAGTTAAATTGTGTGTAAACAACCATTTTAATCCTTCAAATAGTTTATGATGCCTTGGAAGGTCAAAGTAAGGAGGTCTTGCTCTCACAGTGATGGGAAGAGCCTTTTAAAACTTCTTATGAAATCTCCTTATGAAAAGTCCTGGGGCCGAAGAATCTCACTGTGGAGAGGACATGAGATGCAAAGGTGTATCAGGTGGAATCAGGAAGTGAAGGGGGATTGGTAACATGGTGCAGTCATTTTTGGCGGGAGTTTGGGGGGTAGTTAAGGGCTGACTGTGGGGGGAGGGGCAGTGAGTGGCATGTAGGTGGAGACGATAACCAGAGGTTCCCCATACTGACCAGCGACGGTTCCTTGCAGCACACGAACAGCAGGAGGCACAAGGACCGGCTGGCTGGGAAGCCTCCGAGGCCCAAGTTTAGCCCCCACAGCAAGCACCAGCAGAGCTCTGTCTTAGCGGTGAGTGCTGGCATGTGATCATACCCCCCCAACTCCAGCCCACACAGATGCACGGACACTCACGTGCCCCCTCCCCCCCCCAAATGCAGAGTGGCAGATGGAGCAGCTACGCGGGTGGGGTGGTGTCCGCCATGAAGAAGGTGTTCGACCACTGCAGCCTCACCACGCTCTCCCCACAGGTAAGGCCTCTGAGACCGCAGCCGAGAACCTCTGTCTGGGGTTACACACTGCAGCCATGTCCTCTAAGCCATCTCCTCTGTGCGTGCCTGCATCGAGAGAATCAGGTGCTTCTGGGTGACGTGCATAAAGAGAGCTGCGAGTGGGCGTGCAGACCGCGGTAAAACCCTGTAAGACTCAGGGAGTAAAACAAAGAATTAGAATTAGAAAGAACCACACCCGGGTCCCGGCTACAATCCCCACGCACACGTCCTCCCAGGACTGCTATTTATGCAGCTGCTCGGGAAACATTAGGTCCCAAGACAGTGAACATTCTTGTCTGGGACTCTGGGAGGCTAACTGGGAGCTGCCAGCTCAATTTGTTGGTTTATGGTCTCGGCTCTGAGCCATCGTTGTAATCCCTTGTGACCCCCGTCTGCACATAGAGACGTGGCTGATGGCGGCTAAGCATGTGAGACACCCTAGAAAGAGCACCAGGGCAACCAGCTCAGTACTACTGACCACAGAGAAGATCAGTTCACAGAGGCTCTGACGTTCTTCTTGTAGATGAATAATGACCTTTCTCACCGCGTCAGCCGGCACTCTGGAGGAATCGTCGTCGTAAGCATGCAAGTGAACGCTGAGACTTTGACCGGGAGGTCACGGGTTCAAGTATAGCCACACAGAAATGGATGTTCCACTTTTGGAGAGCAGACTTTTGAAACATTGGGCCAAATTTGGTGGGGGAGAAGAGCTGGGGGCACTAATTCGGCAAACTGATCAACTTAGTAACTAATCCAGCTCATGCAGTCTTCTGTTTTTTTTTTGTGAATTGTTATGCCCACCGGGGTTTAGTGTATCCATGGTATTTTATTATGGGGGAGTCTTGTATTTTAATAATCAATCAGTATGAACGTTCTGCCCCCCCAATTCCACCCCACACCTTTGTGGTGTATACAGGCATATACATTCCAGTTCATTTTTCATGCAAACTTATTGATAACAATTTATTAAACTAGTCAGTGTATTTAGCGTAACTGTGGCCACCTAGGTCAGCATAACATGCAGACTATGTATGGCAAACAATAGCAGAATAATAGTGGGTACATGGGTAGCACCAAGCACATGGCCCACTGTTATTCTAAAAATATTGATATTTGCTTGACATTTATGCTGGTTTATTCTTATTTGCTGGCCTGCTATCTACTGACGGTCTGTATCAATAGTGACCGCAATGTTTTGTTCACTAAAGCTTTATCACAAATCTAAAATCCGCATCCTCAGTCTGTTGCAGTTGTTAGGGTCCATAAATAACACTGGTATACAGTGGTTTTGTTGCTAACAGTGTTTGAACATTTTACATTAAGTTTATGGTGCTGATTAAGAATGTGACTTCGGTTTTGCCAGCTTGGCTCTAGTTTCTGAGATATGTAATAGTTAATTGATGCAACACGTTTGAAAAGCATTCAGAATTGCATGAATATTTTTATTTTAGTTACAACTAGTAAGTAAACAGTCTAACATCATACAAAAAAGAAATTAAAAATATCTAACAGTGACAGGAAAAAGTTATGTATGATTTGATTGATTAATACAATATTAATTAGTTATTAATTGTTATTAATGTCAATGCTTCAAAAAAACGCTGTTTTTATCGATTTCCATTTATGCGTGTCATCAGGATAATCACGTTGGAGACTCCAACAGTAGTCTGCCATCATGTGTATATCCCATCTGCCTTCATATCTCTCCTCCATCACCTTCATATCCTGATGGAACCTCTTGCCTTGTTCCTTTGCTGAAGTCTCCAATGTTATTTGGAAATCTGTTTAAATTGCTATGGAGGTCTTTATGCTCATATTAACTCTGAACACATTAACATATTAACAGCAAATTTCTGAAGTTAGCAAGCATATCTTGCACCAATTCTTCATAATTGTCTGCTCTGTGATTACACAAGTAGTTCTGCACAACATGTACTCTCCACAGATGTAGCAGAATACATCAGGATTGTTGATGCAGGCTCTTCTTGATGAAGTCATAATTTTTACATGTATTTATATACTTAAGACAGAACTTTTTGGGTATAACCAAGACTAGGTTGACAAACTTATACTGTAGCCAACTTCACAGTTGAATTCTGGCTTCAAAAGGGCGCTTTTTTGGAATACAAAATAATTATATGAGATATTTCATTAAACAGTGAAAAGACAGACCAAAATCTATTGCATTTTTTATCACACACAAGTCGCATTGGGGGAATGCATTTTTTTTTCATGGATATCCATTATCTCAAAAACTAGACCCAATTCAGCAAAAGTAATGGGGTTTTTAAATTCAGCACCCTCAAAATACCCTAAATTTATTCAAAAAACCTTGGCACCTGAAAAAAAAAATTGTAGACCTGCGTAATTGAAGAGATTGCAGGTCCTCTTTCTGGCACATTGCCCCCTACTGGACTGGAAGTCTAACTTTACCTCTGAGTATAATGGAATGTAGTGCAAAAAGGTTAGATATTCCTCTTAAAATGTTTCTAGTGTAATGCCTATGGGTGCTGCTGTCTTGCAGACCAAACTGGCCCTGCAGAAGCAGCTGACCAAAGGCTTAACCACCAGCTTCCTACCCAGCCCGCTGAACCCGGCCGCCCTCTGCACCATGGCACCAAACCCGCTGGCCTTGCGTCACCCAGCAGGAACTGCCACCCTCATCCAGACCCCTCTGCTGAGCCCCGCGCTCTTTCGGCCTGCCCCGGGGCCCCTGAGGGCCACGCACACTCCCATCATCTTCTCCCCATACTAGACCCCAGAAACCCCAACGTGGAGACGGAGAGAACTATGCAGCCAGAGAAACAAAGTTAAATGCTGATATCCATCCCACGAGCTTCAGACACATGGACCCTGTTACAGACACTTCACAGGAGCTGAGGCGTATGGTGGCTTTCATTTGCTTTCTGAAGAGTGTTGGAGAAGCGTGATTCTCCTTTAACAAGCAGGTGGAGCAAAATCTGCACCAAGACCATAGGTCAAGTCTATTCAGCACATTACTAATCTGTCAGCAGTAAGGGAAGGCCTCTGTTTGTTTTCCTGACAGGGCTGATGCCAACGAGATCCCTTTACTCGACGCTTCTTAAACATTTCTTACAAGTAAGAGCAGGGATTACGCACCTCTGGGGTCCCCACGCCATTCCAATCGCCAACTTGTACGCAAAGAGGCAGCCCAGCAGGGGGTGCCAGATCTGCACAGGGGCCGTGTGACACTTGCAGTGGAACAGCCAGAGTTTCTCTCCACCAGACAGCCCTAATGGAAATACGCTCCATGCAGCGCTTCGGGGAGGGGGGGTTTGGTAAGCCAGAAGGGTTGGATTTACATATTCGCATGAAAACAGATCTGGATGCTTCCAGCCTTTGACAATCTGCCTCCCTGTGATTAATATGTGGGCATTATGGGAACTGAGGAACCATTGATCCAATGGCATGAGCCCAATATGTCTGCCAACGGAAGCTATCAGGCACATGGGCTATCCTATAACAGCAAGGAACCTTCATATCGTGGGGCCTTTCATAACTAAATGAGTAAAGTGATTTTTGTTTCAATAGTGAAACAGTTCAGCCCGATGTTTCCAACACGGTGACATAGACCGCTCATAGCGAGGATGTTCCCAGCCAGCCCTGTTCATATTCAGTGACAAAATGGATGATACCGCTGACCGTGCATAGCTCTCGAGTGGAAGTATCACCTGTTACATTTCACCAGCAGCCGGATGAAGACACAGTCATATGTCACTCCCACTCATTTGTACAGCAACTCAAAAACTCGTGCTTCAGGCCTCATTCTGACACTAATGTGCTGACAGGGTTGTTTACTGAACACCAAGCTTTACCAGTGTTCACCATATTCCCAACATAATATCAAACATTTCCCTATGCTTCAGCTTCTACAGGTAATATATCCCCCATTAGTTTGATCCCCTGAACATCTTTTCAATATGTCAGGGATGTTACATGCATCCCCACCTCCTCTTGTCTCGTTCCAAGTCAGGACAGAGAGTGGGACAAAGATTCCTGAAGCGTACATTTCCAGACTCTTGCAAATCATTGTGGAATTAGCTACCTGTGTAGTTGTAGGATTTAATCCAAGCAAAGTGTTAAACAGGCTTAATTACAATGCTTGAGGTGGGGGGGGGGGGAGACTGGGGGTCTTGAAACTGTTTGAGACATAATAGGCAGGGAAAACACAGGAAATACTAATCACATGCAAATACATGTCATGTGACATGCATTGGGGCAGGTCATTTGTCACCAGGGTGAAGGTGTTATTGTTGTTTATCAGAGGGCCAATCGTGGGAGTTCTATTTTCAGGTCAATTAATCTTTGTCGGCTGAGGCGTTGCGGGCTAGAGAATGGAATTCTGAAATAGTCCATGTTCTCCAACGCTCTTTACGCCTCAGAGGAACCACAGATGTGCTGCTTCCATTGCAAGCGTCAAGGAACCAGGTGGGATAGAGAGGAAATGAGAGGTTTGCGCCCCGTCGCTCGCTGCTACTACGTGCTCTGTGAAGACCGAGGCCGGGAAGGACAAACAGGGTTTTCAAAAGCCTGCGGACCTGCTGTGGAGAAGATGCCAGTTACAGCACAGTGCATTGAGCAGCTGGGAGCAGGGATTTTTTTTTAGCAATGGCCGTGACTGTCATCTAGCGTTATTGTCACTCAAACGTCATCCTTTTTACATGCTGTTGTTTTGTTGTAGATGCACCAATACAGTTTTGCCCAGTTACTCTCCCTAGTACTACAGCTCTTAGAAAGTTCCACAAAACAGAGTTTACCGTGCAAGATCTCATAGCACTTATCACTGGTACCCTGCTGGCTGTAACAAATTGTATAGGTATTCCTCACTTTTTTCCATCCTCCCGGAATGAAACAGCACCACCTGCTGGTTACACTTATCCATAGCAAAGTAATCCAGCTTCCCCACTGTCTTAACTTGCATTTCCGCAAGCAGTGGGCCCTTGGGAATATGAAGCCAGTTGTCTTGCCATAGAAATCAAGTTTCTTATTACTGAACTAGCCTGTTGTTTGGTTTAATTGATGTTTTATTTGTTAACAAAATCTCCAGAAGTGGAGATTGTTATGAAATATTGTGAAAAACTAAAATATTTAGATAGGTATATAGATAAATAGATAAACGCATAGCATATATATATATATATATAGATTTTACTTATTTTTACGGTCTTTAAATGCAAATTTATCTGAGAAGAATAAAGATGAAAACTGATCTATTTACTGTAAAAAAATGTTTTTGAAGAAGGTGAAAAGGTGTTTTTTTCCATGGCTTCACCTTTTTTGTAAGCAAACAGTAGTTACCCATGTTGAAAGAAGGTGCTTGTGTGTCTGTTTTCTATTTCTGGATGCCAAGTAATAATTTTTGTCAGTGATCTGACAAGCGTATTTACATAGAAGTAAGTAATGGGGACTTGGGGTGACTCTGTAGGCTGCAAATCTGGTAGTCGACCGGAACGGATTTGGCCCACAGGGACCGCTGGATTCCAGTCAACCTCAAATTCCACTTAAAGCCATATTCCCGTTCTGGTGAGGCGATGCTTTTCCATCTAGTTTCAGCCAAAATTTCACCTAATATCTTTGAGATTACTCAGCTCACTTTTATCAAGAACTGGGTGGTTTCAGCAATTGTGATAAATTTGTATCTCCGCAATGGTCCCACAAAGAAAATGTTCTGTTTTTAATCATTTTCACACAGGGAATTTGAGCTAAATGTATGACCTTTTTGCAATCTGATATCACTTCTCTTTTAGTTTTTGTTGCAGCTGTTTTCAGAATGTGTTGAATTTGCTAGTGAAGACTGACATCTCGCAACAAAGACAAGTTCTTACCGCAGCGGTGACCTTCGTACTGTCACACTGAAGAAAGCGGGGGAATCACTTGCCTGGTTTACTCATACTTACACTGTAACCCTGCTTTTCACTGTTTTGTAGAAAAGCGTGAAAGAGATACAGGTGCAACGGCCGGAATTATTATGGGCGGTGAAGCGTGCTGGTGGAAACTACAGTGCCAGCAAGCAGGTATTTTAGCAATAACAGGATTTAAACGATGATGTGACTCAGGTTTCATTGGGGTTAATGGATGTATTAAAATTTGGATTACAGACCCACAATATGCTCAGAAACTGCCTCCTTTAAGCCATAGGGAAATAAAGTATGGAAGTGCTCCAGTATTTTCCAATTAAAAATTCTACGACTTTCACTTCCCCCCCCCTCCCTGCCTGCCTCTCTCTCTTGTTCTCTCTCTCGTCCCTTTATCAGTGAATGTGCACATTTAATTGCAAATGTAAGCATGCCATAACCCTCGCAGACTAAGTCATTCTGTTGATATGTGAGATAAGATGGTTAGGATACAGAAAAGCATTTCAGCCCGGTGGATATCACACGGCGCAGCATGGAGAATCAGGGTCACCGAACATGTGGTTCAGAAATAGACTGCAGATCATTTTATTCTGCTCCACTTTTTGGAATTGCTATTTCTGCTGCATCTCATATGTCATCACAACTGGCTTTCCCTGTTGTAAGACATTTTATTTGCCTCCTAAAAAAATAAAAACGGGTTAAACAGCTCAGAAATATGGATTTACATTTTCTCATAAAACGGCACGATAAGGTTATTGGACAATGGGGAAAATTATGCTTGCTAAGTAAACGTGCAGGAAGGCACTTGCTTATATAGGACAACTTTACAAAACTGTAACTCATACATACCATTCTGTTTTTTTTTTTTTTAACATTTGCTGTCTGTCTCCAGAGCAACTAACTAAATTGTGTCCATCAATGCTGTTAGATTTCGGTTACTTCAGTGAAAATGTATCACAAAGCAGTCATTTTGGTACAGCGTACAGTGTAAGTCACTATAAATAAAGGCCTATGCTATATAACTAAATGATGTGATTAAATAAGGCAATCCCCTGACTCAAAGTGCCTGGTCTGCAGTATATGAACCAGTGGAAGGTGTATCATTGCTAGCCAGAAGGAATATAAATTCATTATCAGTAAGGGATCATTAACGGTTTTTATCATTGAAGCCAATGTTGTGTAGACATGATTTGAGAAAAGGCAAAATTTGGTCTTCCAGGTGAGTTAAACATGATTTTCTTCCACAGATGTAGACAAATAATATTTGGTGTTGAGTATTCCTAACTTTTATTTTAATTCATAATGTTTTATATCTTCCTAGCTTTATTTTCTCCTCGTCAGAAACCTGCTTTCTTATTTGCTTTTTATGTAAATACTTACAAACAATTGTGTATCATGTGCCAAAAGGTTATTAATATTAATAATAGAGTCATGGCAATAAATGTTATTGTCATTTTTTTTTTGGTTTGCAAGCTTCCATAAGTACTTAACATACATGAACACAGACTGTGTATATATGTCCGTGACCAGGATAAGTGGTTAGAAGATGGATGTATGGATGGATATATATTTGTAGTGTGTTGATTTTTCATTTGGTCTTTCCACATCATAATGCCAAAGGGGTTTGACATTAAAGCAATGCATCCAAGCATTTAAATGTTAAAAGCACAACCAGACTTGTTATACATGGGTCTGTGTGACCATCCATTGCCATGGTTACAATTATGGGGCACCTTCAGATGCTGGACAAGGCTAATCACACATGGGCACACCCATTGTGTCCTGAGAGAGGGAAGGATTTAGTTTTTTTTTATTTTGTTACCATGTTAGAGTGTGTATTATCATTCCATACATAATGTGCAATTACAGAGTAGCAACACAGACTGTACAGTATTTCAAGCACAACGTTAGATGACTATCTGGTTATGATAGATTGTTACAAGCAATTTGACTGTGTTAGACAGTATTAACGCTGTGTGTTGACAGGTAAAGCCTTTCTGTGCTGTAAGGACATAGGTGATGCTGACAAATGAAACTCAAACCTCACCTCACCACAAAGTGAACCTAAGACAGCGTGGTCCTGCATGGAGATATTGGGTGTGAATTTCTCATGCCTCCGCTGGCCTGTCCAGGCTGCTGTCCAATCCAGAGAACCTTTCACCTCTGATTCCTCTGGTAAAAATCACTGTGACAGATCATCCTAACGCAAGCCATTCTCGGTTTGTCCCAACATATATAGACTTTTCGAAGACATTTGTTATCACTCATGCTTGGTCTGCAGAAAAATGTAAATTATGGAAACTTGACAAACAAGAAAACAAGTATCGGTTTGTGTAGGGACTCGGCCAGTAATTTACGGTGTACTCCTTGTAATGTTCATTGTACAGACTTTTTTCTGATGTATGAAATAACAGCAAGGCACAAAGAGCAGAAATTGTATTTTGGTAAGAGATCATTGCTTTTACTGTTATCGCTATGTGGTGGAGAGCCAGAACTTGAGAGACACATGGAGTGGATGGCAAAATAAATGGGTGCTTCCACTTCAGCCGTGTCCCGTCTTGCTTTAATGGAAACCGCCTCATTGCCACACACCCTCTCCTCTCCAGATGTCATCAAACTCTCCTCCTGAAAGAAACATGGACGCCTTGCCTTCCACTTACAGATCTCTGACGTGAGAGGCAGTCAGGTTCTACAGACAGACTCTTTGCTCTGTCTGACATTACTCAGTAGCCAGACACACCCTTAGCCATACAGGTTAAAGTGTTTGGAAACCAGGGAATAACCCACCACAGTTTACATTCATTTCAATTATTCATGCTGCGCTTGGAAAGAATGCTTGCTAAACACGTGATTGGGTGATCCTAGAGGAATGTGATCTTGGAGGATCCAACAGGAATGAGATTTTTA
The DNA here is from genome assembly GCA_026777045.1 of Hyperopisus bebe. Classification (NCBI taxonomy): domain Eukaryota; kingdom Metazoa; phylum Chordata; class Actinopteri; order Osteoglossiformes; family Mormyridae; genus Hyperopisus; species Hyperopisus bebe. The sequence continues at coordinate 15,961,859 of JAODJW010000094.1, forward strand.
CTCGGCTTCTGCGGCGAGCGTGACATCATGGACGTGTCATGTCCCCGTAAGGTTCTGTAAAATGTGACGTTAAAATAAGCTGTAAACATACTGAAAACAGAAAATGGCTGTCAGATTGTGCCTGTTTGTAATCATATGTAGGTAGCCAAAGAGGGGAACATGGCTGTCATTCGCTCCTATAGTGCCTCCTCCATACTCACTCCCTGTTGTGTCTAGAGGTCTGAGAAAGCCTATATAAGAAAATAGACATGCTGAGTGAATAGACCAAAGCAAAGGCCAAAGAGGATCCAGAGGCAGCAAAAAGAAACACTGTAGGTAAGTGTATTATTACGTCTGCAGCTGCGCCAACAGTGGTGTAGCTATGGGCAACCTTGTAAATAACATCAAGCACTGCAGACCCTTTGTCTTGTGATAGCAGCACAGAGATCAGATGCCTCACTCTTATGAAGCCAAACCTGCAAGATGTGTTTAAAAGCTAACCTAACTCCATCAAAACCAGTTAATCATATGTGTCTGCATCAACTTAATTTGCCACACTGGTTTTACATGGTGGTGTTGAATATTGTAACATTCCTGCTGTCAGCTGCCTGTAAGCACTTTGCTTATCTCGCCACAATGAAGAAGCCTGGTTATTAATTTGATCCCTAGCAGATTGGTTCTTCTGAAGGTAGCAGGTTTTTCAGTTCAGGTGATGTCTTTGAGAAGATTTGACTGAAGACACTACAGTTCATATTCAAAGACATCTCCTCATGAGGTATAAATCACACATTTACCCACCTCATCCAGGGTGTCACTGCAAACCTGCCTTGTATAAGCAAGACAGAAGATAGATAGATGGATTTATGTTTTACTCCTGTACTTTGTCAACTGGGTAGGTGACAAAGTTGGTATGTCAAATCCCAAAAGAAAAATATGTGTACCTCCCACATCTACCTATTAAAAAGTAATTTGCCCAGGCTCTAGAAAAAGAAATAGGTTGATATCTAAGTTTCCTCTCCACTATATACTTCAGAATATATAACAAAGTAATGTACTTTTTATTATTTTAAATTCATCTCTTTGGAATTTGGTCTGCGTATTTCTGTTTTTCTGATTCTAACCTGTTGTGAGCATCTAATGATCTACCCCAGGAGGTACCCCCATCAGGGCAAAGAGACTCCCCACACACCTGGGGCATGTTCTGTCATCCTCTGGAGACAAAGACAATTCCAGTCAAGGAAAAAAAAATTGAGTTTCAAGATAATCACAGGACTTGGGTTTAAATCTGAAGGGGAATATTATGTGTTTTTCCAGGACTGGTCCCTGGCTGGATCGTTAAAGCTATGGCAGGGAGGTGTACTTAATCCTCTCTGCGTTTCCTTCCTCAGCTCACTACCCCATTGAGGTAGCAGTCGGGGGGGGGGGGGCGCTGCACTGGCTCTCCGGGGGAATTGTCTGCCTGTGAAAAGATAATATAGGTTGTCTCTTTTTTCCTTGCCGAGATCACAGAGTGCAATTTTCTGGTCAGATTCAGAGGTTACGCTGGATTAAGGTCTTCCACGTAACGGAAAACTGGGGAATCAAAGGCACTTCTACAGCCCTAGGAGTACTGTATCGTGCCAAGGGATAGCCGGCGCGGAGCAACACTGCCCTCTGTTGCTGATCAGATGCCATGTCAACATACTCTCAAAGGGAATTTGAACCCCAGACACAGAAAGGAAGTTCGGGACGCATTTACCAGCGTGTGACACTGTCAGGCTCGTCAGAACCCACAGCTGCTGTAAAATCAAATTTGCGAGTCACCCATGAAAGTACCCCCATTTGCATATTTTTGCATTAATGAGGATTAGTCAGTTATTTGACATGTTCGGAGAAGCACGATAATTGTAAAGCTCTTTCCATGTCTATTTGAATCTACATCTCATCTCACTGTCAGAGATGAGATGTTTCAGCATGATAACAGAATTACTGTGAAAGGAGAGGATTGAAGAGATGGAACAGAATTAGTATAGTGAGAGTGAACTTCTCCCCCAAGAAAAATAACAGGTATTTTTTTATAGAATGAACCTGGAAACATTAGACTCTGTGAAGCATTACTTCATGTAGCAAACTTCACTGCTTCATTGATTAATCGATAAGCAAGATGTAAAGGTAGTGAAAGGGGTCTCATTCTCACAGAACAAATAAGCACAAGGCCAGCTTTAGAAAACGGCATACAATCTTAGACTATACCCCAACAACTGTTCATTGGGTGTTAAGATGTAAAATTTCATACATAAAATGTAATCGACTATATTAGCTGACCATCACAAAAACCTAAACCAGATTATGGTGGTATGTAAAATATGACATAGTTGCTATTAGATGACAGAAAAATAGCATTCATAATTAGAATTCATATTAACTAATGAGTTACAGCGGCTACAGTATCATTTTAGTACTACCAGGAATCAAGGTTTTTTAATTCAAAGGAGTGCTACAAGAAATCTTTTTATAATTCCATTTCTTCAGTTCCCATACTGTGAAATTGACTAACAATATTGAATTTAAAATCACATATTATCAGTAAAATCGACATTTCAAACCTTCCACAGAAAAACAAATTGAAAATAACATCAATTTAGACCACTCCTTTTTACAATGATAAATAGAAACTCAACGTTTAGGAAATATTATCAACATTTACTTTCAGTAGTAAAAATTGTAATATAATACAAACAACTTCATAAAATGATATTTGACTTTAGCCATGAATATTACAGGGAGTATCTCTTAAAAATAGGTCACAATACACATTACAAAACACCACCAATAGCCAGCATAACAGCTGTCCTTATATATTGTGCACAATCATCTTGAAAGAACTTCTTGTTCAAGACACACATCAATATATTTCTGCAACAGTAACACATTTTCGTGCCTTATTTCCAAATTATGGAAATAACAGCTGATAGCAGTAGCTTAACGCAGATTGCTGCAGTCACACTGAGCATTTACCACCAAAAAAACAACCCCATTAAGCAACATTAATGGTCCCATCATCTGGTAAAATCAGGCAGAGCGCTGATGAAGACACTTCAAAGTCACTCACTGAACTACACAAACCGACAAGCAACAAATTTACATTCTCCTGATTGCATTAGAGTACTTGCACACAAAGTACACAGAGATGATTATTAACAGTTCAGTAATCCCCGCATTTTAAAATAAAAGTGGAAATGAAATAGCACTGTGGAATAGCACTGTGGCCACCATAAGGAAGCTAATATTGTTAATGAAGAACCATTTTATAGATGCCACGGTGGCGAGATCTAATATGAAACCTTGGCAAAAGGCGTCATTAACTTGTTTATTTTAAGAATGTAATTAGATGCAGTTCAAAAACTAACTGCACTAATCCCACCAAAGTAAGGATTACTATGTTTCCCAGACCGTCCCCCACACGCACTGCACCTGCGAGTCGGCCAGCGTGTCAGGCAGCACTCGTGGGCTCAGTGCACTGGTCTCTCAGCTGTCCAGTGAGCCACTGCTCTTGTTCTTGTTGCGACTCAGCGGGAAGGTGGATTTGCTCTGCGGCTGGGTCATCTTGCTGGCCAGGTAGACAAAGGGCTCTATGAGAGTCCGTCGGTCTGCTACCGACACCTCCCAAAGGCGCACCTTCTCCGTCTTGGCCCAGTGCTGCACCACCTCTGAGTCCACCTTCCTCTGGTGCTGCAGGTCCCCCTTGTTCCCCAGCACTACAATTGTCACCTGTCAAAAATGTATCAGTCCAACCATCAAAAAAAAGTGCTCTAATAGAGAAAAAAAAATGATACACACTCTGCCGGAACTTTATATTTTTACACTGATACTAGGGTATTTTGCTAAGTCAACCCCCCCACCCCACCCCCTCCATGTTGTTGCTCAGCATGTTGCCAACAACCCAACCGTATTTCAAAGGTCAAATGACTTTAAACATAATTTGAATTTTGTTTTCCATTTCCATTTCAATTTCCTTCAGCCAACCAGTTACAATATTTGGGATCGACAAACCAAGCAGGTGAAAATTTGCATTTTCCCATTGTGAGCGATGTAAATTGCAAGGTAACGTACATCAAGTTTTCTTGCTGGAGATTAATCGAGCATGCACTCCACAGTCACACCCCCCTCTATGATTTGGGATGCTGCTCTTCAACTTTTACATTTGATGCAGTAATGAATACCCTTTTGCTTACATCTCCATATTTCTGCATTGGCAAATTCGATCGATAACTGATTTACTTTTGCCTAATATCGCTATTGCCAGCAGTGAAACCTGCCAGCACTTAGTGGAATAATGTTATGTCTAGTGCTGTCAAAACTGGCCAGAAATGATGTTTGATTATTCCTTCTTAAAAAAAAAAAAAAAAAAAAAAAAACACGTAGGTTCAAACTATTCAAATATCTTTTTGTGCATTACAACAAGAGACATAACTATTTAAAAGTGATTAGTTGTCATTGTTGACACACCACACCACACACAACTACAACAAAATGTGTCCTCTGCATTTAACCCATAGCAGGGGGCAGCTAATGCAGCGCCCAGGGAGCAGGGCTTGGGGGCAGTACCTTACTCAGGGCACCTCAGTGGTACTTTGCTGGGTGGGGATTTTAACCAGCAATCTTTCGATTACAAGTGCTCTTCCCCAACCAGTAGGCCTGCTTGTATGGGTATGTTTATTTCAACATAAACATGTCTTTTAAAAGATTTACATATCTAAACATTGCACAATAAACAAATAAAAATAATCAGGTTACTGGATATAGAATGAACATTCAATGCTCCAAGCGAGCTTTGCTGTGATAAACATGGAACAACAATTATTTCTTCATTGATGTGAAACAGGAAATAACAATCAAACCACTGGGGACCTGCAGTGCATGAAGCTTCTGCCTGTAGCCTATTCAATATTCTATATCTATTCAGTCAGTACAGTAGCATACACTTTTGATATGTTTTTGTTTAAATAAAATTAAAGCAAATGCATATGAATGAAATAAGCTTCTTTGTGCAAACTTGTTGCGGGCGGAGTGAAATATGAGGCAAGGCATGGCTGTTTTGGTGGAGTTCCAGACATCAGACCATGCTCATTTGGGTGCATATGTTTGTGCTGTGCCCTCGGCTTGCTAGTACTGGAATGGTAGGCTAACTGTAGCTTACAGAGCTTGTATACAACTTTACTTAAAGATTCCACAATTTTGCCATCTACTGACCAAAGTCTGAAATTTTTCCAAACGGGACTTTTTTTTTTAGATTGTTTGAAGTGCAAATCTCTCTCTCTGGAGCCAAGTTGGGTTATGAACTCTCTGCCATCATTATCACATGGTGGTTGGTGAACCATTCGCTTGCTTCAATCAGTGAAAATGACATTGTGACTCCTGGCCGTCATGCAGTGCATCCAGTGCAGCGGCATAGGCCCATACGAGAACGTTTTTTGTTTTTTATAATTAGATTATATCATTAAATTTAGAATATTCATTGACAGCCATAGTTACATCATTTTTGATTCTGTGGAAAACCAAAGACTGATCTCCCTTCCAGATTTAATAATGAATTACAAACATTTTGCACATTATATAAATAAAATAAAAGGCCGTTTTGGGCATGATCGATTCCCCCAATAATTAACAAATAACTAAAAAAGAAAAATTACTTTTTGTCCTTCATTGTTTTGAGGTGGTGGTGCAACTTTGTATAAAATTACATGTGAAGTTTAACCTACAAGCTTTTTGTGTCTCCCATGCTTATTTAGTACAAAGGCCACAGTTCCTGTTGTGCTACTGTAAAGCGACACACGAAAGTGGTCAGGAACTACAAAAGTTCCCAGTCATTAGGGCCCCAGAACTCAGAACTAGGAATGAGGTGATTGAACTTCAGTGGGGAAAGTGCCTAGCGATGGAGAATAAATCTTAATAATCCCTGCCCTTGGCTCCTTACATCAATTAGCACTCTGTCGGTTTGTCAAGCTTCGCCACGCACCTCCTTCTTGTCGCGGTAGCGGTCGATGTCTTTCTTGAGCGCCTCCACGCGCTTAAAGGACTCCTTACTATCAATGCTGTAGATAAGCACAAAGCCGTCGGCGAAGCTGTAGTAATGCCTTGGGAACTCCAGGCCATCCTTCAGCCCTCGTGTGTCATAGAAGCGGACCTGCTCACGCACACCTCTGTCCGTCTCCACGGAGCCAATGTAGATGTCCTCAAGGGTCTCCATTGGCTCAGAGCCTAAGGAGAAGCAAACTGAGCTTACTCCGCTTTTATATAATATCCAAAGCGAGGCATTTTGCCGAATGGGCAGACCATGTCCCATGTAAAACTCGTATTGAGATCTAGATGTATTATGAAAGCCATTTTTATGATTACCTTTCTTCAGTTTTATATATTCAAAAAGAATGAATATTAAAGCACTGAAAAATATTTAATCCATCTATATTCAATTTGCATCTTTAAAGCATCCCACAACACAAAGATAGTTTAGATATAGCAACCAAGCGTGTTAAATACTGTAGCATGATACGTTTACGAATTCCCTATACTATTACTCAGAATGCAATTGCAGTGATCATGTTTACACTGCAGGAACTTATCGATATCGTGTTATTATCAAGGGTATCACTTACCGATAACATGATTGGCATATAGAAGATGCTCCAGCACAGCAGTTTTACCAACGGCAGCTTGTCCGCAAACCACCACCTTACAACTTTTGCCCATTATGAAGTATTTTCACGGTAGAGTCAAACTCCGTCAACTGAAATTGATTCGTACAATATCGATCAGGCGTTATACACCGCATTTTAAAATCAAATTAGAAATACAGTGATATAAGAGAACACGGGACCAGCCATTTAGTAACAGAAAGGTGTCCTTATAATAGTTTATGTCGATGTACCTGCCCTACACTTAAGCATATTTAAATAACGGACATTGTATACAGCATAGCTGCAAGTTATTGCTTCAGAACGCCATTTTCCGATGTATTATCAATATCTATTATTTTGGTCATTGATATTTCGTTTATGTTGAGTATTTTCATCTACTTCTTAAGGAAGACAGAGAAATAGACCTGCCTTTCAGTTCGCCGTACCAGTTTATATGTGTATGTCGGCAGATTAGGCAGTAGGGAAAATGGTTAACTTTTCCATATGGCACCATTAGTACATTTTTCGTCGTTCTAGCAACAAGTCATGCTCAAAACATACCAGATAACTAAAGCATAAATGTAAAAGTGCTTACTTTTGAAACATATCAAGTACAACGACAACCAAGACTGAACTCACCTCTTATCAACTTCCTGTTTACTTTGCTTCATGATCACCTGATGGGGGCTGGACACCTCAGGGTCGCTTGCATCTCAGCACGCCCCCTGCTGTTTGGAGGTCCTTATAGGCCCATGTCGCAAATATATCTATCTATCTATCTATATATCTATCTATCATTTTTAATAAGAACTGACTGATGGAATATAGCCATACCTAACTGCGGTGAAATACGTCTGTTACATATACTAAACATATTGAAGTGTTTGATCCATCGCCCTCCCAGCTGTGGGATCTCATTCAAAGTGCAGCTGCTCACGCTTTCCCGGGAATTACGTCACCCGATGACGTAAGCTTAAGCTTTCTATGGTGTGGCTCAAAATCTCTATGGTGGCCGGAAATATCTTCCTTTCCCACGGTAAGATGGCGGCAGTTGACAGCGAAGTGCCAATGGAGCCGGAGACGCACATCATGAGCGAGGAAGAGATCGAACGGTAAACAAAGGCCGTCCGTATATGTGTTTATTGGTTTACAGCCAGCTCTCTAAGTCGATACGTAGAAGGTATAAGTGCTAGTGCAGTTTCTGGTTATTATCGTCCGATCGGCGGTTTTTGCCGTGTTAGCGGGTTTATGAGGCCCTGCTCTCTCCTCTTCCTCTCACACGGGGCAAGTCTCGTTGTGATCCGTCCATCGCATTTTTAAAGCCTTCTGTCCTCTACGTACTTATATTATTCTGGCCATCAGTAAGCCGTAAACGACCTTTCGTGATAGTGTGTTAAAATTATACGGTAAACACTAATGGTACGACAGCTGCGTTGATGTCCTGTAATGTTTGGGGATAACTGAGAGATGTATAAGATTTAGTACGATTTATTTTAGGACAACATTAAAGATTACGGACCAACAACAAGATACGTCGCTGTGGTTTATTTGAGCAGCTAATATTTATGGATGGCAAAATGACCGTGGTGTTCATGGTTTTATATTTTTGTAAAGACAACTTTAGCGTCCTAAGAGAGTTATCTGGATTTTATTTTTCCAGGCATTGGTTACATAGTATAACGTTAACCCAACTTGCTAGATACGACAGTTGTAGTTGTTTTAGATTAACAAAGGTAAGCATACCTCTCTACAGAAGTAAAACATGTTGTTATCTTGTCTATGGCACGATATATTAAAACACATCCGTGCTGGTGGAATGTATTGTCTTAGTAACTGGCATGCATTAGATTTAATTTAATCAGCACTGTATACACGTAAATCCCCTACATCTTGCGTATAAAAGAAACCTAGATTATGATTTAAACCGGTGTGAGCTATTAGGCTGTGCATATACACATCGTCACTGGCTTCACATGTTTTCCCAGTGACTTTCAGGTGCAGACCGGTTCCATGTACAGTAATCTCGAGAGAATGGTGGTGTGTGTGTGTGTGTGTGTGTGTGTGTGGGGGGGGGGTAAACTTTTAGCCGTAACCAAAGACACACCTATAGTTAATTCATTTAAACGGAATAGCCCCGTAAGAAAGGCAGGGCGCCAGTTACGCAATACACATTTCCTATAATTGGTGCAAATTACACTCAAGTGTTATAAGTAATGAAAAGCAACTGAAATGTTTGGGAGAATCACAGGCAATTCTTTATCACTGAACCAGGAATTGGTACTAATATAATAGCCATCTCCCAGCAGAGTCACGGGGCACTGATTGTCCTATATAATCCCATATAATACCTGATTACTTTTATTACCGAAAGATGATGATAATAAAAAAAAAAATGGCCATGGCTTAAGGTAGCTTGATTCCCTCTATATGTGTATTGAGGCACGTGTGTATTTTTTGGGTTGGCATGACATTTGGAGATAGAGGTTAGTCTTCAGCAATTAATTTTCCTCTCTAGGTCATCTGTGTGACGACTGTATTTAAAACCCAGTAGGAAGTCAGCACCTAGCCTAGATTTTTGGTAGTAATGGAAAAAAAAAAATTGAGGGCATTTTTTGGCCTTGTTTCTTTTTGGAGCAATTTCTGTGAAGTAACTTGAACTTATAATGTGTATGTCAAGTGTCTGAATCCTTAAATCAAAGCTTATAGACCTTCACCTTTGCATAGTTTTTGCTGCCCTGTCATCCTGGTTTCTGCTCCCAAATGCAGTCACATGCCATTTTGACAGGATGGCACCTCTATGTGGTTTATCTTATTGCTATAGGGCAGTGTTTCCCAATCCGGTCCTTTGGGACCCCCGATGGTCCACATTTTTGCTCCCTCCCAGCTCGCTGCCAGACAGTCCATGTTTTTGCTTCCTTCCAGCTCCCGAAGCCCAACACACATAGTCCATTCATCTCTAGTGTAAACATGCAAAGCACAAGGCAGGGTGTATCCTTCCCCCCCCTTTCATGTTTGTTACATAAACCAGTGTGATGGCAAAGTGTCTGCCTGAACCTGCCTCTTCTATTTCAGTTTCCAGTGTTCAGTTGCATAACTCATGTTGTCATGTTTTAATGTTTCCTTTATAATTTGTATTTCTTTGATAAGTATTGTTGAATATAAACATGCTCCTACCTAATGGGTAACTGTTCTTCCTTGGTCTCTGTGTTTTCTCCATCTCTGTAGGGAAGCAGAAGGCTTCAAAGAACAAGGGAATGCCTTTTATATCAAGAAGGATTACTCTGAAGCATTTAACTACTACACCAAGGCCATAGGTGAGGACGTCACAGCTGTATTCCAGTACCTTTCTCCACTGACTGCAGTGAAGCTGACATGCACTGAACCAGTTTATCTGAAGATCTAGCCACTTTCCAAGACATCGACATTGAGATGTATCTCCCTAGTAAAGCTTTCAAGTTTTATTAAATTGCTACAATGAGGGAAGAAAGGAACTAGGTCCATTTTGCAACAATAATATGGACAAAGAATCTCTCTCATTCCGAATATTAGGCTGAGGCTCTTCCCTTAATCTGTATTCAGCATTTTACTCCCTCATGAATATTCACTGTTTTCTCAAGATTTTTTTTTTCCTTTTCCACATTCAGGCAATATTTTTCTTCTTTTTTTGGGGGGGGAGGAACTCAGTGAGTCAGTCATGTTTAATGGGTGCCAGTGGATCCATTAATAAAATCTAGGAGGAAGAAATGATTTCTGATTATGCAAGTAGAATAATGATTTTTTTTTTGGGGGGGGGGGCACATAATAGCTTTTATCTAGTTGTTTCTTCACTGGTTGTGTTTGGGCAGGAAGGAACCGATGGGGCAGGTTATTTGGTCATGTGACCATTCCAGAGCTGTTTTTCAGTTTGGTCAGGCACATGGAAATGTGCTGCGGACTGTGATATCAGTCACTTTGCCGCTCCTGTTGGATTTTAGCTGGAGGGGCCTAAAGCTGTCATTGTAAAATGGACATTAAACTGCAAGCATCCCGATTAGAAACATCATATATGAACGTGGGGAGGTAATAAAGGGTTATAGCCTGCATGTTTTAATGAAACAAATAGCTTGGGGCTTTCTCTCTACCTCTGGGATGCTTTCATGACAATGACTTTATAGGCACGTTTGTTTTAAGGCACAGACTGTTTTAAAAATACAGTATTGATGTTATTGTTTTGACCTTTGATACGTTTGAGAAGCGGCAGGAAATGGTTCTGTAGACTATAACTGCTTTCAAACATGCTCTGCCACCCTGAAGTTTTCTAGACGTTGCTCGTAGGGGCTGTATATGTGTGTATGCAAATGTCCGAATCAGTCGTACCAGATATTAAACAGATTTTATACTGCTAACTCCCTAGTACAAATTCCAGGTCATTTTGTATTGACCCCCATGTGTGAATGGAGCAGACGGAATTCACCGTGTTAACTTGCGTGTTGTTGATGTTTCTATCATGCGACTGGCGCAAAAACGGAAGCATACAAATATCTGAGGGCGAAAAGTTACGATCTTGTACACAAAGAGGACCCCAACGTATATGGAGAGATGGCGTGAATTGGGTGCTTCTGCCAGTAGTATTGTAAACAAAACACCGCGATTTCCGCGGCGTGGTTTTTGCATCACGCCCTGGTTCCTGCATGCTCTAGCCAAGCGCTACCCTCTTCTAAAGGAGTATTTCCAGTAGGTGTGAACATGTCTGACACAGACAACCTCCTCTTGTGTGCCACATGTGAGTATGACCCATATTTACTGATCTCTGGGTTTTTTGAGTTGTTACATAGATACTTACACAGATCTGTCTTGCGACCCTGACCGGGATAAGCGATTACAAGATGAATGGATCTGAATAAATGATTAAAACCTGAATAAAATTAAATCCCCATTACAGTCATATCTTTAACTTTGTATAAATGGGTGTATTCTGTTAATTTTAAGAAGTCACAGTTACGATACTTTAATTTTTTACTTCCCCAATTATGCAGTAAAATGCCCAGGTGTATGCAGAATGGAAGTTGAGTGCAACATAATTTGGTTGTACAGTGGGATCTCGGTATCGGTAATATCAGGGAAAGAATAGGAAAATTCCAGAAATAAATGCTTCGTAAGGTTTGAACCGCTTTCCAAGTGAGTACAGGCCGTGACACGGTGAAATCCGCCAGCCCAGTCACACCCAGTACATGACACTCTTCCATTTGTTCCCCTACCCACACTTCCCAGCAGGACTCTTATCCAGTCTGTCTCTCGCTTTCTTGCTGATTTCATTGGTTGTCACGTTATCACAGTTTCTGTGTTATAAAAACATATAAACAGCATGATTTTCATTGCTCTCTCATCTCTTGATGCATATTTTTTCATTGCTGTATTGTCTGTTGTGAATTAGGCTAAAATGTCAAAACCCTTTTTCATTCCAGAGACAGTACTGTCCAGTACTATATAATAATGTATGTTGTACTTTACCAACAGTAATAATAATGTTACTATGAATAATTTATTAATAAAACTTATATGTATGTGTGGGGTCCACTGATGGTTCTCTGTCATCCGCGCTCTCTGTTATCCATGGTAGGTCTTGGAACATATCACCCATGGATACGGGGGGACTGCTGTATCCCAGTTTAGTTTTCACAAATGATTTTGATCACAACACAGTTCCTCTGGTTCGAGTGTCTTTTAAAATGTAGGTCTAGACGACAATCGTGTTTTGATTGGCAAAACTGTTCTGATATCGTCCAGTAACTTCTGTGTGTGTTTCTGCCCTTCCAGACACCTGTCCTAAGAATGCCAGTTACTATGGAAACAGAGCGGCCACCTTAATGATGCTGAGCCGGTACCGGGAGGCGCTGGAGGACTCCCAGCAGGCTGTGCGGCTGGACGACTGTTTCATGAAGGTCAGGGCAGGGCTGTGGTGGGACATTTGGGTCAATTAAGGGAGCAAGTGCTGGAACCAGTAGGGGTAGCATGTCAACTGGGCATTACTTGGCAAAGAGTATAAATGCATCATTCAGAGTGTATGCATCAGGGTCATGCATTCAAAGTACCTTTAGTTTCTAGTTTATTTTATAATTTAATCTTTCTTGACTAACTGACTGGCTAGTAAAAATTGTAGTCTCCTTGTTGTGTATTGGATTATGTTCAGTGCTCATGAACAACACTTTCATTCGATGACAGGGCCATCTGCGAGAGGGTAAATGCCACCTCTCCCTGGGTAATGCTGTGGCTGCCAGGCGATGCTTCCAGAAAGTTCTGGAACTGGAGCCTGACAACGGGCAAGCACAGCAGGAGGTGGGTCACGCTAACTGACCGGTTTAGATGTGTTGGCTAGAAGCCCTTTGCTCATTTACGCCTTCAGCTATCATAGTGGATGTGGAGATGGCCTTGAAGTCAGATTTGTAGAGAAAATGGCTGTGCTTGATATTTTATACATTGGCAAAAGAAAACGTAATATTTTGGGCGTTAGTGTTATTTATGGTGGTTGTCCTTGTTTAGAGCCTGCTTATATTAAACTTCTCTAACGCTGTTGTTTTATGTCTTAGCATAAGAATGCAAACACCGTCCTGGAGTTTGAGAAAATGGCAGAGTGTGATTTTGAAAAGCGGGATTTCAGGAAGGTTTGTTTCCCTTTTTTCCGGTTCTCAGAAGAACTGTTCAGCTCAATTAATGTGTTGTGAAGGTAACTGGTAAAATCTAAGCATTAAAATTCTGAACCAGTCTGGTCATCGTCTTCATGGTTGACCCCCCCATGACCTTCTGCAGGTGGTCTACTGCATGGACCGTGCCTTGGAGTTTGCCTCCGCCTGTCAGCGCTTCAAGATCATGAAGGCTGAGTGTCTGGCCCTACTGGGCCGCTACCCAGAAGCTCAGTCCGTTGCCAGGTATGCAGCTATCAGCACAAGTACCTTCCACCTGAATGTTGTATAGAAATCATATTTTTGCATTGAGGGGGAAAGCACAATATTGACCGTTAGTAAATATTGCCTTGGTAAGAGATGACAATTTTCCAGATGAATCCGATATCGTAAATAGTCGCGCCAGGGTGCCCAGCATCCTCCTGACTCTTTGTGGCTTTTTGCGGTTGCTTTCCGCAGTGACATCCTGCGCATCGACTCCACGAACGGCGATGCACTGTACGTGCGCGGCCTGTGCCTGTACTATGAGGACTGCATCGATAAGGCCGTGCAGTTTTTCATGCAAGCCCTGCGCATGGCGCCTGATCACGAGAAGGCCCGTCTTGCCTGCAGGGTGAGCTGGACAGTCTCTGATCTGATCTCTAGCTTCTGGACCTTTTGCTTCAGTTTATGCATGTTCCGCTTCCCCTTTAAATGACCTTTTACACCATGGAGATTTGGTCACCGTGTTTATATTAATTTAGCCTGTACATATTTTTGTATTCATGCTTTGTTTTCTCATTTGGTCCGTTCAGAATGCTAAAGCCCTGAAGGCCAAGAAGGAGGAGGGCAACACGGCCTTTAAGGACGGGAACTACGAGGCTGCCTATGATCTGTACTCCGAGGCCTTGATGATAGACCCCAACAACATCAAGACCAATGCCAAGCTCTACTGCAACAGAGCCACTGTGGGCTCCAAGGTGAGAGCCAGGTCTCCACATCTTTACTTCTGACACCCTGCTCACAGTAGGTTCCAGGTCATTAACTTAATCATGATAAATTATGCTTATTCTGGTAGTTGAAGCGTATAGCTAGAGTAAGATTAGGATACAGTGGAGCCCTGTTTTTTTTCTTTTTTTCTTTTTTTTTTTTTAACACATGCATTATTGGTTCAGAGAGAGAACCAATCAAACTGTAGAGGAGGAGGGTCCAAGCAACTAGAGGAGATGGGGCCAACCAATCAAATGTCTTGGTCCCACCATCTCCAGTTGCTTCTTGGATCACTACTGTCAAGTGGTTCTAAAACCTAAAAATTTCCAATCCTATCCTGGTTATTAGACAAAACAAGATCAAGAATGGCTTCTCCCCTGGTAGGGGTTTTAACAAACTAAGTAAAAAAGCAATCCTGTACCAATTCCACCATCTCAAGTTCATTTACAGAAGAGCCACTGTATTCCAGGTAACTATCACATGATTTTTATTGCTCATAATCCTGATATCATTGTATAACATTCTGCTTTCCTCTGCAGCTACATTAGGTGCTCTATAACAAACAATTAGGCCATTTGAGGTTTTATCATCTAGTTTTACCCATATAGGTTCTGTACTTTTTTTATCAGTGTGATCCCTTTCTTTTACATATACTGCAACGCCGCCTCCCTTCTTGCTTAACCGTTATCTATGGAACAGCCATCCATATTATATTCTCCATCATCGCCACATGTACACCACTCTCTCAGTGCAGCAATCCCAGCAGCCTTTATGTTTGGAAGCTGCCCTGCAGCCAGCCTGGACCTTTCGGGGCCTCATATCCTGGCTGGCTGCTCTCCATCACTAGTCCTTGGTTATGTGCTCTTTGGGAATATCCCTTGTAACCCATTCTCACCCATGTCTTTCCTCCATTCTTTCCACAGCTGAAAAAAATCGAGCAAGCTATGGAAGACTGCACGAGAGCCATCAAGCTGGACGAGACCTACATCAAGGCTTACCTGCGCAGGGCACAATGGTTGGAAGCTTGAATTTTGGATTCTGGTCGTGTTTGTATGTCCAGAGGTGATATCGCTACAAGTTGTGGGTCCCGTGACATATTGTGGAAGGTCTTATCGCCTTATGCCTCTGGGGTCGACGGCATCGTCTGCGATGCCGCGTATCTTTCTTGTGTATTTCAGTTCATAACTCAGTAAAATCTTATTGTAGAAACATGGAAAAAAAACACTGACTAAATCCCTAATCTCTTCTTTTCAAAACTTCCATTGTCGAAGTATTAAAGTCTTTAAAATTGTGTTAAATCAGCAAAAAAGTAAACCAAGTCACCTTACTTTGTTTTACCTGCATCAGGGGCGTGTAGTACCGCTGTCACCCGAAGATCGCTATTCACATTCTAAACAGCCGCATTAGCGTGCATTCAAATCGCATTCGCATGGTAATTTTATTAACAGTGCAACGGTGAAACGCGATCCAGATACATCCCCTTCAGTGCCATAAAAGGAGGGGGGGATGTGGCCAGGTGTCAACTCATGCCTACACATAAGAGCTCCTACATATTCAATGAAAGGAGCCAGAAATAGTGACATGAGTTCAGTTTTTCTTATAAATTTATTTATCCAACTGAATGTTGCAACTACACCATTTAGTCATCTTCATGTAGCCAAGACTTTGCTGCAAGACTTTGCAACTTCCACCATTGCTTACTATGTACTTTTATTATGTTTCTGCAAGTGTTCCAAACTGCGTTTTTCAATGTCTATACTTTGACGTCAAATTACAAACTTCACATAAATCTGACATATTTACAGTACACTAAGATTAAGATGAGTTTAATGCCAAAACAAATATATAAGAAATAATTTATTTGCCATGAATTAAGTTTATGACATTGAATGAAATGTGTGACCATGCCCTAGTCAGTGAAAGTGTGTCCCCTGCCCCTAGACCCCAGAGGGTTAAAGAGCACCTTTGACTACTGAAAATTAAATCTAATGAGAGAAAACAGAGATGGACATTTCAGGTACAGAAAGTAAAAATCCAGACCAAGATTTCATTTCAACCAACCGGTTGAGCATAATGCATCAGTCACAGAGTATTTAGCTGGTTGGTTGAAACAAAATCTTGCTCTGGATTTTTACTTTCTGCACCTGAAATGTCCACCTTTTGAGATTAAAGGAGCGTTTTAGATAAAGCATATTTCCTTATTTCATTCTGAAGTGGTTCTTGAAGCTGGAGCCCAGGTACCTGACAGTGATTTCTCTTTGTTAGTTTCATGGACACAGAGATGTACGAGGAAGCTGTTCGTGACTATGAGAAGGTCTACCAGACGGAGAAAACGAAGGGTAAGGCATGTCTACAATCTCCCTCAGACACCCATTGTTTTATTTTTTGTTTAATGCCCCCCCCCCCCACTACCCAACCCTCACAAAACAGCATGGTAGTGTTCTGACACAGCTGTGTGTGTGGGGGGGGGGGGTGGCTCAGCAATGAAACTGAAACTCAGGCCAATAATGTTTGAGATTTCACACATGTGTTTGGGTGGCTTGGTGCACGTTCCATCAGCAAGAGCAGAGTGTGCAATAGCACAGCTGTACAAAAAGGAATTGAAAAGAGGATAATTTTAGCGCTCACTTCGTTGTCGCATCCTATGACCAGGACAGAAAGTCTTTGTGGTATTTTGAGAGCCATGGTATCCTGGTTAATGTCAGCAAACCACCATGAAGGACAGACCACGTCCAACAGGAGTAACTCTGGACAGGAGAGAGAGCTGTCTGAATGGGATGTCCGGGTACTAACCTGGACTGTATACAAAAAACACAAAACCAAAACTGCTCACCTCACCGCAGTATTAAATGCATCTCAACTCTCCCGTTTCCACCAAAACGGGTCACTGGAAGCTCCACAGGGTCAGTATTCATGGTCAGACTGCTATAGCCAAACCTTTGGTCATTTGTGCCGATGTCAAGCATCAGCTTCAATGGTGCCAGCAGCATAACTCTTGGGCTGTAGACAATGTGTAACATGTCCTCTGAGTCCACCTTGACTGTCTGTCCCACGTCCGTGAGAGTTATGATGTGGAGAAACTCCAAAGAGTGCTGGCGGGGTCAAACATTGTATCTTGAGGGTGGTGGCATGTAACAGAATGATAATGCACCATTACACACAGCAAGACTGGTGACAGTGGTTTGATGAACATGAAAGTGAAATCCCATGGCCTGCACAGTCACCACATATAAATATTATCGAGCAACTTTGGGGTGTTTTGGAGGAGTGGGTCATAACACGTTTTCCTCCATCGCTTTCCAGCATCACATAGTGACCTAGCCACTGTTCTGTGAGAGGAATGGCTCAAAATCCCTCTGGCCACTGTGCAGGGCCTGTATCTGTCATTCCCAGGACTAACTGATGCTGCATTGGTCACAAAAGGAGGCCCTACACCATACTAATAAACTACTGTGGTCTAAAACCAGGTGTTTCAGATTCATTGTCCAACCCGTGTATATATTACATTTTGGGTACCTAATGTCAGCTCTGAATCATAAAAAAAGTTTTTTTTTGTGGTTTTGTGGTGCCCACAAGAGGAAGTGAATGCAATCAAAAACCGCTTGTATTTTGTTTGGTTACTTATGGTTAAGGTTGTCATTCTTGGGATTACGGCTATGCCCATAGGAATGAATGGAGAGTTCTTATAAAGATGTTGATACCCTGTGTGTGTGCGTGTGCGCGTGCATTTATAGAAATGTAGAAAAGTCAAAAGTACAACATTTGTTTTGGAAATGTAGTGGAGTGACAGTCAATCTCCAAAAATAACTGATACTCAAGAAATATATTCAAAAAATGTACTTCATTACTGTCCCTCGCTGACAGTGAACAAAGAGGTTAAACAGTCCACAAATGTACAGTTTTTCTCTGGTTACATTTATCGTTCTCAAGGCCTGTGGAAATGCTGACCACAGACCTCACTCACACATGCCTCGGGCTTTCAGTTAGAGATTGTCTATCAGGCAGATTCAGGAAGATCACTTTAAAACAGCGCTCCATGCAGCCCAACGCTGCTGCTGTGTTTGTCTTCCAGTTCTCTGCTCTATGTGTCCCACTATTGTCCCGGTGCTTTTAGAAGCTTTGCAGTCCAAGTGAATGACTCCTGGATGATCATGAGAGTCCAGGAGCCTTTTCTCTGAAAGACCCATGTTTCTAATTCTGCGATATCCCCCCCCCCCCCAATCCTTTCCTAGAACACAAACACCTCCTAAAAAATGCCCAGTTGGAACTGAAGAAGAGCAAGAGGAAAGATTACTACAAGGTGCTCGGGGTGGGCAAAAACGCCACGGAGGACGAGATCAAGAAGGCGTACCGCAAACGGGCACTCATGCACCATCCCGGTACGCCAAAAGCCGACACCCTCCCCCTCTATCTATTAATTGCCCATGCCTCCGGTTGGCGTACCAGCACTCTCTGAATAACTGCATAAGTTCACAACGTTTCTAATCTGTTAGAAGGCTGTTTGAAGAATCCTTCACCTAATTAGGGTGGAGTGGTAGAATGGCAATTCTTTGCATTGGTAACTTTTTCCGTCTTATACACTTGTGCTGGAAATCATCTCATGAAGATGAGATTAAACCAGGGATATTGATTCTTTGTTCCTCTCTTTGCCTTGGTCAGATCGTCACAGTGCCGCCACTCCCGAGATTCAGAAAGAGGAGGAGAAGAAGTTCAAGGAGGTGGGAGAGGCCTTCACTGTGCTCTCAGACCCCAAGAAAAAGTCCCGGTATGACAGCGGTCATGACCTGGAAGATGATGGAATAAACATGGGAGGTAAGAATCTGTACCTGCTGTGCACACATATAGCGTGCTGTCCTAGCAGTGTGATTTTGTTGTAATAAATATTGGGGTATTTATGAAACAAAAGAAGTTCATAAATTTCTCACGAACCCGTCTTCGAGTGATTTAAACGGCAGGGATGGAAATGATTATGATTGTATCGGAGCACGTATGCAGCGCTCATGCAAAATCAGCAGCGGTAAACTTGGCTTGATTGGTAGCACCACAAACAGCAGGATTTGAAAATCATCTTGTCAGTTTTTATTTTATGTATTTTATTAGTCTACTTACCAGTGATTATTTCTGCTGCAAGGAATTCCCCTTCAATTAGCTTTTTTAAAAAAAAAAAAAAAAAAAACGGACAGATGACTATAAGATCTGCTTCATTCTTTTTCAGATTTCGATGCCAACAACATCTTCAAGGCGTTCTTTGGAGGCCCTGGAGGCTTCAGTTTTGAAAGTAATTCATGTATGTATATCCATCCACGTTTTGTCTGACATTCTTACTTTCAGTGTTATGCTGATGTATAATACTAATGAATCTTTTCCTTTTTGTACCCCCAGCATCTGGACCAGGAAATTTCTTTTTCCAGTTTGGATAAATTGGGAAATGCCTATGTGCTCACAGTAGCCCTATTATGGACATCATTCGGACCACGCCCCCTGTCCCTCTATTTTATAACAGTCCTAATAAATCAGATGTGAAAATGAAAAAAGAAGTTTGTGTGGAAAAAGGGCATGAAAGTGCTTAATTTTTTTATTTTCTCAAGACTGTTGTAATTTGGCTACAAAGATAGCATGATTTTGAATCTTTAAAACTGAATCTGATATTCAACAGAAGAACTAACATCTGTAGTTTTTAAATTATTGTTATTACTACTATTTATTTTTTGGGGTAAGTCATTCATCAGTTATGGAGACAAGTATGCGTCAAAATGGTGACTAAAGTCTAAGAACATGTGTTTTTCAGGCTGTTGTTCAGTGTAAACTGCAAGACAACCTTCTGCATTTTCTGGCTGACTTATAAGAGCAGAACAGCCTAGAATCATTATCATTTCATTGGTGCTCAGAAAGATTCTTGCCTAAACAGGTAATATGCAGAGGTAGACATACAGAAAACTTGAATCCTATTTACGACCTTGTGTGTTCAGTGGTATTGTAGAAGCACTTCAGCAAGCCTGTGGGGAAGACCATAGTGACTGGTGTGATGTCATTGGGTTTATAAAGAATAAGTACCAAAAAAAGCAGGAAGTCTTAACCTCATGGCTTTATTAATGTAACTATCATGTTTAGAAACATATGTCTTTTCTGTACATAAACCAGGTAAAGGATACAGTCATGAAGGTACAGCACACATACGTCTTACGTGGGACATGGCTACTCATCCCAGTCCTGTTCTTACCTCAGTACTTTATTTCTCTGCAGGTTTATATATCTTATCACTTTTGTGTTATTCATCTCTTGCATTTACTGGAATGTAAGCCGTTGATTTGTATGTATAGTCTGTGGTTATGCATTTTTTTAGTTTAGATTTGTATATATAAAATTATATTTTTTGTAAATTCAAACACAAATCTCCACAGGTCTTAAGTGTGGGTGCTTTTCTCGTCCCTGCCGTTTTTAATATTGCAGTTTTTTTCTGGAATGTGAACTGAACTTTTAAATGCCTGTACTGCTTATCCCATTTGTTTATTTTATGCGTTCCATCTCATGAATGGTCAGGGTCTCGTTGTAGACTTAAGTCCTGATAGGTCGTTGCCTCCATTTTTGTTTCTCGGACACAAGGATCAGTTTGTGGAAGCTAAAACTTTCTCCCATTTGTGCGGCTGAAGAATGAATGTTCGTCACTCACTCCGGATCTCCGTAACCATTGATGCGTCATGCATGCTTTGGTCAGTTTGTTGTACGCTGCGGTGTTTTGCAAATGGCACCACAGCTGTGATTTACTGTGACTTATCCGCCATATCAGTGACCTGTTTTTTTTTTTTAAGGGTTTTTGTGACGTTGACCTGTCATTCACACGTAAATGTTGGGGGGAAAAGCTACACCTCTGAACCCTGTGTAATTTCTCTCTATATCCGCAGTCTGAATGTGGAGAAAATGTCGCATTGTTATTCACTGATGTACTTATGACCCATCTTTATGATTAAATAT
>JAODJW010000094.1:15991716-16004594 GCA_026777045.1 Hyperopisus bebe
AATATATAATATAGTATAGTAATACAATAATGTAGTATACTATAACTTTCTACTCGGTTCATAGGTTACAATAGTGGTGTACAACACCAGAAATTTGCTGTTCTGAAACCGCAGCAACGAAACTTGCGTCTAATACAGCGGTGACGTAACTTCCGGCATAACACTGCTGGCTTCTAACTGGTGGCCCAGAAGTGGCGTTGTGGTGGCGTTGTGGTGCTGCATTTGGACAGTATTGTATCTTTTGGCCTACACTGCCATGAAAATAGGAGTAATTTAGAGACTTTTTCCAATACCTGTGTTGACAGAACGTAGGTCACAGTAATAAAACGTGGTCTTCCATATTGTCCAATACTGTGCTAATTACGTGATGGTGAATATCCTTCACTGTGACGCCAACCTCACTTCTTGTGATGTCCACGTACTGGACTTGTGCTCATCTAATGCAATTGTGTAATTCTGTCTCCTAATCAGATGCTGCTGTTGATGCTGTTTGTGCAGGCCTAACTGTCGACACCACTTTTGAATTAATTGGTTTTTGGGTGTGTTCACACTTAGCCCGAATTAGCCAATTTAAGTAGGCTCTGTGTGTTTTCCACGTGAAACGAGCCGAACGTGTTCCAAACTCGGACCACCTCGGGGTTTTGAGTCCACTTAGCAGGTTTGTTTGCTGATGATAGGTGAACAAAAAGTGCGGCCTGCTTGCTTTGCTGCTCTTTAGGGTTTTTGGGTACCATATCATGCTAATGTCAAAACAGCTGTCCAAATAATTGTCATGAATTAGATTACGCTAATTTATAGAGCTGGGAAATTTATTGCGTTAATGTGCAGTAATTCGTTACCCTAATGGGGAAAAAATATAAGCATAGATTTTATCAGAGACCTATCATTTATTTTTTTCTGGCAAACAAGATGAGTTTTGATTGTGACATTGCACAGAATCCCATAATTTTGAGCTAAAATCTAATTTTTCAGTTATCTTATGGGCAAGTTGATGTTGCTTGGTTTACTTCATTTAAAAAAAAATAGGGAGGCATTCATAAGAAAAGAATCATAATGTGTAGCATTTCTTATACAGACCCTCCTCTACTTACAAGCTTTCAACTTACGAACTTTCAAACATACGAATGAAGAGGACTGGAAGTCCAAATTGTGCTTGTTGGGCTCCCGTTTCCTGTCTGTAACATCAATTTCTTTTCCTGCGCGCCAATTCTGCCTAGCCTGAGTAGTGTAAAAGGCCCAAAACCTTTCACTAACGTTGTTAGCAGACGGGTCACTTGCAAGCCCAATTCACAATCAGAATCTAGCAATCGCAGAAAATAAAATAAAATAACTTTGTCGTATTACACAGCCTTGTATGCAAGGACAGCGTAAGCCCTTAGTGATTGTGACGTCGATGGATAAGCCCATATAAAGGATAGATATGTTTAATGAGGAAACTAACTGCACAAAGTCGGGCACTTTTTATCTAGACGTCTGACACATTGTTCGAATCTCTGCTCTCAAATGCAAACAAATGCAAAGAAGGACCATTGTCAGCATCAGCTCAAGTGAATGGTAACCACGCTTTCGAACAAACAGTCTTCTCCGCCATGCATTGTTCTTAGCAGCTCTGTGTCTCTGAGGACGGTGCTGTCTGTGACTGGGGCAGAGTAACGCAACTTTCACACACGCTGCAGTGTTTGGGAGACCTGCCTGCTTCACCCCACACACAGAATGAAACTCTCTGACACAAGAAAAAAAAGCCCGATGTTATCAGTTCTGTTTGACTTGGTAAAAATTAAAATTTTAACATTTAAAATTATTTTTAACGATTTAAAAAACGTCTGTGAGCCCACCAACAAGCTCTGTCAGAATCAATGATCCTTAATATTACCTGTAAGCTACAGTTGGTTGAAGGCTCATTATCATTACGCCACTTCCCGACAGCGTAATTCGCGTGCATTTTCTTTTAATTTCATAACATTTCATAACAAACCAGCTAAATAAATAGGTCTTTGAAAGATCAGAATTTAAGCCTTACAGTTTTCTCCCAGGACTCTTCCAAAACTTCTTACTGGGGTCCTGCACAAGGCAGCATGGGTCATGTGTTCCACAGCAACAATAACACTGGGCTGCCCGCAGACATGCCTGTCTGTAAATTGGCGTACTACACTCGGATATCTGCCAATGCCAATACATTAAAAAATGCCAAATATCGGCCGGCCGCTACTAGAAAGTGAAGCAAGTCCTTTTGTAAGGTGGTGGGCAATGTGAATCCAAGGAGAACTAGAGTTCTTTCTCTTGGCCCACTTTCTGGTTCACTTAAGGGACACTGAGTTTGGGTAACACCTTTAGTTTATTTAGGGGTGGTATAGTGGCTTTGTGGGTATCTCGGTGGGTAATACCACCTTTGCATGTGGGCATCCCTGTCCCATGTTTCATAGGTGCCCTTGTTTGTGCCCTTGGTCTGTAATTTTATTTATTCATGTGTTTTTGTTTGTCCTTTTCTGTCCTGTGAAACTTAACTGAGTCAAAGTGCACCCGCTGCTTTTACAGGTTCACCTTGCATTGGATCTGGAGTTATAGAAAATCGATATAATTTACCTGTCTGTAATTATCTGTATGGTAATATTTTTATCTCACCGGAGTCTTTCTGAAGGCGGACAGGAGACTGTGTGGACCACCTTTCACATAAATGAAACAATAACCATAGTACACATTTTATTAGTGCCGATCAGCATGGGTTAAATGTGCCAGAATGCAGGAGAGGCGTGCCGGGTGGACGCTGTAGAGCACAAAGACTTCTCTGTGAACTAGGTTGTGTGTGTGGGACGGGAAACCAGAATGGTGCAGCTTTTCATTCTGTGTTGAAGGGAAAAACATGATTTCTCAGCCTGAAATCCAAGGGCCTAAGTGCAAGCATGCAGCCTCCTCCAAAACACCTGACCAATGCTTAAATTATGTTTACATGGGAGGTTTAGTGTAGCTTTTAATGTTGAGGGGAAACCAGCATTTCCTGCTGCATAAGGAACCCATTTGGTTGTCTTTCCTATTGGCATTGTGCATATGTTTTCTTTTCATACAAAGCGACATTAACATGTCAAGCAAGTGACTACATATTGCTCTGTTAGAGATCATGCACTTGAATATGGAGCTTGAATTAAATACTCAACAAGCCAGGTACAGTATACAGCAAAAATGGATACAACTCACTTCAATATCATTAAGATGTTAGTAAGTTACAAATCCATTCAGTTTACTACATATTAACATAAAATGACAGTTTCAAGTCACTTTAGCATGGATGATGCCAATGTAGCACAAATCTAAGGAGAGGGGTTCTGCCATTCTTCACAGGCTATTCTTTTGAACTCCTCTTCTGGAAGGGTTGCATTTTTCCTACTGCACTTTTTCTCTCTATAGGATTCAGGTCTGGTGACATACTTGGCCAGGTGATTGTTTCCATTTTCTTTGTAGTTCCTTTAAAGACTTGCGTGCTTTTTTTTTTTTTAACCGTTTACGATCATTGTCACGTTCCTGTGTCTTAAGATTGGGAGTACTTTGGTGTGCACACTGGTGTTCATGATGCCACCTATATATGTAATTTCTCCTGTGTTTGATAAATGCGCGCAGCCCCTTTGTTATTGTTATGCGTTAACTGTAATACTCATGTCCAAGTCCATACCAAACATTCTGAACCCCATCTCATCTAAACAAGTTTATTATAGTTTCATCAGATCAGGGAATCTGCTGGCTGTATACATTTTTTATGTTCTTTGGCAGACCTTAATGTTGCAGCTTTGCTGAAGTGTTGGAGGCAGTTTTCTTCTTGGAAAAACTTTTTATTTAATGTTTGCTGCACTGTATAGGTACTCATAGAGGGCGATTTCTGAAGGTAAATCTTGTGCTTAGCTCGAATCCTGGCTTGTCTGTTTTTCAGTGCAGGCTTTTGTAAATGCCATGCTTTGTCATCTGTCAAGGATAACCACTACGGCTTTGCTTTCCGGTAGTGTGCCTTTTCTGATACTTCCTACTTGATGTAACTGTTTGCGCTTGTGTTTATTAGCCTACCAATGTTCCTGTACCCTTTTCTATCTTTGTGAATTTTTTTCTATCTAGTTTATTATTTTTTTGGCAATTCCAGGAGCCATTGTGCCCATTAGAGACCAAAATTGAAGAAAATGTTAACCAGCAGTCTAGCAGGCAATCAACCAGTGATGTTTTGATGCAATAATCTAGCAGGTTCACGCAATCAGCCTTAAATGGAAATTGCATCACTGATGTACTTGCTTTTGTTTCTCTATCTACGTTAGACAAAGCATGAAACTAAAGACAAACTTATTAATCATAAGAAGCGTCCTTTTTGTTCAAATAAAAAATGGATGTAGATATTTTCGTATGGTACTGCTGAATAAGTCATCCAAGGACATAGTGCTCTCAGAAAAGAATAGATGGCTCCTTTCAGGTGTGAGGCAGCATTTTCCCTTAGTGAAGAGATTGAAGTACCCGAGGGTCTTTGTTTTATTTTATTTTTATTTATTTGTTTTTATTTTATTTTTTTACCAGACACTGACTGGCAGTTCATTTTGGCGGCTGCTGATTGTGGGCACAGAGCAGGTCTGTGGTGGTGAAGCAAGTCATTCCTATCTTCATTTATATGCGTTAGCTGTGGGTGATGACCAGAGGAATAATGTCCCATGTACCAGAGGCCACAGTGGGGATTTTTTGGACTCCTCTTCTGTGGAGGTGTAAATGGCTTGGAGATCAGGATGGACCTCAGCCTGCTGCTCCTGTGGATGGAGAAGAGTCAGCCATGGCAGTTTTGGCATCTTATAAGGACTCTACCCAGTCAAATCTTACTGGGCATAACCCACTGGGCCCCTGGGGCAGACCTGGGATATTCTGGAGAGATGATATCTCCCCGATAGTTTGGGAATGCCTAGAGATCCTATGGAAAGGGACTGTGGCCTTGGAAGGAGAGGTCTGGTGTAACGTGCTAAGCGTCCTGCCACTATAGCCCTCATCATTAGAAGCAGTAAGAGATGGTAACAGCAATTTAATTTACTTAGTTACTTTGTATTTGTTTCATGTGAGCCCAAATTATTTTAATTGGATGTATGAGATTGGAATGTCCCTGGTCACATGGGAAACTTGATAGGAGTAAACATTTTGTTTTCTAAAGATTTAATAATATGATCCAACAGAGCAGGTTGCAGAAAAGTTAGGGTTTTACAGTTCCGCAAATCAGGAGGAGCGACAGTCTTAAGTCCCTAGTTGGAACAGATTCATGTTTTATTTTTTTTAGTTGTATATGAAAAGTTTGTATCCAGAGCTAATAGTAATTAATGTGGATGGTTGTAGGAGGTTATTTTAGCAGCCACCTTAGCCATGTCACTGGGAGGTGGTAAGTTACTGCTGTGGCTTTGGACGGGTTGGGTGCTAACTGTCACCAAATAGCGAGCGGCAGGAGATCTATGCGGAAGCTTTCTGCTCTCAGAAGTGTCCAGGGAATGGGGGGGATCCTGGGCCATAAGACTGTCAGGGGCAGCTGTCCTGCTGTCTTGCATGGGACAGCTGACCCCAGGGGAACATGAGCACTCCACGTTTATAAGAAGTCAGCCGAGTCAGGTGCAGGCGACAGATTATGGCATCTGGGTGCAGGTTTTCATTCTCTGTAAAACAAAACGAGATGAAATATACCCAAAGTAAACTATAGCCAGATACGGCTGATTGATTTATACTGAATTATCTTATTTGATACATTTTTAGATACAAAATGGCAATAATGTGTCATTATATAGATCGTTATATAGATTATATGTATTGTAAATGTAGACAGTATAGTTTGCCATAAAAATGGCAGGATGAATGTATTGGGCAGTGCCAGAAAAAGGTCCTCAGTGTACACATGCTCACACGTCTGCTCATATACAGCATTTTCAAGGTACAAATCGGGCAAGTAGTATGGATCAGGTACTGATGGACACCCCCAGAAAGTCCTGCCCACTGCCCTGCTTTTGTTCACAGCACATACACATTTGTTTGCAGAGATATGTGGCCGCAATATGACTCCATTTAACTTTTGAACAATGTAGCTGTTGCATACTTGTTGTTTTTATGTTTCAGGCATCTAGTCAGTTAATCTTTTCTAAGTTTTTTTTTTTCCTTATGTGATAACACTTTATTTTTCCCCATGGGAAACACCTGATGTGAATAAAATTCATTCTGACTTTCTGTCCTGACCTATATTAAATCCATCCATCCATCCATTATCCAACCCGCTTACCCTACTGGGTCGCGGGGGCCCGGAGCCTATCCCGGAAGCAACGGGCACGAGGCAGGGAACAACCCTGGACAGGGGGCCAGCCCATCGCAGAGCACACTCACACACCTATATTAAATATCAGTTATTATTTTTTTTCTATACAGTTACTTAAAGTATCGCGATATTGGTTTTTCAGCCTTATCGCCATGCCCTACAGCCAAACAGAACCTGTTGTTTACCAACAGAGTGTGTCAGTTGTGTAAGTTGTCAACAGGCACAAATCATTCCAACAAATGCGATGTGATTACTGGGCTTTAGATGATGGGCTTCAAAAATTGTCCGGAAGCTGGTTTTACAGTAGAATAAGGTTTTAGGCAGGGAAAATCTTGATTGTATCGCAGTGTGATATCGTGCAGCCCTACTGCTAACAGTTCACCTTGCTTTTGTCTGTTGCTTCACAGGCTGATACAAGACTGTGTAACTATGTATTCAAGGCCTCTGAGACCTGTTTCACAAAGCCGATAACTTGTTTGATTCAAGGTAGCCTGGGTTAAATGCAAGTGAATGAAGATAAAGTCAATTTAGCCCAAAATACGGTAAATCTGACGTTATCTGCATAACCAAGAAATTCTGCTTTGTGAAACAGGCCCCTGTCCTTCATTCTGCTTGTGTCAGAATGTGCTGCTGTTGATTCCCTTGAGTGGTTTAGCAGGCTTAGGAGGACCCATTACCCCTGTTCTTTGCAGGTCAAGAGGCTTCATCAACTGAGGTGCATTGTCTCTGACAGGTTATTTTTAGCTGGGTACCATATTTCCTCAAATTAATGATGGGTTTCAAATAATGGCCGGGGGTGTGGCTGACATGAACAAATATTGGCTGGGACACAAATGCAGGCCAGGAAAAACAAGAACTGAGAAACCCTGGGGGGCTCATTTATAAAGAATTTGGTCAAACGTTACAGAGAAAGAGTTTAAATTCACATTTATACAGTGTTTGGGATGTTAAAGTAAAGGTTCAGATTAAAATATTTTGCAGATACGGCGCTGTATCTTGCGTCTCTGTCAATGTTTCATCAATACATAAACTAGGGTATGCAAATTACTGTTCATCAGCATGCAAGGGCATGGATTAATACCATGCTGCACCAAAAAAGGGTGCAACCAAATCATGTGCTGGTGTGACTAACTAAGAAAGTTAGTATCACCAGTGCGACCACTGGAAAGGGTTGTTAAATACAGAGACATTCTTATTTCTTGGACAAATAACATTCAACATTTTTCGTTTTAAAGGAATAATTTAAACCAATATATTTCTTTTGTAGAATTTAAGTTACAGGTTATGTACAGTAAGGCAAGGTAAGCTGTAATGTTTATATTTTGGTAATATCCTAATTTTTCCTGTTCAGATTTTGCTTGTCACTAAATCTGATAGTTGTTAGATATTTGACTGTGCTGTAAAAAAGGAATGTTTAACTCTGACAGCCCTAATTAACATTAATGTGATAATAGCGCGTTAACGAGAATTCATTATAACGTGACTAATTTTTTTGATGCCATTAACACGTGTTGAGTCGGATGGCAGCTCGGGGAAAAAAGAAAAAAGTGTTTTGAATGGCAGGTTCAGCTTCAAAACTGTGTCAGATGGGTCCATTGACAAGACCATAGTTATTTGCAGTTACTGTCGATGTGAAATAAGTTACTACCTAAGTACATCTAGTCTTAAATACCATACCAGGCTGCGGCTTTTCTCAGAACGATAGACGCATTTGCATTTTCATGTCTTAACATATTATAATACTTTCGTAAATATAATTTATTTATAGGTTTAATTTTTATAATTTTTCATTTAGGTATTTCTTTAGCTACTGTATATGTGAACAAGGTTGTCTATTGCGCGCTTCTGTGATGTCTTAACTGCATAATTTACATCTTCCTCAAAGTCATTCTCTATGAGAGTATGTCTCCAGTCAAATAGTATGCTTTCCGGAGTTTTCTTAAATGTCTGAGATTGGATCTAGGCTTATTAACTTTATTGGGATTCGTAATTCTTTCATATACTTTTTGTAGTAAATCGTCACCACACCTTCCCAGATCTTTGTAAAATTATTATATTTTCTCCGATTTACATATTATAGCCAGGTGAGTTCGGAGTGGTGAGGACATTTCACACTGCTCGGTCAGCACAGTTACGAGTAGTGAAGGGCAGACAACTGCAGAGCCAAACGAACTTGGGTAAGGGCGCAGACTGTTGCTACAGAACTGAACAATATTGTGATAGTAGTCACCTTTGCGCGGTGACGTGTCTGATTTCAAAACTGAGAACCCCCCCCTCCAATTGTATTTCTTTTTTTTTTTTTTTTATAAGTACTTGATTCAACATGGCAACATTTACCATTGATTTACATGGTTTTGATAAGTGAACTTTTAAGAATACATTATTTGAAGGCAATTACTGGTACTGTTAGCAAACTCTTAAGTTTTTGTTTCAAGAGAATTTTTCCAAGAGAATTTTTCGAATAAATGTACCCGGTTACAGAGTTCAAACTAAGACAATGCTGATGTTTAATTGTCATATGAAATTTGTATTAATGGCGTAATGCAGTAACTGAGGGAATTGGAAATAAAGGTCTGCCTCTTATTTGAGGCAGGCTTGTATTAAGGCCTGTTACTTATTTTGGTTAGGCAAGTAAAGGCCCCAGTCAGTATTTGAGGAAATACTGTAAATGGGAAATAAAACAACAATGAGGCAATGGAGAGAGCCCTTAAAGAGAGAGTATTACTGTAATCCCATTGGAGAGCCAAGACTGCAGTTAATGTGACTAGGAACTAGTTTAATTATTGTCACGGTGGGTGGAAAGTGTTTGTACATCTGCGTAGCTCACCAGAGCGTTACATTCCACAGCAGCATCCACCTGCAGTCCTTTGTTGTTTTGCTCCCATGTGTTCTGCTCTCCGTAGTAATCAGTACAAACAGCCCTCTTTCTTAAGGTTTCTGTTTAATTAGATGCCTGATAGACCTAGTAATGAAGATTGTTGCTGTGTAACAGGTGCCGATTACAGTGAATGGTATTTTGGGAAATGGTTCACTTGAAGGGAGGTTTCAATTGGCCTGAATCTTTTTTTTTTTTTTTTTTTTTTTTTCTAAATCTCCAAACCTTTTTTTGGCATGCTTTACAATGGAAGGCAAGCCCATTTGTCATGCTTGACCTTTCCTTTCAGTAATAAGACGTCT
This sequence comes from Hyperopisus bebe, assembly GCA_026777045.1. Taxonomy (NCBI): domain Eukaryota; kingdom Metazoa; phylum Chordata; class Actinopteri; order Osteoglossiformes; family Mormyridae; genus Hyperopisus; species Hyperopisus bebe. Next base: position 16,001,192 of record JAODJW010000094.1, read on the forward strand.
CGTCTCTAATACGCATTTGGTAACGATCAGTATGCTGCTTTTAAATGTCAGAAATGTGGCAGGACACGCATGCACACATTAGTCATGCAAAATGAGTGCATGATATGAGGTAAAACTTGTTTAGCAAATGCAACTTTTACTATTCATGAAGCTGTTATTGGTCTCTGTTTCTGTTGTCATTCATTCTTCATTATTGCAGTGTAATTCTGCTAAGTACTCTGAGTTGGCATCGCAGCCTGGCCTGTTGGTTTTTTCCCCTCATTTTGTGGGAACAGCCTTGTTTTGGCTTCTGGAGTGCACCTGCCCGTGTGCACACACTGTCCTGAAAGGCCCCAGGGTCACTGTGACAAGCTTATAGAGGACGGATGGAAAGAATGAATTCCTTCGTCTCCCAGCATGTCTCCTGTGAAGGTGTTATTGACAATCAGACCGATTTTAGCTTCTGTTTTCAGTCGGCCCGGGCTCTGTCTATAGAAATTTGGCTTCTACACCTGATGTGAAGTCTGTCTCTCCTCACTTAGAGCCGCAATGTCCGCCAAAGCCATCTCGGAGCAGACGGGGAAGGAGTTCCTCTACAAGTACATCTGTACCTCAGCCGCTGTGCAGAACCGCTTCAAATACGCCAGTGTGACATGTGACACTGACTGGGACCGGCTGACACAGGAGCACCCCTGGCTTCTCACAGAGGTAGGAGACCAGCTCCACGCAGCATCTCTGGTGCCTGTAAACAGTGCTTCATTTATATTGACTCTGCTGTTATTGCTGACACTGTGTTGCTGATCTTTTGGAGCAGATGACCCCCCCCACTCCTCTGATTGGTTATTAACTCTGCACATGACATGCTTATCCTCTGGTTCTAACGCCATGTAATTTTCTGCAATTACCTGAACAGATGCATATTTGTACCATGCCAGCACAATAACTCTATTCACTCATAAGGGGTCTGAATGCCTGCTTAGATCAACCAACAAAGCTGTTCTTTGGGACCCCATGTGTTAAATTCTGTAAAGCAATGGGACATACTTTGGACCAGTCAGTAAAGTCAGTCTTTTTTGGTGGGGGTTATTTTTCCCTACGATTGCACCTCAGGATTTGGGGGGGGGTTGAATCCCCCCTCTGCACTGTGTGGAGTACACATGTCCTCCCCATGTAGTGTGGGTTTCTGTTGGCCACTCTGGCATCTTCCCACCAATTGGAGAGATGCAGATGAGCGAGATCATATGCCTGACTATGCTTCTGCCATCATACAGCCACTGGTGGTGAAGCCAGACCAGCTGATCAAGAGGCGAGGGAAGCTGGGCTTGGTGGGAGTCAACCTGGACTTGAAGGGCGTACAGGAGTGGCTTCAGCTCCGCCTCATGAAAGAAACTGCAGTGAGTCATGAGGAAAATAATTCACTGTTAGTTGCATTGGTACCACAATGAGAGAAAAGCATTTGAACCTTCTGTGGAAATGCTGATGAGTATCACGACTTATCTGAAGGGAGCCTGACTACCACTGACTTGGACAATAAATGTACTTAATGTTTAATCATTTTTCCCCAGTTTTCAGTTTCTCTGAGACACACATGCATCATTTCTCTGAGAAACACACTTGCAGGGAAGTGCACTGACAAATGCGAACATGATTTTTTTTGATTGTAGGCTTATTTATAATGTAAAGAGGTCATTTAATGATGAGTGAGAGTTTCATAGCATATCTCATTTTTATTATTTTAGCTGAAAAATAATGTGGTTTATGCTAGTGTTATTGATAATGTGACTTTGATATCAGTGTTTATCTATAGTAACGAAATACAGTTTGGTTTCAAAGCATTGTGCATTTTGGCCCCAGGGCCCTACTGAGCAGGGAGTGCTAGGCATTTTTTCACTGTTATGAAAATTTTGTTCATGCTTTGTGTGAAAGCTTTTTGTCCGTCAAATTTGCATCAGAGTTGCACAAATTTTTTTTTTTTTTCGTGCCACGTTCATTGTGAAACTGCCTCTAGGCCCCATTCAGTTCATATGGTATTCAGCCTCAAGGCTGAGGAACTATGTTCTAGGGCCCTATTATTCAAATCATGGTCCTCGAGGTCCGAGCACTGCTGGTTTTCCAGCCTTCCTTTACCTGTGAGCCAGGTGTGAAGCCTCTGACCAATCAGAATCAGTAACTATCAAACTAACTACCTGGGAGAACTGAAAACAAGGCCTGGATTTGGAATCGAGGTCCAGATTTGAAGAACCCTACTCCAGGGTAACTTATCTCTCATAGGATTGCAATGTCCCTTCCCATAGATTATTCTCGTACTTCTGGGAGCTGGACCCACATTCACCTACCTATGGCCTATTTGCAGTGATTAACTTGCAGCTTATAATTAATAATTAACAGCAAAGTAAACTTAAGAATATTATGCATAATAATAAATCACTATTAATTGCAGTGTAAATCTGATCAATATAAATCCCCAAATGGTACCTGACTAGTGTGAGATTGGTGCAGACACTCACCAATAAATCACTGATGCTCCCTCAGGGGTACCAAACCTGGGAGGGCCTTGCTCTCTGCTCCAGGATCATCTGGTTTTCGCCCCCTTGCTGTTTTCCATTATCATTATTGCTTCCTATTTAAATGTCATCTGTGACTATCAAAACACTTCCGCCCTGATTGTGCCCTTGTTGTTCTGGCTCTGTGGCTTTGGACGAAATTAGAACCTTGTATTCTTCTACTTCTCCATTTGCCTGATCGTATGAAGTCTTGAGGTTTATTATATTATTATTGTATTATGGTATTGTTGGATATTTTTTTTAAATGTCAAAGAGGAGGAATGAGAATATGGACATTTCTGGGTGTTAAAATGACAGGTGAAACTACTGCTGCTAGGGATGAAACTGTTATCAGTTTCACGGCAAACCACAATGAAATCCCAGACAGTATTGCCATTTCAAATTTTAATTATCATTAAAACCATATCTGATTACCACGCTTTGAAAAAGTCACATTAAATGCTCTCCAGCACCAACCAAAGTTAGCAACAGTCTCCCAGACGTGGGTGTGCAGGCACAGCATGCAGAGTGAGTTTATTCTGTGTCCGTAAAAACACGGCGGAAGGAAGTGACTGCACTCCAGAGACTTATTTTAATGTTCATGCAAACAAAAAGCACGGTGTTGCCAATGTAATTTACGTTTTTCAATATATAACTTGCACAATTTCACTATCGGTACTTTATTGAACAAGCAAATTTTAACTACTGCAATAATAGTGATAACTGTGATATTAAATTTTTCATGCCGTTTTACATTTACAGCATTTGGCAGACGCCCTTAGCCAGAGCGACTTACATAAGTGGTTTAAGACTCTAAAATGAATTTTTCCGATACTAGCTCAATAAAACCACAGCTATGAATACTATCGATCTAACACTCT
>JAODJW010000094.1:16010960-16034786 GCA_026777045.1 Hyperopisus bebe
GATAGAAGTAATCCAGCAAACTATAGGCCAATCAGTTTAACTTGCATAACTGGAAAGGTAATGGAAGCTATAATCCAGGTGAAAATGGTAGATTACCTGGATTCAAATAACATTGAGGGATAGCCAACATGGATTTAGGAGAGGTAGGTCCTGTTTCACTAATCTACTTGAGTTCTTTGAGGAAGCTAGAAGAGAAATTGATCACAAAAAGGCCTATGATGTTATCTACTTAAATTTCCAGAAGGCCTTTGATGTTGTCCCCCACAAACGGCTCTTGCCTAAGCACAAAGATGCTGGGATTTTAGGAACTGTAGCAGCTTGGATCGAAAACTGGTTAACAGACAGGAAGCAGCGAGTAGTTATTAGAGGCACAATGTCGCAGTGGGCCTGCGTTCATAGTGGGGTACCGCAGGGTTCAATTTTAGGACCATTATTGTTCCTAATTTACATTAATGATATTGACACCAATACATACAGTAAACTGGTTAAATTTGCAGACGACACCAAGGTGGGTGGTGTAGTAGATACTAAATTAGCAGCACAGAGGCTACAATGGAATTTTGATTAAATTAGCAAATGGGCTGATACCTGCCAGATGAAATTTAACGTAGATAAATGTAAGGTAATTCATGCAGGGAGCAGAAATATAAAGTATAGATGCTTCCATGTCCCACTCTCGCTAGTGTGTGGAAGCAATAAAAAAGGCCAATAGGATGTTGAGTCTCTAGGTGTGTGGAGTTTGATGCTGTGATTATACAATTCCTTGGTAAGACCCCATCTAGAATATTGTGTGCAGGTTTGGTCACCAAACCTTAAGAAGGATATTGCTGCCTTAGAAAAGGTGCAGTGGAGGGCTATGAGAATGATTCCTTGTCTTAGAGGAATGTCTTATGAGGAGAGGTTAGCTGAGCTGAATCTGTTTAGCCTCGAGCAAAGTAGACTAAGGGGGGACATGATTCCGGTAAATACGATTCTAACAGGTCTGGATGCTGTTCAGCCAAACAGCTATTTCAATATTAGTTTAAATACTAGAACTTGTGGCCATAAGTGGACATTAGCGGGAGAACATTTAAAACTGAATTTGAGAAAACGCTTCTTTACGCAGTGTGTAGTATGGAATAGTCTTCCTTGTGTTACTACAGAAACGAAAAAACCTAAAGCTCAAACTCTACATGTGGAAACATGCCAAAACTACCTTCCTTATCGAGTATTGTTCTTGAGTTTTATTTGGGGGTAAAAGTTTATTTAGCTTAATGGGAGACCTATTTTGTGTTTTTTTTGTGTTCTACAACACTCCAGTTAGAGCCCTCGATCCCCAAAATTACCCAGCATGGAACCATGTACACCATTCTGATTGGTGCACTTCTGTCTCATTTCACTGGCTGATTTTGTTTATCATGTTGGTCGATGGTCTCCTCATCAATCTGAATCTCCTTACCTGAATCCTCACGTGTCCATTCACTAGACTCCAGCTACCAGCAGGACGGCCTCCTTCTCTGAATCCAACTCTCCCAGTGATGTCACACCTGCAAAAAGACTAGCATCTGGCGTCCCACCAGGTAACTACTGCCTTTGTGCTAGTCTCGCAGATTTTTAGTTCTGTGTAAGTTTTTAAAGAGTTTAAATAGTTCAGTGGGACTCAAAGGTCAGTTAGGAGTTCTGGTGTTTTGGTAGGAGCTGCTGTGAAGATGCCCTGACACTCTGCTCAGGAAGCTCCCAGGACAGAGATTGTTTGCAGGGCATGAGCAGAGTCTCCACCACTGTGCTGCTCACCAGTGTCCCTGCAGGGCTTTCTGGGCAGCAGAGGTGTGAGGGGAAAAATCAATGCAGTGTAGTATCACATTTTTTTTTCGGCCCAATATGATATCAATACAGCGTCACAAAGCATTGTGGTATCAATTTATTTGATATTTTATCATTTTAATTTTAGATTACTCTATTTTGATACATATGGCTACACTTTTATGATGTTGCTTCTGAAGCGTACAAGCTGGCGCAAGGCCTTGTTCTGCTCTTGCACCACATTGGAAATATAGTTGCCAAAATGGCTGGAGGTATGGGATGCACCGTCTGCTTTCAGATCGAGAGTGTGTGTTTCTTTCAGTTTCCACAATACAGTGAATAATGAACTTGGCTTGCAACATGGTATTTGAGTGAAGTGCCACATGAAAATGAAGTACCCCCGAAATTTAACCCACTTGAGGGCTCATCTTGCAAGACACCACCTGGAGTTAACTGGCACCCGAGGAAGTGAAACAGGAGAAATCTCTTTAATAATATATGCAAGCAATAAATCGCAATGTTTGTACAATTAAATCACAATACTTGCTGTATTGTAAAATGTAAAGAATCACATAATATCATATCATATGGCTCTAATATCATTATAGCATTGTACTTCACCTCTGTGGCAATTTCCACCCATACTGGGCAGTTTGACCAATTCAGTTTTGTTTCCTTCATTGAGTATTTTTCAGTCTAATAACACTTCAAAGCAGATGAGTTGCCTCATGCAGGAACCTCTGGCAATTTGCTTTACTTTACAACTGTTTAGAAAGTCTCCCTTTTTGGGTTGTGGGAAGCCACAGTAATGTGTATCATACCCTCTTATATCCACGTTCTGGTCAGAACCTCTAGACACCCTTCCTGATCACACACCTCTCTGCCACTTTCACACATACTTCAAGCTTCGTCTGCTTCCCCAGCTTCCCCAAGGTCCCTCAGGTTTCCCCGTGTCGCTCCAACATTTGTCATCCACCTGTCACCCCTCCCCCACACAGTCTCCTCCTTTTCTTTGATATTGACTGTGTCTTTCCATGATCAAATTTGTAAGCTACTGCTTACTACGCTTGGTGTCTGAAGGATGCTTTCACAGGAAGTGACATAGGTAAGTTTTCTTGCAAGCTGTAACCTTCTCTCTGCTTGTGGCACTAACAATGCAGAACGCATCACAACATTTTGTACTGACTCCTCTGTTTTGATTCTGGAGTCAATGCAAATGGCTGTTCCTGGTTCTGTAACCAATTTGCTGTGGACACAAACCCCTGAAAAGGCAAATGTTTGCACTTAAGTAGCGTGTGGAATTGGTTTTTGGCTGTAATGCACAGTTGCTACAGAAGGTGTGTGTTGGTGTGGGGCACGAGTGTTGTGTAAGTGGTTGGTAAGCATGTTAATCGAGGTCTCGGGGGGCTGGTCTTGGTTTTCTGCTTTTCTCATGTTGATGGACTTTAGTTTCCCTTTTGTGTGTTTGTGTTCCAATATTGAGCGCCATAAAAGGTTTACAGGTCAATGTGAAAGAGACCCCTTTTTTGGTAAAATGTTTAGAAATGTCTATATAAAAAATGGAATTATGGGTATATGTAGTTTTGGACATCACTAACATGTTAACCATTAAACTGGCTGTGTTGGTGTGTATCAGGACCTATCAAAGGTAGTTGGTTTTTGGTTTGTTTGGATGTCTGCACGCATGTTAAAATATAGTGCTATGTTGCAAGTGTATATTTAGTGTAATAAGTGAATCTTGTTTGTCAAACACCTTGATCCGCTTGAAATGAAATGTAGTGAAATTCTATCTAAACTTAAAAAGGAGAAATCAGAAAAATGCTTCCTCTCAGCACAGCACATTTGTACAAATCAGTCCATGTCTAAATGCTACTGGATGCAGTTGCTGTATCTATTGCAAGCTTGGAAATGTAGTCATTTTGTTAAATGTATTGGAGTGAAAGGTACTTTATGCTTACATTAAGTATGGCTGACATTTTTACCTGTTTGTTGCTTTACTCTACCTGTAGCTTGCATAATGTGAATTATTATTTTTTCTTACTTTTACTGTTCTGTTGCTGATGTCTCTTGTCACCTGGTGATGTGACAGAACAGCAGAGCTCCTCTGACAGAGCTGGAGGTAGGACAGGCTTGGGCTGCCCGCTGGTCTCCCCACAGCCCCCTAAGCTGTGTGGTCATTGCTGCTCCTTTAGCGTTGGCTGGTGCCTAAGAGTGGTTGCCAAGGTGACTGACGTTAACATCAGACGTGCCATGTGAGCCTGCGATGTGGTATCCGGGCCCCATGGTCTCTGTCTGCTCATGTTGCCCAGTATCCATGCAGAATGATTCCCTCATTGGACAAACCAAACATTTTCTGTGCCCAGTTCTGTGGCTGCCTCTGACCTTAACACCATTCAGTGAATGAGGCTGTTGGTTGCCATAGCTACAGTGTCAGTCATGCAAGTCTGGCTAACGTCAGCCACCATGCAACCCTGCCATCCCTCTTTTTATGTTTCCTGTTGCCCCTGACCCCCCCGGTCTAATTTCTGCTAAAGCAAACTCAGTCCAAAAAGAGGTACAATGCATTATGTGTGCGTTTTTAGCTTAATTTAGCATGTGCTGTCCTGAAGTGGAAAATTAATCGATTTTTAGCTGGAGGATAGAGCACAACCTTGATATATTTTTAAGGTGTATTAAAGCCTTTGTCTGTCTTATTGCTTTAAGTATTTTGGCTTTTGACATGTTTAAGTTATTGAAAATGTGTCTCTTTTTATGCATGACTCCCCTTATACATTCCAGCTTATGACCATGCTGAAAACAAACAGTTGGAGATGTGTAGGATGTGTTATGTCTTCCAGCTAAGAATGGAGTATGGACTTCATTTGGCTATTTTTAGTACTTCAGAGTTCAACCTTTTGGACTGAGGAAAAGGGTTTGAATATTGTATACTTGCCAAAGTAATGACTTACTGTTCATATTTTTATTTTCATATTTCCTTGATATTTACCCTGCCCTGTGCTTCCTGGGAGAGAATAATGGTCAATATGTTGAAAATCAACTGGTAGATGGATGTTGGATGAACTGAGAATTAGGTGTCTCTAATTCTGGCTACCGGAGCATTTTTAAAACCCTCTATAAACAATGATGTCACTCCATGAGACCCTCCGTGTTGTGTTGTTGAGGCCTTTTGACTGAGTACGCCTCTCTGTTGGTTATTTAATGATTTTTCCTGTGTGTCTCTATCCTGTCGCCTTGCTTCTGTTTCCTGATCCACTTGGCTTGATACCTGTTTTCCGCAGTTGTACTGTACCTATTAATACCTGCCCGACCAGCAGGAAGGTGTTTCAAAGCGATGTCACCAAACATGATTGTTTTGCTGATGAGGTGATGGTGCTCAGCCCTTTCTAGGTGCATTTGAGGTCTGAAAAATGACTCTTCCCTTATCCTCCCCGTCCCACACAGCAAAAGCCACAACGCTTTTCAGCAAGCACACCAAGTCCATCGTGTGGGGCATGCAGACACGAGCAGTTCAGGGCATGCTGGACTTCGACTACGTCTGCTCCCGGGACGAGCCCTCGGTGGCTGCCATGGTTTACCCATTCACGTAGGTGCCAAGCTCTCTCCTGTCATACTGCCATGTGGAAGCTGAGGCTCCTCATGATTGTTGAGAACCTGGATTTGTAACCCAAACATTATGAGTGGGTCTTGCAAGGCCCTTGCTGTTATACCTGTGGAGGTTTTAACCTCTTCAATAAGGTATTAAGCTGCGTGAATACATGAAATTACTTGGTGGAACTTTGTGGCTTCTCAGCAGAGTTGCTCAAAATGCTTAGTCTGGATCACTTGGTACTGATTTCACATGTGTACATTTCAGCGGCGACCACAAGCAGAAGTTTTACTGGGGCCACAAAGAGATCCTGCTGCCAGTTTACAAGAACATGGCGGACGCCATGAGGAAGCACCCTGAGGTGGATGTGCTGATCAGCTTCGCCTCGCTGCGCTCTGCCTATGACAGCACTGTGGAGACCATGCAGTATTCTCAGGTGAGTGGGGTGGAACGACTTAGGCTGTATGTGATTACGGCTCCTGTCCTATGTGAACCTACATTGTCAACAGAACCAGAAACCCCTTTTTGAGAAGCACATCTTCACTCAAGGCGGTTTCTCTCTGTCCAGATCCGTACCATTGCCATCATTGCTGAGGGCATCCCAGAAGCCCTGACCAGAAAGCTCATCAAGATGGCGGACGAGAAGGGTGTCACCATCATTGGCCCAGCTACGGTAGGCTCTGCTTCCTACTGGCTGCCACTCCTGCTGTTCTTTGCATTGGAAAGCAGGCAGCCTTGTGTCACAACACTGCTTAGTTGTGCAGAAGAGATAAGGCCTATGGCAGTGACCTATGGCAAAAAAAAAAGAGGGCTTAACCCTGAGGAACTGAGGCGGAAATGCTGAGGGGAGGAGATCATTTTCCGTCTTTGACTTTCATTTGGCAGCACATGGATTCTGGGCAGTAACCTGCTTGATTAAATTACTGCCTACATTCATGTAACGTCATTTTCTGTTGTGGTGCCAAGCCAAACCCTATAACAATGTGTTTTGTGTGTTTTTGTCTACAGCCCTTGGTTTGAGCCTCTGTAGGTAGTTTTCAGCTGTAATTTATTTGTGCAGAAAGCAGTTTTGTGTTGTACTAGTGGGATACTCTGGAATAAACTCTCATCCAGTATTGGTTTTGTTTAGATATACATAATTGACAGTTCATTGGAGCTAGGAGCCTATGCAGTGATGGATATGGTTGTGCCTGTTCCCCCCTATGCCTCAGCACTGCTGATGGCACCAGAAATGCTGCATGTTGAATGAGCACTGAGGTCCCGTTATGGTTTCGCTTAATGCATTTGGACACTTGCAGGTGGGTGGCATCAAACCCGGCTGCTTCAAGATTGGGAACACTGGGGGAATGCTAGACAACATCCTGGCCTCCAAGCTGTACCGACCTGGCAGTGTGGCCTATGTCTCCCGCTCAGGGGGGATGTCCAACGAGCTGAACAACATCATCTCCCGGACGACTGATGGAGTCTTTGAAGGTGTAGCAATTGGGGGAGACAGGTGAGGATAGTGCTGCTTCGGTCATCCAGGGTTATGCTGCCTTCAGAGTGCCATGTTACAAGCACAAGTCATGCTTCATCAAACTGTCAATGCGCAAATCTGTAACGTAGCTACAATAGAGATTTTAATTGGTTTAGATCAGTCCCTCACATAATGGGAAAATTTGATTTGGCAATATGTCTGATCACAGTAAGCAAAGAAAATCTCAAAGTAATTATCCTCCAGTGGCTCCCAGTGAAGTACTGTATACTAGCAGTCCCCTGGTTAAGAATGTCTGACTTAGGGACAACTCATACTTAAGAATTTCCTGCTATAAAGCCTATTTAAATTTAAGATTTGATTTAATACGAAGGTTCATAATGATGATGCTTGTTGCGCTTCTGAAAATTTTGCATGGCTTCAGTGGGCCATTGCCTGAGGTGCAGCACGGAATGTAGTAACTTTAGTTTACTGTAGTAATATTGTTAATAATTATTTATTATGTAGCTTATTTTTCTGACTTGCCTACAAATTACTTAGACATAGGGAATGGATCTCATTCATAACCTGAGGGCCGCCTGTGTAAACACAGAAATGATTTCTGCATGTCTCCTGTGTTTCCTGCAGATACCCTGGGTCTACTTTCATGGACCATGTGTTGCGTTACCAGGACACCCCTGGGGTGAAGATGATTGTCGTCCTGGGAGAGGCAAGTACCACTCCTGCACTTCATTCTCTGCACTGTCTCTGCTGTACAATTAGCAAATTATGAAATATTTGACTGTTAACGTCATTTGTGTAAAAGTTCGGTTCCCCTGGCAAGCTCTCCACCTTTTAACTCCAAAGAGTACACGTATCTGCCGATCGTTAATCATTCTGAGGCAAACATTGCGCAATGTGTTTCACACATCGCACACAGCAACTACACCAGTGCTGGGCCTCAACTGCTTTCCTTTGCTGTAGATTGGAGGTACAGAGGAGTACAAGATCTGTCAGGGAATCAAGGAGGGCAGAATCAGCAAACCTGTGGTCTGCTGGTGCATTGGAACCTGTGCCACCATGTTCTCCTCAGAGGTGTGTGGTCGTTTGGGACTGAGGAGGAAGCATGTCAGATGTCTGAATGCTATGCTAAGGATGATTATTATTAGTAGGGGTACAAAACTTATTCTGTATGGCGTTACTTATTTTATGCACGATAGTGTAATCAATCAGGCTATTTTGATACCCAAATGGGAGAATAGTATGACGAAGGATTCCTAATAAATACTTATAATAATCCTTCTTGGTTGTAAAAACTGAGAGTTTAGGTCCTGACATTGCATAGAATCCCCAAATTCAAAGCTGAAATCAAAACATCCAGTTAGTGCATCTCAGTGAAGCTGAGGTTACCTGGTTTGTTTTATTTTTAAAAGATTTTAATGTTATGGCCAATTAATTGCGATTTAATCTCATAACTTTTTTTTTTCTTCAATTGATTCACAGCCCTTATTATTAATGCATTTTCAGTGTTCAGGAACCACAACCAAATCATATAGATTTACAAAGCACCAAAGCATCTGTAAGGATTGATAGAAGTAAGGAGCTGGAAGTTAGATTATGACAAAGATTATGAAAGAATTTGCTAGGCAGAGGGTAGCTCCAGTAGGTGTTGCGGATGAAGCTGACCCCGATGGGCTGGTGCTTTTCTCAGGTGCAGTTTGGGCATGCCGGAGCCTGTGCCAACCAGGCCTCGGAGACGGCCGTGGCCAAGAATCAGGCCCTCAGGGAGGCTATGGCTTTTGTGCCCCCGAGCTTCGACGAACTGGGAGACGTGATCAGGTGGGCACACCCTGCAGCGCACACACAGCTCATGGTGGCAGATGGCTGGAACTGCCCTTAACACAAACATGTGCTCTGATGGATCAGACTTCCAGCCTATATGAATGCTTATGCAGTGAGGTTTTGGAGTAGATTTAAAGTCCACACCAAGTCTGAATTCCACCCCTGTCACATTGGGCATGTCTTTGTTTCTTATATTCTATAGGAAAGTGTATGATGACCTCGTTGCAAAAGGAGTCATAGTTCCTGCACAAGAGGTGCCTCCGCCAACAGTACCAATGGACTATTCCTGGGCAAGGGTAGGTCCCTTAGTATTCCAGGAGATTCCTGTCTGCATTGCTGCCTGCAGCGATCTTTTGGGTCGGATGTACAAACGTGCTGACACGCACATCTCTGACTGTCCTAGGAGCTGGGCCTGATCCGTAAGCCCGCCTCCTTCATGACCAGCATCTGTGACGAGCGGGGCCAGGAGCTCATTTATGCCGGCATGCCCATCACTGAGGTCTTCAAGGAGGAGATGGGCCTGGGAGGGGTTCTGGGGCTCCTCTGGTTCCAGAGGAGGTGAGTGAACCCTGAAGATGCCACTCCTGGGAACTCTGCACATTACTGTTTATTGGAAACACTTTGAAATCGCTTTCAGCCGTAGTTCAGGTTGCTGATGGCTTTTTTTAGTGTGGCTTAACTTTTATGGAAAATATTTCTTTTTCTCAAATCAGTTCAGAATTATTCTTCTGAATTAGTGTGCAGTAGAATATAAAGTTTCTGAAAACTGGTATACAAGTAGTCTTGCTTGTTTTTTGGCTGACATTTGATCCAAATAGATTTTTAAGCTTTACAGTTGTGTGCGTGTCTGTGTGCATGTCTGTGTGTGTGTGTGTGTGTGTGTGTGGTGTGTGTGTGTGTGTGTCTATACATAAGCCATTCAGGTTAGCTGCCCTGTTGAAGGGTTCAGCAGCAGGATCTAGGAGCTTGTGTCCTGAATGATGACCAGGTCCGGATGCCTGCATAAACAGCCCCGCTTGTCTGTGGCAGGTTACCACGGTACGCCTGTCAGTTTATTGAGATGTGCCTGATGGTGACCGCGGACCATGGCCCTGCTGTCTCCGGTGCCCACAACACCATCGTCTGTGCCCGTGCAGGCAAGGACCTCATCTCCAGCCTGACATCAGGCCTGCTAACTATCGTAAGATGCTCGCTGTGTTCCTTCTATCCCCATAGTGATCTGCTGTCCAAATGTGTATCAGTCTCTGTGATACATTTTCCTTATTTCATAATACATAAACAAGAATTATTCATAATTTTCTCACTTATTTGTATTCATTTATTTATATGTATATAAATATTTTGTGTGTGTGTGTGTGTGTGTATTAGTGCTGTCAAACGATTAAAATTTTTAATCAGATTAATCACAGGGTTGCTGTGGATTAATTTAGATTAATCACGATTAAATATCATTCATTTCTAATCTATATTAATCACATTTCATTTTGCATGAGCAAACAGACTCAAGAAAAAAGGGAATATATATGTACTTAACGTTTATTGAACATCTTGAACATGAGTCAGATGCATTCTATCTGCCACAGAAGTGCAATACCATGGAACCATATCAAAAAGCAAGATTTTTTGCTCAGCCGGGCAACTTGTCAGATTTAAGGTACCTCAGTTTTAAATGGTCTTTATCTTCGTTCACTTACAATTGGCCCGAACTACAGTAAATCCGACAAATAATCCGACTAATCATGAAATTCAGTTCTAGCCCGGTTAATTGCCATTGTTAGCAATATTAGTTGATAACGCATTACGCACGGTGCTTTACATATAAAACTCCGTAGCAACACAGATAAGTTGGACGGTATAGTGTGTGCGACCGATTTAATGAGCCACAAATGAGAAGTAGTGCTTAAACGGTATAAAACTACAACTTTCCCTTCTGTTGATAAAAGGTGCAGCCATCTTGGATTCTGAACTCGGGATCCTCTGTGCTGCTCCAAAATATTACTCGGATCTCCGAGAAACAGGAGCGTGCATGCCGTCACTTCCGGCTTCAAAACTCAGAATCCGACTCGGAATCGAGTTCCGAGGGCAAAAGAAAGGCACCAAAACTGCCCGAAATGGATTGACAGAGACATTTCAGGGATTTTGAGTCATTCTGCACTGCAAATAGGTTAATTGCGTTAAAAGTTTTAATCAGATTAATCATGATAATGGTTTAATCTGCGTTAATCGTGTTTGACAGTCCTAATATATATATAAAATTATGCTGTTCCTTACCATGTGATTATATTGTTTGCCCTTCTGTATGATTTGTGTAAAACTTGACCTCATTTTGAAGCTCGTTCTGGGTACATTCAGATTGTCTCCATGTCCTCTTGTCATTCTGCTGTTCAGGTTTTGTTTAGTGTACAGCTCCAGTCCATAACAGTCATACATAGTCCGGTCCATGCCGTGGCATATTTTGTAGCTACATCTGAACATTGCTGATGTAAACATGATTTGCCCCTAAATTCTCAGCTGGCTTTCTCCAATGGGGCCACCCAGCCTGCTCAGAATATGGGACAGCTTCTAGTTTTTAGTGCCTTTGGCCCAAGATCCCAGGTTCGAATGGAAAGCCTATCCTTCAATTGGAAATGTCCATTTGACAAATGCCCTTTTCTAGTGGCTCAGCTGCCTGGTGCTTTTCTCTGACCCCTCTATTCATAAAGGCCCCTTTTACACAGTCAGAACACCGGCGGCTCTGTTCCTGTTTTGTTGAATTGAATATTCTATTTTGGATGCCCAGCAGCACTGACCATTTTCAGAAATGCACAAATAGCCTTGAAACAGCAGGAGGAGCCTGCCCTTTCTTTAGTGTTTTTGCTATAAGTGTGTCCAAGCATGATGACCTGAAATGAGCTCTTCCAGGGCGACCGCTTCGGTGGGGCTCTCGACGCCGCCGCCCGGCAGTTCAGCAAGGCCTTCGACAGCGGCCTGCTCCCCATGGAGTTTGTCAATAAGATGAAGAAGGAGGGCAAGCTGATCATGGGAATCGGGCACAGGGTGAAGTCGGTGAGAACCATGCACCGTGTTAATATACCGTCCTCCCTCGTAAAATTCATCAGGAACGATATCAACTATCCTTAGAGAGTGTAAAACAAACTAACAGATAAATTAAACAAAAACAAAGAAGTACGTAGCATTTTGTAATATTAAATCATTTGAAGAATATTCAACACTACTTGCTGGTGATAGAATTGAGGCATCACTGCTACCCTATAGTGACAGATTAATTAATTTGTTGCTGATGCTGTTTCAGTTGGGAAGCTGTTGATGTTTCATGATGTGTCTCTGTGTCAGATCAACAACCCGGACATGAGAGTTCAGATCCTCAAAGACTTTGTGAAGCAGCATTTCCCAGCCACACAGCTGCTGGACTATGCCTTGGATGTAGAGAAGATCACCACATCCAAGGTGACCACTGTATAGCATTGCTCCTCTCGACCTTCAGTTTGGAGCATTATCTTCACGTTTTCAGCTCATCATAATCTCTGCATGGTACTTTGGTATGCTCATAGCATCATGATGGGCTTGTTTTGCAGAAACCCAACCTCATCCTGAATGTGGACGGTTTCATTGGTGTGGCCTTCGTGGACCTACTGAGGACATGTGGTGGATTTACAAGGTGGGGAACTGAACATGTACAGCTGTTTTGCGCCTGTCTGCTTCGTATCATGAGCTCCTGAACTCACCCGCTGACTGTGACTGTCTTCTGTAACACTGCATTCACTGATTACTCAAGGCTGAGGCTGATTGGATGTCTTACAGGGACGAGGCAGATGAGTTTGTGGAGATTGGTGCTCTGAATGGAATCTTTGTCTTGGGCCGCAGTATGGGCTTCATTGGTGAGTCAAATCACATGGACAACCTGATCCAAGAAAGCTAAGACGCATCATTTTGCATTGTGAGATTTTAAATGCTCCCTTCAGTTACTTTTGTCCCCCCCCCCCCTTCCCAACAGGACATTACCTTGACCAGAAGAGACTGAAGCAGGGTTTGTACCGCCATCCCTGGGATGACATCTCCTACGTTCTTCCAGAACACATGTCCATGTAATTTCGTGAACACTGGACCGGGCCCAGTTGGCAGACCGAGGATGACCTCCTTCATTTCCATCTTCATTACTGCTGGTGAATACAGAGGGGATTGATTGTGACACTAAAGGACAAGGAGGGATCTTTATAGGAAGTCACTGAAGACTAACATCGTCTTTTTTTTGTGCATTTTTTTTTAGTTTTAACAAAACTTGATTGGAAAAGCCTAATCAAACCAGTGCAATCTATAATTGAGGTGGTACTTCATGTGGGAGGTGGTTAGCAGGAATTTTATTGTTGTTATTTTGGATACGGTAAATTGTTCTTGGACACATAACCCGGCCTGTGTTCGGTAGGCTGTCTGTGGACCTTGTTTAGGTAACCCCTTGCTTACCTCTGCAAAGCCAGCTACTCTTCCATCCATTAGACCAGCTACTGCTGCTGCTGTCTCGCTGCTGTTCCTTGAAAGACCTCAGCTAGCACTGTTAAAGCTTCGACAGCTCTGTCTCCCTGCGTGGCCTTTAGAAGGGGCTGTGTAAATCGAAATGTGTTGTCCAGTGAAGGAGTCGCGAACCCATACCATTAATAGATCATACTCTTCACTCTCTTGAAGTTTTAAGGGCACGTTTAACGGGGAATTGTTAGCCAACGTACCCGGCAATGAATGTGTAAGTGTGGGAACATTGTTGTGTGAGAACACTATGAAGACGATTAACACTCATCTGTGTGCACCACAGCTCATCTGGTCTGAGCAGTTCTTAGTCGAGTAGGGCCATGTAGAGATTGGACCAGAGTATCATACGGACTTCTGACTTATTTTCGGTCTTAATACCAAATTCATACTAATCTTTTAGTCTCAAAGCTAAACAATTTTGAAACATGCTTAATGTATTTTTTTTCCTTAAGGTTTTTCTTTTGTTATGAATTTTAAAGGTTTAATTGAATATATACAGATATTATATCCTGATTTAATTCTCTTGCCTGGTTTCTGTCCGGGTGATTTTTTTCTCTTCCCTTCCCCCTTGTGGGTAATCAGTTCAGGCAACATTGGCTAAATAAGAGCCTTTACACACTGTGAGGGACCATGGCAAGTGGGTGGTTGTGCTCTCATTGGATGTGGCTTTTTGATGACAAGCAGACCCTCCTGACAGTCCTGCGTAGTCCTCCAAGCAGAGCTTGCCAAAGTTTAGTGCTGCACCTTGGTATTCATGCTTGCCTCAAGACTCAAATAGACCCCAGCTTTTGAAAGATTAGCCTGCTATATTCTTTTAATGTATTATTTTGTGATTTCATGTGAAATAAATAAATCCTTCTGTGTTTTAATATAATCTAAGAATGGACTGTAGATTAATAAAGAATCTTAGCTCACTTTTTCCACTTGTTTATGTAACATGTATATGACTACCAGACTAGCTTCATCTGCACACACTGCATCTCGCATCCAAACCATTTGGAATCCCAGTTCTCGTGTTTTTTCCAAATAATTAGAATATTTGTCAGAATTCCTATTGTTAATATAACAGGAAGACCAGATTTTCAGTATTTGCTTTGTTGCTGCCATACAGATCACAGGTGGTATAGAAGTTTGGTTTGCTCATTTCCCCAGATGCATTTTTGTGCTTTAGCCCCCGATTTCATA
Organism: Hyperopisus bebe; assembly: GCA_026777045.1. Taxonomy (NCBI): domain Eukaryota; kingdom Metazoa; phylum Chordata; class Actinopteri; order Osteoglossiformes; family Mormyridae; genus Hyperopisus; species Hyperopisus bebe. The sequence goes on from JAODJW010000094.1 coordinate 16,025,330, forward strand.
AGAACCTGAGGACTAAGGTCTTGTAATTGGATGCAATACTATTATACAGGAATTTTGAATGCCGTCTACAGTTAATACCTTTTGCTGCATGTATTCCTGCTTAAATGTTACCAGACACTGTAGAGAATTTGCAAACTGGAGCATTTTTGGGTGCTTGTAAGTTAAAAAGTAACTAAAATTTACTTTGTAGAGCACATTTGTACAGACAGTGGTCACAAGGCGCTCAACAATATGTGTGTTAAAATGTACAAGGCCAATACAAAACCAACGTCACAAGGCAGAGACGAAAGGAAAAGAAAATACTTAAACAAGTCGGATGCACAATACAAAAGACAAGACAAAAATATATGTATGTCCCTTGGCCCCTTCTCTGGTGTATGTATACACCATTAAACAAACATTTCCTTCTTACATAAGAAGACTTCTACAGTTCAGTAGGACGATTCTAGTAACGCTGAAAATCTGTATTTGCCTTATGCAGTAACAACACAGGAGAACTTACAGCAAGAAAATGCAAATAGATGTAAACAACACAATGAACAAGTACAATTAAATGAAGTGGTTATCAGTAGGGGTTGCAAACACTATCAATTTTTAATAATTTACATGCAAAAAAGTTTGTGGTTTGTTTTGTGTTGTTTTAACCACTAGAAAGCAGTGTTGTAATCCAGCTTCGGCCAATTCCCTCTTCCACACCAGCGTAACAATGTAAATTGTGAGGTATGAACCAAGATGGCCTCAACCACAGGTGCAGCGGCCCGGTCGTCTCTATGTAGATGCCACTCTTTTGTTGTGTAATATCCGTCTAAAAATAATGTGCCGGCATTTTATTCTTTATTTTGGGTGTTTATATCTTACATTTTGTAATGTGTGTGGCTCAGTAGGCGAAGCCTCTCGGCCTGTGATTAGAAGGTCACCATTTCAAGTCCAGCCTTGGCACGTCTGCGGGTCCTTGAGCCAGGCCCTTAACCCCCAGCTCCCTGGGCACTGAGACAGGTGGCTGTTTGTGGTCAGTTTGTTACCTATAGAGAGTAAGTTGGGGGAGGGGTAAAGGAAAATTTTCTCATTGGGAACAGTAAAAGAATCAATTATGTATCTTGCCTGTATTTATAGTCTATAAGTGTTATTCTTTTTATAGTTTTAACCAATGACATATATTTACTAGACTTGACAGGCAAGTTTCCAGCTACAGACCAATGGGCGACGAGCGCAACGCCGTCTTGAAGTCACTTTAGTTTATATAAGTGACACACAATTTTCTTGCAAATATACAAATGAGACCACATACAATCAGAAGTATTCTCTAAAGATTACATGGTCACATTCTAGTTTACAACATCTTCTTAATTGTGTCCTAATGATAACATTTGCTGTGTTATGTAGTGCTATATAATATTCCATACCTCTGTAAGGGTCCAATGATCGATATCCATCCTAATCAAAAAACAAGTGAAATTGGGTAAAAATAGCAAAAACTATCCCTGTTTCTTCAGCATGACATCGCACGTGTCATGAACTGTCTGGGCCAGGAACCACTTTTTAAGCATAGGATATTAGGGCGGAAATGGAGCACGTAAGAAAACACTGCAATTGAACCGATATATTTACACTTTAATTAATTGTTTTCAAGACTGGTGCATATTGATATGGCATAAGATAAGAAAAGTTGATGCTGCACCATGGTCACTGTCCCGATATCACGTTCTATGACGGCGAGCTTTATTTGTAGCGCTTTTCCTCCCCCTACTGGCGGTTCAGAGTAATTCGGTATTTTTTGGCTGATTTAGTCGCATGACATTGCTGGGTCTCAGAGTGTCTGATCAGATGTTTTTTGTTTTAACGTGCCATGCGTTTAGCCAGTAGCTCCTGCTTCGTATCTTTCTTCTAGCTGTTTGTGCCTTGGAAAAGGATCGTTTGTGAGTTGAATTCGTATATATAATCGATTCTACTATTACACAGCTGTTCATAAAACGCGCTTGATGTGTTATATTAAAATACTTAATTTACATAGAAATGCTGCTGATGTTTAACAGTGAACGACAGCTGTATACATTAGCTACAAGTTATATACAGCTATTTATACATCGTTTGAGTATAATATTTGTACGCTTATAATTTCATAGCTATTATTTACATTATCGTATATATATTTTCTAAATAGCCATTAGTGTTTAGTGCTGTTTTTCTGTATTTCAGTTTTACAAAATGTTCATGAGAATGAAGTCAACAGTAATGATCATTCAACTTTACTCTAGGTTCTGACTTTGAAGCTTGTTCGCTATCTGTCGATTTGTGTACGGAAACAAACGCTATAAGGACAGAATAACCGATCTGTTCCAGATTTTAATCAATTTATATGTAAGCATATGCGACTGAATCCACTGTGTCTGCATGGTTGCCAATTTGAACAATTTTTAAATGCTAATTGCTTGACATGCTATTCATATTTATGGGTTTAATAGCGATGTCACTAAGTCTTAGGCCCTCTTTTACCACGGGAATACCAAAACTACTATAAATTAAAGAACTGTTAGAAAATTGATCTGATTTGAATTTCGAAACATTCCTTCCCTTCCCCTCCCTCTAAATATATCCATCAACTTTAGTGGGTGGTAGGCGAAAGATTTTAGGTTCGAATCGCAGGTACCGCTCCTAAGCACTGCTCCCCGAGCGCTGAAGTACCTGCCCCGTTATGTCACATAAGGGTTAAATGCTGAGGGCACATTTCGTTGTGGTGTGTCGTCACTAAATTCAGACTTTTAAAATTCCAGTATATGATTGCTCTTGATTACCATGGTCGAACATACTGTTTAATATAAGTTTATGTAATAATGAGCAATAAACACCAGCAACACGCTCTTTAACCAAGGTAAGCTGTCAACAAGCCTTAGCTGGTAATAGTACAGAATTTTACTTTTTGATAAACATATTAATGTAACCTACATACAGAAGTCGGTGTGATAGATAAATATCGCAAATCAATACATTTATTGACTATTAATTTGCAAAATCGCTGTTCTGCCTCTCTGTGTTTAATGCATTCAAATTACCCGCCAAGCACTTCCGGTTACACGAAGCACGTGACGATCTAACCCATCTTGGAAACATTACTCGTGGCAGACGCCAGCTAGGTAAGTGGGATGTCTGGTTGCTTATTTGCAGTTATTAAAATGCGTACTGGTTACCACTGTAACTTTAATTATTGACGGATAAAGTACGATTTGTCTGAGGTTACGTTTCGTACAGGGTTTCCACGTGTAGCGAAGCTCTTCTGTTTCCTGTTAGTTACTGGCCGGGATATGAATGGTGTTTCACTGCTTTCTGTACTAAACGATGAGCTGGCGGTCTCTTCACTATCCGCGTCTGGAGACCTAAGAAAAACGCTCGGCGGCGGTTTCGAGGAGCGGGGGGTCTATGTAAGGCTATTCCATAGGGGGCAGCCTTCCGAGTCAGCTGGGTGTCGGAGGCAGTGGCTTTATGTTAACCGAGTACTTTTTTTAATTTGGAAAAGCGTGTATGTCTTTCACTCTTTGCCTTAGACCTGTATGCAGCCAAAATTGGTTGTCCTATGAAGCGATCTCATTTCTTTTTAAGAAAAAAACGTGTTGCATTTGTTTATAAATATAGTTGTAATGTTGTAGAAAAACGGGAATAAACGAGGCTCTTACACTAATTATCAGTATTAACACTCAATGCGCTACGGGTCTTTTTTACTCTTAATACGAAATGGGTCGTGATATTAATAATACTGTTTGTTAATTTAGTATGACGCTTGCTTGTAATAATGCCATATCCATCGATATGTTGAGCATATTTGCATTTACAACTGTTTTTGGCTGTTCGATGAAAAGTACAGACCGAATTAGTTATTCTTAAACTACGTTTAATTGCTCTTCTAGCCTTGTCATGGACTTCAATCGCATTTGGAGGTGGCCCTTCTTTACATTCATGAAGGTAAGTGTTTCACGCTTTTGCGAAACTTATGAAAATATTAAAACCTGCAGGTTGTAAATCACAATTTAACGTACTTAAGTATGGTCATTTAAACACATCCGGTAAATTAATATTTATAGTCAAATTCAATTACGTTTGCCTTTCTACGTTCTTCCAGAACTTGAGCTTTGCATGTGAAGTCCCTCTGTTGTGGATTGCCATGTCCTTCCAGGCCTTTGCTGTCATCGGTGACATGAGTTATCATGCCTACAAGTGATCTGGCATAGAACAGTTCTGGCATCACGAGTTTTGCGAAACCCAACACCCTACCTTAAAAGGTAAGTGTAACTCCTAGTATCACCTCTGAGTTACTAACGAATGGACTTCTTTTGATGTGATTTTGCTACTGACCCCCCCCTCCGAATTTGTTTAGGTGGTCAGTGGCTATAGTTCTGCGTCACTTGATACAAGTGCTTTTCTTGTGGCCAAGATCCAGCTGATAGCTGGGACTGAAGATGGCTGCATATCTACTGGGGAATGTTCTGCTATACTTGGTAAGATTTTGCTTTGTAAGAGATTTTTTTCCTACTCTCTCAGCTCTGACGATTTATACCTGTCAGTGGTATATTTGTCATTAAAAGAGAGAGAAATTAAAGGAATCTAATGCACGGCAGAAGGACATGATCTGTTGTCTCTCTGTTCCTGGTTTGGCACTCGACAGACTTACTAATGCTCCTCACTTAATTATCTCTTCCCAGGTGGCAATATGCTATATGATACTTTCTAACTTTACACAATGACAACAGCCATGGTAGCGATCATGAGCATAAACATCACATGCAGTGTTTTTAACAATTTGTCATAGTTTTTTACTGTGTTTTTCCAGATAGTGTATTCATATATTAAAATTTTCAGTTACTGGTATTGTTACAATAATTATTTGATTACAGTAGTTATGTACTTATTTCTGTATCATCAGTCATGTTTTCCATTCACAACGGGCTCATTGGAACTTAGGAGCACCTGCTTATCATTTTTTGCTCCTTTGTACAGTCATTTAATGACTGTGAGACAGTATTTGAAATGTTAAGATTAAGTTGCTCTGTTGTTCGGACGTTGTGAGACTGATGGGGGAACCATGTCCTTTTTCCTTGTCTGTTTACCTTTCGTGACCCGATTAGTTGTGCAGAACTTGACTTTGCATCCTCTTCCTCTAGGAACTCCGATGCCCTGAAGTTGTAGCTGGTTATTATGGGGGCGTCTGTTCTGTTTAGACAATCTCTTCCTATTGTTACGTATCACAGCCTGCATGATGCATGTGCCAAAAATAATTTGTAAAATAAACATTTGGTTCTATCAGTGTCTGCCTAATGGGAACTGGTATACTCATAACTTTGTATTACTGTGTTTCTCTTATGAAAATTGCAGTAATTTGGTTTATGATATGAACATGTTTCTGATGTGTTTGGAAATAAGGATCAGTTAAAAAAAATTCTAGCATTTAGTCCTACTTTGTGTTCAGAGCTTAAAGCAGTTTAGATTAACTGGCTGTGCTTGCATTACAATGTATCCCATTAGGACTCACCCTGCCTTAGGCTGTCTGACTCTTGGGATAGACTCTGGGTCATTGCAGTGCTGCTTGGGTAAACGTGCTGAAAACAGAGCCTGTCTTTGGGAGTAAATCTGTAATGGAACCATGCATCTCACTCCAGCCCTGGTGGGTTTCTGCCTGGGGTCAGTAAAGGCAACGGATGAGTAGCTTCACTTGAATCAACTTGTGTTCAAGACCAGCCATAAAGTGTTTTATATATAGATCAGGGGTGTCAAACTCCAGTTCTGGGGGGCCGGAGTCCTGCACATTTTTGGGTTTTCCCTCCTTTAACCCACCTGATTAAATGCTTTGTGCTAATTACCATACAGCTGTTGAGCTGAATAATTTGTGGTGGAACAGGGAAAGAACTAAGCTACACAGGGCTCCGCTGCCCCCAGGACTGGAGGTGGGCACCATTGGTATAGATGGTTGCAGTTTCAAAATAAAAAACTGGGCCTTCTGGTTGTGGTTTAACATCTTGACATTAGAATGAAGTAATATAACAAAAACTAACATTTTGTAACTTTTCTTGCAAATATGTTAAGCATATAATACAGAATCAGTCCATGGATCTGGTTTTTGTGCTTTATTCTCATAGGAGTTTTATTCAGCTGTACACAAACGGACAGTAGACTGTTTCCTTGGCAAATTAAAATTCTCTTGTGTTCGCACTGTAAAACCATCTGATATATTTCAAAGTTTTGTATAAAAGTAGTATGAAATACATTTTTCAGGATTAACTGACTTTCCCAAAGCTAATGGCTACTGTGAAATATTTCTCATTTTCTTGCTGCAATGCAGCAGTAAATCCCATGCCTGTAGGCTGTGAGCCATAATGAGAGCTGAGATTTCTCTGAGGGTTGGGTAGGATTAAGCAGAATAGAAACATTTCCAAAAGGGGGTATGGATGAGCCAGTGGATACGTCAGTGCATAAAGCTTACATATGAAATGGGCATTACTTTAACTTATAAAACGGGTTGGATTGCAAAAAGATGAGGCTCTTAAAATTGTAGCACTGTACAGTAAAACGGATTGCGAGCATAATTCGTTCTGGAAACGTGCTTGTAATCCAAAGCACTCGAATATCAAAGCGAATTTTCTCAGAAATAATGGGAACTCAGATGATTCATTCCACAACCCAAAAATATTCATATAAAATGATTGATACAAAATATAAAGTAAAAATACATAAAACAAAATAATCTGCACTTTACCTTTGAAAAGAATTGTGGATGGTGTGAGGGAGACGAGAGAGAGGAAAAGAGGAGGGTTATTTTGTAGGACGACTTTCACTATAACGGAATCACTGCTATCTGTTGGCTCACTGGAATCTTTTTCTTTTTGTGCAACTTTAACAAGGAACCTATTCAATAACAGCTGCTTTTGCCTCCTTTTCGATTTTGCGGAAATGTGGACATTGCATTATACATCGTTAAACAGATTCATAACTCACACTGCTACACCCTTATTCAGGTGGTGCTTTTCTACCTATTTCTACTTATTTTGAATATACGAGTGAGGCACGCTGACTGACACCGAGCATGGGAGACGATTACCCACAATCCCGCAGCGAGAGAGAGAGAAGAACCATCGGCTCAGTTGTGTTCATGTGACACTAAGCAGACAAAGCGTATACATAATACTCGTATTGCGAGACCTTGCTCCTTTATCAAGTTAAAATTTATTTTAAAAATTCGCTTGTCTTGCAAAACACCCGCAATCCAAGGTTTTACTGTACCTCAAACCATATAAACCGCGATGATGTTCTCCTCAGTTTGATGCTCAGGGGTGCAGGACTCTCTCTTTTATTGTGTCGTACTGTGTGGCACAACTCTGCCACAGAGATGTGTTTTACACATGTCACCACAGGGGGGCGCTACTCTCCCTCAGGAGGACTCTCCTGACAAGGCTTGTCCCATGTTTCCATAGAGGCCCCACAAGATGGTTGGGCTGGGGTCTGCTCGTTCTTTGGAGGACTGGTCGGGGCAGAATTCATCAGTGGCAAGTAAATATCATCCATGTTTGGCATCACAAAAACTTTCTGAAATATAAGAGGATACACTGGTAAAGTGACCTGGCAGGGTAATGAGTGTAGCTGCCTCTGGCATAATAAATATTACACCAAATTTATCCATAAATAGGGATCAATAATCCACCTCAAAGTTACTCTACCGTCATTTGGAAACACTATATACAAAAGTGTTGTATTAATGGAAGTATAGTATTAGTGTTATTCAGAAGGGGTACATATCCTGGTGTTAGACAGGTGGATTGTGGGACAGATCCATGCTGCTGGTTTGCTCACTTGACACTACCTGGAACTCGTCAGTTAGCTTCTTCTCAATCCAGTCGGTGACGTGGGTGAGCGTCACTTCCCGCTCGCCCAGTTTCGGCCTGACGCGTAGGTCCAGTCTGGGAGGAGTGCAGAAGCTGTACCTACACATGCAGTGACGGGATCAGTTAAAGTTACGCTTTCGTATGCATATCTAGCTTATATTACATCAGTATTGCAATTAACTGAATAACCTGCCACACGCCTTTTCCATCCATCCATCTTCCAACAATTTATCCTAGACCAGTTTACAGGAAGGGCCTGGAGCCTATCCCCAACAGGATAGGGCACAAAGCACAGGTAAACCCTTAAAAGGAAGCCAGTCAATCATATGACATGTATACACACTATTGGCAATTCAGAGATGCTAATTGGCTCAATCGCATACCTTAGGACTGCGGCAGGGAATTGAAGTACTGGAGGAAACTTCAACACAGGGAGAATATTCACACAAACACAGCAGGGCCAGCATTTGAAAGGGTTTGTACTTTATGTACATATGCCGCAATCCAAAAGCAGGTTAGGTGAAATGCTGTCTTTAAATTGCCCATAGAGTGTTCTGTTCGTCTTGGGATAAGCTCCAGACTCACTGTCCCCCACAATGCTACCTTTTAAATACGCAAATAAATTTAAATTACATTCTTCTGAACATACAATGTCCATGTTCTACAAAGATGAATGTCTTACATGGATAACTGGTGAAACTACAGGGGATTATTATGTGCAGTGAAAAGGCTTGTAGTTTTCATGCAAAACAACATCTGCAATATTATAGGTTATTTGGATCACAACGATTCGAAGAGTAGAGAAATTGTCCACCCTGTGACGGTTCTAATTACAAAGTGGAGATAGCAATTTCATCACAGTGATCTTTTTAAATAACTAAAAGGGCATACCATATTCTGTCCGTGGGGGGAGGTGGAATATTGATTGCAAGGGTCCCAGACAGCTCCTGCACCTCCACAGACAGCAGTAAAGGAGTACTGGACACTTCCTCCATCACCTTTTTGATATACTCATTTTCAGTGGCCTTCTGAAAATACTTGGACTTGGTGATTTTGTCAACAAACCATAGTATCTTCTTGCTTTTGCGACCTCCCCCATGGCTGATGATGGAGAAGAAGAGAAACAAATGTTTTCATTAGCCGCTTCTTTGGGGTACACGGGGAAACATGATCAGTCAAGCACGGTTAGTTTTAAATGTCAAACGTTTTTGATTTTTTTACCCTTCAGACCCAGGTGGTGTGCCTTTATCTCCCTGAGATCCCTGGAGGTCAGAAGGTGGGACTTCCTCTTCATCAGAGGAACCCGCACTCGATGACTCCTCATCACTGTCAGCCAAGACACAGAGCCTGGAGCTCGTGCTGCACAAGCAAGTCCAGGAACATTAACACCATCAAACACAGCTTCTTACTATGTTGCAAAAAATTCTTAACATTTATTATAATTATACACTCAGTGACAAAAAAGTTAAGCACCCAGACGGAGTGGTGGAAGGTCATGTGACTGTATCACAATGATTGTAACATCAGATCAAACGGACAACAGAGTTGGCAGTATGGGGACACTGCTGGTCCCATGTCAGTAGGGTGTGGCACCC
>JAODJW010000094.1:16048324-16080250 GCA_026777045.1 Hyperopisus bebe
TCATATGTGATGCTTCCTTATTTTGGCGTGACATAGAGAAGTTACTCCCCAGCACTGATTATATATATTCAGCAAATTAGGTTTTGCAGTTAAATCATGCTAAATTTCTACTGATTTAGAAGAAAATAAAAATGTTAAAATTGCTCAATGCAGGGCACACAGAGCATCATACATTAAGGCCAATACAGAAACAGCAATTCACCCAATGTGGCATCCTTGGACTCCAGCAGGAAACTGGAATACAGAACATCTGTTTGTCTCGTCATGCTCTGATAACCAAAGCATGTAGAAATGGTGGAAGGAAAGGTAGGGAATGTCCAGCAACATGCAGAACTGTGGACCTCATTTGCAAAGCATGACCTACACAAAATGTGTGTGTGTGTGTGTGTGTGGGGGGGGGGGCGTAGTCACTGACAGTCAGGTGACACACTTTCCCATAGCACCCCTAGCACTAGTTGTTTACCTTGTCCCCTCATATGTGATGCTTCCTTATTTTGGCGTGACATAGAGAAGTTACTCCCCAGCACTGATTATATATATTCAGCAAATGCACTTGATTTTGTTAAAAGGAAGATCTAGGGAAAGGCCATTCCTTGGTTTTGCTTATTGAGCAAATGATGCGTAAATGTTATTTTCTTTCTTGGCCTCATTTTCTCCAGCTTTTGGGGAGCTTCTGATTTAACAGAGATATGCCAACATCCATGATGGACTGGCATCCCATGCAGGATGTACCCTGACCCTGTGCCCCATGATAGACTGGCATCCTGTACAGGGCATACCCCAGCCCTGTGCCCCATGATGGACTGGCATCCCATACAGGCCGTACCCCAGCCCTGTGCCTCATGATGGACTGGCATCCTATGCAGGACGTACCCCGGCCCTGTGCCCCATGATGGACTGGCATCCCATACAGGGCGTACCCCAGCCTGGTATAGGCGCCAGTACCTCTTGCAACACTGACCAAAATAAGTGGTTAGAAGATGCATGAATGGATGAATATGCCAAAAAGTTACAGCTTCCATTTTCCTCTGCATGTTCTATCCTATTTGTATAACATTGCCAGAACTACAGATCACCTATAGTTATGAGCAGGTCTGGACTTGTAATCTGGCATAAGACATGGGTTTGTGGGCAGGCAAAATTCAACGTAGTGGACCCACAGTGGAGTTTCAATCCCAGTGCAGCCCTGGTTATGAGTCACACAAAATGTCAACACATTTACCCCAGAATAAACACTGTACACAGAAAATGACTTTTCTTGCTTATGTGCAAGAAAAGCCATGTTTATCGTCCATCATTTCCTATGTCTCTCAGCAAAGTTTTAGAAAAAGTATTTGCCATTTCAATGTTATCCATGTCTTAACAGGGGCAACAGAGGAGCATGGATACCATGACAAATTCAGGGGGCCCAGCACTTGGTAGGGGCCCCAAAATCTCACTTGCTCGGCATAATTAACTGAGCGACTGAAAGTGCCAACCCGAGTAGGGGGCCCAAGGTGACATTTTCTCGGGGGGGCGGGATGTTTAGCCACTGCCCTGTGTCTCAATCAACGGAGCTGGAGTGTACTATAGTAATTTGTATGCTTACGATTCGGTATTAATGCAATTTTATTTTAACATTTTGGCGCTTTTAAAAACTTGACGTGAAGAAAAACAAACCAAAAATCTAGTGTAGAATATAACAATAAAGTATTTTTTTTAATTCAGGGTAAATCCAGAACAAAAGGTCTGTCTGGGTTATAGTATTCCATAAACAGCACACCCGAATAACGAATACTGATATATAACTTTCATTAAATAGAAAAACAGATTTTTAAAATGCTTGATATTGTTGATACTGATGCAATCACAAAATGCGTATTGTACCTCTGATAAATGACAACTGGTTAAATGGTTAAATTCGCTGCAAACATTTGACGTACATGTCGCAAAAGCCATCCCATGTGAAAAAACAATTGCATATAATCCATTTACACATGGTTTAGCTAGAACCACATAACGCCGACAGGAGTTCCTGGATCTCACCTTATTTAAGAGATATTCCGTTTGTCCTGCGCCGCCCTTCACTTTGACATGAAGGTCTTCTGATAAGTTTTCTATATCGAATTTATATTGTTTTTCGGTACATAGTTTTTGTTGGTACACGGTGAGTTTAAACTCCTAAATCCGCTTCTACTGATGTGACCATCCGATCGTCGTTATCTGCGCGGCACGGCGTTACACAGCATCACCGCCCACCAAGGCGGCGCAGAATTGCACGTTAACTTCTAACTTTCGCAATAACTATTAATTTGATATGCTTTTGAAAAATAACACTATGAAAGCGATGCCATGCCAACGCAGATCGTCTCATTTTAACCGAGCACTTGATCTAAAATGCGGTCGACTAACGATTTCGACCTCACCACTCTGATTAATAAAGTCAGGGGCACTTTAATCCAGATTAAATACTACCCCCACCAGAGCGCACGGCAATGCACGCACAGAAATCCCACAGAGTGGGTGGGCACTGAAATTAATTTCATTGTCATATCCCAGGTTACATAAAGAGCTTCTTTTTTATGGCAAATCTCATTTTAATGAAAAGGATTTGAGCGTGCATACTTGTACTAGAAAAACGACAGATAAGAAACGTCATTCGCTTTAATGCCTTACCCAGAACGAATAACATTGAACACCACTTAAAAATGCAAGAGAGTTCACCATGCATGTAAAATGTTACCTCCAAAACAACAAAATGCTGCTCGAGGTGATGTCTTCTGCAGTAACTTCTCTCTCTTCCAGGGTTATATAAACGACCACGATGAGTTCAAATATTCCTCTCCGCATGCATGTGTGAGCCTGTCTACGTATTGCGTAGTGGAAAGGTATCCGTGTCGTAAACGGCTCATTGCTTTAGGAAATGGTAAGCACTTTGTGTATGTCGGTGTCACTTCTCTTACTCGCATCCAGCACCATTTTGCTGATTCTGAATTTATCCTCCCTATGCAGTGCATGCCCCCCCCATGCAAAGAGGAAATGTCAGCACTTCAGAGTCCATCCCCTTTACATTATTAACTGCGGGACACCCCCACCTAACCTTTCTATAGTAGGGATGCCCTATTCTAACTGAATACCTTAAATAAATCCCCCCAATACGTACCAAGATATTTACTAAGTGCGCCAATTTATGTTTCTTTTACATTTTGAAAACTCACTGCATTACTGTATTGGTATAGCTGATTATGGTCTCAATTAAGATATGTACAACAGGATCCAATATCCATATACACTAATTACAATAAAGAATGAGCTGGGTTTTATGGGGGGTGACTGGGGTACTTGGTTCCTTTTTTTGGTGCGTGCAACTCCTCCCACCTCTGACCACTGTCACTGCCCACCCCTGCGTAACTTGCTATCTGTCCAAAATAGTCAGCGACAAATGCAGCTGGTCAAAAAATAGCTACAGGGACACCCTAGAAACTTCTTGAGTGCAGTCAGTGCTGTAGTTAGAGCCGCAGTAAATTCACCGGTTTGTTTGGCCACATAACTGGAAATATCTAGGCTAATCTGAGGAGCATAACAGTTTTAACAGGTGATTTTGTAGAATGGCTATATTCTGCTAATCTATTAATACAATGTATTCTCCGTTTCTTCAGCACGCTATCTGACTGACCAGTGAGTGAGTCTGAGATTGTTGTTGTTCATGATATTTTCGAATGGCCTCCATTGCTGGTCAGCACATGGAATTCCATCCTATACATGGGACAAATGTCAGACTTGACCTATCAGGAACACGAGCCACACGTGTGGAGAGCTTCGCTAATGGTGTCTGCTTCAGCAAGAACCCTTTGGCTCCCGGGGAGATCTTCTTGGTTGAGATTGAAGACAAAGAGTTGGGCTGGTGCGGCCACCTAAGAATCGGACTCACAGGCCACGACCCCCGGAGCCTCCAGGTCGTACCGGAATATTCCCTGCCTGACCTTGTGGACCTGGGTAACAGCTGGATCTTTGCGATTACCAGGAATCACAACAAAGTTGTCGATGAAGCAGACAATGGAGTAGAGGCAGGATTCAACGTGAGGCCAGAAGAAGGAGGGGAGCCAGACTCCAAACCTAAGACATTCTTCACTCATTCACACCTTCGCATTCAAGACGTCTACCTCCCCCGTGACCAGCTGGTAGGCCGCAGCCTCCCTGGACGCTTCAGCCACATTCTGGATGAGCTGTACAAAACCAACATGCTGCCCCCTACAGCCAGGCGCAGCCGTATTGGAGTCGTATATGTGCCCAGAAGGGAGGGAGTAGCCGACATGCACATAGTTATCAATGGCGAGGACATGGGAGCCTGCGCCAAAAGCATTTCCACCCGGCAACCACTCTATGCTGTAGTGGATGTATTTGCTGCCACCAAGTCTGTCCGGATTGTCCAGGTGGAATACGGCTGTAAGTTCACCATCTGGTTATAATAGCAACAGTTAATGTGGTAGTTGAGCTTACAGATTTGCTGATCTAAATCCTTGGAGAATCATTGTATTTATACTCCAGAATTTGTTAATCTTTGGATAAATGTGTTTGATTATCTGATAATAATAAACAGATGGTTAGCGTGCAGATATTTAATTTAAAATCCAGTGTAGTAATGTTTTCCTCTTCTTTCTCTTCTCCTAGTTTCTTCTCTGCAGACACTGTGTCGCAAGACGATACAGAAGCACATTGTACACAGAATGGCCCTGGATTGGTTGGAGCTTCCTGCTCTGCTTAAACATTATTGCAAGTATGAATGACTCACGTGGTAGAAGGGAATCCCAGTGCAGCTACATTTCATCTGTAGTGGGTCCCATGCACAGTATGGACTCCGCTATAATTATGTGGAATCCTTGTTAAATAGGGCTATCAGGGATGCAGGAGACAGTACAGAACATGAAATATGAGCCTAGGATTTTTGTTTGGTCTGACTGTCGTCCCCGACTGATACCTTTTTGTTTAGTAATAAAACTCTGTCTTTGTTAAGCCAAACTACTCCCCTGTGTCTCTGTCCAGTGTTGCAACTGATGGTCACTGTGCCACCTGTCATCCTACTTATATCTCTTTATTTCTTGAAGGTTTGTTTTTATCAGTTATGACTTAATGAATGAAGAATAGATCTAGCTACCAAAAGCAGCAGGGCTGAGTTTAGTGCTCTGAGAGGAAATTAAACTGCCTACCACCATTAAAATCAAATTGATGTGATGGTAGAACAATTATGTTCCTTATCACTCCATAAAAGGCAAGACCCATATGTGAGAATAATTCAGTGTTGAATGAGCATGCCAAGCACACAGTTCAGAAACAGGGAGAAAAGCTTTGCATCTAGTCACAAAGAACATCATCACAATTCAGTACATGATAGAGCATATTAAACACCTATTTAATCCTGCTGTTGTCTTTCTTTTGATCTGTCTTTCCTTTTGTTTTTTTTTTCTGTGTTTGATCTTGCTGCCTCCCTGATCAGAGGTTCAACTTCTTAGTTATAAATGCATAAAGAATGGGCAAAGATGTGAAAACTTCTTTGCAAAAACTCATAATAAAATTTTTTATTTATTGCTTCTGTAATTCTGTTTTTACCCTGCTAAGAAGGTCTCATTTATCAATATACAGATTAGCTATAACATTAAAACCACCTGCCTAATATTGGCTCCTTCATGCATCCTCTATCCTGTCGAGGCATGGACTCCACAAGACATCTGATGGTGTCCTGTGGTATCTGGTGTCAAGACATTAGCAGCAGATGCTTCAAGTGCTCTAAGTTATGAGGTGGGACCTCCATGGACTGGACTTGTTTGTCCAGCACATCCCACAGGTGCTTGATCAGACTGAGAACCAAGTCAACACCTTGAACTCTTTGTCGTTTTCCTCAAACCATTCCTGAAAAATATTTGCAGTATGGCAGGGTGCATTATCTTGAAAGAGGTTACTATCATCGGGGAATATCATTGCTATGAAGAGGCATACTTGGTCTGCAGCAATATTTAGGTAGGTGATACATGTCAAAGTAACATCCTCATGAATGCCAGGACCCAAGGTTTCACAGCAGAACACAGCAGAGCATCACACTGACTCCGCCGGCATGACATCTTACCATAGTGCATCCTAGTGCCAAACCGAAATGTATGAAATTACTTTGAGTACACTAGACTTATAATTGGAGAACAATACAATCCATAATTTTAAATGACGGTAAAGAAATATATTATGTCAAATAACTGCAGTCGAGATGGTGAAAACCAGAATATACATTGTAGGAACATCGCCATCTTGTGGCAAAAAAAGAAAGGATGTACCTGGAGTCACGTGATTATTTTGCATGTCACGTGACATCCAGTTCAACCTGACATCCGCCTGGTTGCTGCAGAGTTTGCTCGGGGTTTTTCTTTAGTCATATATTCGCTATTGGACAGTTCAGTCTTAAACATGTCATTTTGCTCGTTTTTTGGGGAAGAGACCTATAAAGACCACTTCAAACCTGGTAAGTTTGTTTTCTAGTCAGGTTGAAGTAACTAGCTAATTATATTAACTCATAATGTCATCAACTCTGGATATACTTAAATTGAAATGAAATATTATCGTGTACTAGAGTTATATTAGATTACTGTTTACGTGACTAAAATAATCACAGTTTTTTTGCGTCCGCGTCAGGTGTCTCAGCTGGTTATTAAACTGGCTGCGAGTAAGTGGTCTGACATCTCTCGTGCAGGTGGTCCGCGCCCGCGAAACATCAGATTATTATGTAATCATCTAATAATCGTGGTTTCGCTCCGGTGATTACAAATACATGTGCGATCCATTACACACTAGTTGACTGAATTATAGCAAACGTATCTGTAGAGAGCTGCCAAAGAGTAATGAATACCAGGTCAGCCGTCAAGAAAGAACCAGTGAATTCAAATGATTTCCACTACGGATTTTTTTAGACATATCAGTTGAAAAATCCTCGGTTTTATTTGGAAAAAATCTAAAATTTATGCAAAGGAAGGCTAACATTTCTTTAGTGTAATTTGCATATCCTACATAAAACAGTCTATTCGAATTTTTGGATTTTGCTGATGAAGTCTATGTGTCACGAGACAACATGTGTGTTATTGGATTTAAAAGGTGGCTTTAATAGTTCTGAAGAAAAGCCCTTTAATGTTAGCAGTTACATAGTTGGATAAGAATTCCTTTCTGGAAATCATCTGTGATGATTTGGTAACCATGATGTACGTATTGTATGGTGTTGGTTATACAATGGAAGTTGCCAGTCTTTTATGTTGCGCTTTTCCACATATTCTTAGCTCCTCCATAGTCATCTGGAGAGCAATCCCCATTACCAGCTACAGGAACTGGCTGTTTTCAGTTCTCATCTTAAAATAAGTGATATTATGGCCTGAAGCCAAAATGGAAAAAAAAAACTGGATCACACATGGAACATAGTCCATTTTAATTTAGGTAATTTTCTACATCTTTTCTCTTCTCAGGTATTTATGTCTGCTCCAAGTGTGACCACCCCCTGTTTTCCAGCCGATCGAAGTACGAGCATTCCTCCCCCTGGCCTGCCTTCACGGAAACCATCCGTGCAGACAGTGTCGCCAAGCACGTGGAGAGGCCCACCGCCTTCAAGGTGAAGGACAGATGGGTGATTTTCACTGGTTCACATTCATGTAGCCTGGTCGTAAGTTAAACTGGTGTGTGTGGGGAGTACTGCTTGAACCCCTTGGTTCTCTTAAAAGAAATGAAATGATACTTGCTGTTTATAAAAGTACGGGTACATAGGAATATAGTTTTCACATATCCCATCTTGCTCTCCTCACGTGGGAACAAAGATGGCGTCAGAGCACAGGGTCAGCCAATTAGTGCCTCTATAGCAGTGTTCCCCATCCCGGTCTTCAGAGACCCCCAGACTGTCCGTGTTTTTGCTCCCTCCCAGGTCTCTGCCAGATATTCCACATTTTTTGTCCATCCTAGCTGAGGACCGGGTTGGGAAACACTGCATCTTTCGGTCTTATGGGCCTTGCTGAAGAGCCCAACAGCAACGTTAGTATTCTGCTGACTATGTGAACCAGTGACCTTCAGATGACAGGCAGAGAGGTCTAACCCCATGAGCCACTTACCTCCCCAGTAGTGGTTTTCTACCATTCTCTGACACTAAATTGCTTTTTGAGTAGAGATGTTTAATGATTGTTAAAAAGATTATTGAAGTTATATGTTGGAATAGCGATGTCAAGTAGGGCTGGGTTAAAAAAAATCGATTTTCTGATTCAGATTGATCTTCATTTGCATAATATGAAACCAATTCATAAAATCCCAAGAAAGACTTTTTTTTTTTTTTTTTTTTTTTAATAATACATGCTTTTTTCAGTTTATGGCCTTTTTCCATGATGTGTTGAGCATTAACTCTCTTGCCTGGCCAGCCTCCCACAGTGAGATCTGGCAAGAAAAATCAGAGAGAACATGGGAGGGGGCTGCTCCCCTGAAAGCAGATGTCTGGATTTCGGATTCCAGAAATATGAAGACAGTGTAGAGCTGGACAACAATAAAGTCGCAAATTAATTAAAAAAAAATGCATCAATGCAGCTGCTTTGGGGGAAGTTCTTAATGCACATGCTAATGTTTTTAATAACGTATCAGATTAGAGGATTCCTTGTACAGTTTATGTCAATAGTTCTCTGAGAATCTTTTTCCTAGTCAAGCGAAATTGGTATTGTTACTGAAATATATCTAATCGAATCGATATCAAGTTGAACTGAATCGGACATCGAATAGATTCAGAACCTTGAGAAACTGAATTGAATCAATTTGGGAAATCAGTGTCAATACCCAGCCCTAACACCAAAGAAGTAATGAGAGTTAAGAAGGAATGCTTTTTTTGCGACCTTTGGATGTTTCAGGTGGTCTGTGGGAAGTGTGGCAGTGGACTGGGCCATGAATTCATAAATGATGGTCCGAAAGAAGGGCAGTCTCGCTTCTGAATATTCAGCAGCTCGCTGAAGTTTGTCCCCAAAGGTGTGGTCTGTGCGCGTGAAGTTTCAGTTGCCTGGCATTCTGAATTGCGTCATGATATGTCCCCCAGCCTTCTTACCAGGGTGTTTCTTTTTTCTCCAATCCAGATAAGGTTGACCAACGATAAAGCGAGTTGATTTGAGAAATGCATCTTGGGAAGGTGTTTATTCGCACCCTTCTCAGGTGTGGACCGCTCATGACGTGCGATGGAGAAAGTCTCATCCAGTGCACAGATTCGTACCAGGCCACGCTGAGGAATGAGCACTGACACCCCGGGGTTGCATCAATTTCTGATGCAAAATTGTGTGGAATTTCACCAATAATGCTAAGAATTTTAAAAGGAATGTGGCTAGAGGAAAACATTAAATTATTCGATTGAAATTCATGGTACCTTATAGCTGTCTGGGAACTCCTTTCTAAAATGGTTATTCTCTGGTTAACAAGTTACTGAAATGTTACTCCCAAAAATAATAGGAAATCTCCCAGCTTTGTGATTCTGATGCATAGACCTACTAGACCTATACAGTATGAGCAGTTAAATCTCTCTATACCCCTTTGGATATTTTCATCAGCTTTTGACTGCATGATTTAAAATGGCAGACAAAGCGAACTTCACTGGAAACATGCTGATTTACTCCATCTGCATTGTTCATCATTGCCATGCCTCTGACATTCTTTGTTCTAGTAAGTTTGATTTTATAAAGCAATAGAGAAAAGCAACCAGATTTAATAACATTATAAACAAATGTATCATGCTTATGTCCATTTAAATGATTTCACATTTTTAGAGTCACATTTTAAACATTTACATAAAAACAAATGGATTACTAATTAGTTTACTTATATATTATGCCACTTGTGATGCTTCATCTCCTAATGTTTTGGTGTGAAACAAAATAATTCCAGTTGTTGCCATGTCATTAAACATCATTTAATAATATGGAGAGAAAACAGTTGGTAACTAGCAGTTTCATTTGAGAACTACAGTAAGTTGTCTGAAATGCCTCTGATTACGGAAAATAATAAACTTCATGGTGTCTAAAACAGACCAATTGGATGTCCTGTTTATTTTCAATTAAATGCAATAAATAATGAGCCAAATGTTCTGTTCTCTGCTTGCCAGCTGTCTGGAAGCAGTTACAGTGACTGAACAAATTTGTCTGCTGCTAATGACTGTCTCTGCATCTAGATAAATCTCCATCTGCTGTGGTTTTATAGCTTTCAGTCCACCGTTAATGACTGTCCGGCCTAAATGGGAATGCAAACACAAATTTGCTAAATTTGCAAACACACCATCCTGTGGATTCCTGGTCCGGGCGACTGCAGACTGAGGCCAGCACTACCTCACGGGCTTCCTGTGTTACTGGGCTGTGCCTAAAGAGGAGAGATGCCTCTGCATTCTTCCTTGGAAATATGAAAGCCTTAACTGTTAAACAGCAGTTCAACATTGTCAACACTAGGTGGTGATATATGTTCAGCTTATTTCTCCATCGTTGCTGCTTGTGATGGACTTGCATCCCATTCAGAGTCTCCCCCTGCCTTTATACCTGTGCTTTGGGGGGTATGTACCAGGCTCAGTCTGACCCTTTACTGAATAAATGTTTTTGGAGGGTAGCCTGATGTGTGCTGGAGATGGGGTGGGGTTGGGCTTTGAAAGTACAACCTTCTGGATATTTCTTCTCAATGAAAGTCTTGGAGGTTCAAGACTTGTAATTGATCAATGTTCATGCCCTAGATGTTTTTAATCAGAGTTCTGCAATTTATTCTTACTGATCCAGCATTTTAGCTCCGGGATTTTCAATACAGTACTTTGCCACTGATGTGTTTTATGTAACTGATTATAGTCGCCCCTCCAGATTTGCGGATTTGGCATTCACAGTTTCGGTTATTCATGAGGTGGTCATGGACGGTTAAATGGGAATATTTCCGGAGCTCGCTAAAAGATGACAGAAACTCGCAGATGTTGCATAAGTCAAAAATTTTTGAACAATACTGAAAATTATTTGAAAATCATATGTAAAAGTTAGTGTTATGTAATATTTTTTAGTGTAAGTGCATAAAATATCTGTAATATTTTAAGCTATTTTTGTTTTTTTTTTTAAAAAAAAGTATTTGCAAATCTTCATGTTTGCAGGGAACTTTTACCCCTAACCCTTATAAGGGGGAAACTGTATGTACATTATTTTGGATGCAGCTGTTTGGTCTGATAGCTACTTATAATTTCACTTGAATAGTTAAGTTGATTTTGGAATTTGCCATAAAATGAATTGATGTTGATCGAAGCAGCTTCTTTAAGACGCTTATTTATAGTGTATTAATAATAGTATCATACGTTTGTTGTGTCCTTCGTGCCAGTTGAGCTCTTCTGGAAGCTCAGCATGTCCTGCGTGTTCGTCTCCAGTAAGGAAATGAAAGTCAGTCAGTGGGGATAACCTGATTGGGCTTCTATGCCGCCTGAAAGCTTTGGTTATCCATCACCTCGACGGCTAATGGGATGCCCGTGTGAGTCGTGCTAATTGGACTCCTGGCTGAGTTAATGGGCCGGGGCGGGGATGGCGGGGGGGGATGGATGCGGGTGCCATGCTGGCTGTTTCCCATTCACCTCATGTCCTGCACCAGGCCCCTCTGGGCAGCATCACCGTGCAGATGTTCCTGCTGGGTGCGATTGAGGGGCACGGCCGGCTCTGCGGATTCAGCTGGAAGTCATTGCCAAGGTTTGGCACGCGGCCGCGGAGACGGGGGTCGCCTTGGAGCAAACGCCCGTCACTGTGCCACTTCTGTGCCCCCCCCGCCAAGACTGAGATGTCCACCACTGTTATCCGGAGCTGACAGTGGGGCTGGTCCGTGCAGTTCCTGTGTTTCCGGGTCTCATTCATGGCACCCCTTCCTTTTGATTTCGATGGCAGCTCTCTTGTTAATGCACAAATAAGGCATGTTTACAGGGAACACACATTCTCGGGGCTTCATCCAGACACATCTGTACATTCATTTAATGTTAACCATTTCTTGTCTGGTTAAAAGAAACATGCAAATGCTTTGCTCAAAAAAAGCCCTAAAAGGGTGTCTTAAATTGAATATAACTGACTGTAAGACAATCATTAAATACTGTACCCATCATTCTCTAACACATACCAGGGAAGGACTTGTAAGTGTGATTGCAAAAAATATTATTCCTTTGACACTTTATTTCAAAGAAATGCACAATAGTGATTGGATAAATGCTTCTTTGGTTATCTGGTTTCTTGACGGGCTTCCAAAATAAATCTGTTCAGTTTAAAGTCCTATGACTGATAATGTGATGTGAATTCTCTTGTTAGGACTACTTTCTGTTATTTTATTTTTTAAAAAAATAGCCTGATTCACTTTTACTTTAGCACATGCATTTGTCTGTGATGGACTGAGCAGCACTAATTCGATTGTACCTCCAACCTGATTTAAATGAGGGTGTAACTGCATCCAAACCAGCCTCCCATTTCCAGCCTCCCAGGCTGTCCCATTTCCGGGTTTGTTAAATGGGCGGGTGTCGTGCTGGCTTGCCGTGAGGAGCAGGCCTCCACAGAGGTGTGTCTGAGGTTATTGTTTTTCCGTCTTCTCCTACCAAATGATGTTTAGCCTGGGAGGGAGAAACAGTTATTACCACAGGGTGGCTAAGGGGCACCACACTGGTCTGCACACAGCATGCTGGGTTAAAGTGATATTTTGGTTTATTCCCTGTCAGCAGAGGCCCACATGGGCCAGTGATTATACCGCCCTTTGCGTATCCCATCATGCTCTGCTCTCCGTGTGATCTCACCATACGGTGAGCATCTAATCACAGCCCTGCCTGCGGAGGGTGTAATTTCGCCTCTGTATGTCGGCTAATGCATGTCGAGGGTAGAGTTCGTGGAGTTTCTGCTCTCTGTGCTCCGCATTTTCCCCCGGAATGAAGGAGCTGCCCGCCCTGTGCATAACAGTTTGACAGACCTGTGCAAATGAGTGCACTTTCTGGAGCCAGAGCTGAGCACTTTTAGAATAAAGCTGTGTGCGGTGCTGCCCTCCACTGACATTTGTTGGTATTTTTATACGCTGTGGGTAACAAAGAGGAGACGACTAATTTATATGCACTCATGAGGGGAGGTTATAAGGTGCAGAGAAATGGTATACGACAGGTGTCAGGTGGAGGAGCCCAAGGAATTAAAGTGTGATTTGAACAGGAAGTATCAGCTGATACTTCCTAAGAAATTGCACTGCATAGGACACCGTAAAGGTAGAAAACTCTAATTTCTGCAAGTTGTAAAAATGCTTACATTATATATGATGACTCCCATAGCACATGATAAATCAGTAATACCTGTGCTGTAGTCTGTCAGCGATCAGCATGGGCTTTGTGTTACCTGAAGGGGAGATGGGGGCACAGCTCTAAGCCATAAATTCAAAAACTTTGAAATGTCTGCTTCAGAAGCATCGTTGCTCTGAAATCTAATACGGATGCTATCATTCAGACGCATGACGTTTGATGCGTGTTCAGGGTTAATATGACCGGCAGGCGAATTAGACACGGATCTAGGTTTCAACCACTTGTCGGCTTTCTGTTTAATTTAATTAGTTAAATAGCTAAATTAAACTTGTGAATCTTGCTTCAATTTAACAAGAGCTGATTTTAATTGTGAATCGGATGACCTTTTTATTGTCTCCTGCTCCATGATTTGAAAAGCTTTTTAAGATTAAAACCTATAAAGTCGTTCTGTACTCCAATAAAATTCCAATAGTACATTTTAGAAGAAACACAATGAAAACAACACTTGATAGTAAGAAAAAATTAAAAACATCTGGACTCAATGAAGAAACAAAACATCCATCCATCCATTTTCCAGCCCGCTTATCCTTCTGGGTCACGGGGGGGGTCCGGAGCCTGTCCCGGAAGCTACGAGCACAAGGCGGGGAACAACACAGGATGGGGGGCAGAAACGAAACATGAAATGTCTAATTAACAATGTTACATGAACATCATGAATGAAATGAAAATTTAACCTTTTAAGTCCTTCGTTATCAAATAATATGATTATATCTTTAATTATATTTCATGGAAAAAACTCAAGAATGTATGTATAGATTGCTGTAATAAGCACTTATTAAACCTGTGATGCAATGTCTGATATACTGATATAAAAAAAATATATTGTTTTTATCTTTCATCTGTTGTGCTCAAGAATTCTCATATTCTTGTTTTTTCCAGCCTCATGAAGCGTATGTCTCATTGTCAAAGTGGGAGATTAAATTATGTCAAATATTAAAACACCTACCAGCAAAATCACTCAATGAATGAATGGTGCCAGGAATATGAGCTGAAGGGCAATTCATTTAGGAAAAGAAGATCTCAGGTAGGGTCATGGAGACACACTTGTGTTTTCTGATCACAATGGGTTTTTTTGGGAGGAAGTTGGATCACTAAACACCAGGAACCAGGTTGAAGTCCCAGCTAGTGGTGTGATTTGTGCATTTGGAACTGTTTCACTTTATGTCTTGCTGCACAAAGGGGTAAAATAGTAAATGTTGTAGGATTTTCTGGATAAGAGTGTTTGCTATCATAAGTAACCTGTCTACCTTAGTTAAAAGTTTACCTCGTGCTACTGAAAACTGATGGAACACGTCAGGTAAACGGACAGTTAGTCATTCCTAGAATGCTGCTTTGACCCATCCATTATTTACAGGGAGGCGTGAAAAAGTAAGTAATCAGTCTTGGTTACGCAACATTAAGACCAGGAAGTCAAGGGTTAATGGTGCATGTGAACAGCAGCTGGTTTGTCTGCCTGGTGTCACTGGGGGCATCACAGTGGGGAGGGGATGGGGGGGGCACCTCTGTGCAGCAATGGCGCCACACGGTGGCCGCTTTGCACTGACCGACACCCGGCCTGCCCCAAGTGAGATGTAAATTCAGATGACAGGTGCATAGTGATGGGTTCATTTTAGCGCATTAGAGAGCCGCTCACAAACCACTCGTGTTCCTCCACCTTAAAACTATTTAACTAATGAACCGTAAACAATGCATCGCGTGAGCTTCTCAATTTATCTCTCCAGAACAGATGGCCAACTTTAATAGTTAAAAAGTCGTGATGGAAAATCGGTGGAAAGTTTTAGATGTAGTGTACCTATAGCTTTAGTGTATTAAAAAAAACATGCTAAAGTGATTATATTATTGTTTTAAATGCCTCTAGTCTGATAGGAGGTGGGTGACACTGTTTTCACAGTTCTGTGTGCCATTAACAAGCAGGTAGCAATTTGTTGTTAATGGCAAAATAAATGTGTTTTAACGAAAGCTGCTGGTTGCGATTTACAATGAATTATTAGCCAGCTGACGCTCAGCCAGGATGCGGTTGGTCGCTTCGCTTTGAACTGGCAGACTTTCCAGGCGCCCTGAGACTCACGTAGCCTCTCCATCGCTCTGTCACATGGAGAGCACAGAGACAGGCAGCACGTGCGTTTTCAGGTCACAAAATGGCGGGACGGAGAGGTTCTCCCACTCAGCTGTGAGTCTGCTGCAAAACCAGCAGCGGAAATTAGTCAGACTAAAGTAATGTGCGATGAACTTCTCAAGCTTAACCCACCCAGACACAAAAATTAGATGAAAGTGCTGCTCCTGTCCCTCCATAGTTGTGGCTTAGCCTGAGAACACATCTGTCAAAGGCGGGGATGTGTGAAACATCTGGAGCAAATTAGACACTTTTTTACTGCCCGCCGTTGGATAATCACAGCATCCATCTTTATCCGCCAGAAGGGCACATCCAAGCCCCCATGTGCCGCAAGCGAATCTCCCCCCAGGCTCATCCCCGCGTACCAGCATCGAGCCATCGGGCAGCCAGCTCAGCTGAGGGAGTCCAGGAGCCTGAATCTGCCTGCGCCTGGAGTTCCCCTGAGTCTGGATCCTGACCATGCAGAGTCCCACATCCCAAGCAGACTTTCCCGAGCATTAACAGCATGGCTTCTGAAGGGGATGTAAGGGCTGGAGGTCATTTCTAGGCAGTTATATCCATAAAGATTGAATTCCCTCGATTTATTTTTATGTCTAACCATATGTAATCCTAAAAACGCTCGTACGCATCCACCAAAGTGTGCGACCTCGCACATATGAAGAGGCCATCCAAAATGATGTCCACGACAGCGGGGGATGGGGGGGGGGGAATGTTGTTAATTAATTTTCACTCGAGATGCACGCGTGTTTTTGTGTGTGTGAAAAAGAACACATCTTTCAAACACTGCAGGGCAAATATTGTACACAACAGCTCTGAAGTCTGGAACGATTTACTAAGATCAGAAAGGCCAGGCTCTCTGCTTCCTGGCACTTTGGCAGCAAAGAACCACTCTTGTGTTCCTGCTTGCAGGGTTCTAGATAATGATCTCCAGGGTAAAGATGTCATAAGGCACACACACAGCTCTCTTCTCAAAGCTGTTTATAAGAGTCTTTTGAGAAACAGCTGTTTTATTTAAATCCCTCTTTACACACATTTTATTGCCTCAATCTACACATGTGGATGTTGATTGTAAGGATAAATGCATATTTCTGAACACTGCAATATGGCTGTGCTTAAACTGAAACATATAATCTTTGAAAATTGATTAGGATCTTATATTACCCTTTCCTGAGGGCTCCTGTTATGGTAAGATAAATTGAAAATAAAGACATGTTTCTGCATTTCTAATTCTTCAAGTCAGCTGGCATAGCCTGCAAGCTGTCCAAATGCTAAAATGTCAGTGAATGTACACACACTCTTTCTGGAGGAAGAGTCTTGTAAAACTTGCAGGCAGAATACAGGATTCTTTGTAGCATAGCAGCAAAGCAAATATATTCCAATGAAATTCAGTGTATATCTCATAAAGACTTGAAACTTTGATGTCCCTAAAACAGTAAAGGTTCAACACAAATACAGAATATCCATAATGATTTTTTTTTCAAATTTTTCTTTGCTATCCCCGAAAGATGACAGATTGAAAGAAGCATAGTCACTGTCTGTTATGATTATTTATTTTTAGATAAATATTGCTTATATAACGAAACAAAAAGTCTGTAAAACAATAACAAATACAGTGAATGATACACAGCATTTTTCATGCATTTGTGATCAACAAACCATTATTAATTCCAGTAGTAATTGCATGTGTATTAAGTTAAACAAATCTATGTAAAAAATGTATGTTAATATTATGAAGTATGACGTTCTGCCAGCTCCATTAGACAGGTTTCTCATTCATGGGGTATCACTGCCTTATGCCCGGTGCGACCTGGGATAAGTTCCAGATCCTGAATAGGATAAGCCGTCTGAATATGAATGAATGGATGGATGGGTAGACTTTCTATGAAGGACGTTGGGAAAATTTCAGTGAGATTCATTAGTTGCTGGTTTATCATTACTCATGATGACAGAGGACTCTCTGTATCATTATGCATATCAGGGGTGTCTTACTGTGTGAGTTCTGCATAAAGCCCGGATTTGAGAGTCCGTACAGAAAACAAAGTTCTCGGACAACACGTGCCAGATCTAGGGCAGCCTTTGATGGGTGGTCCTTTTCAAACAAATAGGCCTGCAGATAGCCTATCAAAAGCCAGCTGAATGCTAACTGCTGCAAAACCCAAGGCTCTCTGGGATGTCGGTGATGTAATTTAAACACTTTCTTCTGTGACTCAGATCCTTATTGGCTCTTTTCAATGTGGAGGCATTATCCAGATTACCTTTTATTTACGTGAGGAGAACTTTTCGTCATTTGGAAGTGATTTTCTTATCAACAGAATTTTTAGGGGGTACTTTGGTAGATGATTTAGAGGGATTATGGCCTTTATGTGGGATAAACTTGCAGTTATAAAACAAATGAAAGAGATGAGTAAATTCTGGAATCTAAGTGTGCGACGTGGTCCTGCCGGCCCTCCAGCTATGGGAAGCCTTTTGTATCGTTATATGCAGTCTTGTCCCCAAAGGGCTTAAGCTAAAAAAAGTCCTTGTATCCTATCCTTCTTCAGAACATGCAACAGGATCCAGGAAACCGTTCATCCGCAGAGGGGAATTCTACATGCCTAGACATCTAGACAGAGACATTTGGGAAATTTTAGCCATAAATATACTCAACTCTGATGTCACTCATATCATTCATATACAATAGTATATTGTAAGTCATGTGGCCTATAATTTTGTCTATTTTCACAAGTATGACACTTGTAATTCGCCTGCCTTCTAGGCCCTTAAGAAGCATTCTTAATTAAGAACTCATACTGTGTCATTAGGTGTGTGCATTATCTATTTTTATGCAGACAATGTCTGTAATATAAGATCAACTCAACCAAAACATTAATTTCTGTCTATTCATGCACATCTTCATTATGTATTTGATGTAATGCTGTAATGTATGATACTGTAAGTCAACCATAGTCTTACATACAGTTAAATACATAGCTGTTGATTAGATCATATGGTTTAACTTTAAAATGGAATCTTATATCTGCAATCAAGTGAAAGCCAGCTAGTCTGCATTATAGATTTTTACTAATATAAATCAAACACCTCATTTATGCTTATGTGTAAGTTACAGGCTTTTTGTACTTTGACTTTGCACTTATTTCACAGTGTCACCTCTAGTTTGGCTGGTTGGGTCTAGTTGATAGTAGATAATGGTTTGGGGGAGAGGTCTGAAGATGAGACACGTTTCACTTGGCGTGTCTCATGAAGTCTCTGAACTTGATCCTGTGACTCAGACATCTGTTTTAATATCTGAGGAATAGGTTCCTCTCTAAATCCTGCATTAACTCTCCGCCATTGTCTTATAATTCCTACTCTAATGCTTTATATTGTGCGACGATGCATGGAGCCGAAGGTCAGGTTGTTCAAGGACTTCAGCACTGTTTGAGCTCAAACAAGCACTCGAAGCCTTTTGAAGTGCCTTTGGGTTCCTCTACAATGTTGTATTTTGTTCTGCTTGTGGTTTACACTCCATCGACACGGGTGCCCTAAAGGCACAAAAAGGACCGTGGTAGTTTTATTACTTCTTAATTTAAAGCCTTGCCTTTCATATTTCTATTTTTGTAAAACTTTTTCTTCACTAAGAAAGAATGAAACATTGCAGTTGATGACAGGGTATATCCTTTTCTTTGCAGGCCAACAGTAGGAAATATGGGCCAATATTTTTTGTCCTCATTTCGTTTCAGCACACTGGTTTGGTTGGAAATGTTTAAAAGTCGGTGTGAAGTCAGAACCCAGCATCTTCAGGATAATATCAATCATGTTGCAGTTTTGCAAAAAAAAAAAAAAAAAAAAAACATACACCGTACTGCACACCACCCTTGGTATGATTTACACAGGCCAGATCTCCCAAGGTAGACTTTGGTCAACTAGATCCGTTTGTTTCTGCAAAAAGCAGATCCAGTTTATTAAAAATAAAAATGCTCCGCCAAGCTGGTGTGCTATTCGTTAAACGGACAGCTGGATTTTTATAACAGCGTCAGTCATCCAAGAGATAAATCAGCCACATTAGCAATGCATTTTCTGGAGGCTCGCAGATATTTAAATGGACATGTTTAGGCCTAATGTGATGTTTGACTAATGCTCCAAAATGGGCCAACATCTTTTGTGATTGTATGTAGGTGTTCTAAACCCCTGAGCCTTAAAGCTATCCAGATATTCTACCCCCCCCCCCCCCCCCCCCCCCCCCCCCCCCACACACACACACACACACACACACACACACACACATACAGTTTTACCCCCTAACTACAGTCGAGCTGACTGAGATTCAGGTACAGCTGTGCACCATTGTCCAGACATGCATGTAAAAAGACACTGAGTGTCTCACCAATATGTGACGTTTCACTTTGATGTTGTTGTGAACTCTTCAGGTGTGGACACATTTGACCAGGGAAGAAATCCTATCTTTCACCAGAATGGCACGACACACATGCAAGGAAATCAAGCATATTTGAACATTTTCTGATCTTGTTTGTGCCTGTATATTGTTCATTAATCTACACCTACTCCAGTCCAATACGATTTAAGGAATATGGAGAAAAAATTCACTTCCAAGCCTGAAGATATTAAGCCAAAAAAGGTTATTGACTCTAAACTGGAACTCAGTAAAAGTTACAGGACTCCATGGTGCAGTTTCCATATGTTTCCTTGCCCTGTGTATGAAATAATAGTTTAAAAAAGGAAAAAAAGATCACAGATGAAATTCACATACAGAAACACTTTCTTCAAAACGTATGCAGCTATACCTGCTCCACACTTCATCCCATATCACACTGCAAGGCCACTCATACCCATGATTCATTGCTTGGCCAAATGCATAAAACTGCTCCATCTTGGTTTCTGTGATGTTGTTTTTCACTAACCAGAGACCATTATTATATAATTTATACCAAGGCAAGGGAAAGTTATGAAAAAGTTTGGAATTTATTGAGTCTGCTCTTCTTGAAAGTAAGTACCCAGTCCTATATCCTGAAAAAAAATCGTGTGTATCCATAACTGAGAAATCTCTGATTTAAATGTGCTTTTAAATACCTATTTCCTCTGATATACTTAGTTATTCTACGTATAATTACGCAACTAAAAGTTTGTAAAAAAAAAAAAAAAAGATTAAATAAAATTTAATGTAGAGCACCGTTAATTGAATTGGAAAGATAAAATAAATGTGTGTTTGTTAGACGCACAAATGACATTTATAGGAGATCTTGCATCCACTTCATCCTTGAGACCCTTTTATTGCACGTTTGTCACCCGCTTTAATATCTTATCTTAGACTGACGTTAAACGTTTTGTTCACCCCCTCTTAAGCTGAAGGACTATTCCTGCACGGACACGTACAGAATTTACGTCTTGCTTGTCTTCCGGAGTCTTTGGTGTTCGGCTGCGCCCGTTTGATCGCGCGCGCGTTTGCGTTGCAGACTTTTGCATGCGATCCCGCGACGAAGGCATTGCATTGCAGGGCTGTGCGGGTGCGACCTGCCACCTGCATCTAAACAGCACAGAATCTATGCAGCTTCCCGAGCATATAACTGCTGCCATTAATGTAGCAGTAAAATGCAGCGGACCGCTTAGGAAACAGCTGAAAAGCTGCTGAGCAAAGGCACGGAACAATTGCAGTAAAGTATACAGTGTATTGAATTGTGATCTGTTTGTTCAGCTTCACTTGTTAAGAAATGTACCCGGCAAGATGGAAGTTATGTTTTCCTTGAAATTAGGCGTGACTTCAAAATAACGGGGTTGTCTTATTCACACACACGGTGAGAATAGGAAGCATTTCTCTCCATTAATTGTTATATGCGACAAAATGTATTTTCATTAGTCTTTGACAGTTGTTCGGCAAAATATGCTAAACTGTATTGTGTGGAACTAAACGTTATTTACCAATAGCCATTGTAATTATTTTATTTGTTTATTCATTTATTTATTTCGTTTTTTTGACAGCATACAGAACACCACCAGTAAGTTGCTTTAGGGCTTTTCAGGAATGAACCACCAGATGCCATTTTACCCGATGCTTAAGCAGCCCTTCCTCATGAAGAAGTGAAACCAGACACAAATCCTACCATCTCTGATGCGGTCTGGACACAGCAAGTCGCACCAAACCGAGTCTGGCCCATACTGTTTCAATTAAGCTGATAGTTTCAAAAGTTTTGTCCGTGTACGGGAGAAAACGTTGCATCTGTCATTAAAAGTCCACTGCTGTCAGGGGAGGGGTGGCAGTTTGCTGCAAGACATGCAAAATGTGATTCCCCCCCCAGTGACAGTGATGATGACACTCCAGGATAGCCATGGTAAACAGGACTAGGTCCAGTTTGCCTTGTGTCCATGTTATGTCTGGTTTAGAGAACTTATTGCTCAGCGTGCTGCATGGTCCCCTTGGCTAAGTATGTCTAAACAAATGCTGCAAACTAGTCTGGTTTTCAATATTAAACATTTCTCGTAAAACAAAGTCTTGCACAAAAGTCTACATTACTCTTAGGATTGTGCACATATGTAGTGCAATTGCCACACTATGCAGTCATTTTTGCAGGATTATTAAACTGAATTTTTTGTAAACCATTCTTATGCTATGTCTAATTCATATATCATTCTGAAATGGTCATACTCCCAGTTAGCGACTGATCTCCTGTTTTCTCTACGGAGCACAATAGAAACATTGTGGTGTTCGTTTCCACTCATTTCATTTCCATCTTAAATATCTCTTTGGCTGGAAGCCTCACATATGACTGCGACTACCGGTTCTGATCTGAGGTTTCAGCTTCTTAGTTCTCCAAAACTTTTGGTGCGGATTGCTTTCAGTGGGTGAAAAGTTTGTTGCATTAGCGGAGGGAAACCTGGATCTACAGTAAGGCCTTTTCCACTTCTGTTGAGCAGAGTCGACTAACCAGAATAGAATTAGCCTGATGATCTTAAACCTATGCTTTTGTAAGTGTAACAGAAAGACTCACCCACAAATACATTCAACCATATGAAGTAAACTAAAAATTTAGTCTTACTTTAAAGAGGACTGTAAAATCCCGTTTTCTCTGTATAAAATTCTGGGAACATAACTGTTGAAGCTTTAAGTTTGCAGTGGAGGCCAGTAACTGTGGGGTTTGTGCCTGGGGGACCAGTAAGGATGCTGGATAATGAGCTATTCATCTTCAGAGCTCCCCAGCCTCAGTGCTGATGGTTAGGCAAGTGGAGTGTCAATCTTCTGTCCATTAAAATGGGAGGAGGAGGCTTTTATTATGATGCAGTTCAGTCACAAGGCATCCTGCTCCTTTCCAAGGTTCTATCTGAACTCTTTGATGATCATCACCTGTCACGCTCGAATTCGCCTGTGCTTAAGTGTCTATTGCGATTGCGCCCGACCGCAGGCCTGCCCCTCAGCATGCCTTGCTCTTCACAGAGGGGCTGCTGCTCCGGGCTGAGCCCAGACTCTGCATTCCATTCAGGTGATTCACTGTCCTTTTCTGGAGTATTTCGTTCTCCCGTTACTTTGTTCCACAGCCGTAGTGGCCAGGAATGATACAAGAATGATGTTCCTGTTTCTTAAGTTGATGTTCTCACCTGGTGTTTGCTACATTTGGTGTGTTAATATATTATGTCTTAAACATCACAGCAAATCCATGAAATTCATGCATAGTTTGATGCAAAGGTGTTTTATGCATGGGTACGGTGCTCGTGTGGTTTGTACTGCTTTCTAGACTGTCAGTGAAAAACAGAATCAGTTACACACACACACACACACATACATAAATTGGCATTTGCATCTCTTGTGCAGTCACACTGCAAAATAAATTATTTGAATTTTCAGGGCTGCTTTATAAAGGCAGCTGTTACAACACTGACCTTAGAGACTGTTGTACAGCTCATGTATGTTGTGACTAAATAACAAATCAAAGCAGCCCAAGGGCCCTTACTAATGTGGAAGTACACTAGTGGCCAAAATTGTGGAAACTCCTACATTTTCGGCATTATGCTATAAAAATTACTACATGATATTGGCAGTAATGTTTATAAACAATCAAAGAATTTTTTACAAATACACCATGTTTTTACAAATATAATTTATCAAAATGTCATGCTTTGGATGATTGCATAAGTAACTGGAGCAACAGTTAAATAAAGTTCTGCAGTTCTAAAAACTGGAAGTGTTTCCACAATTTTGGCCACTAGTGTAGATTTGAGGAAAGGCTTCACTGACAGTATTTACAGTTGCAAGAGTTCATAGTGGGGTACCCCAGGTTTCATTTTTAGGGCCACTATTTTTCCTAATTTACATTAACAACATTGACAGTAAACTGATTAAATTTGCAGAAGACACTAAGGTGGGTGGTGTAGCTGATACTGAACTAGCAGCACAGAGGCTACAACAGGATCTTGATTTAATTAATGATTGGGTAGATACCTGGCAGATTAAATTTAATGCGGACAAATTTAAGGTAATCCATGCAAGAAGCAGAAATATAAAGTACAGATATTTTATGGGTTCCACTGAAATAGAGGGGGGACATGATCCAGGTATATATGATTCTAACAGGTCTGGATGCTGTTCAGCCAAATAGTTACTTCAATATCAGTTCAAATACAAGTACTTGTGGCCATAGTTAGAAATGAGCAGAAGAACGTTTTAAACTGGATTTGAGAAAGCAGTTCTTTACACAGCATGTAGTTAGAGTACCCAGTGTTCTGAAGATTAATAGGTTACAGATTACTTGTTTCAACTGGGAAAAAAAAGAGCTGAAAATTCCCAATGGCTTTGCTGACCGGTGTTGTCTGGAAATATGCCAAAGATGCAAAGCAACAAGATGTTATATTCCACATGTAATTTTTAACTTAAAGTTAAAAATTTTCAGATGTAACCCCCTTGCTATCACCAACATTTTTATTAGTATCAGTAACTGTAGCAGATTACAATTACATTTATTTTGTAATTTAATTATATAACATTGGTATATGTAACTCGTTTGTCCCCAACACTGAGTATACCTATGTTGTGTCCTGATTTGACAGGGATTGGCTCCAGTATGCATGTATGGGTGAGTGGATAGAATATGTACCTTTATCATAAGTGAAAAATAATATTTGTCTAGCATCCCATATAGGGTGTCCCCTGCCTTGTGGCTATGCTGCCTGGAAATCACCAGTTAAAGTGGCAATCTTCTATGGGATGTGCAGCTGGAATTGGATGGATGGATGGGTAGATGGATGGATAATTTTTGAATATGTACCAATGATTCATATTTCAATTAAGAAGAATGTTAAGTTTGTGCGGTTATTCAACTTGTAGTGTGCCGAATATCATTTAACAGTTGGCATCCATTTGTGTCACAAATCAGGATAATCATTTAATTGTGCTGCGCCCTTAGCTGTAGAAATACGGCAATAAATCACAGGCATGCCGCCCACTGTGTGCACGTCCTTTGATGTGCCTTTATTTCACGAAGGGACGTCTCATTTTTCGAGCAGACCGTTATTTGCTTGTATACACCCCCCACGCTTAGGGCTTCCAGCCCACAGTACGTGCTCCTGCAAAGCGGAGAGGTAAAGGGAGAGCCGAAAGCTGTACAGAGGGCCTCTTCTCTACAGCTGGCTAATGCGGCCCAGGGTGCACCTTGTGTCTGCCAGCGTACCATCAGGAAGGCCTCAAAGACGAAGCCTTTGCACACGGATCTGAAAAACCACGAAGGAACATTCCGTTTTTCATGGAAAAGGCTTGCAATTTGATGTAATTGCAGTCACATGGACACAACATCAGCAGACCTGAAGCTAAGCAAATCCCTTGTCCAGGGGAATCTGAAGCACTATGCACATTTGCCAGAGATTTGCTTTTATGAGCTTTGAAAGATTCAGCTGTAGCGTAAGGTTGTGAATCATCTTGTTTCCTGCTCAGAATAAGCCACACCACTGTAGTTATGAAAGCTAACATTAAGACAAATCCTGAAATGAAACTAATGGCACCGCTTTATTTTAAATCCATAACAGCTTTACAAAGAGATTGTAATACACAGGTGTTCCAAAACTCAGGAGCAGTAATCTGTGCCAAATGCACCAGCTTTCACGACACCGTATTTTGCAATATATCATTGAATTTCATTTACAAAACATAATATGAAAACATGAGGACTTGGTTTTTTTCATTTTAAAAACGTCGGGAGTAACCACATTGTGGTTTTGGAGTTTCATTTGCAAAATTCTGCAAAGAAAATTGATGACGTATTAGATTGTGTTTGAATCATCGCTCTGGATGTGCATAGGACGTACCTATTATGAACAATGAGAACAAAACATGTAGGAATCTTGTCGTTCAAGAGCATTGAAGATTAGTTCAAACAGTGTGCTGATAACGAAAACACACTACTGATAACAGACACACTACAGTCATGGCCAAAAGTTTTGAGAATGACACAAGTATTGGTTGGAGGATGTTTTGGTACCATTCTTTATTCATGGTTGTGTTCTTAGGCAAAATTGTAAGTGAATCCACTCCCTTGGCTGAGAAGCAACCCCACATATGAATGGTCTCAGGGTGCTTTACTGCTGGCATGACACAAGACTGATGGTAGTGCTCACCTTTTCTTCTCTGGACAATCATTTTTCCGGATGCCTCAAACAATCGGAAAGGGGATTCATCAGTGAAAATGACTTTACCCCAATCTTCAGCAGTCTAATCCCTGTACCTTCTGCAGAATATCAGTCTGTCCCTGATGTTTTTCTTAGAGAGAAGTGGCTTCTTTCCTGCCCTTCTTGACACCACGCCATCCTGCAAAAGTCTTTGCCTCACTGTGCATGCATATGCACTCACACCTGCCTGCTGTCATTCCTATGCAAGATCAGCACTGGTGGTGCCCTGATCCCACAGCTGAATCAACTTTAGGAGATAGTCCTGGCGCTTGTTGGACTTTCCTGGGATCCCTGAAGCCTTCTTGTATCTCTCCTCTTGAAGTTCTTGATCCGATAAACAGTTGATTTAGGTGCAATCTTACTAGCAGCAATATGCCTGTGAAACCCTTTTTTGCAAAGCAATGATGACTGCAGGGGCAGCATGGTGGTGCAGTGGTTAGCACTATTGCCTCACACCTCTGGGACCAGGGTTTGAGTCTCCGCCTGGGTCACATGTGTGTGGAGTTTGCATGTTCTCCCCATGTCGTCGTGGGGTTTCCTCCTGGTACTCCAGTTTCCCCCCACAGTCCAAAGACATGCTGAGGCTGATTGGAGTTCCTAAATTGCCCATAGGTGTGCATGTGTGAGTGACTGGTGTATGAGTGTGCCCTGTGATGGGCTGGCCCCCCATCCAGGGTTGTGCCCATTGCTTCCAGGATAGGCTCCAGACCCCCACATGACCCAGTAGGATAAGCAGGTTGGACAATGGATGGATGGATGGATGATGACTGCATGTGTTTCCTTGCAGGTGACCATGGTTACCAGAGGAAGAACAATGATTTCAAGCACCACCCTCTAACTCAATCAGCATGACAGAGTGATCTCCAGCCTTGTCCTCATCAACACTCTCACCTGTGTTAACAAGAGAATCACTGAAATGATGTTGGCAGGGCTGAAATGCAGTGGAAATGGGTTTTTTGGGATTAAGCTCATTTTCATGGCAAAGAAGGACTTTGAAATTAATTGCAATACATCTGATCACTCTTCATAATATTGCCATCATAAAAACTGAGGCAGCAGACTTTGTGAAAATTAATATTTGTATTAGTCTCAAAACTTTTGGCCACGACTGTACACGTGTAATAAGGTTTCAGCTGTTCAGGACTGAGCTACATAAAATTTCATTTTAAAATATTAGTTTCACAATATTTCATCAACAGATGCCATTATATCCTAATTTTGATGGCATATATGAGTATATTGCATTGTAATATATGAGATTGCGATGATCCTGCTTACACTGCTGCCTGGGCTTTGTGCCAGACTGCATTCGCACTGAGAAATGCTATGGACATGCACATGCTTATTTTATTACCATCAGATCATTTGAAATATCTGCAGGAGGCCCCCGGTAATCAGCCATCATCTTATCAGCAACGTGAAATCCCAGCATCTCCAAGTTCTGCACACCAACACATAAACCTGAATTAGGAATATCAATGAATGAATCCTGCTTTTGGGGGAAAATGCACAACAGCTATGAGGTAGTGACTGAAACTGTAATATTACTGAAATATTACCAAATGCACGTCTAGCTCAAGGCCATGAAATATTTGTAGTTCCTGCTTTCGAGAGAATGTAAGTTCCCAAAAACACTCTGCAAAAAGTTCTGGAGTATAATTAAACCCAAAGACAGGAAGTAGCATCTGAGAAGGATTTTTGTTGGTTGTGAAAAAAATCCCTTTAATTAACCTTCCTTAAAAAGCCAACCGCCAGTATAAATTATTACATTCCACCAATGAGCGACTTCAGAAATGGTACGTTTTGAAGCTACCGCTTTCTCTTCGCACACTGAGACATTAATGCCGCAGTGTAATTTGTCTCCTTCCTTGGACTTGTACCAGGCCTCGTGGACTCCTGGATCAGCGCCTTTCTTGGATACTCGCTTTCTAAGCTCACGGAACAATGCCTGTAGAATGTACCGCTGAATGGGGGAAGCAGGTAATGGTCGGTTTGATATGTCATTTGCGGCAGATGTCTGATTCAGGTTACTCAACTGGCAATTGCAGACAGGGCTCCAACTTTAGCACACGCCCCTCACATGAACAACTAAGGTTAGCGGGTAACAGTCAGCTATCCCTGACTGAAGCTAGCGGCCAACAGCCCTGCAAGCCAAGCACTGGGAAGTCATGCTGTCAGAGCATGCCTCCATCTAAGAAAATGAGCACCCTTCATCCTGCAGAACACAAAGCTTAAATTACAAAGCCTCCCTTTCAAAGTATTTCTTCCTGGCCTTGTCTCCTGTAGTAGATTCCCCCCCCCCCCCGAAGCATACAGTTACATCTTATTGAACGGGGTCTTAACTGACAGCTGATCTGAAATGTCTCTGGGATTCATTCTTCTTCCCCACAAAGCTGAACGCAAGCATGCGTTTTTACAATCCACACCCACCAAAGTTGCCATGGGCTGGTGCCTGTTCTCTGTTGCTGCCAGCAGCTGCAAGAAAAGAAAAGAGGAAGATGGGCTAATTATAGTTTACTGGCTCACCAATTGGAAACTCAACCAATAATTTTCATTTTTGTAAACAGGGTGTCAAGGTCGCGTCATTGCTTAAAGCGACAATCAGGAAGGGCTGTTTTGACTCGCAGATTCAGAGCTTTGACTCAGATCCCCTTCAAGGGGCCTGGTCACCCTGTCACAGCCCAGTGCCTGGGACTATACAGAATAATAGTTCCCAGCAGTACTTTGTTCAGCTGTTTTTCCTGCTAAGGCATTACACGAGGGGGTTGGAATTTACCACAGGGGGTGTCGCTTACAAGTGAAACACAGCACCTGACATCCATTCCTTTTTCTTGGGCATTGATGGCAAGTCAAAAATTAGGAAATGGTTGGCTTTCGTTGAAAAATGATTATCTCCGATGTATCGACTCAGAAATCAGAAAAGACAATAGTAATGATTCCAATGTTTAAAGACATTCCAAGCTAATTATTTTGACCCAAACTGGTGTTACTTACCAGTTCAATTAATTTAGTGTTACTTGGTACAAATAGTGACATGTCAGAGTGTGATGATGTTAAACTCTGACACAGAAAGAAGTTAAACAGGGTGACTCATGGTAAATAATTGCAGCTGTGTATTATTAAGGCACTGTCAGTAGAGGATTAATGTAGCTATGAAACAAATGAACTAGCTTAGCATTTCTCTCCCATCAAGAATGGATTGCTTCGGATAGATGAAATATAGCCAACACGCTATAAATCTTCTTCTATTTCATATTTTTCTACTGCAGTTGTCAAGTCCTATCAGTCCTGTATAGTCAAATTGCCTTATTCTTTTGTTATTGTGATTTACTTGTTTAGCAGAATCTAATGTGATTTAGGTGGCTTGCAATCTGGCTATTTTACTGAAGCAATCGTGCTGCATTCCTCCAGATCAGACTGAGCGTCGCCTCCTCCCTCTCCCACACATTTTGGACCCAGAATCACAAGTGCTGATTCTCATCCTGCTTGTGGAATTTTGTTTGCTTGGAATCAATAGCCCAAATATTTGCATCTATTGATTTGCTATTTGTTACGCAACTGTCTTTCCAGCATAAATGACACTATTATAAATTATTTGAAACGCAATATTTGTCCTGTTCTTGCAATTGTTTCATCGTCTAGGTGTCACCAAACACAAAAATTAATCAGCCATTTCAGTTAAACCCAAAGCAGTCAGACATAGTTGAAATGAAATGATTGGTATCTGCAACAAATCAGTGTAAAACATTTTTCGCTATATACCTACTGGGTTAAAAATTGTTTTCATATAACATATTGTGGTAACGTTGTGTCCTTACAAAACAATTCCCTCAAAACCCCTAATGTTCATTTTAAAATATTGAGCACTATTTTGTATTGTTGCAATTTTTGAAAGTGCTTCAGTCCTCGACTGTGTCAGGGACTCTGCAATCCGGGGGCTGTATTCTGTGAAATAAGCAGGATGAAACTGAAAGTCTTTGCATGATAATCAGCTTTATGGCATCCAGGACCCTTGCATTATTCGCTGCATTTTTTCTAATACTAACATAAAACAGATTTTTAAGCAGTGTAGCCTCACACATCCAAGATGGGGGTTTATGTGTAGTATTTACATCTCTTCCAGTGTTAACGTGGTTTTCCTGTCAGTACTCCAAATTCCCAAAGACTTGGTGAGGTGCAGAGGCAGACATTTCAGGTCCAGAAAGTAAAAATCCAAACCAGGATTTTGTTTCAATCAACCAGTTGAGTACTCTGACTGTGATTCTTAATGCTCAACTGGTTGGTTGAAACAGAATCCTGGTTTGGATTTTTACTTTCTGGACCTGAAATGTTTGCCTCTGGTTAGGTGAATGGGCATCTCTTCCCCATAATGTGACATACAACAGCCCCTAGAGATATACATGTACAAACCAGCTATTTTCATAAATTTCACTTGTAAAAATGATCTGATACATATGTAATATCTGTTAAATAAGGATAAATCATGTGGTGTGATAATACAGCTGTTCCAAGAATGGCAGAAGATAACGTGTCCCTGCATTCATTAGTACAACATTATTATTTATGTTCTCGTTTTGGGTTTTAAAAATCAACTTAAATTTTGAGCAGTGAAAAATCCCAGAACTTAAAAACGGCATGAAAAGCTGCTTCCTTTGCAGGTACATGTCTGTCAGGCATGTTGCCCATCTGGCCCTGTCCCAGGTGATTTTTCCCCGTTTGACCAGCAGTTCCCGCTTGGCATCCTGTTTGCTGTCCCCTAGTGAGTTTCCCTGTACCATATCATAACATATTATACCGTACCATGGCATACTGTACTGTACCGTACCATACCATACCATACCATACCATACCAAACCATACCGTACCGTACCATACCATACCATACCATACCATACCATACCATACCATACCATACCAAACCATACCGTACTGTACCGTACCATACCAAACCATACCGTACCATACCAAACCATACCATACCGTACTGTACCGTACCGTACCATACCATACCATACCATACCATACCATAACGTGTTGCAGTCTCTGCTGTGATATGTAAGTCTGGATGAGTCTTCCTATTAGCTAATTCTCTGAAAGCCTAAAAGCTGCCTTTTGTGTCATTGTAGCCTCAATCCACTGTGTTAACAGTAAGAACTACAGATGTGCTCATTCATATGGGAAAAGCACTGAATGTGTCACCAGTACCTTAATTGGTCTGTTAAATCGGGGTCTGTTAATATTAAAATTACATCTCATCTATGTTTAAAGCTGCCTGTCATCTGAGAAAAATATTCCATTGTTCATAAAACATTTCTTTGTCTGTTTCATACGAAGAATGAATCTAATCTTCTGACAGATGTCCTTGATATCATAGCATCTGTTTAAGGTAAATGGAAGAATTAGCATATCAGGGCCTCTTGCCTATGAGGAGGGTTTCACGTGACTGAAAAAGGTTTCCCATGAGCTCAATTAAGTTGCTTTCTGAATTTCTGCATGGCTTTATTATAACCACACTGGACCTAAACCTTTGGTAACCACTGTGTGATCAATTATGAAAAATTCTTGTTGTGGCATCCTTTTGCTTTGAGTATCTATCTGTACTGTATTTCAGTTTTCAACAGAGTTGCTGTGTTAGTATTTCTTGTCCTGTATGTATGTGTGTGTGTGTGTATTTGGGGGGGGTTGTGTGTCCCCTAGTGTACTGTGGTTTCCTATTTCCTCCAACAGTGGAGAAACATGCTGGTTAACTTGACAGATGTCTTTAAATTATGCTTAGATCAGGGGCGGGCAATCTTATCCAGAAAGGGTCGCTGTGTATGCGGGTTTTCGCTGCAGCTCC
>JAODJW010000094.1:16080350-16095706 GCA_026777045.1 Hyperopisus bebe
CACCTGGGTTTGAACAGCTGACCTACAGGTTACCCCAAAAACCTGCATACACACCGGCCCTTTGCGGATAAGATTGCCCACCCCTGGCTTAGATGATATAAGTATGTGTCCTATGATAGACCGGCATCCCATCCAGGGTGTACCCTGGTTTGCACCTTATACTTCCTGTGATAGCCCCACAGCATTCAGCGACCCAGCACTGGATATGGGATTCTGGAAAATATATGAAATAGAGTTGCTATTTTTAGAAGGACTTTTTTTCTGCATGACTATAACTGTCGAATAGAGAGTCCGGTATGTCAGTATCAAGCAGTTTTGTAAACAGTGTGCATATAAGTTCACCTTGAAGGTTCACCTAAAAAAAAAAACGAGACGTCTGTGAATGGATTTCACTTACACAATTGATTAATGATGCTGTTTAATAAATTATGAGATCCAGATCAGATACTGACTTATGAAGTTCTCCTACCACCTGAAGGTAAATTCTTGTTGTTTGGCATTGAGAATAAACTCACTCAAACATGTCAATGCATATTTTTCTTCATGATTTATACAAATATAAATAAATATGTTTTAGTATGCAGTCATACTAAGATAACTGTGTCCTTCCATATTGGATTTTACACACATCTCACAGCTCATACCAAGTCTTTCAGAACATACAAACGTGAATAAGCCCACATGTTCCACACATACTGCATAATCATCTGCAGCTAAGGATTAGCTGCTCTTTTAACCGGGCTAGCTGTGGCTTAATGCAGCTGAACCATATATAAGACTAGACAATGTTTGAGCCCTTGG
This sequence comes from Hyperopisus bebe, assembly GCA_026777045.1. Classification (NCBI taxonomy): domain Eukaryota; kingdom Metazoa; phylum Chordata; class Actinopteri; order Osteoglossiformes; family Mormyridae; genus Hyperopisus; species Hyperopisus bebe. Next base: position 16,081,152 of record JAODJW010000094.1, read on the forward strand.
CATAAAATCAGGTTCATTAAGACTCTGGTTTTGTGCACTAGGCGTGTTTGATTTACTTATGATCCTCAGTGAACAGGACCTCTGAATGTGAAAATGCTTCCTTTGATCGCATTGCATTTGAGTATAGTCAAGTCTTCCGACCCTTGTGTCCATGATGAACCCAATGTCTGTTTCTGTGTCTCGGTTTATTTTGTGTTTGTGCCTGTAGCTTCTGAAATAAGCTCCGTACCCCAAGGATAGATGATCTATACTGTATTGCCATATAGAAAAAAAGGCTGGAATTAGAGGAAATATTTGTAAGTTCCCACCATTTTGCAGTGGTCTTTCTGCACAGGGACCCTGATTTTCTGCAGAGCACCAGTGTATTGCTGCTTCTAAAGGCTGCACCTGTGCAACCTCATTAGTGGGAGAGTGGAAAGGGCAAAGGGTCTGTGTGGAGACTTTCTGCTGGGCAGGGTTAATGTGCCTATGCACAGATGGCCGCTCTCGTCTGCACGCAAGAAAGCGCCACGACGGCGACAGCAAGCATGCGGCAGGAGGGTTTGCAGGACAGGCATTAATCGGGATAAATGTTCACCGTGACCAATGGAGAAACGGAACCAGTCCGTTAGCGTTGAATGCGGCGCGAACGTGTGTGAAACAGTGAGCATTTGTATAAACCTCCCGCTGGTGCGTGACATGAAGATGCGCGTGTGTGAAAAGACCAAGTGTTGTTTGGGGGAAAAAGGCATAATTAACAAATTCTTTAGATACATTTAAAGCTGTACTTTAACTTTGCATTTTAACAGATATAAATTATCTATCTGTTACCCTTCTGCAACAAATGCTGGGTGAAAATTACATTTGTATACAGCTCTAAATAACATTGGGATTATACTGGGAGTTTTCAAACACTGATTACACGCGGTGCCATTCAATTTACATTTTCCAAACTTTAAACAATAAAAATGCTAAAACATATATAAGAAATAGAAAATTCTAGACACTATTCTCAGAATGTGTTGGGATTAATTTGCCCATAAATTTAACACATGAAAGTAATTCTGCACATTCTGAACAAGCACATAAATATAGTTTAATACGGCCGGCTACTCAAAGATCTAACATAACTCGCTTTTGCTGTTTAATAATAAGTATTCTTCAATACATCGGGATGTAACGGGTTAATGTTATGTCTTCCTTTATAAAATCGGTTTAAATAAACATATCTGAAACCCACAAAGGTTTATTCATGCAAGTTTATACAGGATTAGCAAGAATTCTGCAATATACTTTCTTAACTGAAAGTGTATCGACAACTATTATTTAATCGCCCTTGATAAGTCCCAGACGCATATATTTATTAGAATTTATTTTTAACCGTAATGATTATTCTGCAAACATATGCCTGGCTGCATTTTCGCATTTTACACGTACAACTAAAATGTTAAACCAATACAAGCCAAGGCAAAATTCTCTTCTGAAAACTGGAACCTAAAGGTAGGCCTACATTTTTTGCAAGGTAAATATTTCTTCATAAGCTGTTCACGAACATTTTACAGTAACTCCAGGAAAGCGAAATGGGTGGGTTTAGGGAAAAAAATAGGGCGTGGACGACGACCCAGAAGGAAGGAGTTAGTATGAAAATCTTGGTTCCCGGGAGCGGAACTGCGAGAGAGAGAGAGAGAGAGCGAGAGCAGAGATACCTACGGGAGGCCGGAGCGCATTAACAGCGGGGAGCCCAGAACAGCACGGCAGCGTTAAACAGTCATTATTAAGGTTAAATGGTTTCCTTCAGTTAAGCATATCTAATATTTTTAAATTGATGTTGACACTTAAGTTAGCCGCATTTTATAAGAAAATATTAAAGGAATTAAATATATGAAGAATAAAAATAAAAAACGCATTCCATGTTTTTTAAAGCCATGGCGACATTTGGGATATTGTACGCTGATGTCGCCCGACATCCTGAGTGCGAATCTCATGTTATTTAATTTACACAAAACATGTTTTTGAGCAAGAGTCACAGTGGGATAATAAGGCATGCAAGCTCCGCTTCCTGACTCTGACATATTGATCTGGATAACGACTCATGGGATGTAGCATATGGAGAATTCGGCACAACTTCGGACATTTGAAGGCGCAATCTAAAGTGTCTTTTTTCTTTACCATGATCATTATTTTTACTTATTTATTTTATTGTCTCACTGGAATCTGCGACCCACTGCCGAGGCTTGTGAACGAGCGTCAAACTTTAACCAGTGGAAACAAACACAATGCGCTGGGAAGCTTTCGGGACAGACTGGACTCTCCTACATCTTCACCTCAGCACCAGTCCAGCGCACAGAGTCACCAGAACCGAACTTCTGCAGAACTTCCAGAGGAGAAGAAGAGGACCATACCGTACGAGGGAGAGAAGGCACTGCCACCCATGATCTATACTGTCAAGGCACGGGAAGACGGCGTCGACGGCATATCTGTGTTCAATAACTTCGGCACCAAAAAGTTTCCACAAGCGATTATCATTGGCGTGAAGAAAGGGGGAACGAGAGCGCTGCTTGAGTTTCTTCGGATTCATCCTGATGTTAGAGCTGTCGGAACGGAGCCGCACTTTTTTGACAGGTTTTACGAGAGAGGACTGCAATGGTACAGGTAGGATGTCTTTTTATCCCGATGCTGTAAATCGTAATGTTGTTCCTTGCGGTGACAAGGGGTGACGTTGATTTAATATACTTTTAACTGTGTGATAATACTAATGAATTGCTTTGCTCTCTGGTAAGTGACAAGTTGCTACAGTGTTACATCAGAAGATATTTAATTAGGCCCTAATCTGTTAAAATAACAAATATATCACGGTAGCCTACAGACATCGCAGTTTACTTGAAATAAAATCAACATTTCATAAAGTTACATTGCTGAGACTTAAAGTGATTTCATGAACTGATAATCAACAGGTTGGCCGATAGATTTTTTTTTTTATTAATAGCAATTTTTGAAATACGTAATCTTATGCTTCTCAGTCAGTTTCCTAAAAAAATAATATTAGCCCAAGGACTTAAAATTTTTCTGAAGAATAGATATCATAGACTGTTGCAATGCTATTATTAGTTGTCATTATAATGGTACGATGACGATATCATGTATAAGTGGTAAAATGCTATGCATCGTTAGTATAGTATAGTATAGTATAGTATAGTATAGTATAGTAAGTGCCAGTACCAGTAGTATCATATTAATTGGTAATAGTTGCAAACCTTAAAACATCCAGTTTATCCAATTTAGTTTTAAATCGCTATTAGTTCTCTCTTTAACTGTAATTCCCTGCCACAGTTATGAATGTGTGATAACTGCATATCTACGTTTACCTTTTTGGGTTCTGCGTATTGCTGTTGAATCAAGCTGAAAAGCACCGTAATAAAATCCGACGTACTATATAGCCCTATAGCCCTAGTACTGCGTGGATTAAGTGCTCTTTAGTTTCCATTAGAGGGCGCTGGCAGCGAATTTGTGGTTAATTGTTTCAACGAGAATCAGGAGCCTTACAGGTGCGCGCAGAATGTGCTTGTGTGAACATGTTACTCTTAGATTTCAGATGTTTCTGAGTTTTGTATAAGGTGAAATATAAGTGCAATTAGGCAGTTTAGAATGGCTCAAAACAGTATCTTCAACGCTTTGTACAACATTTAGCCTTGTAGATTTTGGTTAGTTTTGTATTCCGATACAAAACGCTCTTGGAAAGGACCGTCCTGTTTGTTGTTATGTTTTAAATGCAGAAAACATTGATGTAATGTAAGTAAAACCAAATAATACTTTTTGCGTGTAGGATTTTAAAGGAAATCTCAGGGATTTACTGGTACTTTGGGATTCATGGTGAACTCTACTCATTCCAACAGTCCAGTTTATTAACTTCATTATTGAAAGTCTGTCAGCAGTCATACACTCAGGGAGTTTGAGCTCAGGGAATTTCCAGCACGGGAGATGATAATTCACAAGGCGTGCCGTGGGGGGTTGGATGCAGGCGTGATTGATCATTCCTCCACAGGCGCCTTCTATGCCTGGCCAGTGTTTCTCCCATTAATATCACCTGTCAATAAGCAGCAGGACTTAGCAACGCGCTCATTGGCAAGCCATTCAGTCTCTTGTCAATAAAATGTTGTCTATTGACCTGATGGTCACCTCAGACCTGCATCCAACAAAGAGAGCAGCATCGGCTTCTCTCACATCACAAACTAGAGATTGTTCCTTCATAACGAATACAATTACAGTATGCTGGCTGCTTGCCACTATGAAATGGTACTTATGCACTGTAGTTGTTTAAAGTACAATTAGAATATTCCTATGAATGGAATGTACCTCATCGTACATCAGTGATGACACAACAAGCAAATTAGAGCCACCGTTCAGCCAGGCACCATGCCTTTGGACTGTGGGAGGAGCTGCAAATTGCAAACACAGTGAGATTCAAATCCACAACCCTGGAAAGCTACTGCGCCACCGTGCTAAACTCGAAGCATGAATATATTTAACATTACTAAGTCAAGGTTTTTAAAGAGCAGATGCGTGGTTGTGGAAAAAACTCAAAATGACCAATCACACATCCTGACAAAATGGAAATGAAAACAGAAGACTGTACTGATGGTAGTGGCAGCTAAGATTGGGAAACTGCTGTTAAATTGCTCACAATTTAAATTGTGAGGCACAGCGGGACAGCAGTGCCAAGGTTAAGATCTGATAAAGGTGAATAACGAAGCAAAAAAATGGTTTGCAAGAAGATAGTCAGCATCTGTCAGAGATGTGTCAGGCATCCTGGTTATTCTCATCAATCAGGCATAAAGTAAATGCAAATGCCACTGAGTGGCCCTGTTTGATGCAATCTTTTCATAATTTAGCAACAATTTGCAGAATAATTTATGTTTTCTCTATCCACCGTGAAAGCATTTTATTGAAGTTGACAGAAAGAGATGGTGAAAACATTTAATCAGAAATCCAGATCCAATCCTGTTTTATGAGTGGAAAAAAAATGCAATAGAGTACTTTTTTGTTGTGCAGATGTGGCATGAATTAGGGACAAGGCACATTAATGAGTAATAACATGTATATTTGAGTGTAAATTTGTATTATTTGAAGTGAGCAGGAACAGTAGGAGGAAAGTGCCATAATGAATGTGTGCAAAGACTGTGAAGCTTGCTGCTAAAATCATGACTGCTTTCCCACAATTATACAAAGCAGTAACAAGGCCAAAAGAGGTTGGACTTTATGTTTTCCACTGAGATCAGCAAAGAAAATGCACAAATAGCTGCTAAGTGAATAAAACAAATTAGACAAATTAAAAATCACTGGATCGCTAGGTTTGCCTCAGCTGAAAAGTATTGCATTTTTACTTTAAGTATATAGTCATTCTGTCATTATGTTGCCAGCTACTGAGGCATAAAATGTTACAGGCTATTCAGTATGGACACTTAAGGATTTGGAGTCAGTGAAGTTATTTGATTTGCATACATAATAATCTTCTATGTCACTTGCACAATATTTACTAACTGCCTTGCTGAAATGGAAAATTAATAAATATTTCAGCGCAAACATTCTTTTGTAAGACTACTGTTGACTTTATGATGACACCGGAGGTCAAAGGAGTTAAGCAATGCAATGGGAAAGCAATATCAGATGGTCTCTGGTTCGTAGGATACCTAGTATGGAACAAGTTTGAAACTGCCTAAATCAGTGTTTCCCAATGCATGTCCTTGGGGACCTACAGTACAGACTGTCCATGTTTTTGCTCCCTCTCAGCTCCCTACCCAGGAGCTGGGAGGGAGCCAAAATGTGGACTGGCTCTGGGTCCCCGAGAACTGGATTGTGAAACTTGTCTAAAGTATGAGTTTTAGTTTGACATGCAAACAAATGTGTAAAAAAAACAGCTTCATAAGATCTCACAGGCTTTTGTTTGTGAAATGGAAAACCTTTTCTGTTTTTTTAAGCAGTGTTTAATCTACTGACAACACTAACAATGTTAGGGGAAGAAAGCATTGGCAGTGACAACTAGGTATTAATTCTGCCAGTTGGGATCAGTTGAGGGGGCTAGAGATTAGGGCCCCGTCACAGTTAGTTGTGACATTTTGCAGGGGGCTTCTGATCAAGGGCTCATGAGTGCTATCACTCTACAAATGTCCCAAGACAAACCCTCAAAGAAGAGTGTTTTTTGAAGCAAGACCAAAACCCATCAAGGATACTATAGAGTAATAAAAAATAGATTTAAAAACATAATTAAGCTAACCAACCATGCATCTAAAAAATATCTGTAAAGACAAATATGTTTGAACATAAATCAATTCATGTCAATGAATTATATCATTGAACAAATACATCAATGTAATGTCATATCAGGAAGCACACATATACTGAGAATGACCAAAATGGTGATTTCAAGGATAATCAATATTTAAGTAGTAGACTATGCCTTGACTATATTTTAAAATTCTTTTATACAAACCTTACGAATGAAACCTGCAGTCATTGCCCCTAGCTAAAGTGTAACTGACAGCTATCAAATGATTATGGAAGTACCGACCCAGTGTCTTTAAATAGTAATGTGTTTCTGGCTCGCTTTTGTAGAAAGTAGAGCCCTGTAATTTTGGTGAGAACCCCTATTACTCATACGTTTGAAAAAAAAAAATGCATCAGAAATGTAGCATTAACAGCTGGACTTCCAAGAGGCTCAAACTGTGAAGGCATACATGGAAACCCTTTTACACTGATGCTTTTGCTCCACGACCCCTTGGTATCGCCCCTCCGATGGACATCCTCTGCCCCCATGATTCCTACATACGATCTGTCTACTTATGCATAGAAGCAGGGCTGCACTGGCTGTCTGGCACCCCGGACATTTTCCTGGTGAGCTGATCGGTATGTGGGCTGGAAAAATTGATTGGGGGAATCGGGCGGGGGGCGGTCTCCACGGTTGGCAGAATTTTCTGAGGGAGACCCCAAAGTCCAGGGCTGATTTGTAATCACAGTCAAGCCCTGCTTGGAAGAGGTTAAGTGTTTGCTTGGAAATGCCTGTGGCGGACTCTGCTTCCAAGAGGCATTGCTTGGTACAAATTGGAAAATTGCTTGTGCAGCAGTGTAACAGGGAGGACGTACACAGAGCTGGCCTACCAGCTCTCCCTTGTGTCTCCGTAACAAGATGAAGATGTAGGCAGGATAGCTGGAAGAGCTAGGGCCTGGCGTATTACACCCATTTGGGAGTGTGTTCTTTGTGTAACGTGCCATTCGTCTGCATTAACTTGACAGGTGCTGGCACACGGAGTTCGTGGCAAGTAGCCAGTCAGGTGACGCCCATCTATTGCCTTCCAGTAGGTGCACTTGACTAAAGACCTGTCAGTCCAAGTGAGCTCAAGTGCAAAAATTGACACCTGACAATAAAATCTGTCCGCGGGTCCAAAAGGGGCGGAGTGGGTGCGGTACATTACTTCAATTTTACATGCTTAGAAAAATATAAGAAGAATGTCAGAAGTTATATGCTCACAACATTTAATTCTTCAGTTTTCTCCTGTCTCAAAGTATTATCCATAAGAAGTTTTAAGCAGTAGTGTGGGAAGTGCTTGGTGCATTGCTGTAAGTCTACTTGAGGGATTGCAGTAGCCTTTCGAGGAGAGGTAAGCATTGTAAGCACAAGCTGAGTCATGCTGTGAACTGGATACTGTGAGCAGCCTACCTACAACAATGGATTGTGAGACAATTGTGTGTCATTTATCAAAACAGCTATGTTTACCGTTTGAAGTGTGCAATTATTGTTCAAGAAAGAAATTGGGTAACATGAAAGTAAAAAAAATTGAGAGGCTGAACGTTGCTGAGCAGAGCAGGTATGTTAGCATGGTTTGGTCTCAAGCTGAATGCACTTTAAATTGGTTGGTCCCGCCTCCTCTGGTTGCTCGGACCCGCCTCCTCTACAATCTGATTGGTTATCGCCTTCAACCAATCATTTTTCCTTCTGACCTCAGAACATTTTTGTGTAAGTAAAACTCCCAAGAGTGATATATATATATGCACAAAATGGCTACATGAAGACATTGCTGTCACAATATCTATCATTCATTTTAAAAGATGGGCTGGCAATTTCTGTGCCCTGCTTCCAGAGCTGATGCTGAAAGTTGGTCAGTTCTACTCATCAAAGTAGTTTTGATAACCTGCTAATAGGAGCATTTACACTAACTGACTAATACCAGCAGCTACTGTGGTAAACATATGTATAACTTACTAGCGTGTTGTTAGCTATTCATTGAAACAATAGACCCAGGAGTCAGTGGTACAGTCACAGCTAGTTTAAGTCAGTGGGCAGGAGGATCGGCGGTCTTGTTCTGCTTGCGGTGTTTACCATTTGGCCTGGGGAGAACGGCGAATAAAATGCCGCATCTGAGACGGCTGGGCACTCCGACAACCACAGCAACAACAAAGAGCTCATTTACCAATGAAACATAACCATTAACATGTCATTTTTATGTAAGCAAATGTCTACCACATACATCTTTGAGACCATAACAATTATGGACAGCAATATGCAATGGTGAGAGATTTGAATGCATTTAAACTTTGTGCTGTTTTTGTTTTGACAGATATATAGTGATGATGAAAATATAAACCTGGGCTGAACTAATGTCTAAAATGTTACTTAATCTCTGGTTATAAACTGTGCCGATAGTTCTTGGCACTCAACAGCCATGTCCTTGGTACTGCGACTAAATTCATTATTAATCAAAATCATAAATAAAATATATGACCTTCAAAAATGTCATTTCCAATAATGCCCCTTTTAATTAGGTTACTCATACTGCAGCAATGTGTTCTATATTACTTTATCAGCATACTGCCAATATGATTTATTTACAACAAAATATCTGATATTGTGGTCTACTGAAGTCTCCCACAAAATACATTATTAAAATTTAAATGCTGCTGAGGGTGCCAATGCCAAATAAAATTGCTTTAACAGTATACATTTAAGACATGATGAATACAGGACTAATGAATAACAAGGAAGAGGTTTTTTAATTAACTACACCAGTAAAATCGTAGGCACTTATATGCTATGGCTTTCTCTTATAAATATAACATGTTGACAAAATGTCCCAGACTAAACAGTTGCTCACAGCAAACTTCTTGTTGGCAGTGCAGCATGGGGATTGTAAGTATTATTATTATTATTATTGTGTTATAAGTGTTATTATTGTGCAATTGCAACTATACAGAAGCATTTTTGCAGGAAAGTAAGATATTAGTTATTTGAAAGACATCATCACCAGTGCAGAAGAAAAAAGACATCATGTCCAATGAAATTCCTGCCCTGGCTTGAAGCTCGAGATATTTCATGCAGTCAGAACTAGCTTACTGTAATACACTCAAATCCCCATTAATCTACAAGCACTCTTCCTTTGTTGTTCTTGCTAGAGGTAAGTGTTTTCATTGCAGGTTATTTTTCAAACTGTGTTCATCCAAACTATCCCACCATCCATCTCTTGACTAAAAAAACATGCGCAAACTTTTTTTTTTTCAAAGCTTGTGAGGTTGCAGCTGACTTTGAGCTGGGTGGTCATGTGTTCTTCAGACAGTCCTTACAGTGCTGCTCGGGGAAGTTGAAAGGTCGCAGCACTTGCTGTTGTCAGTTAATGGCAGTGAAGGTTGGGTTCAGGAAGATATGTCGCTTTTAAAAGGAAGGAGACAGTTTGGAGACAGGAATGTTCCTCTATTTCTGTCCGCAGCTCCTTCTCCAGGTACAGAAACCAGGGGAGTCTCTCAGCATCCAGGGACTGGCCATGAAAAGCAGCAGAGCACTTAGTGACTTTGGAAATTAATGTAGAGCCTATTGGGAATTTGGCAACTCCAATTAACCTCAGCATGTTTTTGGACTGTGGAGGGAAACCAGAGAACCTGGAAGAAACCCCACAACAACACAGGGAGGCTTCCGACCCCCAGAGCATTCGCTTGAGACATACATGGATGGCTGAAGCACAGTCATGCCACCTAGCTCTGACCCCACCCAAGCAGGCCTGCTAGTCTGTGGGCACAGTGCCTCCTCTCTCCATCCACCCAGCTCTAACCCCACCCGAGCAGGCCTGCCAGTCTGTGGGCACGGTGCCTCCTCTCTCCATTCATTCAGCGCACTCTCTCTCCCAATGGCTGTGCAAACCAGCGGGTCCCAGGCCACTGCATGCAGGTCCTTGTGACAAGTTGTTTCAATTAATTTGTAGAAGGATGTAGCAGAATAATCACAATAGCCAATCCTTTTCACTGTCATATGTGTTTTGTGCTACTCTGTGAGTATTCATTATGTAAACCTGGCAGTACGAATGGGACGGTCCGACTTGGGGAGCTCTGTGTCGGATTTCCCATTCAATTTCACAGCAACAGAACCGGTCTTAGTGCAGTTTGAGTCTGCCTTGTGACATTTATGGCAGGATGAAAAAGTTTAAAAGAGATGTGACTGTTTGTGCCTTAAATTGTGATTTTGCAGAAATGTGCCACTTGTTTCTTATTTGATTGTATTAAATAAATGATTGAATAGCCCTACATCTCCCATATCTACATTCATCCATCTAACTGCTGATTGTGGGCTGGGTTATGGGAGTCTATTCCAGGTAGCACAGGGCACAAAGCCGGGGTAACACCGGGGTATTTCCCTAGACAGGATGGCTGACCATTACAGGGACATGAGATCCTAACTGCACGTCTTTGGAAAGAAATCTGCTATAACACATAAAATCCTCACACACGTCACAAAGCAGGGGTAAGAATCAAACTGCCAAAAGATGTAAGACAACAGTGCTTTCTACATTCCGTGCAAAAAAAAAAAAAAACAATTATAACAAATAATATCTTACAAAAAAACATACTTCAGAATGCATGATTCTACAAGTGTAAGCCTAATACTTAGTGGGCCATTCTTGAGGAGTACAACACTGAAATCATACTTATGAAGCATAAATGAAAGCTTGAACATATTTGGATAAATAGGCCGAGGATTGTTATGGTTTTTCAGTCCAAAGAAAAAGTCATCTATAAAACGTGTCATCAATATTTAGAAACCTCATCAACCGGTTGACCATTACTCCTTGACATCAGCTGCCCTTTCACACTAGACTGCAATTAATAAAACCGATTGGCTACGGCCTTGTTATGAAAACGACATTCCTCTTTGTTTTCTGCTATATGCACAGTTGACTCCAAGCCCCAGTCTTCCTATTCTGTCTTTCAAATGAATATCACATTTCAGCAGACTATAAACTAGATAAAAGCAGACAAATTATAGCTGTGTTTTTCTACTCATAAATAAATGAAATAAACCAGTTTTTTTAATTATGCAAATTCCTTTATATGTACAAAAATGTTGATTAAAGATAAATATTTCTGACTGACAATTAATGTTCTAAATCAAATAATCTGCTCTGTTCATGCATTTTAAACAGATTGATCCACAATGGCAGATTATTGATCAGACCAGATGAATTTCCTTCGTCAAGGTCCCTAACATGACACCATTGACTGATTTGTGGTTCCAGTGCCACTTTTGTTCTTTAAAGCTTTTAGTGCTGTATGATTGCAGAGGTTATGGTAATTATTATACTAATATTAGGAAAATCTGCTTTACAGTTAGATTTATTATTAATAATACCTCTTTTGTACAATAGCGTGGTGTTAGTCGGAAGTCAAAGTTAATTGTTTTGCGTTGTAGAAAATTAGCCTTTACTTGCCATTATTGGCATGGTAGTAAAAATTCAGCATAATGGATGTTATGCTACTCTGCTTTAACAGAAAATGCTTGATCTTCACTCTAACTGCCAACTGCTGCCCCACACCCTTTTCCATGTATTTATTATAATACGATACAGAGATTTTGTTTTCCAGGTGGAACAAAGCTGGAAGTTGTGAGATATGTGTAAAATCTGATGTCAAGTATAGTCTGATAAGAAATGCAGTAACACTGGCAGCATATGTAGGAATGTATGTATGCTAACAAAGCTAAAGTGTATGGTGACAATTGCTTAGCTGTTTTATGGCATATTTAGCGAATGCAGCAGCCCAGCTTTGAGGGGCATTTCTGTTTTCTGGATATGATTATGTCTGTGCGCTGCCCTTGCAGTTTCCTGTTACTGGAAAACTCAAACAACTAACTTGTCAAGCATATAAATCTGAACTAAGTTATTCTTTCATGTTAGATGACTTAAAAATATAAGTCTTGGAGTAAAGAATTTTGCTGTCTAAACTGATCTCAATGGAAATGGTTGATCTGGTATGAGTTCTGAATATTTCATAAGACTCATTTACTCTAGGAGGTTCACTCTGAAGTGCGAAAGGTTGTGAATTATATGTGGATAATTGGTACCTCATGTAATACTCATAGTCGACAATGAAACGTTAATTGTCAGAATTCTGTCTGTGTGGAACAGCATCTGAAATCTGAAAACTGTCCCAATTAACTTTTAGTATTTAATCTGACATCAACAGAAAAGTCTATAGGACAATATAAAGATTGAAATACTTCAGCTCCACCCACTTGTTTTCAATAACACACTTTTGATCTATCACACTCCTCCCCTGGAGCTACACTCCAGCCACCCCCCCGCACACCCACACACACACACACACACACACAGACACACAGACAGACAGTATTCCTCATTCATTAGTTAAATACAGCCATCAGGGATAAGCATCAACTTTAAGAAGAGAAACGTTTAACAGGCTAGGAAGTGGTTTTGTGTGAAGCCCAGACTAGATTTGCCTTAATGGTGTCAAGCTGCGGAGGCGGTGGACCCATATGGTGACACTTATAATATTCGAATTTCCTCACCGGTTCAGCTGAGGAAGAAAAACATGAGAGTGTAAGACAGTGTTCTTGACTGAAGAAGACAAATCTGAGAAAGCTATCGTACCACAGTCAATATACTGGACACCGGTTAAATCAACAGTTTTATTGATTTATTTGTTTGAGTTTGAAAAATCGAATACAAGCCAGACAAACAAAACAAAAATAAATGCAAAGGGATATCTGTACATTCATCCGTCTCCTAATTGCTTCTCCTGCCTAGGGTCTCTTGGGGTGGTCTGAAGCTCATACTGACTTCTCTTAAGACTATGCTCTGGAGTGTAACTGGTAAGGTATCATATCAACAGGGATGACAGTCATGCACACACTTTTGTGAGTATAAAATTCCTGCTGGGATTTAGGACAACTGGACATATTGGCAGGAAAGCTCATGTGGATGAAGAATGTAGTGGTTGTTGGGTTTAACAGAGGAAGTGGCCCAGAGCAATCTTATCGTCACTGCTCCAGTCTTGTCTTTTCATTAGAGGGTGTGGACAACAGTCCTTTGGAAATGAGTGATGAACCCACAAATTTTCTCTGAGGGCACTGAATTGGGGTGACGAACACTAGATTCTCCCATCTGATACAGCAGAAAACAATTTCAGTGTCTTTGGCATAAAGATCTCACTCTTTCTCTGCTTTTGTTTTTGTGTCGTAAGCCTGGAATGTATGCTGTGATCCCCCTGAAGACTGTCTGGCTGTATAAACAATCATTGATATTCATAGGCACTTTACTGTTCCCCAGCTTAAAATTCAACAAGAACAAGGATTTACAATTACTGTAGTCCTTTATGCACGATCATTTAGAAATTCCCAAAAAAGACTGCGGTTCATTGCAGAACTCGAGAAAGTCCCACAAAGAGTAACAGCACAGCATTTGTGGATGGTAGCGCTCTCTCCCGCTTTGCACATTCGCGTTTTGCCGAAGTGTCCCTGCGGCAGTGCCCAGTCGCTGCCCCCCCCCCCGCCCCCCCATCTCCAGCTGCTGGACGAGCTGCCTGTCTGCCCCCCCTTTATTGGGCCTCCTGTTGCTTCCAGCTGTATTTTAATTGCATCCCACAGACTTATGAAGCTCTCATTTGCTCTGAATAATGACAGACCGCCTTCTCACCAAAGCACTGACTCAAAGGCAGCTCTCCCAAGTCCACACCATGCGTTACCCTCCCCCCCCCCCGACCCCATCTCCCTCGACCCTATGTATGTTTCTTGATTATAAGGTGAGAGCTTGCTGCAAAACCATGGTAGAGGTACAGGGATGTATGGAGATTCTGATGGCGGAGAAACTGAGCTCAGTCGAGCAAAGGAGCATTTTTTAATGGTTATGTGGCTTGAAAGCATTTCCTTCAAAACTCATCTAAAGTCAGATGACAGGTGTTATTTTGTGCTTGTTATTACACCATAATCCCAACAGGTTTGTCACAGGGGGACCTGCACCCCATCTCAGGCTGCATGGGATGCCAGTCTATTCCAGAACATAACAAAAAAATGCTTCAAAAATGCCAGATACTCAAGAAGTCTTACTAACTCAAATACGTTCATTGGGTGACTGGCCTACAGCCTACAATAACTGCTTGTATTGACATCTTGCTAAAGCATTTAGCATTTAACAATTATGATCTACAAGCTGAAGGTCAGGACTGAGAATACATACAGTACAGGCCAAAAGTTTGGACACACCTTCTCATTCAATTGAATGAGAAGGTGTGTCCAAACTTTTGGC
>JAODJW010000094.1:16099639-16122383 GCA_026777045.1 Hyperopisus bebe
ACCCACAGTTCATATGTGCATATCTGTGAAATGGTGTATCTGAATTGTCTATAGAGACTGTACCTGTGAGTGCTATATTGTCTGTACCTATGAGTGCTATAGTGACTGTACCTGTGAGTGCTATAGTGACTGTACCTGTGAGTGCTATAGTGACTGTACCTGTGAGTGCCTTCCCTTGCACCGTGTGCTTCCTGGAGCACCAAGAAGAAATGTTAGGAATCAAAATTTGGACAGTATTTTGCATACATTCTGAAGACATTTTGCATTTATATGTTAGCTATTAGATACGACTAATAAATCACGTTTTGCCACATTTGAAACATTGATGTTCAAAATCGACAAAATTTTTTTTAAATATTTGAAAAACCTGACCATAAGCAATACAACGAAGTACTTCTGTTCTCCATTAATTGTGAATATCGCTTTCTTATGTATTGTTTGTGACATATTATGGTATTAACCACAGTCATGAAAATTAACTGCAGAATTGCACTTGCAATGCTGGATTGTAGCATGCAGATTTTATTCCTGCTGTATTGTGACCTACTTTAGAGTTCCATCTCCTATAATCTAAAAACACTGGAAAAATA
This sequence comes from Hyperopisus bebe, assembly GCA_026777045.1. Classification (NCBI taxonomy): domain Eukaryota; kingdom Metazoa; phylum Chordata; class Actinopteri; order Osteoglossiformes; family Mormyridae; genus Hyperopisus; species Hyperopisus bebe. The sequence continues at coordinate 16,100,230 of JAODJW010000094.1, forward strand.
ATAAAATAAAATTTTAAAATGCCATTTAAGGACATTCCATGTGGTGCTGGAACACAGTGCCAAAAATGGCAATTTAGTGTAAATAAGGGAAATATTATCTGTGACTGTGCAAGCTGCCTGCAACACAGCACAGAGAATGTGTAAGCCCACATGCACCACAGCACAGAGCATGTGCAAGCCCCCTGCACCACAGCACAGAGAATGTGCAAACCCCCTGCACCACAGCACAGAGAATGTGCAAGCCCACATGCACCAAAGCACAGAGCATGTGCAAGCCCACATGCACCACAGCACGGAGCATGTGCAAGCCCCCTGCACCACAGCATGGAGCATGTGCAAACCCCCTGCACCACAGCACGGAGCATGTGCATGTCAGCTGCTCTAGTTATAGGCCTTCTTTCCAAGTCAGTTGCAACTCAAGATATTTTTGAAACCCATCACTGCAATGTTTAGAAAGACCGCTAATTAGCTTATCAGGCATCTGTTTACAGTTCAGACAAGCAAAGAAATTAGATTTTTAAGTTTTTTCCCTATTACCACTATCACTGTGGTATTGACTGTCATTACATCACAAGTTAAATTTTCATTGCTCGAATGAAAGATTTCCCATCACAAAGCTTGCTCAGCCAAGGGTGAAGATTTTATTGTAATGCTGGCACTGGTGGGGACCTATGTTTGTGTGGCTTTGGGGTCATGTAATATGAATTTTGGCAGTAATCACCGCATTTTCCAAGTCACCAGTCACAAATGCTATAATTACATTCATTCTATAGACATGCAAATAAGTATTACTTATTTATACTTTATCACATCCCCTGTACCAGTGTACATTACTCCAGACAATTTACAATTTATTTTGTATAATATTTATTAGCTTTTAAATAGATTTTTGAAGTGGTTTTGGCACATGAATATATTGAGTTTGTGTTGAGTTTTAATTTCTAGCTAGAATCAGTTTGTTAGATTTCAAAATGAGACTAGAAGGTTTTAGTAATATACTTTGATGTAAAAAATATGCTATTATGTATACATAATTATGGGAAAATATAAGGAAAGAATGATGAATTTAGGAGTATATGCCCACAGTGAAGTAACTCTGATGTGACATCATGTTCTGACTTGTGCTGTTACTGTCTCCGTCAGAAACCTTATGCCCCGGACCCTCGATGGACAGATCACTATGGAGAAGACGCCCAGTTACTTTGTAACCAAAGAAGCTCCAGGCCGGGTTTTCACCATGAGCCGCAGCACCAAACTCATTGTGGTCGTGCGCGACCCTGTCACCAGGGCGGTATCTGACTACACTCAGACCCTTTCCAAAAACCCGGGGCTGCCCACCTTCCAGGATCTCGCCTTCAAGAACTTCAGCAGAGGGCTGATCGATACCTCCTGGAGTGCCGTCCGCATCGGAATATACGCCAAGCACTTGGAGAACTGGCTCCAGTATTTCCCCCTCTCCAGTCTCTTGTTTGTCAGCGGCGAGCGCCTGGTGACGGACCCGGCTGGGGAGATTGGCCGGGTACAGGACTTCCTGGACTTGAAGCGCGTCATCAGTGACAAACACTTCTACTTCAACCAGACCAAGGGCTTCCCCTGTCTGAAGAAACCAGAGGGCAGCAGCCACCCCCGTTGTCTGGGGAAGTCTAAAGGGCGGCCCCATCCGCACATTCCTGGGGAGGTGCTGCTGAGACTCAGGGATTTCTACAGACCTTTTAACCTCAAGTTCTACCAAATGACCGGCCAGGACTTTGGCTGGGATTGACGTCACAGTCCTGCCATGAATAAACAGCATTGCAAGGCCTGACATTTGTAAAGAAAGAGAAATGCTGCATAAACAGAATCTGAAATGTGATGCTTCATTGTAAACAGTTGAATGCCAGTAGTCCCAATGTTATTTTCAAATCACATCCATTAACGTATGTATGTGTGCTTTTTTATCATTAAAGTTGTGCAGGATGCTATCCATGTTGTGACTCTTGTAGCAATTGGTAGCAGTTCATAAAGAAACAGTCAATGAAAATACGACAGGGAATCGAGTCACATGTTTACCTGGAGTCTGCATTGTGATCTGAGTGTTTCAGAAAATACCCCATCACAATGTCGGAAAATAATTAGTGATACAAATCAATTCATTATATTCTAAAGTTTGCCTTTCGTTTGTGTACAAAGTTATCAATATCTCTTTAAAATGGGGGCTTCCTTGGCTATCATTTGATTTGATCTTTTTTTAGGTCCTTAATTTAATAGTATCACACCATAATAAGAACTGCAAACAGATGCAGTGTCAAAACATAAGCATTAAGGGATTTCATGCAAGTAGCATTTAAATATTTTTTTCTGTGGAAGCAGTGAAGCCAATAAATTCTGAATCTGGATCAGAGACCGACATCACATCACATAAGGTCCCTTCTGGATTGAAAACCTGTTCAGCCTGTCCCACTGTTTGTGAAATCAAGTTGGGCACAAAGATGTACCTTATGTCTAGGCTTATGCTCGTCTCTGTACATATTATTCGTGTTTATTATCTGACGACATCAATATACCTCTATGGTGCAAAGATGGTACAAATGCTCAAGCTCAATGCACATCTGTACTCAATCAAGCCTTTTCAAGTTATCCATTGTAGTGGAACTGGGATTGATGTTACTGAATGTGATCATGTATTATAACACTATGTCTATGTAGGTTCTCAGTTGTCCAGGACAAGAAAATCTTAAGGGCTTGAATCGAAGGAAATTGGAATTCTTTTTCTTCCAATTTCCTGAAGACGTTTCACCTCTCATCCAAAAGGCTTCTTCAGATCTAAAAGTCTGATGGAGAGTTCCAGGTATTTGTCTTCTTTAGAGATGAAATGTCTTCAAGAAATTGAAAAAGAGGTAGAGTTGCCTTCGGTTCAAGCCCTTAAGATTATTATAATGCTCAGCCATATATGAAGAAGGAACAAGGTGTAGAGAGATTATTCGAAGTCTGGCTGGTTAAAATTTACAAAAGAATAAAAAAAACATACAGTTATGAAACAGTCTGTACTATTAAAGAAACTCCTACTATTCTGGTCTTTGTTCTGAAAAAAACATGCTAATTACCAGGTGCTGACATGTCACTATTGCCAGTCATCCAAATACCCCCTTGGCACAGCGTCAGCTGAGCAGGCTAACATGCCGAATCTAAAATGACATGCACCAAGTAGAAAATAATAAGGCCAGCTAATCATTTTTTCTAAAGATGGCCTCCCAACCAAACCGAGCTTAATCAGAAGTGGTTGCACTCCACATGTGCGCTGCTGATGGCTTGGGACAGAGATGTGATGGACAGATCAATGTGTCTCAGTCAGTTCGGGTGGGTCCGACACCCCCAATTAACCCATGAGACCCCCTAAAAGCCTCAAAAGCAAAATTTTAAGGGGGTCTCAAGATCGGTAGTGTGCAACAATAGTAAGATAGGGAATCCCCCCTGAATATTGACGGGTATTTCACACACTGGTCTCAGTTCTTAATTGACTGAAGTCCTCATTTGGGTGAAGCCTGACAGATTTACAGGTGAAAACTGGTGGCTTAATGGGTAGTGGTACATCAGTCAGTCATTTACATATTGATAAAGGGATAAACGTATGCACTTGTGAATCATAGTCCACCCCAGCTTAGAGGGTATTGGCCATGTAGAATATAGCTTAATGCTGCAACAGTTACACTTTTCCTGGTACCTGCAGTCAAGTTGGCTGTAAACTTTCTGGCAGAACTAATTAATGCTTAAATATTCTTGGGTTGTGGAGTGTCACACAAATTCTGCCATGTTAATGAGTTGGCTCTGTCTGGCCTAAGCGTGTTGTCATGCATTTTTAAAAGCAGATGCGAAACACTTAAACTCACAGGCACTGTGTTTGACCTGATGACACCGTCACGCCATAAATCCAGACCTGAAGTCACTCATAATGACCTCTCCTTATCTTTAGCTGACCATTTATATATTGAGTGGCAGCATTACAAAAGACCTTTGCCTAGATAAATGTAAACTTTCACTGGATAATTTTATTTTTGATAACTGTTTTTGATTCAAGAATGCATTCGCCATGTTTCATTTCCACGCTGTAAAGATTTTTATTATTCCTTTCAGTCTCTGTCCTTTTTCTCTCTTGTGCTTTAGATTTAGCCTCTGAGATTAATGCTGGACTTAGGCTGCAATTTGCCTTATGCTTGTGCGATAATGGAAGACTGAAAGAGGAAGAGTTTTACGCTTATCTTTGCTGTAAATCATCCACTATAATTTATACTGTAATAGTTTAAAATCATACTGAACAATATACAGTATAGTAGAAAAGTTGTTTTAGTCATTATTTTGTCTTATCCAGGACTAATATTGTTTATAACCTTTCATGTACAATATTACATTAATTTATATATTAATTGATTGGAAGATGGTTCATAACATATGCATATAAATGGTAATGTTCCCTTTGTTGGGATATTACATTGTTCTTTTGTATGTACTTTAAATCTGCTCAAAGTCTTAGTAAAGCTAATGTTACTAAGAAAACAAACAATTGAGCATGAGTGTCATGATTTAAAAGAAGCGAAGATTCCTTTACAAATCTATATACTTTAACATGGAAAATTACTGTTATGAAATAGGTTTTGATTGATTAGCTAATAAAGCTCAGAGTAGGCTGAGCTTTGACTGGTCCATATTACCTATAGAGGATGCACTTCTTGTTAACTGATGTATTAAGTATGTGAGTAGATTTCTCTTGTGAACATATATGGTTTGTGGGGAACACCCAGACTCCGGCTATGTAAGTATTACAGCAGAGCTTGGTAAGAAGCCTGATCCAAGATGGGCTCAGGACTCCAAGGATACATTTGAAGTTAACTCTGAGCCATGATGTGTAAGCAATCTAGAAGGGTCATTTAAGACCTTTGGGACAATGACCTTTGACCCTTGTCTCTCCCTTGACCTGTGTCCAGTATTGGATTAAACTGCTGACCACTGGCAGGAGCCACAGGAGCTGCTAGTCTGTGTTCTGTTTAGGGTCCATTAATATCGCTAACCCAACCTGCCAGCCCAAGGCTGCGGGGAGAAGACTGGATCGATACCTGCCTTCTTTGTTTATGGGCGCAGCAAAATGTGCTTATAGATACTCTGCAGTAGTGTCAATTTGATTTACCTGAGCCAAAGTTTATTATACTTTTTATAATTTATGTTATTTAACAAATGATATATGCGTAATAAACACTCAGTCAATAAAGAACCCGAACAGAGAGATTAAATACACTCATACACAGCTAATGGAATATACGTGTCTGTCTGTACAGTAAACTAACACAGCAGAGTCTGTTTATTCATGTACTCCATCATTTATAGAGACAAATTATTCACCTGATGTAAATGGAATTTAAAACTGAAGAATAAAATGCAGGATGAGGTAAGTATGTTAAATCACAGTCTCACAGCAGATGTATGTCTACTTAAGGAAAGGTGAAATAGCGCCGGTAGTGCAGTATTAACGTAGGATAGGTAACATACCAGGGGGATAATATTGGATTTGATTAGCTTGCCAATGGGCCGCCAGCAACTTTGTGATAGACTTGCATTTCATTTCATTCTGCTTTCTGATTGGCTTCATCCTTGCCATAACCTTGCAGTGGATAAGCAGTTATGGGAAAGAGATGCATGTGTGAGATTATTGTGTTAAATCTGTTAAAACTGAGAATACAGGCTGAACTGTCCTTTTTATAGTCAGATATCTCCAGTTCAAGCCGGCCTGTTTTTGGGTAAATCTGACACTAAAATAACAAAGAGCTGTTCAGAGCAAATGGGAGTAATGCATGGTGTATGATATAGAGGTGCTTTTGACAGACAAGCTGTGTGTAGAAGACAGAGCTTTCAGCCTGGTTCCAACATAAGCTGCTCTGTTGTTCAAAAGAGGAGTGTTAAAGTCAGTGCTCTCGGGCTGCGAGATTATTCTTGCTAAAGCATAAATTGCTATTGTGAGGCATGACTAGGGGCCTGAAAAGCTGAGATAGTGATCCTATTTATCAGCTGAGTGGCTGCATTCAGGCCTAACCATATTGATATGCAAAGAGGCAGTCCCAGGGTCTGCAAACCGGGCCTTTGTAAAGCAGGTCTCGCTGCTCGCTCGGTCCGAGGCCGTGGCGAAAGCGCACATGCGGCGTTTCGTGAAGCGGAGCCACACCGGACAGCCCCGAAAGGCCCAACCCGGAAAGTGACCCCCGGGCCGCCAGGAGGCCGCATGCTGGTCGGTGGAACACGCTGGGCCCCGTGGGGTCAAAGCAAACCCATCTGGGCAGATCGAATCTGACCAATGCGCCGTGCTGAAATGGCCAAATGGCGACCCTCGCCTTTGTGAAGGTCAAGTGCCGGCTTTCGTCGCAAAGGCGACGCACGAGGACTCGATTGTCCACCTGCCAGGCGGCTCATGAATCTATTAATGTGGCCATAGCTTGGTGTACAATATGAAGCAGAACTGAAATGTATGCATTGTACTGTATACATCCTTACATAACTATCATCACCACTACATGTCCGGGGATCACCTCTGCAGACTTTGTATTTATGCAGTTACTGGCAAGCTCACTTTTTCCGAAATAACGGGCCTTGGGTTTTCTACTGTGTGCTTACAATACTGGGGGGGGGCCTGCTGTTCTTTCCAGTGATTCGGGGGTCCTCAGGCGACTTTCGCATCATCCCCAGCTCCAGCAGCCCGTTCCAATGGCATGTGCGTTATTTGATGTAGCAAGGTACAGTAGTTACTGTAACCTTATATATATATTTAAATTATATAACCATGAATTACAGCTGTCCCCTCCAATAACGAAAAAAAAACAAACAAAACATCAAATTCAGGCAAATGTTTACCAGAGAGTGGGTAATTAGAAATACTCAGCATTCTGTAACTGAGCAAAAATTCCATTAAAATCGGGCAAAATTCATCATTTCTAGTCTGTACTAGAAATGTACTAGACAGTGTATGTGGAAAGGGTATTAAAAGAAGTTCACCCAGAGACTTCTGTTTGATTTTATGTTAATCAATTACTTTACGTATAACCGCTCTCCCATTATTTTTTGATGGATGTAAGGCCAGCAGACTGATTTCACATCATGTTCACTTGCAGATAAACCACCCATGTTGAAAAAAAATCGCATCAATTCTCTTTCCCAATTGAGTTGCCACATAGATTCAATACACTTTAACTGACCTGAACAACTGTCCGGGTCAGCATGTCCAGTAAATTGTCCTCACACTAGGGGTCTAATCTGGGCCACTGAACTGAAAGGTCACAGCCGAAGAACATTCCCAGACCATGTCGCCTGAGTGCATCTAAGCCACCGGCATCCCAGCTATTGTTAGAAGAAAGTGAATGCAGAGATGCATGTGTTAAAGCGTGTCAGTTTATACAACAATGACAGTTTGGCAGATAAAAATAGGGGAGTTAAAATCCGCAGATAGGAAAAACATGTTGATATTCGTTTAATATGAAACTTTACAAGAGAAATACAATTACATGACAAGGCATATCAGTGATATATGTATTCAGTATAGTACTGTATTACACAGCCGTGTATCATAAATATAGTCACATAGTCCCAGCCGTTTAGGTTTCTGATAACTTCAGGCAATGATAGTTTTTTTGGAAGCACAAAGTTCAGACTAGCTGTTGGTTAAACTTAAGTTAACTTCAACACGATACTGTTTTATAAAGAATGGGCATATTGCACGGCTACAAACTCTCACGCATCTGGTGTGACACTCACTCAAGAAATCTTATGGCAAACCAATATTATCCCAATATAAACCTAAAATTAGCTGCATCAAAAGCATTGAGCAGTTTGCAAACCCTACAGACTATTTACAAAGTAATAAAACACTGACATACATGTAAATATGTGTGCAGACTTGAATTGAATTTAAAATCTCGCTCCAGCCAGCTGCCCAACATTGGCAACCCTGTCATCGGACCTCATGGTCCCAACTTGTGCTTTGCCGAAGGTGCAAACCGAACCTGCTACCTGGTGTACGAAAATAATTTCCGTGTATCTGTGCATTGTAGCAGGACACTGCTGACCCTGTCGCTCTGATACTTGCAACACACAACAGCAAAAACTCAGTCAGAGGGGGTGGGGCTGCTCTGTATTCTTCTTTAATCGCTGGGAAGCAGAGCGCAACATGAGCACGACGCAGGAGGAAGCAACTGCAATGTGAAGTAGGCAGGGGCCAGGAAGGCACTGACTGCACACGGCGCGAACATGCGAGCTGCAGCTGCTGGCTGCGGGCCTCCAGGAGTTACCGTGTGGCTCAAGCTGTACAAGGGCTTTTTTGACAAATGGGGTGTCCTAGAAAATCTGCATCATGCCATTTGGCTCCAGTTCCTCCATTTCCTGGGTGTGTTTTTTGGGATGGGTGAAGCCAGCACACGGTCCCCCAGTTCCAGCCGTCTTATTTTCCACCGTGGGCCTGATGGTTTCCTTTAATGTGAGCATAGTGCTGGTGGTCCCCTTCTATGTGAGATACTCATCATTTTTTATGATATGAAAAATACAAACATCCGCTCTTTCTTTGAAATGTAAAACACAGAAACGTGTTGGAACATATAACCAAAAAGGAGATTTTGTTCGGTTACTTATATCTGAGTACTTACTGTATTTATATCTCAAAAAGACAATGTAGCAACAGACTGGGATGGAAACCATTCAGAAGGACAAAGGTTGAGTCTTAATCGCAGGATGATGAAAGCCTCATCATCCCAAGTAAGGGAAAGACGGAAGTAAATAAAACAGACAACTTGCCCCCGGTCCTGTTATTAGTAACAAATGAGCCTGAACTGGAAGCGGAGATGGCACTTGCGCACCCCCACCTAGAGTAGCCCATGAATAAACTCCCTGTGTTTACCCCAAAAACCCAGGCATCACTAATTTCTGGTGACAGACTGCCTGTTTTGATAGGCCGCAGGCAGAGACAATGGCTAGCACGCATCTTTCACAGCACGGTTGAGCAGCCTGGTTCCCCACAGTGCTGATTACCCGCCCTGTCCGCCGTCGTTCTGCTTGTGATTATGCAGCCGGCCGTAGAGCCCACGCTCACCACCTGTACTGCATCCCCTCCGAATGGTGCGGTCCTCCTCCAGCTAGAGCACTGCGGGGGAAGGTAAATTGAACGTCGCTCCACTTAGCAGATGTCGACCGTGGCACAGGGTGGAGCCGAATGAGAATGTCCATCTCCGTGCCGATGATGCGTCTCAGAACTGGCCCTTATTACACGCCAGCGCTTCTTCTGCTTGGTGGGGGGGGGGACTCTGTAGGAAACCTGTAATTATCCCCCCCCAGTCTATGATTTGCTATTGTGGGAAGGGTTAGGTGATTTATAGCCAGGTTGCACTTCCTGACAAATCGTTTTTGGAGCATTGTATGGAAAACCAGACAGCAGCATAATTGAGCCAAATCAGAAGCACCTCAATATTTTAGCTGTATATTTTACTGCATAATACCCTGGGTGAACCCCCAGCCTTATGCCCTGTGTTGCCTGGAATGGGCTGCAGGCCTCCCTGTGACCAGGATAAGCAGGTGGAAGACTGATGGATGGATTTTATTGTACTATAAATTCCTCTACATCAGTGTTTCTCAACCTGGTCCTCGGGGACCCCTAGACGGTCCTACCAGAAGCTGGCAGGGAGCAGAAACGTGGACCATCTGGGGGTCCATGAGGGCTAGGTTGAGAAACACTGCTCTACAAGATGATTATCCATCCACCCATGCATTTTCTGTAACTGCTTGTCCTATTCATGGTCACTGGGGATCTGGAACCTATCTCAGAGGCTATAGGCACAAGGCGGGGAACAACCCATTGCAAGGTCAAGATGATCAAAAAATTGTAAAATGTTTACTTTTCCTTTTAATAATATCGTAATACTGAGAATACTGGGCAATTTTGCTAAACATCATCTACTCATCAGCCATTCACCAAAGAGTAAACTGCAAAGCTAATGCTTCCTTATCTCTAAAATCATCTGTTCACATTTGTAAATTTGCATAATTAATGATGAGTAGCCTGTGAAATACATGGGAAAAAATAGCGAATGCCGCAGTAGATCTCAAATAGCATCAGAGTGTAATTTCCAGCGATTAGTGATGAGATCTGAGACAAATCTCCCCTTCCTGTCCTTCTGTGGGAGGCGGAAGTGGTAGTAATTCTCATGTTTAGGTACAGAGGAAATTGTCACGGAAGCAGAAGATCTCCAAGCCTAGCTACCCCAAGGAAAAAAAAAAACTCATTACTTAATCTCAGTGCATTTGTGCCAATGTCAGTAGGAGGTCTACGATTTATAGCCACATTCCAAAACCAAGCATATATAAACAGCCTCGTGGCTAATAGCTCTATCCGGCGTGAGGCATTGGAATCTTCCATCCTAAGTCATGGCCGCAACAAAGCCAGCTTCTGATGCATGTGAAAAAGAGCCTCAAATGGATCCTCTTATCTAGTATGCTGTGACAATGGGCAGTCATGTTGTCACAATTAAATACACAATTATACTGTATCACACTAGGAAAACAAACAAGATAAGTAATGTTTGTTTTTACCGTCCTTTCTTGAAAACGCCGAGTAATTTTTCATTAATTGAGCCACAGAAGTGACTCAAGTCTTTAAAAATGCCATGCTAATAAAACGAGTTTAAAAGCTGCTAAATGCTAATTCCCCAGTGTGGCGACTGGCCCCGCAGGCCGAGCGAGAATGCAAGAAACCTGGCACCCGTCTCACTCTTCACAGGTTTGGGGTGTAACCGGTCCCAGACGCCCGCCGGGAGCCTCCCACGCCACACCTTTCCCCAGCTCCGCAGCGCTGTCACATTCCTTCCAAATCACGCGCTGGACCCCTGTCCCCTCTAGGGGCATTTATATTGGTCTGGTCTACCACGGCAGCCAATTAGTGGTTTTCATACAACTAAATGCCTCGGCCATTATGCTGGTGCCAGCTATAAATTTATGTCTCAATATGGCTGCCTTAGTCCGCCGGCTTCCCCCTTTTCCCACTGTAATTCAGTGCTTCTTTAGCGTGTGGCTGTAAACAAAGGCTAAGGCTGCCTTGTGAAGAAAACAATGGCACCACTTCTCTCTTACATGCTCGCAGGACATTTTTGCTCTGCAACTGTACTTGGGTTTTCAGATCAAGAAATTTGTAGAGATCTTTAATAAAAATCTTACCGCTGCAGATGCTTATATCACCGTCTGCGGTGTAACTACACCTCACTTGGGAAATCCCTGCCTGGTGTTTCATTAAATATGCATCAGTAAGATATAAGGATGAAATAAAGCAAATTAATGGCCCTTAATTCTAAGTGTTATAAGCAGTTGGTGTACTTTTATCCATCTTCTAGAATTGCTTATCCTAATCAGGGTCGGACAACCCAGGATGGGGCACCAACCCTTCGTTGGGTACATCTTACACACATTTTAGTAGCTCCAATTTACCTCAACATGTTTTTTGACTGTGGCGGGGACCAGAGTACCTGGAGGAAACCCTACAACAATATGGGGAGAACATGCGAACTCCCCACACATCCAAACTCCCCAAGCTGCAGTGAGGCTCAAACCCGGGTCTCAGAGGTATGAGACGACAGTGTTAATCACTGTACCACCATGCCATCCCTAGCACATGTTCAATAAGCACTGATTCATTTAGGTTTGGAGGGACCTGAAGGCCACATCAGAAAGCTTAAGGGAGCAGAGCAGCAGGGTGCATCCCAGAGGTCATGCACGCACTAATGGCACATTGGAGCCACCGATTCACCTTGTCTGCAAGTGGGAAGAGGTCAAAGCAACATATAATAGGTTTTTAATTCTGATCTCTTAATGTAAATATACCTCTTTCTGCTTAGAGTACGTGTGACCTGCGAGGTCCAGGGAATGGCTGGGAAGGACACCTGGCATTTTAGAGTGACAGGGCAGATCCCAATACATCGGGGGCATTTATCTTCCCTGCAGAGACACCTCAGTGGTCAATGACGAGCTTCAGCTAGGGCTGCTTTAATTCTCTCCCCACCAATACCTGACATTACGATATCGAGTGCGGGTAATAGAGTTGATTGTAATCCACGCGCGTGCAAGTCATGCAAGGACAGATCAATACAAACTATAAGGATGGGTAATAAAATATTGATGGTCCTGGTGTGAGCCGTAAGAGATAGGAGCCAGGGCTGTGTGTTTGTGTGTGGGGGGGGGGGTCAGTTGGCGGTGTGCACATACCTTCATGTGATGCTCTCCCAAATGACGTGGTGCTGCATTTATGATGCTGGCTGGCCCAGTTCCCTCCTGTCCATGTTGTTAGGCCAACGTATCAGAGCACACATGGCCCAGGAAATCAATGAGACTGAAAGCTCGCTGTTAATAGGGCCTCCACGTTTGCGCCGAAACCTACACCACGACTGAGACGAGCCCGGCGACGGGCAGCCACTGAGGGCCCTTCTGCGTCTTTCCGAAGTGAATGTCATGGCTGGCGACTCCAGATAAATGGAGCCATTGGAAAAGGCGAGCGGACATCCTTAGTAAGCCCTATTTTACAGAGAAATTTATTATTTAAAGGGGTCCTCCTTTGATAGCTTAACATACAGCAAAATGACCTTCAGAAAACAAGCCTACGTGGCTAAACAATGAACGCAAACATTGTAACAGGCGCCTATTGACTCCCTTTGTCCTGGAGTGCGAGTTCCAGCATGTCCGTTTGCCGTGGCGGGGAGGCGGGGGGCAGTGTCCTGACACCCCTCTTTGAAAGGCCCCTCCAGCCATTCTTCTTCTCCCTCCTTGGACGCTCCCTCGATCAAAGTGACTGGGAAATCCAGTGAACGGAACGGTGCCTCGGACGGACCGAAGCCAAAAGTGAACGGGGCCCCCGCAGCCTGTCACCTCTAATGACACGGTGCGTGGCTATCCCCGGCCCCCCCACCCCCTACCCACGCCAGGCCTTTCATCCATGGGATAAAGTAAAATAAAAAGTGTGTGGGACACTGTAATACCCGGGCGCGGCGAAAAGGCCGAAACTGGGAGTGGTATGCGAGGTGTTTGTGCAACGATGAAGGGCCGCACTGCACGCACTGCACGCTGTCAAAAGGCCTGGACAAAGCTGCTGTCTGCAGCCCCAGTGTGTGGCCAGAAGCAGCTTCTTTTGCCTTAATGCAAATTTGCCAGACGAGATATAGGAAACTTGACACCTATTGCTGTTTTATAGTTTTGTCTTTGTTGCTTTAAAACGCAAATTATCGCAAATGCATACCAGGAACATCATGCCACAAAGCTGGCTTTTGGCTGCGGCTTTATATAAGAGGTCTGGCCTGGTTAATAGTACATTCTTTATACATAGAAGTTTTCATTAAACCCAAACTGTACTGTTATTAGTTCTTCATGAAGGCTGGCCTGTAAGAGAATGTGATGACTACCATATGTGGGATAACAGCCACTCACAAGCTTCCTCCTCAGGAGGGCATGTTGGCATCAAGGCAGATGAGAGAAACACCAGGATTTGGGCCACTTCTCCCGAAAAGTAGTTGTTCAATGAAAAATGCCAATTGCCATTTTCCCCGGCCATTTTAAAAAGTTAATTTTATGGAGCTAATTTGCTGCCAAAAACCCAAATAAAAGGGAAGTGCAGACGAATAGTTCAGAAATAAAACTCCAAGAAATTTATGTCCACCTCCACACCCAAATGCTTAAATCATACGACAGGGTCTCTGTCCCCTTGCTCTGCCCTTTTGCGTCTCTCGTACGCTTGCACACCCCATTCCCAGCCCCGTTGGTGTCTCTGCTTGCTCAGCCCTGAGCATTTTCCTTTATTTATTTTTCTGCATTTCTTTCTGACCAACAGCCATAGCATGTTCCAAGTGTGCATGTCCTAAACAGAACTTAAACAAATATATCACTCAGCAGATCATTATAAAGCCTGCCCTGGCAAAGGAAGGTCACCAATCCGATCACACTGTAAAAATCCATATAAGCCAAATTTCTTAATTGAAAACGTATCCACCTTCCGAATGGAAAATATCATGAAAAAAGATGACCAGAAAAATTTGTACCAAACAAGTTAGTGGCTACATGCCGCATGATGCGTTTCATGTAGGTACTTTCTCCCGTATTTGTGTTTACTGTACAAGCCCGTCTTCTGTGATTAAATCTTTACGGGCTGGTGTAAACATCAGTGTATCTGGGTATCGTGTAGAGCTGAAAGATCACAGCACAATGCCAAGTCAGACTAAAACAAGAAATCGCAACATGAATCTGTTAGTCTTTCATCTACAGTCCTTCAGCATATTCAGTGGAATTATTGCCTATTGTTGGACTAAGAAAGATATTTCAAAGAATTTTTAAAAGTGTAACATATCAAAGTACATATAATGCTCTTATTGTTCAGTTTTACAAAAAATGTTTATTTTGATCCTTCATAGCTAATCTATTATACCTTTGTGTCTCTTTTGGTCTGCATATATCGGACTCCTTTTAAGTGTATCTTGATCTTTTTTTTTCCTTTTTTTTGCGATGGAACAACCACATGGAGCCAAGATGAGGCGATTTTAATTCCTGACTGGTTTTGGGAGTGGAGACTGCAGTCTCAACGACCCCATTTGTGCCACAGGATGACAGAGAATCAATTAAACGCCTCTCATCTCAGCTCTGTTGCTCACTCTGATCACCATCCAAGAAGGATCAGTGTTTATATATAGTAACATGTATTTTCCCTCTGAATAAATTTTTGCCTTGACGTAATTGGCTTTTGAAGTGATTTTGTCTGCCTTTGAAGGGAAGCAGTACGGATGACAAGTCGAAAGAATAATGAATTTTAATTCAACTACAATTAAAATGATCTTAAAACAGGTTTGACAATCAAACTGAAACTGATCCAGGAAATATTCCACAGTTGCTGACAAACTAATTTAAGACGTACATTGTGTTGCAGTACTCATGTTTTCCATATGAGGGATAGATGCTGTTGAAATGACTTGTGCTTTTGTTGTACGAGAAAGACACACTTTGTTTGTGGTACTGCCATTTTAATAAAATGTTTGTTGGTCAGATTTGTAGCTGAAGGTCATTATTGACTGTTTACAGTCACAATTCTTCCATTGCAGGCATAAAAACAGTAAGTAGGAACCATTTTTGTTTTGCGGTTTCTGGAAGAATTTCTGATTAATGTGAGGATGGTGGACTGTACCACTGCCTTTTGAATAAGAGCTCAGTTCTGCTTTATTTCCATGGAAAGGTGTCCCCCATCTTTGAACAGACATTGACAGAGGGAGTGACCATAGCTTTCCTCACTATCCAATCAAATTCATCAATGATTCACACTTGCTGCGTCATTTTGACTATGACAAATTGGTGTTTTCAGCTGATGGTGGTGTTCTGGGTTACGTCAGTAATGGTACATTTATCTTCTGGGCTGAGACATATTATGAAGAGATTTGAAACCTCCCGAAAGTGGCAGAACAAAGAATGACAAGAGTAAAATATTTAACTCCTTGGTCCAAATGACACAGAACCAGACAAAGCTAGTACACAGAGTTACAGTTGATTTATAGAAACAGGTTAATAATCCTTTTGGAAATTTTAATAAACATATACAGTCAACAGCATTAATGAGAGTATTTAAATATCTCATATAAACTTATGTGGTGACTCCATCATTACAAGTGGATTACTTACAATCCCAAAAGTCTTAAAAAAATAGCTGACAGATCAAGCTGATGATCAATAGCAGATTAATGTTCCTAATTTAACATGACAGACATAAATGTACTTGCAACCTTGACTTCTTAAAATAATTGGGAATGATTTACCCCCAAGGAATACAGTTTGGGCTGGACTGACTGTGAGATCTTTTTTTCTCATTACATGAAAGACACAATAACTCAAATTTGGGAATTACATCTGAAGAAACTGTTTAGCATTCATTAATGTCTCCTCACAGTTAGTAGCCTGAACTCACACAGTGACAGCTATGTACCTCTAGCAATCACTGGTCAAAATGCTTATGAACCACAATCACCATGACTGCATCTGGAAGATATTGCATCTGCTAGATGTTATTATTGATATAGATTGAAATATTAATAGTAACTATGCACAATGCAGCAGTAATTCAGAAATAACAGTCAATCAGCCAAAACAAGTATTTCTGAAGCATTAAAATGTATGAAGAATCATCTAGTTGCCCGTGAAGAAAAAGCACATTATAAAACACATTATAAAAGTATTATCACATCATCTTCATGATCATATGCGATTTGGCTCACCTTAGTATACCATATTGAATGTTTTTAATGAATTCATTCTAGCTATTAATTACAACTAGCTGTTTTTTTATTGTATATACACAAACACAGTCCAGTAATTCTCTGGAACACACACACATACATACACACACACGCAGGCTTGTAATTATATCTTTGTGGGGACTCTCCATTCATTTCAATGGGGAAAACTCTAATTCCAACATGACGACCTTAATCCCTACCCAGCCCTAACCTTTTTAGTGTTTTGATTGCATTCACAGATCTTTGTAGGGAAATGGAAAATGGTCTCCACAACATCAAACAGGTTTTTTATTACATTGTGGGGGACATTTGGTTCCTACGACGTAATATAAACCTAACACATACACACACACACATACACAAAAAAAAGAAAAAAGCCAGGTTTGTATCAGAGTCATCTGACCTGGTATATTACTCATTAAATAAACGTATATGGTATATTACGCATGACATAAAATGTACACCTCAAATTTTATGCCAAATTGCAATATTAATTAATGCCGGACGTGGTGAGTGTATCTTTTTCCAAGAATAGCTTTTAGAATGACTTTTATGCTGCATTGGCAAAATGTGAAAAGTCTCAGTTCATTTGGACAAGTGATTTAGAAGCTGAACTGAAAGATGAGCACGGATGTCGGGCAACATGGATTTTAAAATATCTGTTTCAATACATATATGAGAGCTACATTCCAAAATGCTTTGGCCTATAAAAGTCACACTTTCCATAGAACACTATTCCTTCATAATACATCCCCTGCCTGCCACAGAACATGTTGGAGAGATATGCGTCTTGTTATGCTTCTACAATAGAGATATTCTTGTCTTCTAACACTGCGGTTTAAATTTCTGCTCAGTCTCTAGTCAGCAGTACAAAATTGCACCAGCAAATGAAACCATGTCTTACAGTAACTCTGTCACTATTGGCACTATGGCCTGCGACCTTGGCTGTATTTTCATTTTTCAATAGCAACCATGTTCCACAAGGTGTTTACAGAAAACTAAGCTGCACTTATTCTGAGAAAAAGCAAGAACAACTTTTTTCCCTGGCTAGAAAATAGTTGAATTAGTGCTTAAACAGTCCAGATTATTTAAACTGCTAATATTAAATGACTATGTCATAAAAACTGTTTGGCTAACAATTAAGTTACAGTGTGATATTGAGAATAATAATATCAAAGGATGTTTCTGTTGGTTTTATAATTAATTTCATTTTCTTTTAATGAAATGGTGAAACATGAAGTATTCTGTTGTCTGAGATAAACACTTGTTGCCAAATGGAAACAGCTTTGCGTGCAAAAATGACAACAGGATTGCTCTGGTATAGTGCCACCAAGTGACTGATTTGTGTTCTAGTAACATAGATTACATGGTCTCTGCCATCTTACAATTTATTCACTTTGCAAAAAACTAAACTTTCAGTGTTACATTGTTCAAAAATCAGTAATTCAAAGTTTTCACACCTTCTGGGCAGGAGGTTCTAATAAAAATATGAATGGAATTTCAGGTTCTTATTTTTGCTGTAGTCAAGCTTTGGCTGAAACAAGTGGTCTCTGAAATAGTCTATCCATAAAACAGTTCTTTTTCTAATTTGTCCACAAATGAGAAGAAATCCAGTCTGTTTCATAGCTTGCATTTTATTTAAACACTCGTTTATGGAATCACTTATTTTACTACAATAGATTCTTTTATGATGACAGAGAATTCAATTGAAACAATACCCATTAATAATTCATTGACTTTTCATCTCAAAAGTTTAAGAATAAAAGGGGCTCATTGTTCCATGGAACTTAAGCAAGCTAGTTGTGAAAGCCAACACATATAATTCTTGGTCGGCAATAATAATTGAACATGTGTTTGCTTTTCTGTTTAATACTTCAAAAGCTTTGTATACAGAACGAACAAGAAGTCAAGGACTAAAAAGCTGTAAGATTTTGACCTTCATACATTGAGGAGACACAGTTGAGCCATTAGAAGTACAAAAAAAACAGATGTTCAAAAGGCAGACAGCAGTGAGTTCATATGAAAACGAGTTTAAAGCTCATGGAGTACTGCACTAGATTTTACGCTATAAAAATGTAAAATGAAGGCAAAATTTGATTTTGCTGAAAAGTTAATTTTTAATGTGTAATGCACGGTGTACATGCAGTGTGCAAATACATCCATGTATAGAAAATAGCTGCATTAATATGCATTAATAGCCATTATGAAATTGTTTTGAGAAACCTGAAAAGTGTGACCTTTCCATACATCAAGCAAATAATTTATACTTAATTTACTATAATTTATAGCGTGATACAGTACGTTGTATCATCCTTAGATATATTCTTCATTGAAACCAAATATCTGCTCTTGTTTTTTTACTACTCTTGAGTGTGCACAAAGATGGAATTAGGCTCACTAAGATATGCATCTATTTCATTATCTGTGATAATAAGAAGTCAGAATGAGAGAGGTAATTCACCTTTGACATCAAGTCATCCATATCCTTTACCTGCTTGATTGAATTTTCACTTGCATTTTCCTCATTTTGGAGCAATGACAGTCTTCTGTTCAATATCTTAAAGGCTATAATCTAAAGCCAATGAATGAAGTGCTTTGTCTATTCCTCAGGGTGTTGCATTTCATTGTCATTCTGGTTTCTTTGTGGTGTTTCAGGATAAGTTTATTTGGAATTATAATATATTTTGTGTTCACAACACGTGACAATATCTGTCTCTATCTGTCACGTGATAATTCTAAGTCTCAAATCTCTGATTCATTTATACTGAAAAGCTCAGTATTAGTGTTATAACTCTAAGAAACAGTATATAATTCAAATCAATCTTGGTTTTGTACAAATGCCTCAGTTTCAACACATCTGGATAATTAGTGCAGAATTCCGAAATGAGGAAAACATGGGAACGTAGACATCACCGGTGCTACATCATAATATGCAATTTCATTTCTCTCCATCTGTGCTACATTTCACCAGCCATGTATTAAAATGAATGAGGCCGATTGCTATGAGAACGCTGCACTCCCAAGGCAGACAGGAAACAGACTGTGCACATTGTTCAAAGCTGGCACACAGAAAGAATTCAGGCACACATACTGCAAAGAAAAAAAAACTAAAACCAAAGTCATTTTACTGCTTTGCCTACCAAAATTTCATTTCAAAAAGCTATCAACAAAACTCATTACATATACAAAGTTCCTCTAGCTATAGCTTTGAACAACTGAGCAATGTCAATGACGCTGTTCAAATCTGAAAGCTGTTCACAGTCATACTTCACAACTAGGTATCTGGAATGATGCAAAACATAATTCGTCTTTTCTTCCTTCGGAGGCACATATGGTCTATGGTCTTACATAAGCTTGCTGAGAGATTTCACAGCTTTGATGATGACATCCGACTGTCAAACTGGCATTGACATCTCATTCATAAAATGACTTTTATATTTATGTTTCTTTGAGTGTATGCAAGTCATAAGCGTTTCCACAGACTGTCAAAATTGTTGTCCTATGAAAACTTCCAAAATGTCATCAAGTATAATGTCTTAAATTTTAAAACATGTCCCTATTACATCATGCCTAAAGAAAGCTCATATTTTCTGCATTCCATTCTAGGAACAAAGCCTGAATCTTCTGCAATGCTGGTTATAGAACACACACGGGCTCTATAATCACATTGCCTGTAATTTTATTTTGGCTAATATCATCAAAGAACTCCCATTCTCCTTGAAATATTTAATTTTTAAAATTCTTAATAGTAACCAAATATGCCAGTCAACCTAAGCGTTCATTAAAAAACACATCCCAAGCGTATCATCCTTAGATTTATACACTGAAAACATTGGATAAAACAATTAAAAGATATTCAGTTCATGTTATATACAGTAGAGATACTCGGTTCTTTTTAAATACAATAGTAATTATTGAATTCAATAAACAATCAAAGAATGTTAGAAATATTGTACATTGGACAATTAAAAAAATAACTGGAGCAACAGTTGAAAAAGTTCTGCAATCTCTAAAAATTGGAACTAGTGTAGTGCCTGCTGTATTAGTATCAGTGCAAGGGGTATTACAGAGAGCAAAATTTTCCATAGAGATATTCAGTTCTTTTTAAATACAAAGGTGATTATTAAGTAATAATTTAATATGAAATATTTTAACATAAATTCAATTTGAAGACAAAGAATTGTGTTGGTGTGAGTCGGAATATCTGATGATTTGTGGAGTGATTACACTGATTATCGTTCTCATCCAAATTAGGACATCTCCAAAGATCATAGAGTTTCCGTTTCAGTTGCTCTGACATCACAGTTAGCATTTTAATATTTCCCTGTTAAATGCCCTTCGGTACAACATTACAGCACACTTCATCCATGAGGTTCAAGGATTCGGGGAAAAATAAAACAGGAAATCTTCAAGAACAGGTAATTTTGCAAATTTATCAAAATGGTCACATCTTTGACACATACTTATTGCGTGTATAAAGTAATATAAAAGACAGCTTTAAATTTGAAGAATATACTGGTTCTTTACACATCAAAAATGCCAGTCCTGACAAAAGACATCAATGCCCTGTGCAATGCCTTGCCAAGACAAACATTCATGGGATTTCTCTGTTCAGCAAGCAACATGACACAGGACTTGGCAAATGGCTACATGACCATCACCCAGAGGTGCAATTTGTATATCAAGCCACTACATGCTAGTTTCCATATTGGGCTTACATATTTACAAATAGTTTACTAAACCTTTTATGCATTTATGTTGTGTATTAGCAAGATCTCTTAGAGCCTTAAAGTATATAATTTACTGTAGCACACATACCTATATGGAAAAATGTTTTTCATTGCAAGTGCTCTCTTTGAAATACATTCGACCCAAGAGAACTATAGCTCATCGCTTGAAAATTTTGGCTAGAAGAGTACCAGCCCAGGAGTTCTGTTATTAAACAAATAAAGCCTTTCAAAAGTCAGCTAGTCAGTCAGCAAACACCAGTGACAATGTGACTGAGAAGCACTGCCCCTCTCCTGTGGTGGGAATGTGCTCTTAATCAGCGTAGTGAAACAGCATCCTCTCCCAAGTGCTCTCGCTTTGGTTTCATACACAGGTGCTTCATAAGCTCAATTGTCCCTTTGGGCTTGGATTGTTTGATCAGCTGCAAGAGGTTTCTTTTAAGGATAGAAGCGGCTATATTGATATATCAAAACACTGTAATGCCAATACCATACCTTTTTACGTAAAGGTACAGCTCAAATAAGCACAGGCAGGTGTCTGTGTAAACCGCATTTAAAATTGAAGGCGTTGGTGTCCTCAGGGGGACATCATTCAAAGGAAACTTCATCCTGCAGTGGCAGGCTGGGTACAATCCATGCTGCACCACACTTTGACTGCGCCAAGGAAGCTCAGAGGATGTAAAACTGACACAAGTAAGACCAGGAACCTAAGAGTCATTTCCTTTTAGCTCACGGGGGATGACGTGTGGCTCAGCAGGCTAAGCCTCTTTGCCTGTGATCAGAAGGCCACCAGCTTCAGCCTGGCTTTGGCCACATGTCTGTGGGCCCCTGGGTGACGCCTTTAACCCCCAGCTTCTGGGGTGCTGCATGCTGACTGAGCCTGTGCTATGGCACCCCCAAGCCTGCTCTGACCTGTCTGTGTGTTTCATGGAGAACAAAATGGGGTAGGTGAGAAGATAACTTCCCCAGAGGGGTAAATGAAGTATCACTATTTGATTCTAGCACATCTTATGAATGAAATTGGGACCAGTCATGACTTTGAAGGAATAACAAGAGGACAGTGAAAGGCCCATGCAGTTAGAATAGGGCTAGATTTTTTTTAACTCCATCCATCCATTTTCCTTAA
>JAODJW010000094.1:16126147-16136817 GCA_026777045.1 Hyperopisus bebe
TCTAACTTCTAAGACCACTTGAATTCACTCAAAAGTGCAATATAATCCCCTAAGGAATTATGACTCTTCTCAGTGTTTTTGTCATTAGTCACAGATGGAGGAAATGTCATTTATTTTGGATTTGAAAGGCATTTTTTATTGTGCCATAGATTGGAGAACCTAAGTATTTCACAACTGGTGATGGACGCAAGGGACAAAGATGTGAAGTGAAGCTGTTTGATGAAGTTATTATGTCTTTCTGTTTGATCTGGTGAGATCACTGACTGTACCTGTGCTACTTTTGCAAGATGGTGCACATTCTCAATGCACCCCAATGAAAATTTTTATATTTGATTTAGTTGGGACAGGGAAAATATTCAATTTATTCAAACATGGAAACCCAGAGAAACAGGTAGGATGGCATTCTATATTTATACACTTTTAAAATGTCATTTTTAAAAGATAATTTTAAACTCACTCCTTGTGCTTTTAGTGCTCTTTGTTGCAGATGCACGTGTCACTTTTGATAACTTCCGAAAAAGCATGGTTGCAACAATTATCTCAAAAACTATCATCACTGTCAATCCTGGTAAGATCTTAAAAGGCACTTAGTTATAGGAAAGCCACTAGAAGAGATCAGTAAGTGATCATAATTAAAATCTGTGCCTTTCACTCACCAATTCTGACCTGGAGCCAGAAGTGAGCTAATAGGCTACAGATTTTCACCTGACCACTATAAAGCTACTTCACTGACTTAATGGCCACTTGTGAGTTGCTAGTTGCCATCAATGTATTCTGTATAGTACCCTGTGCATTTCACAAATTGAGAAGTTCACTTACAAATATTGTGAATTGCTTTGTGGAGTTGTTAGAAGGACCTCTAAGCTCCATCATGATGAGCTTCCTTGGCTCCAGTGAAATGGGGATAAAACTGGAGAAAAAAAACTCATTAATGATAAAACTCACTGATTTTCCATTTATCACTTGCCTGATCTGTTCACCAAAACATAGGTGTTAAAACTCCTTGTGAAAAACTGACTTTGACTTATCTGACTTTTCCAATTAACTGTAACCTAAGATTTAATTATCAACTGAATGTGAAAGTATAGGTAAAAATGTAATTATTAGTTTTTTTCTCAAATAATAAGACACAAAAGAAGCTGTTCAACTGTTCAAGTATGCCAGAGACTTTGCAGGAACTGGAGCACTGGATGATCAAGAGAAACTCTCAGGAGATCAGGTGTCTTGTAAGTTGTATTTCATATTCAAACTTAACTACGTAATATGTTATGCAGAATTGGTACCTTGCTACAGTTCTGAAATATTCACAGCAACTTCACCTTTTCAGTGGATACTATTAGTGATGTATTTACTGTGGAACAGCTCAAAGTGAGCATCCAGAAAAACCTTGACAAGCAAGACATCGTTTATGGAATCGTATACGCCTTCATCACTACATTGAATCTTGATGCTTCTGTTTCTAAAGTGATTCGAAACCGATGGTAAATATTGGTATATTTAATGTTCCTCAATAGAATAATGCACTGTGAAGTATGTCATAAATTTGTTTTAAAAGCAAAAATACAAAGACAAAAAAACGTCTTATCTCTTTGGATTGCATGATCCCTGCATGACTTTCTTAAATTTGAAATAAAAATTTGAAATGACAATGTATATATAGTACTCTGAGTAGGGTGACCAGATAATCCATATCAGGGAGGACACTTTGCGCTACTTCAGGTTTTACAAACTACAAGAACTCGGTGCTTAAGTGAAATCCAGGTCCTTTTAATGGTAGTTTAGAATGTCCTCTCTGACATGGATTATCTGGTCATCCTGACTCCGATATTCATAAAGAGGGATTCTGGCACCTTAGCTCATCCCAGGAATCCCCAGATAAGTGTTCAGTTTACTGTACTTTTCTGAACTTTATTGTACAATTTATATAGGTGTACAGGAGCTGGATTATTTTCTTGCCAAAGAAACGAAGCTGCTGAAAATAATTGCTTAAATTATTAAAGTAAATGAGTAGTAGTGGTGCATTAGCAAGTGGATGTAAGTTTATGGTTAGACAGGTGGTGTGTCCAGTTAGCATCATTAGCATCATTCCCTTGGCTGTGAAATGTGATAAGATACTCAAAACAGTCTTAAATTACAAGTTTTCTGATTATTGATTCAAGTACATCGGGAAAATATGGTAATTTAAACTGAGATATATAATGCATGAATATGTACATTTTTTAGTCTTGCTCATTATAGAGGTGTATGATCCAAAGGTAACAGTAGCAGCATTTTGAATATCATGACTAATACCACATTTTAGTTCCAGATGTTGGTATCAAGTATCTGAAGACATGCAAAACTGCAGTAATCCAGTGTGTCCCAGGGAGGCACAGCTGGAGGTCACCACCAACTTTGATTTACTGGTGGATATTACTGACCACACGGGCACCCTGCAGTCTTGTACACTGTCTGGCACTGTTGCTGAACAAACTCTGGGCTACTCAGTAAGTAATATAGGTTTATTGTGTATGACAAACTAGTAATTAACTGTGGCAACTTCCTCTTAACTGAGACTGATTTTCCTCCAGCATCTGAATTATAGCTAGCCCCTATGTATAATTCTTTTTTTGTTATGAAATATGTATTGGTGTGTCAGTTTATTATTCATTATTAAGTCATACCTCTTTCCTTTATTTGTAAAGTAATGTGTTTAGATGTTTAAGGTAAGCTTAGGTAAAAATATTATCACAGAGCGGCAGGTAACATAAATGGCAGTGATTGGTAATCTTACTCTTAAATCACACAGAACTGTATTCTGTATTATCTCCATGATTTTCTCATATTCCTGCTTAGTTAACTCTAGGTACTCTGGTTCCAATCATAATCAAAATAAATGCAGTTTATTGGTGACTTGAATTTGCTTATGGATAAGCAATAATTAATGCAAAAATTTGTTTTTGCATTAGAAAGAACATTTTCCATATATTAAAATATCTTAACATTGATTAAACCAATATTGGCACATGTATATTTCAGTACTGATGTGTTATATAAAATACTTGTATATTCACTGAGTGAATTACATATGAGAAAAGACTATTTCTTTATTATTTCTGGCAGGCTGAAGAGTTTGTGCATTTAAAAGAACAAGAAAAAATAGCTCTGAAATGGAAATTCCTACTAGAAAGATGCAAAATCTTATTGAAGGTCTGAAATTAACTGTATTTGAAATCATACATACATAGTCATTCATAACAAAAACGTTCCTCCATATGATAACTGAATTAGTGTATGTTTTGTGTTATTGATATACGTATTCATGTTAATATGGATAGTAGTGGTATATGTCTTATTTCCCTCAGTGGAATATCAGCTTTCAAGTAGTGAAATGTATCTTTTAATTATGGGCAGATTAGACCTTTTTAGGTTTAAAAAAAAACATGAATTTTATATTCAACACTGAATGGTGCTATAGGATATTTTTAATTGTAGTTGTAATAAGGTTTATTTGAGAGTTATATCTTCTGTCTCTTATTCTTTCTGGTGTATTGTACAGTTTGCAAAGGTGACTTAGTAGGCAGCACTGTTATCACACTCCTGCAGGGTTGGGAGTTCATATTCTTCTCTGTGGGTGTGGAGATTTCATGTTTTCCCCAATACTACAGGAGTTATGAAAAGACAAGCAGTTAGGATAAGTGATGTTTGTAAAGTGCACATGAACTATGATTTAATGTTTGTATGTGTCCTGCAAAGGGCTGGCATCCTACTCAGGGTGTATCACACCCTGTTTCCCCCTCATAACTCTGACCAGTTTGAGTATGTATGGATGCAGCTCAAATTATGTTCAAATAATATTTTAGAATTTCAGTTTTTTTTTCCATAATAAATCAGTGGTTACCATAGACACAATTATTACATCACAGCCTAAATATCCATTTTTTGAAACCACTCATCCTATTCAGGGTTGGGGGTCTACAGCTTATGGGCACAAGGTAAGGTACAACCCAGGATGGGGCACCAACCCATTAAAGAGTACACTCCATCAGTATTCTCACCTACAGGCAATTTGATTACTTCAATTAACCTCAGCATGTTTTTGCACTGTGGGGAGAAACCAAACTAACTGGACTGGAGAAAACCCCACAATGACATGGCGAGAACATGCAAACTCCACTCACACAGACTTGGACGCTGGTCTTAGAGGTGTGAGGGAACAGTGCTAACCAGTGCACCACCCTACATCACAGCCAAAATATTTGATACAATTCATAAAATTAAAAAGAGGTATTTGTATACTT
Organism: Hyperopisus bebe; assembly: GCA_026777045.1. Taxonomy (NCBI): domain Eukaryota; kingdom Metazoa; phylum Chordata; class Actinopteri; order Osteoglossiformes; family Mormyridae; genus Hyperopisus; species Hyperopisus bebe. The sequence continues at coordinate 16,130,428 of JAODJW010000094.1, forward strand.
TTTTGTAGATTCTTCCCTCTCCAAAGTCTCGAAATGGCTTTAGAGGGAATATCTTGTCCTGCACACTAGCTGACCCTGGGGAAGTGAAACAAAGCTTTACCAGAGAAGCCCTCTGAAGAAGGTCATGAAGACAGGCATGTTTAATCCTGTTAGTTATAGAATAGTTACAGAATTTCTGCTGTTTGCATCAGAAATTTTCACTTGATGCTTTTCAAGTTTTTGGGATAAACAGTTTGCATATGTGAGGAAAAAATACTTTTTGGATATATCTTTGAATAGGAGGCTGAGAACAATGGTGAAATATGGTTATTGCCTTGAGAAGCAGAGTGCATAGAGGAGAAGCACAGCACACTTGAAATTCATTACATGGTGTTTACAGTGTTTTATTCATAATAAAATCTTGGAGTAGGATTCCTGTTCTGTTTTGCATATTTATATTTAATAAAATGCCCTGTTTACTGTTGCAGTGTGGTCTATAAGTGCTATTTTTCTGATGATCCTTTATAGTTTCTGAGTCCCAGTAAAAAGATGTGGGTTTTTGGCATGTATATTTTCTCTGCCTTAATGAGGTCATTAGGTCATTTGACTATCTCATTTATATCAACCTCTTTGGTTTGTTTTAAGAATTAGTTTGAATGCTGGAAAACTATTTCACCAGTTGAGCCTTAAATACAAATATGAATTCACAAAACTCCAAATTGGCTGTTTAAACATTTAAAATGTTTGTCACGTCAATGAAGATGTAATGTTCCGAAGACTAAATGCGTACATAGACTACACATTATAAAAATTAAACTATCATCAAAAATTGTGGACATATCCTCCAACTATTCACACTGCATCTGTATTTCTGTCCAGATGATGACTATCGAATAACCTTGTAACAAACAGGAGCCATTAACTCCATTTTTGGCTTAGTTTTATTTTTAATTCCTAAACTAAAAAAGTACACATCAGGCAAAGCAGTCCTTTTTGAGCCATTCATTTAAAATATACATTATCCAAAATATTTCTACTACTCAGGGTAGCACTACAGCTTCATAGGTCCAAGGCTGTGGGTTCTAATTCTGTCCTGGTTCTGCGAGTGCAGGTTTCCCCTCCACAATCCAAAATGATGAGACTAGGTACATTGGTGACTGAATTTTCCATAGCATGGGTGCTAGTCCACTCTGCAGTGGATGAGTGTCCCTTTCAGTGCTACCTGGCATAGGGTTTGGCTGCATCAAACCATCTACTGGATCAGCTGGTACAGAGAATTACTGGATATCACCACCTTCATACTAACAAGTTACATAGCTGTACTATACTGATGGTCATAACTCTGTTTGATCTAATTTACTGACATAAAGTTACCTACAGTATGACTATATATGTTGTGGTTTTTCCTTCCCCGCCAAACCAGAAGTCAGAAGCTGCTGGTGTAGATCCAAATTCAGTCTTTATTGCAACAATGAAGTTACAACCAAGGCCGGACACTTCCAAGTGTGTCCAATATTGTTTTACACCAATTTTTATACAAGTTCTTATTTAACAATATCTCGTCACTTGAGCATCATCTTTCCTTCAACTATTCACAATCATTGTTTTTTCCCTTAATCCACACCCCTAGGCGATAAGTTTGTCCATCGTTTCTTTTAGTATTTGGTCCCTCCGCCAAACATAATGGTGGTGCAACCATCTCCGCTTGATTTTTAAAAAATACTCAGCCGTGAACTTCTGGTGAACCCCTCCCTTCAGCAGTAAACCTTGGCAGCTTCAGCCTGTTGCACATTGACTAACTAGAGGGTTGATAATATATTTGATAAAATATACACTATTAAAAGTGGATATTCATAGATTCAGGACTAACATAAAATAGCTAACAAATACTCTTAGGTTAATACAAGGTGCAAATACGTACTCAATTGATTACATTGTGTCGATTACATTATAATGTTTACATTGTAATGATTACATCATGGATATTTGGTATACTTTTTATTATCATAATACAGTGGTACCTCAGTTCTCGAACTCATTAGAACTCGAAAAAAATTCGAAAAAGTAAAAAAAAAAAAAAAAAATTACGTAAAGCTCAATCTGAGTCTCAGAAGTCAAACCGTGAACGCCTAAGATAACTTGTACGCGCGGGGAAATGAGTAACGCGGCACGTCTCAGCGAAAACAAAGGGTAAAGCTTCAGTCTCAGCCTTGCATTCGCTGCGATAGCATCGTGCATGTTTACACTAGCTGAATACATATATTTAGACAGTAAAAATACATTTAGACAATGATATATAATAATTACTGTTACTGTCTAATGAAATACATTTAAAAATAAATATCTTATTCATTATTTTAATATTTATAATACACTATTAATACATTTAATTATAATAATATTGTTGTGCCGAGCGGGGACGGAACGGAGACAAGGGCGCAGACGTCAGGGTATCGGGGAATTCGGGGTTTAATTACAGGTAAGGCAGGCAAAACGCAGACGGACGATACAATGACCGGAATAGGGAAATAAACTGAAACGCGGAGGAAATAGAGGACTAATGACAACAACCAGAAACAGCTGATCACAGGGGGATTCCACACGGGGTTAACGAGGGGGCGTGGCACACGGAAAGAGCGGACGATCGCGGCAGGACATATTGTTTGGATACATTTATTTTCTTACTTTACAAATTACTGTTTTGATAAATGTGCTTAGATGTGTTTAGCACAATATATGCTCTTCTTGTTTTATCCGGTTCATTTTGTGTTTAAATGCTAAACACACATATTTAGGTGTAATTTTTTTGGGAGTTCTGAACGGATTAAGTTTCAGTTCTGAGGTACCACTATACTTATTATTTAGCATTATGTAACGTAGAATATATTCCATAACTACAGTGTAGTTTCTCTACGAACACCTCAGAATAATATTACAAGCAGCTTGCTTGAAACCAAGAGATAATACTGCTTCACCCGTGACTGTATGGAAAAAAAAGAACAAAAAAAAAAAAAAACATGAAATAGCATATAAAAAATTTATTTATTTTGGTGTGGTTTTTGTACAAAAAGTTTATAATTAAGGCAACAATCATGAGATTAAATATCAATATTTTAGTGTACACGATATCACACTGCATAAACCTTTATAAATATAACTGGAAAAAATATGAATATATGAAAGATTGACGCTTCATTTTACTCAGTGGTGAGATGAAATACAAATTTTCCAGAGACAAAAATAAAACTACCATTGTCAGATATGTGCTCCAAACTTTTCTGAAACCCAGTGATTACAGAGATCCGTAGTGATAATGAGCAAGTGAATGAATGATTCGTCCCTTTGTCTCTCTTGGTCTGCTTGCGTGTGAGTTTACTCCGATACACGCCTCAGTTATGTTGCTATGAAGAATCCTCATGGTGAGGTTCTCACCTGCAGCTCCGACAGTCCAAAGGGAATCCAAGTGACATAAGGCAATTCTTACTTCACAGTTTTACCATTTGATGTTAAGGCTAGTGCTGGCCTTTTCCACAGCATGGTACTGGGTGTGCAGAAGCTGGCGGGCTCGTTCCTCCCCCACACCCTCCAGCCAGGTATGGTACAGCTCTGATATGCGCTCATCCTCCTCTGGCTTTATGGGACTCTCTGCTTTGTATAGCTCCTCCACTTGCTGCAGCAGTTCTTTGTTTGACTGGTCTGCCTGAGGTCGTATTTGCCCACCTCCATTTAAACAGCCTGCAGATAAACACCAGAAATAGTTACAGCGTGTACTAAATTGACCATGCTATGAATATTAATTCATTTTGTTTTATTAAAACATCTTATTCTTGATCCTGTCCTGGTCATGCAGTTATGTGAGCTGTATCTATGCAGAATCTACGCATCTCCTTACAGCATGGCTGACAACCTTGTGTTCAGTTTTGAGTCTCCAGTTAAATATAATTTTGAACTGGGTAACCATCTGTTTTTCTGAAGTATTATCATGCCAGTTGTCAAATAGTAACAGAATAACTGTAGCAGAAAAAATACATAATCAGTTTCAAAATTAGCCTCTCACTGATTAGCTTGCTTATTGAAACTGACCCCAAGCCCTGTTATGCAATCATGAGGCTACCATATTCTAAGATTATTGCTAGAACCTGAGGGAAAACTCTCAGAATTCCATCTCAGAGAATTCCAGCATGCTGTAAAATGGAAGCTAACTCCTACAGTGATGATAAAGGCTCATCCCTCACCTGATGGGCAGGCCATTACTTCCACAAAGTGGTATGGCGACTTTCCCCTCTTCAGTTTCTGCACCAGGTTCTGAATGTTACGGAAGCCGTAGGCGGTAGCAAAGCGCAGCAGAACGGCACCGTCTTTCTCTAAAGTCACTTCCTGGAAGTCCTTATTCCTACAGGGAACACAGGTGGTGTTAATGAAGGGGTTAGCATTTAATGTTTTCTGCAACGATGCGATGGACAGGATGAAGAAAAGGCCCCGGTGTGACTTACTTGAGTATCTTATATGTGATTTCCTTCACATCAACTCCAAAAAGCTCTCTAGCAGCATAAGTGTAGACGTGATGCAAGTAGCCACCTGATCCGCCACCCGCATGACTCATCAACTCATCCCCACACACATTGCTAAACCTACACAAACAAAAGTCCAATAAGAACCAGTGCAAGACACTTTGATCTCTTGTGATAGGATATTAGGGCCTGTTTAGGGGTGACATTAAGCCGTAAGCCAGCTAACAGTGAGGGAAGCTCACATCGTGTCTAACGGCGCTGGATCCACATCATTCAGAGACACGCCCTCCTGCTCCAGCATCTTCAGAACCTCACCTGTAAACCCAGCTTTGAATCACTAAACTGCATTTATGCAACCTTAAAATAAGCACTTTTTTGCCTCTATTTTTGGTAGGAATTTGAAAATATCCATAGACATAACCTATTACTTTTCATTTAATTTTTTCTTTCTGTAATTAATAATTCTGTTGTAATATAAAATGGATTATCATTTGTCAAATATAGGAATAGATTAAATATAGTTTATCTTTTCTATTTTTATTCATATAGGTCTTGTTTTGGTATATTTGTGCAGTGAGTGACGGCTATACTGTAATTTCTTCTATTAGCTGCATAAGGCTGTATGTTGGTAAATTGATAAACAATATAAATACTGTTAAAAAATATATATACATAACCACTGATCTTGTTGCTGCGATGATGATTTATCCTTTTGCCTGCTTGTCTTTAACGTCAGCAAAAAAAGACTATCGCACGTTTAGTAGTGTCTTACATCCATATCCACCTGTTACTTCCTTATTGTAGTCTGTGTGTGTGTGCAAGATTTATACATGTTTCTCCATACCAGAGGTTATGACACAGTCCACCTCCCTGGTCTCTGATTTCTTGATGTAGAAGTCAGGCCTGGACGCCTCCAACTTCTTATCATAGCATGGCATCACTGTGACATGGTAGACCTGCTGTGGGGACAGGCCCTGCACAAAGAGCACACTGACCTTATTGAGACATACAGAGGCTTCATGAAGAGGCATATAAGAACAGCCCACAGCCTCTGGTTTAGGGCTTACCACCACACACTCAGCTCAGCACTTGCTTAATGACTCACAGCTCATTGCAACACCACCTCAATTTCATAAAAAAACCAAAACAGCAGATCAAAGCTATTCCTACAAGTGATGACGCAAAACAAACCTGTACTCCCAATTTAGACATTCAGATAAATACTCTGAAAAAGATTAACTACATATTCACAGGCTGTTTTCAAGACAACTGTCATCAAGTTGTCATATTCATTGGATTTATTAATTATCTAATTAACTGAACTACTCTTATAAACAGTTTTGATCTTTTAAATAAAAAAAGACTAAATGCAGAACACACACACATGTACATACCTATACACACAGGTGTGATATGTGTACATATCACATATACGTGCACGCATACACATACACTGTTTGAGCTTGTGCACGTTCCTGCTGGCCAGGACAGCAAGTACCTGCTTTTCTGCAAAGAAGGTCTTCACCAGGGAGCCCATCACCTGCTGAGGCGAGCGAGTGGTACTGATGTAAGGAAGGATGAAATCACCATGAGTTTTCTCTGCATAGCAGATCCACCCTGTTTACAGTAAACAAGGGAAACAGAATAGATTCATTACCTGCAGGATCACGACAAAGACACAAAACACTAACAATATTAACATTGATATTTTAATTATTTAATGATATTGCAAATACAGTGGTACCTCAGTTCTCGAACTCATTAGAACTCGAATTTCTTAAAAGTTGAACTAACCAGTTCGAAAAAAAATTACCTAGGACTCTATCTGAATCTCAGAAGTCAAACCATGAACGCCGACCTAAGATAACTTGTACGCGCGGGGAAATGAGTCACGCGGCAC
>JAODJW010000094.1:16160490-16172441 GCA_026777045.1 Hyperopisus bebe
TATCATTGTCTAAATGTATTTTTACTGTCTAAATATATGTATTCAGTTAGTGTAAACATGCACGGTGCTGTCACAGCTAATGCGAGGCTGAGACTGAAGTTACCCTTTGTTTCCACTGAGAGACGTGCCACGTAACTCATTTCCCTGCAGATACAAGTTATCTTAGGTCGGCGTTCATGGTTTGATTTTCTGAATTTCAGATCGAGCTCTAAGTAATTTTTTTTCGAACTGGGTGGTTCGACTTTTAAGACATTCGAGTTCGAGATGAGTTCGAGAACTGAGGTACCACTGTATTTCATTTAATTTAACTGCTTTTCTTTACGCAGGAACAGCTTGAGACTGTGCAGGTATCTGAAGGGGACAGCTTGATCAGCCAGGCCATAATGAATTCTGGGATTGCTCTCGAGTCTGACAAGAGCCAGAGGCATGGGGACAAGTCTCCTAAGCCCCCTTTCCAGCACCAAGACCCTGAGACCAGGATCACAGAGATCCAGGTCTTGGAGGAGTGTGTGGAGATGGACTCCGATGACACGGTAGGAAACAGGATGAGGTTGCCTCAGCTTATCACATACGGTGTAGACTAGTTACAGACCCGCACTCAATGAGATCTACAGAACACATCTGACATGTTTCTCTAAGAAAGCAACATGAAACCAGCCTAAGAATGACTTTTCTGTATTCTGCTGAAGGAGGATATTCATTATACTTGGTTTTTTTAAATTTTATTATTTTTTAAACTATTTTAAATTTTGTGCATACTCAATGCTTCTTTTCAGGATCCTGTGGAGAGCCAAAGTGACTCAGCACCCTCAAAAGGCCACAGGTGTGTTCACTGCAATCGGGTCTTCAAGGCTCTCAGCTACCTGCGGACACACATCAAAGGCCATCTCGGTAAGGCCATTCTGCAGCATAAGCTCCTCCCTCCAGATTCAAAGCAACCTTTCTGGTGATTGGAAGGTCACCTGTCTGTCTTTGTTGACTGGGAGAGTGATGTCACTGTTGGGCCCTTAAGCAAGGCCCTGAACCCCAGTTGCTCCAGGGGTGCAAATTTGCTCTCACATAGGATTAATCTGTGCATGGATGAATGAAGTATCTCCAGTATTCTATGTTCTATTCTATATGTAAAAAACAATTTTTAAAAATTATTTTAAAACAATTTTATTTTATTAATATATAAAATATTGTCTGTGTGGATCAACCAACAATAAAAACAGCCAGCAACAGTAATAATAATGTATTGTCTAGTATTTCATATTTGTTAACCCTACCATTGTTGTTGTCACTACTATAGTCACATATACAGTCACATTTTGCTGATCCACAGTAATTGGAGGATGCAGACAAACAGCCATGCCTGTGCAGCTTGGGTCGCATGTCACACGGTGACGTTCATCACTCTTGCATGCGTGTTCCCACATTGTGTAACATGTCTGCCGCAGGTTTCAAGCCATTCCAGTGCAGCGTGTGCCAGAAGGAGTTCCTGACAGGTTACCTGCTGAAGAAGCACATGGAGGCCCACCTGAGCGAGCGGCGCTTCAAGTGTGGCGAGTGTGGCAAGCTCTACAAAACCATCGGTCACGTGCGCGAGCACATGAGGGCGCACTCCGACGAGCGGCCCTATCACTGCAGCCGCTGCGACAAGGGCTACAAGACCAAGGTGGGCCACCGCCGCGGTACGGAGCTTTAGGCGCTGATGTGACACATCATTACAGTTCCGTCAGTGGTTTCATTCCTTATGATGGGGAAATCCACGTCCTGCAGGAGGCGCTAATGCTACCAATTGTAACCTCACACCTATCGGGTTGCATTGCATGTAGGGGTGAGTCAGCATCTGACTCCATCATTGATAATTCTCTGCATATGGGGAGATATATTTTATTAGCATCGTCTGAATTGTCTCAAGTGATTTAAAAAGGCAAGCCCCCACCCCACCTCTCTGTAAATATTAATATTCCCCTGAGCCCCCACTGCTATTAGAAAGTAAAAGTAGCTGAGATCTACAGTTCTGTGCAGAACTGTTAGGTAGTCAAAGGAAGTGTTTAAAACTATTTATCTGGGTAGCAAGTGTGTATGTGCTCAGAAAAAAAAAAAAAAAAACAAATTTCCTCTGTTCTCCAGAAAAGTACTGCTATCTTGTTCAATGGCTAGAAGAACACCGCTGCAGTTCCTAAACCTCTCCTCAGGGGCGCCTGAGCCATTCCATGTGTTCGTTAAATTTCATAAGAGTATCATTTAATCGGTTTAAGAAGTCAAAAGTCCGGTGTTATAGCACCAGTGAGAGACCCACCCTCTGTTTGAATCAGGCATGTTACTGCACGAACAGTGATGTGCTGCCCCCTGTGGCCTCAGGTGGTGGTGAAAATGATCCGCTTGCCAAAGGATGAAGTGGTTTTCATGTTTGTTTCCTTTTAGTATTTCTGAGATGGGTGTGTTTAGTCTTTGAAGCGCTGTTTCTGAAAGTAGCAGTGTTTCAGAAGGATTCTGTCCTGCTCCTGCGTCTGTTTTAAATATGTCCTGTCATGTTGCTCCACAGAACGCCCTCCAGGTGCACCAACGTACCCATGGCCAGGAGAAGCCCTACGTGTGTCAGTTCTGCTCCAGGGGCTTCAGGGAGAAAGGCTCGCTGGTGCGGCACATACGACACCACACCGGCGAGAAGCCCTTCAAGTGCTTCAAGTGCGGCCGCGGCTTTGCCGAGCATGGCACGCTCAACCGGCACCTGCGTGCCAAAGGCAAGGCCCAATGGGGGGGGGGGAGGTCACGTGGTTGGGATAGTGTGTCATGCTCAGTCAGGGCGTCTCTCGGCAGAGCTGCAGCTTATTTGATAATTATGAGCACCTAAAATGTCTTCAATTAATTTTTTTCTCGTTATAAGGCATAAGCCTGCCATCCAGTCCGAGCTAATTTTGTCGTAAGGATTTGCAATTTGAAAAATTTGCCACAATACGCCATATTACCTTAGCAGTGCCCAAGCCTAGACTAAAAACTTTAAAACTATTCATAAAAATTTACCATTTCACTGCACTGCTTGTATTTAGGTTTGTTGCAGTACATCTGCCCTCTTCTGGTGTAGCTGAATATTGCTACTGTGTGCATGCACTGACTGCAATCATTGGTGTCTGTACTCAAATGTAGCATGAACACAAGTTTCCGCGCTCAAGACTGTCCGCAGCATGAAAGAGCATTTGGAAAAGTGAAGCATAAACCAACCTTGGTTATTCCATTTAGGCTGAATGTCTCTCTCTCTCTCACAGGGGGCTGCAGTGGGGGGCTGAAGGAGACGGAGCAGACCGTGGTCTTAGAGGAGCAGCCGTCCCCCAATGACGTCGCTGCTACTATCATTTCTGAGGACCCCCACGCAGTGCTGGTGGAGTTCTCGTCGGTGGTGGCGGACACGCAGGAGTACATCATCGAGGTGAGCTGGGCCTAAGAGGCGCAGTCCCAAATGGCAGTCCGTCTTTTTGGGTGCTCAGATGAAAGGCGAGTGGTGCCAGAATTGAAGAGTAACATGTCCTAAAGGATTTTTTTTTGTGAGGAAGCTTGGATTGAAAACTGGTCAACAGACAGGAAGCAGCAAGTATTTATTAGAGGCACAATGTCACAGTGGGCCTGCGTTCATTGTGGGGTACCGTAGGGTTCAATATTAGGACCACTATTATTCCTAATTTACATTGACTGCCCAAAGTTGGATGGTGTAGCAGATATTGAACTAGCGGAACAGAGGCTACAGCGAGATCGTGATTTAATTAGTGACTGGGCAGATTAAATTTAATGTAGACAAATGTAAGGTAATCCATGCATAGAGCAGAAATATGAAGTACAGATATTTTATGAGTTCCACTGAAATAAAGGTAGCTGATTATGAGAAGGACTTTGGTGTGTATGTTGATGCCTCCATGTCCCACTCTTGCCAGTGTGGGGAAGCAATTAAAAAGGCCAATAGGATGTTGGGTTACATCTCTAGGTGTGTGGAGTTTAATTCAAGGGAGGTGATGGAGGTTAGATTTGTACAATTTCAAGGTAAGACCCCATCTAGAATATTGTGTGCAGGTTTGGTCACCTTGCCTTAAAAAGGAAATGGCTGCCTTACAAAGGGTTCATCGTAGGGCTACAAGAATGATTCCTGGTCTTAGAGGAATGTCTTATGATGAGAGATTAGCTGAGCTGAATCTGTTTAGCCTTGAGCAAAGGAGACTAAAGGGGGACATGATCCAGGTATATAAGATTCTAATAGGTCTAGATGCTGTTCAGCCAAATAGTTACTTCAATATTAATTCAAATACAAGAACTCGTGGCCATAGTTGGAAATTAGTGGGAGAACATTTGAAATTTCAGAAAGCACTTCATTACACAGCATGTAGTTAGAGAATGGAATAGTCTTCCTGTTAGTGTAGTGCAAGCTAAAACGTTGGGTTCCTTTAAATCAGAGCTAGATAAGATTTTAACAACTCGTAGTTGAGCCATTAGTTGAGTTCTCCCCAAAAGAGCTTGACGGGCCAAATGACCTCTTTTCGTTTGTAAATTTATGTTCTTATGTTCATCCTCAGGCAAAACTTCATACAGGATGAGTTTCAGTTGAACTCTTCAAAAGAAATCCATGACTAAGTGAACATTTTTCATACAAGAAAACTGGTTCTACCACCGGTTTACCTGAGAACCAGTTTGTGCGTGTGTGTGTGTGTATTCCCCCACATTTTAGACTGCAGATTAGGGCTGTAACTGTCAGATGTTTTCTACATTTGTTTTTCCTCAATTTTTGAAAACAAGTCAACAGTTTTAAGTTCAGTATAAAGCAGAGGTCTCAAATTCCTGTCCTGGAGGGACGGAGCCCTACACAGTTTTCGGTTTACCCTCATTTAACAGACCTGAGTCGACTCCTTGTGCTAATTACCACACAGCTTCTCAGCTGAATCGTTTGTGGTGGAACAGAGAAAGAAGCTACACAAGGCTCCGGCCCCCCAGGACTGCAGTTTGAGACCCCTAGTATAAAAGCTCTTAAAAGTAATTTCACAATGTGTATCGCTGAGGCTACTTTGCAAGATAAAATTGTAACTACTTATTGTTTTATTTACATTTGTTCCAAAGTACTGAACTAACATAAGTCACCGCATGGATCTCTGCATTGTACAGGTGTGCTTTGGCTTCAGATAACTGTCCCCCACTAGTATGAAACAATACTTGACCTCTGACTGTTTTTGCTGACGGCCAGCTTGATTTTCTTGATCTTTTTTTCCTGTTTTAATTGACATACCGTTCATGTCACAATTGCATTAAGAATAGAGAACTTTCTGTTTTCAGTCTGTAATCATCCCATTTGCCAATATCCAAGTAATCTTTATAGATTATTCACATACGTTAAATGAATTTTTTTAATTCATAACATTTGTGATTGTGTCAGTTATACTTTTTACAGCCTGCAGTTGTCCTGTACCTCTTAAAAGGTCAGCTATTAATCAGAAGCTGACTTTTCTGTTTCTCTTTTAGGCCCCATCTGATGTCACCGGGGCAGATGAGGAAGTCACTCATGCCAGGAATGAGGTGAGTTGAATTTGAATGCTGCTTTGAAAAATATTTTGTTGGTAACGAGTAAATGGTAATCACATGATGCTCATCTCCTCCACCCAGGTGGGTAACCATATCATGAAGGTTGTCCAGCAGATCGTCAACCAGTCAAACTCAGGTCACCAGATCATTGTGCAGAACGTGTCCATGGAAAACGGCACAGCCATCACTTCGGACTGCGGAGACACCATAACAATCGCTACCCCAGAGAGCTTAACGGAACAGGTGGCCATGACACTGGCTTCTGCGATCAGCGAGGGCTCCATTCTGGCTACTGGGAGCACAATGGAGGTTGAAGACAATACTGTGACGATGGTAGCATCCCAAGACATTGAAGTGATGGGCCAATCAGAGGAGTTTGTGATTACATCACCAGAGGAGGTGGAAATACAGACTGTTATCGTACACGAGTGAAATTAAGCTTTATTCAGTAGATGCTTCTCACAACTGTGTGAAGTTGTGTTTATTTAAAAAAATAAAAATAAGACTATCAAAATTAAACACCCACACTGAAGATGATGCCATTCAGGAATAGCAACTTATTCTTTTTTTTTTAAAAATATGTTCTAGTCAGTGCTAGGACACAATTGTTACACCCCTTTTAAGCTAAGTGTAACAGATTTCCAGTTGTTATGGACAACTATAAGATGACATTAGTCAGTGGGCAGTATCTATAAAATGGCCAATTTACTTTGAAGGTCCCTGGAGTCACAATCACAAAATGCTAACCTTATTGTGACTGATATCTGAGCATGTCAGCTCACGACTTTTCTACTGGAATTGGTGTATGTACTTTGCCTTGTAAAAATGTATAATGCTATTACTGAACAGTTACTGTAATATAGAAGTTTAATATTAAGGTCAAGCTGTAAAATTCAAGAGGTCATTTATTCTTGTATGTGACAAACTAAAAAGTAAATTTGCTTTTGACTGCAGAACACTGCTTTTTCAAAATAGTTGCAGTTTTACTTGTAGTGTTCAGTCATTACATTTAAAGATAAATACACATGATCCCTGTAACGCAACTTTCCAGCATGTCAGGAACTTCCAAGCACCAGTGCTGATACCCTGTCAACAGCCATGCGTGCTATTTTTTTTTCTTCTTGCTGTGAGTGAGAGGCCTGAAGATTTCCTGCAGGTTTCGTAAGATGCCTCTGTTGTAGAAGCTTCTGGTAATCCCAGCCTGGGGGGGGCAGGGAGATCCTGGGCTGGCCTGGCAATGCTGGCATCCCCGTGCTCTGCCTTTGTACCACTCGTTGGACGTTTGGTTGATTAAGGCCAAGTACAGGTGGAACAGGGTGTATCCAGCCAACAGCATGAAGACGAAGACGAGAAAACCCAGCATGAAGATGATCCTGGGAAACGTCAGGAAGAGATGCTGGGAAAGAGGCAAGAGGCCAGTCAATGTGCAAATATAGGAACTCAGATAAACTGCTGTATGATTTTGGCCTTGACTGGGAACAGTAATTAGCAGTTTGCTACAGTAGTGCTTGTGGTTATTCTCAAAATAATCAAACATTTATTAATGAACCTTATTGTTTTTCAACTATTTTAATACATCTTTGTCCCAGTGGAAAACTGCCAATTATGGTCCACAATTTCAAATTATACTATTAAGCCTCAAAAGTTCCTGAACAGCATGGATCAGAAAACAAAACCTTGGTGCCGTTCCATTTACAGTGAATTATGCACAACTTGTATTCTGCACTATATTCTGAACTTATACTTGGCATAAAGGATGCCAGATAAATTATGGCATTTATAGTTAGTTATGATTTCATCCGGTTCTAAAACGATAAGCAGGACTTGAGTATAGTCCTATAGCCAACATAACTGCAGCACTAGAGATAACAGAAATAAAATACTTTATGTGCCATCTGTGCAGGTGGACTGGAATTCTTTAGTTTCTGCACATCCTATCTTGCTCTCTTTAAAGAAACATGCATATAGGTAAAATCGAAGCTTGTGGTCCGACTTCAGGGTCAGCCATGCGTCTGGTGACCCTGGAACATTTCAGGAGGTTAAGGGTCCAATGCAGATGTGACTAGTCCGCCACCTACAGGATTTGAACCATCGGCCTTCCGATCAGTGGCACAGAGGCCTAACCCACCAAGTCGCACACTGCCCCCATAAAATACTTAAAAACCATTAAAAACATAACATTCTCTTTTCTTGTAGTTTTTAGATCTGTGGCCACAGGTACCATGTGCATCACCGCATGGATACACACTTACCTGAACAATGAAAAGGGGCCCAGCGGGCTGCTGCTGTCCGTCCTGGTCAATATAGTGGGCGTGCAGGAGGCCTGACTGCAGCACGACGTGGAACAGCATGTCCGACGTCAGCACTGCTATGTCCGCCGCCACGGCACACACCAGCAGCAGGTACGCCAAGAAGTATCTGCTGTTCTGGGCCCCGATACAGTTGTTCACCCACACGCAATGGTGGTCAAATCGTTGCACGCATCTATTGCACACCCCTGTGTCAAATAAATAAATATTAGCTATACATTTGTATATAAATAGAATATATACAGCCACAGAAAAAATAACAGACCATTCTATATCTGCCTTTCTAAATCCTGGTTTAATCCTGGTTCTGCTGGCAGGAGGCTACACTGAGCAGCAGGTTGTTTGCAGGTTCAGAATTTCTAAAGATAGCAGTGCACAAGAACAAGGTGAAGCAGCAGACACTGGGATCGACCAAAAACCAGCCAGCTAAAGGGCAGAAGTGACTTTCTAATGCCAGAGATGACTATCAATTTATCTGATAGTTTCTCATGAATCGTAGGATGACATCAAGTGACCTTCAAAATGAATGGGAATCATCAAGTGCAAGTGTGAAGTGCACTGCTAGAATAGTTTGTATCAGGGTCCTAGAAGCAGGACTGAAGTCACATAAAGCAAGGAAGAAGCCCTTCATGAATGAGAAACAGAAAATCAGGCTGCAGTTTGCAAAAAAGCATGTATTATTCACAGATGCACACCCATAATTTGGGAAATGAGTGAGGAAAAAAAAAGTGCTGTGGTCTCAATTTTTTCCGCAGCTGATTTCTCACACACACACACACACACAATGTAAAACTATAAATGACCAAGATGCAGTTGAAATGTTACCTAGCTTCAATTCAAGTAAAGCTACGGTCTTCCATGAGCAATTAGCAGAGACATATGGGCTTACTGCAGTGTTTTGACCTGGCAGGTTTTACCAGGAGGCAAGTCGGACAAGTGACAGCTGGATGGAAGAGTCTCCTGTCATACTGATACACCTGAACCTGGGCAGAATGGTTCTCCTTTGTGATTGTACCTGCAAAACACACATTAAGTCTATACAGATTACTTCCAAACTGGGTGAAAATAATAGGGTATTGTCAGCATTATGAAGAAGCTTACTTACCGGGGTCTTTGCAACAGCACTGGTAGAAGTAGTAGGATTTTACAGCAAGTAACACATAAGGCACACATAGGCTAGGAAGGCTGCTATCCATCTCCCTGCAGAACCCAAAGACTTCATAGCTGAACTCTGCAAACACAGCTGCCTCCAAGAACAGCTGCAGACAGACGAACAATCTGTTCCTGCAAGTACATGCATGATATTTTAATTAGTCCTGAGTGTTAAATCAAAAAAGATGTGCACAAAATAAATGTGTCAAATATATATTTTGTCAGTCAGCATAGTGATGTATCTGTTATATATATATAAAAACACGCCTTCGTAGTCATTCACATTCTAGGGTTATCCACAGTTAAGGAAGGTAGCCCCTGGTTGCAAGCTTACCTCTGATGAAAGACTCGGTGCTGAGCCTTATAAAAGATCCTTTGAAGCCGCAGAGGAGTCCAGGCTGAAATTTTCTATACAACAAGAAGACATAACAGATGGACATGATTCAGAATAATCAGGACAGACAACAAGTCATTTATAGACAAAAATATTGTACATTTGGTGGCACTTAGTAGTCTTCTTGAGAATTAGATGGCTTGTATCATAGCAGAAACCTCATGCATCTTTGTTATTTAAAGATTGGGGAATTCGGAGAACGTTCTTCAAAAAGTGGAAATGCAGAAGGAAGCAAAATATTCAAACAAATAACTAGCAGTAAATATGCGTGTTAGTATCCGGGGCGACCTGCGGGACACCGGCGCTTGCCGGCGATACTCACTCACCTCAGAGGCAAAGCCGAGAAATCTTTCGAAAGGAGTTTGTCGATTGCTGGAGCATTTACACACGAGAGCGATGCAGCTCAATATGAACAGCACATAGATCGCAAACAGCAAGAGGAAATCCATCTGCTGAGAACGAAAATGAGTTCTTATTAAAGTATCTGCAGCAATGAAGAAAGAAATCTTACCCGTATTTGTTAGCCAGTTACATGACTTACGCCACGGACTACACCGAATAAGTTTAAAGCTCTTCTAATTTCGTTGTATTGAATGCTGGTAAAACTTACACACAAAGCTATGCAGTAATATGACAAAACGCGAGAAGTGTTGCTTAAAGTGTCAATCAAAGAATCGACTAAACACAAGGAACTCTTCTTATTGTTGTCGTACTAACCTTTTCCGCCGGTTTTAAAATTACATCTCTTCGTGTAACTCCAGACCGGTTTAGAGAAAAGTTGCTCGGCCGCCTGTAATTCCCAACCCCACCATTTCCTGCTTCCTGTACTGGAGCACTGGCATCGTTTCATGGGGTTTAACGCGGACGGGATGTTCGCTGCTCTTCCAGTGTCCGTTTATCGTTTTGCTTTGCAAACCTCTCATCAGCAGCGTGCAGCCACCGATCTTCGTGCCTTTACTGACATCTCTCTTGTAAATGCAACCGAGAACTCAAATGCTAGGCTATTCGGTTTTATTCTACATACATTATATATAACCGCCTAACTTATGAACCCACTACCATTACAACTGGAAAAAATAATATGTTTCAAGCACCAACATTACAACGACTAACACAACTCTTAGTTTGATCCAGAAGCACAATTACACTGGCCGATTACTTCCGGGTTTCCCTCGTGTCCGTATCGATGTCTATTAAACAAAGTTTAAAGTAAGATGTTAATTCAAGGGCATTGCTGAAACACGAAAGACCCTTGCCGTTCAGCCGTAGTGCATTATTAAATTCAGCAGAAGACGGAATATTAATTGTAGAATCACCCCGAAAGCAATACTTAGTTATCGCGAGGGAAATACTGGTGAAAAATTCAATGAAAGATACATCTATACAGGGCTGCCAACTCTCACGCGTCTGGCGTGACACTCACGCTTTCAGACTCTCAATCTCGCGCAAGAAATCTTACGGCAAATTTATATTATTACATTATAAACCTGAAATTAGCTGCATCAAGCGTTGGAGTAGTTTGCAAACCCTACAGACTATTTACAACGTAATGAAACTGTCACAAATGCGTGCGGATTTGTCTGGAATCGAAAATGTCACGCCAGCCAGCTGACCAAAGTTGTCAGCCCTGTCTATAAATATGTGAAGCCCCATTAAATGAAATCAGGGTTGCCAACTTTGATCAGCTGGTTACAGTGACGACTTTGCACACACATGCACACTCATTTACATGTATGTGTCAGTTTTATTACCATGTAAATAGTCTGTAGTGTTTCCAAACTACCTCAACACTTTAGATGTAGGTAATTTTAGGTTTGTAATGGAGTAATATAGATTTGCCATAAGTGATACTCAGTTCCTTCAAAGGGGGACAGTTTCGATCATTCAGGCTAAAGGGGCAGGTGCCCAGGTACCCTCATCCACCCTCCCTCTACCTCTCTGGTGTTCTTGTGTGGTCTCTATGTTCCCTGAGTTTCCTCTCACAGTCCAAAGACATGCTTTCCTTATACGCCTCGCTCTCATGTGCGCTATGCTCCTTAAGATAAGCTCCACCATTTGAACTGATGACCTTCTGAATGCAGTCCTATCCCACTGAGTCACAGATTGACCTAAGTATACCAGGAGAAGCAAAGCAGTGTGGGATATCTGGAGGTGTCTTCTCTTGAAACACACTCATTGTCAGGCGGCTAAGAGCCATTCTACAAAGGTTAGGGATACCATTCTGTCTAAACAGAACTACATTAGCGACCTTTTAGATAAAGACTGTGCTAAACACTAAGTTTGTCTACTATGCATCTTTTTACTGTTTACTGTTTTACTACTTATGCTATTTAAAACTTTTATTTTTACTGAAATTATGTGTCAAGTGTTATTTTACAGTGCAATATTTGAAGTACAATGAGCCCAAGAATTTTATTAATAGTAACAATGCATCATTACCTGTATATGACAATAAAACTTAACTTGAAACTTGATTACATGAAAAAATGACATTTTCTATACAATGAGTATCTGGTCGGCAGCACCCCCCCCCCCCCCCCCCCCCCCCCCCC
>JAODJW010000094.1:16172541-16186698 GCA_026777045.1 Hyperopisus bebe
GCCCCCCCCCCCCCCCCCCCCCCCCAGAGCATTGCTGCCTTTGTTATTCACTGGGCATCATGTGAAACCTGGTGCAGGCTCAGGTTGCTGTTCCTGCATCCCCCCCAATCGATTCTCATGTTACGGGGGGGTGGGGGGGTTGATGTGTGGGCAGCCTGGGTGAGAGGCATGGAGTTCAGTCGGTTGTGGCCCAGCTCAGGAGCTCTCAGGTGCTTCTGCTCCATGTTTGACTTCCTGCTCAACGTTTGAAGCTTCATTTTAGTCCTGCTTGGCAAAAGGTAGGACTTCATATTCTACTGTACGTCTGAATTAAGGTTAAAGCTGTGAAGCGGCAGCAGATTTCTTGAGTTCCAGAACAGAACTTGAACTGTCATTGTTTGTTGTGATAACTGTTGCATTCTCTGATAAACTAGTCCTGTTCTCATTTGTTGTTCTGATGTATTTTTAAAATGAATATACCAAGAACATAAAGTGAAAAATTCCAAGTATTTATACTGTATAATGGTTTTAATGATAGATAAATGAAGGAATGCGTATAGGGTAAGCTGTGTTTTCCATAGTCACTGCTTAACTGCACATCTTTACATCTTCGGATCTAACTATACGGTGTGTGTTTATAGCGTAACGTTATTGATGCGGCTGCTGCCCATCTGCTTTCCTACCTGTCCACAGTTCACCATGTACTGGCAGTGGATCCTGTAAATGAAACGTTAGCACAGGTGTTAATCAACCAATATGTTATTTATGCCACTTCAATTTTTATTTACAAGTAGCAATCTTTCTTGATTATTGATTTTAATTTCCTTCTTTAAAAATCAAGATATAATATACTGCTGCAATTTTAAGTAAAGAAAATTACTTTGATATGCTACTTCAATTAAAACACATTTTTCCCCCTACCTTGGATTCAAATTTGACAAGTTGAGTGGTCTTTTTGGGTGACATGTAAGATGAGAATTTTAGCAAGGAACAGAGTCTGTTTGGAGATACAAGCAGTTCTGCTAAATTATTCAGCTCTCCCTGCCAAAGTCATCATGGCCTAAGTTCAGTGAATCACACTTCTAATTGCTAACAGAGACAGCATTTGTTTAATGGTGTCTTTTTTGTTTGTTTTTTTTCCTTCATTTGATGAGTAATCATGAAGTTCAGGGCTGAAGATGCCAAGTCTAATCAAATCACAATGTGGCATTTTGATAAGGAAGATATTCATAATATGTCATCAGGTCTTTTCATTTCTAAACTTTTTTTTTGCTTTCTGTGTGCCATTTTCACAGATTATATTTAGTTTGTCATTTACATTTTAGTTATGTACCATGTTCCTTAATGTACGTTTCATTTTAGTATCACCTATATGTCATATGACAGGGGTAATATCACAGAACAGAAACAGCTACACTTTATAATAAAAGTTCCATTATGTATTTGCATTTTTTTTATTCCCTTGACGCTCTATATCCTGTGAGGATATAGAGTGAGGAGCATGGCCCACATGGGAGGAAGATAAAGTATTCAAGAACAATCAAGGTGAATATTGTCTAGTGGCCCTATTAAACCCAATGGCTGCAATCAGTCATTTCATTTGATGTCTACTGCTCTTTCCGCTTGCTGCACTGCTTGGTGAGCCTGAGGGGTTAGGGCTGTAGATCCACCACACCGATATGAGGACGCGTGTCTGCCGGGCCGTGAGGTGGATCTTCACGTGTTTCGTTTAATCCTGCTAATCCAGAGCAGGGGCTTAAGCAGCCTTGCGGCTCTACAGCCGTGCGTTGTGGGTCCCAGGTTTGCTGTGTTGTTTCTGGGCCAGATCCTATCCCTCTGAGAGGTACGGCGCTATAAGAGAGGAAGCAGAAAGGATAGGGAGAGAGATAGAATGTGGACGGGGAGGGGGAGTATTTATAGAAAAATGGGTCTTCGGAGTACCATTCCACAAGAAAACTATTAAGAGAGAAAACCCTGCCAGTGTGTCCTAGTTTGACGACACAAACTCTGATGACAGCACATTTGCTGAATTTCAGTAGCGATGCACAGCCTACGGATGTTAGCCACAGTCTTCTTGACGTCTTTTTTAGTTTTCTCATTTTGGACGGGAGATATTTATCTGAACTGCCTGTTTTGATGTGAAACCTTTTAAGAGCTGGGATCTTTTTCGCCCGAGCGAGGCCGTGGTCTGCAGGGGTTTCCGCCATCATGGTATAGAGGAGACGGATATGGGGCATCTGCTTGCTTGATACCTTTCAAGCCTAAAACAGGAGCCTCAGAGAAGCAAAGCAAAATGAAGAAGTTTTTGCAAAATCGGAAAGGGAGACACTCTCTCCGCCAGAGCAAGTCTGGCTCTCGCTATGCATCTAAAGATTTCTGTAAGTCAGTTTGTTGTGGCTCCTCTTTCTTCATCGAGAGGAGAGACGTACAAATCCTTTTAACCCTTTGGGTCCAGTACAATTTTTTTTTTGTGTTGAAATGTATATAGACAATGCAATTACCAATATGAAAACAATATGAATGGCATTTGTCAATCAGGCATTTCAGACTATATTTTTCTATATATAAGAAATGCAAATCTTGTTTATGTGTATTATCATTTTATAAATCAACATTTTCCAGTATCCAATCTGTATTAATCCAGTACTTGCTTTGATACAATTTCTCCTACTACCTAAATGTAGCAAATAAAACCAATAATTCATATGTATGAAAACATCTGGCTCATATATTCACTGTGAGTAAAGCTGTAGTTTTCTCTGTAATTCTGCTGTGCTGCTTGAGAGTTAGATTAACCATCTCTAAATATTAGGTTAGAAATTGTGTACTTACAGTGATACTAAAAAAATCATTCATATTTACACATGATTTTGAAATACGTGAATGTGTTTGTGACTATCTGAGTCTGTGTTTATGCTGTGCTTTGGATAACATTAATAGATAATTCAATTCGTAATTAATACTTTGATCTATCCATTCATCGTCTGATCCAGGAAAGGTTCACAGGGACTTCAGAATTAATGTGTGCTGTAATGTGCACTCAGGAAGCCTTCAGGAAATGGGAAAAAATAAAGGATTACGGGATATTCTGTTATCTGATGAACGTGACAAACCACATTTCAGCTTGAAGTGATTTTCCTTGATTTTATATGTAACATCTTAAGTTCCAGCTGCCTCACATTAGCTAATCAAACAAGCAATTTATATGTATTTTTTTAGCAGATACATTCATCCAAAGTGACGTACATTTTTGAGAAAGCAGGACCAGTCCCTGGAACAGCTAGGGGCTAAAGGTCTTACTCAAGGGCCCAGTGGTGAAATCACTCTGGCGACCCTGGGATCTAAACCAGTGACCCCCCCAGTCTGCGGCAGCCTCACCCGCTGAGCCCCCCCATTTAAAGATGTTTTGTTATATATTTTTAAACCGATTAAATAATCTTCTCTGTCCCTCTGAATGGGTGTGTTGTTTGTGTGTATTCTCCTTATATGCAATTATGTGTTATGTGTCAGCACACAGCTGTTTTGCTAGATATAATGAGATGTGTGTGGTTCTTTTGTATTGCCATTTTTACAGGTAAATGTTACATTGTTTAAACTAGTTTTCTTGTCCTCTTGCCTGTGAAGTCCTGACAATGCCAGCCTCCAATCAGGGCTGGCCTGAGGACTTTGGCTTCCGCCTGGGGGGCAATGGGCCCAGCTACATCCTGTCTGTGGAGGAGGGGAGCAGCGCACACCTCGCTGGGCTGCAGCCAGGCGATCAGGTCCTGGAGATCGAAGGGCAGAATGTGTCCACTCTCGGCACGCAGGCCCTGATTGCCCTGGCCCAGGCCCAGAAGAACATCCCTCCCAGCATTGGCGTGGTGTCACGCATACAGCAGGTCAGAACTGACTTTGCAGCAGCAGTGATGTCTCTCTCACTCACACTGTGTGTGTGAGCTAAAACTCAGTCAACAGTTCATCATCTCATGCAGTCATACTTCATAAAACCATACTGCTTCTCCAGTGCAATTAAAATTCTTGCACAAATTACACCAAAAGCAGTAGAAACATGATTTATAGAACACTAGATAATAATTCTTAGCAGAAACAATGTGTCACAGTAACTATTCCTATACCATCTGCTACTAGAATATGAAAATGAGCAAATTAAGACATCTTCAGAGAGCATGGCGTTACTATATTAGTGTCCAAGTTTAATTAAGTCAGTTTCTGAAGCTTTGTTTTCCCAGATAAATAACTTAATTTCTTTGACTTACAGATAGACATCACCCCAGGCCCTGATGGTCGTTTTGGCTTCACTATCGTTGGTGACTGCCCCCTGCTGGTGGAGGACTGCTCCCCAAACTCCCCAGCTGGGCGCAGTGGACTGAGAGCAGGAGATTATGTCATGGAGGTCAATGGGATTCCTGTGCGGCAACACGAGACGGCCGCAGCCATGATCAAGGCGTCGCAGGGCCGCACGCTGCGGCTGGGCGTGCTGTGCATGGCCAACCAGCAGGGCCGCGCTGGTGGAAGCATTAAAGAGTTCCACCAGGGCGGTGACGGCCTGAGGCAGGACCGGAAACACAAAGCCATTGAGTTTAACAAGAAGGTGAGCCTTGATTTGGTCTGGTGTGGTCAGGGGTGGCCTTGAGCTTCAAATGAAAACCCCATGGGACTGATGTCATCAGGGTCCATCCCCATCAATAACTTAGGGAGGGCTTACAGAAGATACAGTCCAACTAACACATCCACCCCATTTCTGATGACTTCTCATTCATTTAACATTCATGCTTCTGGTCTGAATGTTGACTAGTATCCTGGTTCCCTTTAGCATCAACATTTCCCTTGTAAATATTACACAGATCGGTTTATGTGGTGAAAATGTTGATGCTGATGTTGCTGCTATTTATGGGCTAAGGAGTGTCCTTGTGCATGTTACAGATTGAGCAGGTCCTGGGAGATGAGCCCGAGGTGAAGAATAGGCTGTTCTCAGTGCTGAAGCAGTACGCCACCGAGAGGAAGGTGGAATATTTGGCCGCCATTCTACCAGACATTCTGACCACTGACGAGCACCGTCAACTCATTGGCAATATCAGGTAATCACAGAGATGATTACAAAGGTCTTTGCTTGTGTTTTGTGGGGGGCGTGTCTATTGTGGTCCAGATGCATGTGACACGCTGGTGTTCTGAACCACCCATCATCAAAAACTCCATGATATGTATTGATGTCCTATATTAGTGTATAATATTCACATGCTGGCAACTATATGGTGGCTCAGCGGGTGGCGCTGTTGCCTCAAACCACCACGGATAGGGGCTTGGACCCTACCACTGCTCTGTGCTTTTGGAGTTCCCAAATAGCTACCTGTGGGCACTCCAGTAAGGTGAACTGACATCTCTAAAGTGTGTCCTTCTGAAGTCTACAGGGTGTCCCTCACCATGTGCGCTAAGCTTCCAGGAATGGGCTCTAGGCCAGACTAACCTGTGCTGGATAGGCAGTTGGAAGATGGACTATTCTCAAGAAAACATTTATATTTTTAAAAATGCGGAATAGATTTTGTTTCAGTCTCTGGATCTACCTTTTTATGGTGGGCGTTATCGCCCGCTAACAGCTAAAGGTCTGCCTCGTCATGGGTTGGATAAAGGTGACTGGTGTATCTAGAATGTCACACGCAGTGTGTCACCACTGAGAAGTGACAAGCTGGAGTGACAGTGTGCTTTTGCCATAGCATTTCTTTGCTGTTCAGGTCATTTGTGTTAAGCAATACAATGGATTAAGGATATGATCATTTCTGGATATATTTTACCTTACTGGGCGGCACAGTGTCTCACATCTCCAGGGCTGGGGGTTCAAATCCAGCCTCTGTTCTGTACGTGTGGAGTTTGCACCCCGTGTCATGCAGGTTTCTTTTGGGCTCTCCGGTTTCCTCTTGAGGTCCAAAGACATGCAGTCAGGCTAACCTGCACCTCTCATGTGTGTATTTACTTTGAAATAGCCATCATCCCACCCAGGATGTAACCCAGCCTTATGCCCTTGCTACTTGGGATAGACTCCCCATGACCCTGACTAGGATAAGCAATTAGAAGATGGATAGATGGATGAATGGATGGATTTTACATTTCAAATGACCTTGTAGGCCACCCTTTAAGAACTATACATAATAATGATTGCATATCAGTTCATAGGGATATTAAAAATTATTTTGGAAAATTATTCCTGAATGCATAAATTCATGAGCTATGAGTTAATGCTGGTAAAGTCAAGAATGCTTTTGTTGCACTATGTGAATAAACGTCAAAAGCACATGCACATGCATTACTGCGGGGTACAAGAAAGACGAGACAGATATCTGGGGGATATGCCATTTGAGAGTTAATTATGTCCTACAAGACCTTTAAAAACCCTGAGCATATTGTAAAGGAGACATGAGAACCTACAGCATATCAGTCTAATGTAGGTAGACTCCATCTGGAGCAGCAGGAACGTGAGGAGTGGGGGATGGAACTGGGATCTGCAGCTAATCCAGGAGCCTTTCCATTAAGGAGGGAAATTAGGGCGACTACTCTCCGTGGTCTTTGTAATTACTGCTGTGCACTAGTTATGAGTGAGCGGGAGTCTTTTTCAGCATTGTACCCTGTGACCGGCAAAACTCACAACAGATGGCGGTGTTAGGTTTGAGTTCAACAAGTTCATGAGCAAATGAAGACAAAAAAGCCACACGTGTGGAAAATAAGGAGCCGCACATGCAGATGAAAGGCACATGAAAGGGATACATCCTCCTGGGACCAGATTTAATCATCTGTGTTTTGGTATAATTCATTAGAAAGAGTTTGTTCATACAATTCTTTATACGTAATTCCCACATCAAATTTCCATCTACATAAATGCATAAAATGAAGTCACTTTGGGAACATGTCAGCAAATCAATGAAAGTAATTAATTAAATCCTGGGTGGGGGGGGGGGGATGGGCTAGAGTTGGGGGTGAAGAAATGCAGGTCCTCTGGGAAAAATGTACTGAAGTCTGCAATTCAGATTCACAGTAGAATTTTATGAACATGCTTAAATGACACAGAATATGGTGTCATGAATACTTGGTGAGTCTGTACTTTGTCACTTTGCATATCAGTCATGCATTGTCCCTCCTGTATTGGCAAAGTATGCTGTTTAACAGTATGACCTTGAGGTGGCACTGAATCCTTTTGTACGTAAGTGTCAGACTACACATCCAAACTGGGGGGGGTGGTCTGGGGATGAGTTTATTCACTCAATTCATCTTGTCCGAACACCCAGTCATTATGTAACATTAGGTTTTCTTTTCTCTGGCCCCCAGTATGTCGCCCTCTCAGACAGAGGTGATCCAGTATCCATGATGGTTTCCTCTCTCTGTATTGTCCCCATACTCTTATTTTACTTCCATCCCGCTGCTGCCATCTCCTCAAATAAAGTCCCTTCATCTAGACTTCATGTCACTGTTCTATTCAAGGGCAAATTTTACGACGTCCTTCAATCAGGAGGAGTCTGCAGTATCCTAAAAATATTCAGTCACCCGGGGCAGTAAGTGTTACCATGATGTAGCTGGAATATTGGCTGGGATGGATTAGTCACGTAAAAAGATGAATGTCAGCCGCACGTCCAGTGTTGCTCTATGTCAGTGGTTTTTTCATTCTTCAAGATATAACAAGTTTAGAAATTGATTGGATTTATTATAAGATGCTATGATGGGCCTGTTATGTGTTAAGTTTAAGGTATGTGACAAATATATAAAGGGGTGAGGCATGTGCTTATTCATTTATATTGCACTTTGTCTTTGATATTGTGCTTTATGTTTGATATGTGTCAACTGTGCCCAGAAAGAACATGTAGAGTAAGATTTTCATTGTATGGTGTAACTGAATGTTTTACCATGCACATGACAAAAAACTTCTTAACTTAGCTCTTAAATATATAACTTAAACTTCACATAAATGTATATGAAAAATACACACTGTACTGGATTTCACTGGTTGGTGAATCATTGTCATCGTCAAATGTAATAACTATGAAGTATAATACTGCATATGAAAGCTTTCAGCAAGCATTGGCTTTGAGTAAGGCTAATATTTACCTGTGTGTTCTGTCTAATACTGCTTAAAATAAGCTCCACGTTAACCTATGTGTATCAATCCCACACATTTTTTTCCATACAGCAACAGCATATGGATCAGTGCTCTGAATCTTAATCTAATAATTTCCATCCATGCAAGCGTACATTGATTTACACGTGATGTAACCTTGCACATTAAAAGTCCCATTACATCATTAATAGCACAAACTGACTGTAAGGACACGTGTGGCTGCATTTTACTCCTTTGTCACTGCAGGAAGTGTTGTGACTGAGACTTGGGATTTCATAAGGGAATTGTGACCCCCTTTAAAACTCCTCTTCAGGTAGCCATTATGCCTACCAGCATGAGGGCTGACATGCACCAGAAACCTAGTTCTAGTTAAGAAATGCAAGGTCAGGCATGTGGGTCATGAAGACAACCGCCCAATCATGTTGCAGCATGAAGCCCCTCCATGTTTTCTCACATTTAATGTGCCACCAGTGTGAACTTACAGAAACATACTTTTGATGAGTTATTAACGGAATACTGAGCTCTCAAAAACCCAATTAGGATATAATGTAGACAGCCGATCTATACATACTGTCTCAGTTTCTTCTTACTTATTTCATATGTTGCTGCTAATTAAGTTAAAAAAAGTGAAGTTTTGGGGTGAATAAATTGAAGAAACTATTATTAGCATTTCTGTTTGTCATAATACAATGCAAATTACTAGAATAATGACACTGATCCTGAAATTCTGACACCTCTCACCCCCATTAAATTTTGGCTTCTGATACCCTTCTGATCCCAGGGCAGGGGTGTTGTTAGAGATTTGGCCCCCATGCATATCATATTGGGCTCCCAACCCAGACCAATCCAATTATGTGCCAAATTTCTTTAGGGCCCCTGTCACTCAGGGGTCCTTGGAATCGTTTTAAATGTCCCCCCCTTTACAGCACCCCTGTCCTGGGATGACCTTTAATTAATTAGCTGTGCAGATACTTATGTATGAAGATATCAACTGTATCAAGTAGGAATAAATGAAAAGAAAGCTATAAATGAAAATGACTGAAAGTTACTGAAAATTGTATCAGTTGATGTTTGCGTATCAGACCATGTTATTGTTGATGGAATGGAAAATATCTCAAAAACTGAAAAATATCTGAAAGCAATAACATTACAGAACCATGTGATGCAGGGATGGGAGGCTGGTGTGGGGAGTTTATAATAAGGGCTTTGGAGGAGAGAGAGGCAGGGAAGACAGTACAAGCGTTAAAACACAAAACTGAACATGGTCTGGTCTGGGGTGAAACAGTGGTAAAGCCACTGTAGGTGAACAAAGAACTTTTGACCTGAAATCCACACCCAGCCCTGACTAAACACTTAATTACAATTATACTATTACATTATCTTTTGCGATATCATAACTATAATATATACTACAAAATTAATATAAAACTACTCCCATACAGAGAAATACAGTCTTGAACATAAAATGTCTAAAATGTATCAGATGGCTAGTCATTGCTGCTATGACATCCATTAATCCAGGGGTCTCCAACTTCGATCCTGGAGAGCTACTATCCAGTGGATTTTCTATCCTACCTGGCTTCTGATGAGCCACACCTGTTCCTGGTATGTTCCTGAGAACAGATGTGGCTCAGCAGAAGCCAGATAAGATAGAAAACCTACTGGATAGTAGCTCTCCAGGACCAGAGTTGGAAACTCCTATATTAATGCATCCATCATTCTTCCAACCGCTCATCCAGTACAGGGTCATAAAGTCAATCCGAGGCAGCACAGCACAAGGCCAGTAACACCCTTGATGTCATGCCAGTCAATTGTAGGGCACATTTAGAATATAAAATGATTCATAAAATAACAATTACAATCCATGCATCTTAAATTCTATTGATATGCTTATGGTCAATATAGTGATGCAATTTAACCCTTGACTGGTTATACATACAATGTCCACAATGTCCCCTTTTCCAACTGACATCCCAAATATTCTCAATGGATTTTCCCATTCTATTTTAGACAACCTACTTCTTATGAAAAAGAAAACCAGAGATTGGATTTTGCACATTAGTTGTAGAAAATGGGCATCAACTTAAGAAGTACTAGTGAAGTCAGCACTTAAATATAAATAAATTAATTGCATCAATAAGCAAAAGTTATTAAAACATTGTCAGATATATTATATTAGAAAGATTAATAACTTTTAGTTTTCTAAATCAATGGTTTGAAATACATTTATTAAAAACAATAAAAAGTTGCACACAAAACTTACATTTAAAATGAGCAATTAACCATGGATATACTTTAAAAAATAAATAAATAACTGTAGGTGACCGATCGGCTTGTCATCTGGACAAGCAGCTTCATTCAGGTTTGCAAACCTGACATATATGTCTATGTTACAAAGTAACACACTGGAGCTTCCGATCATTTAAATGTACTCTTCTAGTTTCCATGGAGACCAGCCTTAACGTTTTTTTTTTTTTTTTTGCCGGCCTATTCCTCATATGTGTGTGGACCAGACTCGCATGAACATTTGTTCCTTGTTAATATCAGGGTCTCACAAAAAAAAAAAAAGTTTGAACAAAATAGCTGTAGGCAGTGGCCATTCCAAAAAAGCCTACAAAAACAAATGACATATTATACGTAAGGCCCTGACCTGTGAAGGTTGGTGCCCCACCCTGGGTTATTCGCTGCCTTGTGCCTGTTGCTTCCGGGATTGCCCCCAGACCCCCACGGCCTTGCATGGGACAAGCAGGTATAGAAGATTGATTGATGGGACTTAGGCGTTTTCCCCATCGTCGTAGATTTCTTAAAATAACACTTTGCTATTCACAATTTTTCTCTTTTTTTCTCATTTTTGTAAAAGCGTTGACTAATGAAATTAGCTGATGTTTTATCCAGATGTAAGGTGAGCCCCTGCGCATTATTCATCATTCTAATTTATCACTAGAACAACCGATACTGTAAGGCTGAATCTTTGGTAGTCATAGTTACTGCTTTATTTTAAAAAAGCCGCTTCTTTTACTTCAAATACAAGAACCACAGTATAATTACGGAACATTCCGATCTTAGAGTCAAGAAAACATGGGGTACATGGTTTGAACTTCTGCTTTGGTTTATTTTCGTTTAAGTCATGACATTACTAAGTAGTAAGAATAGATTCAAATTTTACAGGTTTTCTTACAAGGACGGTATTGAAAGAAGCATTTCAAGAAAATTAACAGTATGACATGTTGTACACAGGCAGTCACTACAGCACTCTACTGTACTTCATTGTGTTGTGCGGGTGTCCAAAAGCGAGGCATCAAAAAAAAAAAAATCACAGCAAAGGATGAAAATGATTCAATGACCACTTATCACTGTAAAACAAAAATCATAAACAAGCTCTAGAACTTAAAAAAGAATAACTGCTATGTGAGGCGTTTATTTGGAAGCTGGCCACAGAGTCATAACACAAAAGCACAGTGTGTCCTCACCATGGAAAACCGTTCATTATGTAGAGATGTCTTTCAGATTGTTCTAGAGCCTCACATATTTTCTTGAATAAATAACTAAATAATGATCTTGCTTAGAGTGAGTCATGCTTCAAGTAGAAGTGGTTTGTAATATATGTGTGGGCCCTTCAACAGGAAAGCAGTTCTGCAGAAAGACAGCCTTGTATTAACTGCATCAGCATGAACTTGAATGCATGCAGCAAGTTTGCTCCATTTTTACACATAGCCACATACGTAACAAGGTCGAGTGAATCTATAGAAGGAAGTGAAGAGGTGTTCTGTAGGTGTCGTGATGTTCTCTTCATTGTTCTTATTCTGCTTGTGCATAGGCAAAATAGATTTAATGTATTCTGTTGCGTCACAAATCCAAGCTATGCCTTTGGGAAGTGCTTCCTTAAACAATACTGCGTTACCCATGAAAACTTTATCAATAGGTCAGAATGCAGTCTTTTCCCTCGAAACGCCGGGTGTTAGCACTTATGGCTCTCCTTCGTTAGAGGGAAGTGATGGTTCGCTTTACAGCTGTACCACTATGCACCTCGGAAGTGGAGGGCCCGCCGACTGCGTCTAAATGTATAGAAGTATCTCTAATGAGAATTTACCGCACTAAGGGCGGGAGCGAGAATGCGAGAGCGGGTGAGAGAGAGAGAGAGAGAGAGAGAGAGAGAGAGAGAGAGAGAGAGATTCATCTCATCTCCAGGGGTGGCTGTGTACTACTGTACTCCCTCCCACATTCGTGCTGTGGCCGCTCTCTGTGCATCACACCCGCTGGTTCGACTGAACGCACACACTTCAGAATCGGCATTGGGACCTGCTAGTTTCACAGAGATTTCCCTCTCCCCCCCTTTTTTCCCATATCAGCATTTGTGGATTACGGATTAAAAAAGACTAGGACTGATCAATGGTGTACACTGCTTACTGATTTGCATTCACTTTTTCCCCATTTGCGGAACATAAATTTAATAAAATATATATATTTTAAAATAGCTGAATATTCATTAAGTAATTTCATCAGGTTATTATCGATTAATTAATTTATTTGGCACTTCAGCCACCTTAACGCACAGTAACACTTGTCTGCCAGTGCCTATATCTAGTTTGTTCCTCTTTTCCACCTTCTTTAGTTCTCCCTGGATGAAAAGTGTGCCATTATGAGCTCAGGTGCTTGGCACACAGTCAGACGGCAGGAGGACTCCTGATGGTCCGGGGGGTGCTTCGCTGAGGGGCGAATGGACGGCTCCCGCTGCGGTTCTGACGTGCGCCTCCTTGTGTGATGTTTGCCAGGATCTTCATTCCCAAGAAGCACCGGCAGCGCTTCGACGAGGTCGTCTCTCAAAGCCTGGCCAACCGGCTGTACCGCAGGAAGAGCATAAATGACTCGGCGCAGAACCGGCTGCACCGCAGCCGCAGCGAGGACCACCCTGAGCGCCTGCAGGTGTCCACCAGAGCCAGCTCCGTGCCCAGGGCTGGCGGCGAGGAGGACGCGCCGTTCAGCAGGGGCTTGAGAAAGACGACCTCACTGATTACTGGGAACTCCTCTGGGGGAGCCAACCGCAGGTCAGTACCCCACATCAGTACCGCCTCAATCCTTATGCTATCAATTAACAGTAACCTTTATAAGAGTATTACAAATGTCAGCTGTTTCAAATGTAGGAAAAAATCAGCCAGTGATGCAGAATGACGTTTGAAAATATGAGATAAATATGAGATAACATTTAGTCTTAAAGTACTGAACTATGCACCATTAATGTTCACAGAATGATTTTGAGTTGTGCGCAGTATGAAAATTAAGGGAGCGAAAATGCTGATACCTGTATCCTGCAAACTGCAGTTCAGCAGGCTCAGACTGGGATGTACGTAAGAATCATTGCATAGAAGGTGGGGAACACTTCATAATGCAAGAGAGAAATGTTTGCGCTGTGCCTTGCCAGGGATCTCAGGTAGGAGTGTGTAGAGCGATAGTTTCAAAGTACGAAGTTTCCCACAGGGGAACTTTTACCGGGATTACGGGGTCAAGCATGCTGGGAAGAGTGGGCGGTGTATGTAAAGCTACAACACCGTACCGTAACTCGCGATATATCCCGGAGCGTTACCATAACAACAAAACAAGCGCTACTTGAATGTCAGTGAACATTAGCGTGTTTCCATACCTCGCCACTCATCCCGATCAAGTTCACGCTCATGCTGCTCTTTTCGTCGTCGTATGACAGTGAAGGAGCTGCTTTGCAGGTGTTTCACAAGGCTCCTTGTTATGCTGTTCAGTGCAACCTGTCCAAGTTCAAAGATGTTTTCAATGGCAATTAGGCTGATAGCATAGACATGGTCAATCTGTGTCTCTCATGTAAACCAGCATTAAGCATCCATCTAGATACACAAAAGCCAAGCACTATCTGCCAGTAATCTATATTATCCAGATGTAATCTATAGCACGAGACTGTATACAGACAGAAGGGCATAGCTGTCAAGTGTCCCGTTTTTGCCGGGGAACTACCGTATTTTACCCCTCTTTCCCCCCGTCCTCCCGTATTAGTATTTTCCCGTAAATCTCCCGTATTATAATATCATTAAAAAAAATTCCTCTGCCTCTCCAAA
>JAODJW010000094.1:16198765-16213350 GCA_026777045.1 Hyperopisus bebe
AGGTCCAGAAAGTAAAAATCCAGACCATGATTTACTTTCAACCAACCAGTTGAGTATAAAGAGTCACAGTCACAGAGTACTCAACTGGTTGGATGAAACAAAATCTTGGTCTGGATTTGTACTTTCTGGACCTGAAATTGCCACCTCTGCAGTTTAGTCATGCTTTTGGTTCTGCTTAGTGAGCAGGGCATCATCAGCGCAGGTACAACTCACATAATTTACAATGGTGAACCATCAGGCTTGGGCCTGAAAACTTTGGGTCTGAATCCTGGCCTAATTGATAATTTTCAAGTCAAAGCACAACTGAACCTCTTGTGACCTTGCCCAGGATAAGCAATTAGAAGATGGATGGTTGGATTTAATGGGCAACCAAACCAATTTAAAATAAATGTTCAAAAATGTCCATTATCTATTGCCTATCTACTGTCTGCTTTTTTGCCTATTGGAAAAGAAATCCGCTTATTCTGCATGTTTAAATGAAGACTCATCTAATGCAACTCGTGTTAATTACAAGATACACTCAATGATGGACATGTAACTAAATAACTTGTAAACTATAGTTTAATATTCTGCATAGGAAAACATGAAGTGCATACACTAACACTGTTTTGTTTATAATGTGATTCAAATATTATATAACATATTTATATTATGTGTATTATATGACTGTTA
This sequence comes from Hyperopisus bebe, assembly GCA_026777045.1. Lineage (NCBI taxonomy): Eukaryota > Metazoa > Chordata > Actinopteri > Osteoglossiformes > Mormyridae > Hyperopisus > Hyperopisus bebe. The sequence continues at coordinate 16,199,438 of JAODJW010000094.1, forward strand.
CATTGCGTTGCTATTGGAATCCAGAACAGCACATTCTCATTCTGTTCTCATTCAGATAAGTAGAGCTTCTTTGAGATGTGTGCTTTGTATGGCTGTTGTACATGGACGGCTTGTGACTGGTACCTTGACTGGTGTGTCAGAGCTTCTTAGAGAACTGCCATCCCACAGTGCAGTCTCTGGATTCCCTGCAGCACCGTGCCATGGATGAATTCTCCAAGGTTGCGTCGTACTTTGGAGAAGACAGCAAGGCCACCACCACAGAAGCCTTCTTTGGTATTTTCGCTGAATTCATCTCAAAGTTTGAGGTGAGCTGGTGTATTAGCCACAATATAATGTGAAACAAACAGACTTCTTGCTTTTAGGTAGGGATTTTTGCTTTTGCTAAAGAATCTCCTACGGTAATAAACATATAACAAAGAGATAGCATGTGTCGAAACTAGCGATGCTGTTTTGATGTTATATGATGATGATGATGATGATGATGATGATGATGCATGTATAGCGTCAGTGTCATGTCTGCCCCAGCACTCGCCAGTAATGGGCTGTTTTGCAGAGAGCGCTTCATGAGACCCAGGTTGTGGAATACAGCAGGAGCTCCCACATGACTTCACCCCTGGCCTGGTGAGAGCTGGCTGGCAGCCTTCAGATCTCACTCATGCCAGTGTGAAGGGGAACACACAGAGCACTTTGATGACTACTGAAGAACTCACTTACCTCGGAGAATATCAACTTCGCGTGGGAAAATTAACATAACTTCATATACAGTATTTCAGACATGTCTTGTCTGGCAATATCTATTTATAGAAGGTTGTTTTATATTTAAATTTAAAGTGGGACAGCAAATCAAGTGGCAGCAAGCGTTTATTACTAGGATCATTCAAAGTGGGTTAAAACGCACAATTCCATTACAGATTATTTAAAAGGCTCAGCATATCAGTTAGACATGGAAACACAACACAAAGAATTATTTTTCGGTAAAGGATGAACAAATCATTTGTACACTGGATTGGCTGAAAAAGTATTATGTCTCGGAGGTGGTACGAAGGATGATCAGCTGTTTTTTTTTTCTTCTATCGCCAAAGGATGATGAACTGTCAAACTGACACTTATTAAAAAAAAAAAGTTAATGTAAAAAAAAAAAAACATTGTTTATATGTCTAAAGGTGGGTGACACGGTGCCTCACTGGGTAACAGTGTCGTGTAAAGCATCAAGGATTGGTGGAATCACACCCCTGCCGTGTGATCATATATAGAGGTAGAAGTTACTGGTTATCCATATGTTCTGAGCAGAGGTGGGATGTTAAGCCTCTGCAGGCGTCCATCCATTATACTAATATAGTATAATGCTGCTAACGTTTAATTCAAAAATGAAGAATGACGGTATAATCATGCATTATATATCTCAGTATAACATAATACACGACATCATGGAGTAAAGGTACAAGCAAAACAATATGAACATACTTGTATAGCGTTACTGTTTCACTGGAATGTCCTGCAGTTGATTTTTATAACTGGATAATGAGACCATATTCATATATCACAGTAGTATACAAAATGTTCAACCCAATTTTTATTTGTTGATAATTTATTTTTTGCATATTAAACTGAGGTTAATACAGCAATGCATACACAGTCAGAGACTGGGATATGAAAATATTACTGTGATATACCTGTGCTGGTTCTCACTTCTTGCCTGAGTATTGTGCTGTTAGTCCATTATAACCTCCTTCACAGCTTCAGACACTGGAAAGCGCAAGTATGTGAAACCTAACAGGTCTTACTGTGCATGCAGTCGTTTTTCATTTTTGGTATTGCTTGATGTGCTTCAGGTTTACAGGAACGATCTTCTAACTGTAGTGCCACAAATATCAATATAACGTAAGAAGCCCATGCTATTTGATAAGGCGGTATGTGACCACCGCGTGCCAACACCTTCAGCCAAAGGTATTAGGTATTATTTTCACTGGCTACACCTGAGAATTTCAGTGGATAGCTGCATACTCGCAGTGTCCCAACAACATCAAGGTAGCATTAAAACTAACCTGCTTTTTTTCCGGGCAGCTCAGTAGCTGCTCTTATGAATTTGTTCAAATAAAACAGAATTGGAAATGATACATTTTGTTTTAAAATCCATATAGTTGACATAAACATTTTGGCATATATCTCATGGATTCTCAAAATATATGTTAATAGGTTATAGATTTCAGAATTTCAGAAAGAAATAGAACTCTTAGCGTTTTCAGGTTTAATGATCAGATCATTTTACAAATTCTAAATATGGTTAGTTAAATGAATTTATTTGAATATAGATTAATTTATTCAACAATATATTAAATATAAATTGAAATCAAACTGTTTGCTGCTTTTACATTTTTTTGTTAATTTTATGTTTAAGTAGAGGTGTGCTGCTACTGTGAAATGTTCAATATTGGTCTGAAATAATGCGGCCCACATTATGGCTTGTGATACAAGAGACCTATTTTGTATTGTGTACAGCAAAGACAGCTAGTTCTGGAAAATAAACATTCTATATGTATTCTAATACCTTTGTTGTTTTTTTTCTACAGTTTTTGTAGACTGGCTGACTTTATTGTCCTCACACTTCTGGCACCTTGTCACCTACTTTCCTAATGTGACAGCAGGAAGCTGAATTCTAACTCACGTTAGGTTCCCATTTATAAAACACACTACATATTACATACAAAGCCTGCAACATGCAACCTAACTGATGTAACACGAGATGCCATTCGATGGACTCCTTAGTAATCTGGTATATACCAGGGATGGGAACAAATCATTTCTTAGCAAGTCCAAGCCAAATCATTGCAGTCTGAGTCAAGTTTCAAATCATTTGTCCTCAAGTTCAAGTTTAGTCCAAGTCTTTCTATCATTGGTGTCAAGTCACAAGTAATCAAATTTGTGATTCATGTTCAAATCGAGGTGTGAGTCATGTACCTTGAGTCCCTACCTATGTCAGTTTTAAACACCTTTAGTAATTAAAAGTTGCTGCAGCAAAAACCCTCCACAGTATATTGTAGGATACGCTCTTTATAGGCAGTGATAGGTTGAAAAGAGAGTGTCCACTCACAGTTGTTCTCACACAGTTTTTATGTCCGTATATATGCAGAGAATGATGCATCTTTCCAGCAAGCTATTGCAAGAAACGTTGCATTCAGGCAGAGAATGAATGTACGCTGAAATTATAAAATTAATGTTATGGTGTCCAGAGGGGGAGTATAACCTCAAGTCTTCTCGAGTTATAGGGTCTCAAGTCATTTACCCTCAAGTCCAAGTCGAGTCCAAGTCTTTCCATGCCGAGTCAAGCCATCAAATTTGTGACTTGAGTCCGAGTCAATTCATGAGTCAGTGATTCAAGTCCCCACCTCCAGTAAATACAAATGCCAGACCACGTTTTTTACAATAATCACATTGTGCCCGGAGAATGTACTTATACCATCAGTAAGTTACTGGACTGAGCATCGCAGTCGACTAAATATGGTGCTTGTAGTCATTAACAATGACTAATTGTTATTATTATGATTTAGGTGTTCGTCTAGCATGTAAATTTTGACAATTTTTAAAAAGCTAACAATGTTGTGAAGACAAAGATAGGTAAGAGTTAAATGAGGATTAGCACCTTGCTTTGAAATTACTTTTCATCTTGTGCAGAGTATTACGTGGAGTTTTCGGACAGATTTCTGTGTTCACAGACAGAAGGAGTGTCTGGCGTGCTGCTGCTATTTCCTGGTTGTATTATTCATTTGTTGCAGGCAATCATTATTACTCAGGTTTGCAACTTTAGCGCAAGTCATGTTACGATATTGTACTGTATTGTAATATTTTAAAATATAAATGTCGCAAAATTTGTCAGTTAACTGTAATTTCATTATAGAATATGGATATCATTCTCTTTCCTGAAACATTCCAGGATTTTGTTGATTTCTTACTGCATGCAGAGCCACAGATTTCCAACAAGGAGAATACTGCGGCTTGAACATCCCAGTGAGCCCAGAGGATACAATGCTGCAGCCCCAACCAACTGACTGTCTCTTCATGTAAAGTACATCCATCCCTCCATCTATCTTTAGCATCCAAGTAGCAGAAGCATATCATCTAAGGTGTATGCTAGAGTGGTTGCTATGGCATTACCAGGGTAGTTAAGGTTGTTGCTAGATGGTTGCTAGGATGTTGCTATGCAACTCCACGTGGTTGCTAAGTTGCTGCTAGGTAGTTGCCAGGGTGTTGCTTAGGTAAAGTGGTTTCTAGGAAGTTACTATAGCAACCACCTACTTGCAGCATAGCAACACCCTAGCAACCAACATAAATCACTTATGGGCTCTATTTCAGGGGTGGCATAGTGGTTAGTACTGTTACCTCACACCTCTGAGATCAGGGTTCAAATCTCCCCTTGGCTCCATGTGTGTAGATATTGCTGTGTAGATGTTCTCCCCATGTCATTGTGGAGTTTCCTCTGGGTACTCCAGTTTCTCCCCACAGTCCAAAAACATGCTGGGACTAAATGGAGTTATCTGTTGTCTGTAGGTATGCATGTGGGAATGAACCCCATCCTCGGTGGTTCCCTAATTTGTGCCCATAGGCTCAACAAGCTGTTACAGAAATTAGCTGGGTGAATGGAATCTGTTTCACTTGTGCATCCTGTTTTCTATTCTATCTTCCATCCATCCATCCATTATCCAACCCGCTTATCCTACTGGGTCGCGGGGGGTCCGGAGCCTATCCCGGAAGCAATGGGCACGAGGCTCTATTCTATCTTATTTTATTTTAAACATATCCTTTTCCTATGCTTACACTATATGTACTGTTGCATGCTACTGTCTAATTTATGCTTGCTGCTGTAACAAAAGCATTTTCCAGTCGGGATGAATACAGTACATCCATCCATCCATCCATCCATCGCAACCACATAGCAGCAGCATGGCATCTATGATGGATGCTAGGGTGTTGCTATTCTGCACAAGCTGGTTGCTGAAGTGTTGCTAAGGTAGCTAAGGTGGGTGACAGGGTGTTGCTAGGTGGTTATTATACTATCTGTGGTGGTTGCTATGGTGTCGCTATGCTAGTCAGGGTGCTTGCTCGGGTGTAGTTTATGCTGTATGGTGACTGTGGCATTGACATTTTAAAAAAGCAAACTCTAGTCAACTAATTTGGCTTTCAATGCATGATGGGAAACATGGCCTGATTTAAGACATAAGTGGCTGTGGCATGTATGTAGACTGAGTAGGAAGCCTCTGACAATGAAAAAAATGATTCTCCAGAAAAATGAACCTGGAGAACGAGTGCACATATCCAATAGCTGTATACAAGCACACCTGGCTGGTATAACATGGACGAGTGAAAGTTGGGGTTAATATCTCGAAAACTGATAGGAGAAGCGTGCCAAGAATCAGGCTGAAAAAGATCAAGATAAAAAATGACGAACAACAATAGTGTGTTTGCTCTGCGATCACACTAATAAAAGGTGAGCTTCCAGTCCTTTCCTGAGTGGGAGGAATCTGGCTGGTCAAGGACAGAGAAGATTGATCTGTAGTCTTTAAAATGGAAACAGCCAGACAAGTTTAACAGGAGACAGCCACAGTTATGTTGGAGGGTCTTAAGAACAGAGGAACTCTCAGAGGTATGATGGTACTAGGAAATTTGGCAGATTTATATGACAGTTCAAGACTTGACGCTCCAGATGATGGGTGGAAAAGGAGGGAGACTTGGAGGAATGAAAGTCATTAATTTCCAGCCAATCAATCGAGTGCTTGACATGAGATCAGCAAGTATCATCTGAAGGGCGCTAAACCTATAGTTATTATCCAGAATACTGTACAATTTATAAATTCAGTTCTATACTATTTAATATGTTTCTATATATTTTGAGAACAGGGGGCCTTTCATTATCAGGATGTTTAGCACATATAAAAACACGCTGGATCAAGTTCATGTCACACAGGAAACTGTACTGCAGCTCCATCACGCTCAGGAATTTTAGGAGGTGGATCCAAATAACTAGAAGAGGCGGGACCAAGACATCTGATTGGTTGGTCCTGTCTCCTCTAGTTGCTTGGACCCACCTCCTCTACAATCTGATTGGTTGTCTCTCTGAACCAAACATTTTTCATTCTGCCCCTCAGAACATTTTTGTGCAAGTAAAACGCCCACGAGCCTTGGGCACAGTGCCATATTGCAGTTCAATTCTTGAAGATGAACAACAAACCCATAACTTGCCCCTTAAACCCCAGTTGAAGGTTAAGGGCCCTTTAAATGGACAACTGTTTTTTTTTTTTTTTTTTAATCTTTCCAGAAATAGTGTAGCCTGCCCATCCTCTGAACTGGGACAAGGAGCATTCAACCCACTAGGCATTTTTTTCCTCTGCACTGAATAATACTAAGCCACAGCATCTCAAAAGTCCATGTTTTTGTCTTAAAGGATCTTCAAGGTTGTGGGAACGTATTATAATGTCTGCCAGATGCAGTTAGTTAGTTTTGCATTGAAGATCTTTTTAAATGTTTGTCAAATAAGTTATGCTGACTACAAATATTTTCCCGTAAAAAGTTTATGACAGTAACTGCATGTGTCATATGTCTAAACAAATAAATAAATAAATAAATTATTCCCTTTCATTCTGTATAAGGATTTCATTTCGCCATGTATGATGCACTTAGAGCTGGAGATCAGATAGGATCATTGAACCTGGCATTTTGAACTTTTTAGACTTGAAAAACATACGCAGCGGTTGTTCTAGATACAGTTATGTATCAGTTAGATGGAGATTTTACTTCTGGCAATTTGGAGAGTATGGTTGTTCAACTGAATTATGGAAATGATAGGGGAAAATGGGTACTGTTTTTTCTCACCAGTAGTAATTTTATTCTTTTGATAGGGAGTGTTCCCAAGCATTATAAAGCTTGTTTGCACTGTAAAGAACATTTTAAAGAATGTTTTGCCTAAAAAAAGCAACCAGAGATTGATAAGTATTTGGAAAAACTTTCCTAAAAGGTGCCTTGTGTGTACAGACAAGGCAAAATGGCTTGCAAAAGTGCATGTAAATATAAAAAAGAAAAGGCAGCAACAAAACGGTATCAAAATCCAGTAAATGATTGCCTTATGATAAAAAAGGATATGTACAAATAATCAAATTGGGAATTACAGTAAATCCTGACCTTAGTACCATTTAGGTTTTGTTAACTGGAAGTGGAGCATCAACATTTATTGAGTCATTGAAAGGAGCATTTCTTGTCCAAGCAGGTTTACCACTTCATAGCTATCACAGTTTTTGCTTTATGAAATTAAAGAAATATATATTCACAAAACAAAACAGCTCAGTGGAAACAATGACAAGTAAATGTTCAATCATGCAGAACTTTCACCAGGTTAGTTGTGCAATTGCATGACTGCTGTTTGCTTTGTTCGTAAGCCAATCGCGCTCAAATAATTTAATGTCTCAGACTTGCTTGATAACTTTTTCATGAGCTTTCATTCTAACATCACATTAAGATCTTCATTCACAAAACAGCGAAAGCTTCTAAAAGTTAACTAAAGGGCAGATTACAATCATTCAAGCTGCAATTCATAACAAGTTTTCTTGGTCATAGACAATTCCTAGAATGTTCTGCCAGAACAAACTGATCGACCTTTTAGTAATGGGAATGTGCTGAATGTAAATAAATATAAAAAGATTAATTACTCTATACACTGTAAAAATGGTATGGGCTGGTAACTGAAAACCTGCAGTCAACAGCAAAAAGTTAAAGCAACACAGTTTTTGGCTTCTACTTTCCCGAAATTACTAGATCACTTCCCTAAAATAACAACCAGACCAATTGTTTTCTTTTTCTTATTTTTTCTTGTCTATAATATATAGCTTACAACCTGTCAATTATAACCATGAATGGTCTGAATTTCAGCATTTGCAGCATTTCACCTACAAATAACTCAAAGTTCCATGAAAGCTTCCTCAGTGAAGCAGAGTGGGAATTGTGATTCAACAATATATTATTCGCAGTACTCAAATTTCTTAAGTAGCTGACTGCAATTATCCAGTGGTGAGCTGACGTACAGCTTGGTTGTTGTGTGCACATCTTTGTGTATGTCTGAGAGAGAGAGAGAGAAAGAGAGAGAGAGAGAGAGAGAGAGAGAGAGAGAGAAAATACAGTCTGAGGCAGAGAGAGAAGCATTTAAGAAGCAGGGGGCCGGACACCCCCTTCACAGCACAGTGCTTTCAGATTCAAGCTCGGCGTCCTTGGCCGTGATGACGGTTAGCTGTCTGCTGGTAAGGCTCACAGCCTGCTGGTCCACAGCAGGCCGGGGTACAGGGGCAGCATTCTCAGCCATATGAGCCACAGCTGAATCTGAGCAGAGAGGACAGCAACAATAGCAAGTTACTGTTTTACCTACGGCCAGTCCACCCTTTTTCTGACTCTATTAATAAGCTCAAACGCTCAAAACTCCTTAGCCTCTAATTATGTATCTATATATAATATTTAAATATCTATATTATATAGAGCTCTGTAAATTTTTAAATTAGAATATTTATAATTAGAATTTTTCAATTATTAGAATATATTCTATGATAAAATTCTGTAAAAAAAAATGTAAAAATACAGTTACTAACCCTAATTAACAACAGCAGGATTATCCCACGCATAAATGGGAAATAGTTTAGAAGTGCATAAACGGTAGAAATTAATATGGCAAATTCTTTTTCTGAACAGACAGGCATATACCTGTTTGTGAGTGAAAGTTACATGAACTTCACATGAACCAAAAAGACCAATGTATAGTAATTTCAAACAATATAGGCAAGCCCAGACAGAATCCCGCAGAGATCATGCTCAACACCAGTACCACGGGGAGACTGGTCTACGGCCCAGGGTTAGACACACACTGATGTACTGATGCACAAAGACACAGGAAGTGAAGCTCAAAGCAGGTGTTAAGGGGGCACTGGGTAACAGCTATTCCCACTGGTGATATCATTACCCTGGCTTCCTCTCCGCCTTAAGCAAAGCAGCTGAATGCAAATTAGCACTTTTAAAATAAAACAACTCAAATATCATCATTATCATCACCACCTGTTAGCTAATATTACTTTCTCATGAAGCACTGGGAAAGTTTTAAACCTTAATCCAGGTAAACCGTTAAAGAGGACAATAATATCAAATCATCAGGTGAAAGTATTTCACTTTTGGCATTCCCTCATGCAGCTGCCTGAATAGCAACAGGAATAACAGCTGCTTAATCTCAAGTTTAAAAATGGAAGCAATGATAATTTCTTGTGTTTATAATTTGAAATAACTATCATTCACACAGATATCTGTTCATTTACCCTAGTGGGCGAAATTGTGGAGACACCCAGCATTTTTGGCATTACACTTTAAAAATTACTACTGGCGGTAACATTTATAAACAATCAAAGAATGTTACAAATATCATACAAGGAGGATGAAATAAGTAACTGGAGCAAAAGTTGGATAAACTTCCGCAATCTCAAAAAATTGGTTCAACAAAGTGTTTCAACAATTTTGGCCACTGGTGTAAATATAGAAATTTTCTACATGCATGTTCCTATTTTCACTGTGGAAAAAAATGCCAGTTCATGTGGAACATTCATGCTCCTATTAACAATACAGCCTACAATGCAAATTCACAAATGTCAAGCATGTTACATGTGGTGAGTTCAGCCAAGCAGTTCAGTAAAAACATGAAGCGAAATAAATGCTGTCTTGTGTTTAACTAGCCAGAAATGTGAGACTTTGCAAGCCTAGACAAACGGGTTACAGCAGGCTGTATACAGCAGGCCAAGGGGAAGTTAGCAGATCAAAGGGCCGCGCCATACGACCCTAGTGACAGCAACGAAGCAGACAAAAAAAGCTGACTGCGGCAGCTGCGAATGCCGCCGAATTACAAACCTTTCCTCAAAGAAAGATCCTCAACCTGTGAAGGCATTATGACACAAAGGTGTTAGTGCACATGTTCTAGGGAAAGACCTTTATGTGTAACAATGGGGAGGGCGGATACATTTTGTTAATGTATCACATATGTATGGATCTGCAGAAAAGCTCTAAAATATGACAGGGGACTGAAAAAAAGAAAACACAACGAAGCTGAGCTGATCTTTAGAAAAATACAGTAGTACTAAAGATTGCATTCTTTAGCCCAAAGCAACAACAGTTCCTTCTTTTTAAGTATCACTTTGAAATCCTATCTCTAAAAAAAATTACACTGGTCAACAAAGAGTTTGTCACAGAAAAACTAAAGGTTGTCATTTACGTACTTTCAATGCTAATTTTTGAAATGCACTCAGAATTTTGCTATCACCCCTAGCGTTTGAGTGACATCATTTGTAGGTTATATTGATAGTATATAATTCCTTATGAATGTATAGGTGTTGGGGTGGCATGATGGTGCAGTAGTTTGCACTGTCGCCTGGGTTCGAGTCTCTGCTAGGGTTCCGTGTGTGGAGTTTGCATGTTTTCCCCCTGTCGTTGTGGGGTTTCCTCCAGCTACTCCAGTCCCCCACCCCCACCCACAGTCCAAAAACATGCTGAAGATAATTGGAGATGCTGAATTGTGTGTCTGTGTGAAGAAATGGCGTGTGTCTATACCCTGTGTTGTGCTGGCACCCCATCCTGGGTTATTCCCTGCCTTGTGCCCAAAGGCTCCAGACCCCTATTTGTGTATGAACAGCTGTTTCCGGAAAAGGGTGGATGTATGGGTATATTTATAAATATATAAATATTTATATATATTTACATAAATATATACTATATTTAATTTAGGAAAAATTATTTTATTTCTACTTGGGAAATTTTTAAGACATTAGTGAAGGGCACAGAGTGCAGTAACTCTGTTTTGCCGGAGTTTACAGGCTGCAACATGTTTGATACATCATCAGGACATTTCTGGTATGGAAAATCAATATCAAGGCTGGTGGAGTCCCAGTATGCTGGCTGACTCCTGCTTGACCTTTAAGAGAGATGTTCCTGAGGCCAAGTACAGCAGAGTACCAGGCACATATACTGTAAAAATATATATATATGAGTCGATCAGTGTTACTAATGTAAATTGTACTAGACTGAGGATACTGGAGCTGCTGAAAGACAGCTGTGAATCACACATAAAGTAAACCCGCGGATCATCCTTACCGAAACTGTTCCTGCATATGTCACTGGAGGCGTCACCGGCGGAAGTGGGAGGCTGGGGTGGCGGGGGCACGCTGGGTCGATTCCTCGGCTTGGGAACGGGCCGCGGACGAGGGAGGGAGCCGGTGGGGTAGGAGGACGGGCCGTCAGTGAGAGATGCTGAGGGAGGGGGGGTGTCAGGAGGGGTCGGGGTGCTGGGGGGCGACTGCTCCGTCCCATACTCTGTCATCGGGGTGGAGGTTTTAGGGTGAGCCGGCGGTGCGGCCTGCATGGGGGGCTGGGGAGGGGGATGGCTGGGGGCATGAATGGGAGGCTGGTTGGTGGAATGCCGACGGGGCAGGGCTGCCGGATGCGGCGCGTTGGGATTTGCGTTGGCACTAGGCGGTGGGTTGGAGATGGGTTTTGGGGATGTAACTGGGGGCTGAGCTGTTCCTGAGTGCGACTGTACTGTTTGTTGGACTGGAGCTGGTTTTGGTGGAGCAGGAGCTGGTTTCTTTGTACCTAAGAACAAGATGGATGCAGGAAATAACATTTACATTTATTCATTTAGATTCTTTTATCCAATGTGGCGTGCCGTCGATAACAGCAGGGGTCAGCCTGGACCAAATGAGTTTAAAGGCGTAGCTAGAGGGCCCAACAATGACATCATGGGACTGGAACCAGCAACCATTTGATTATAGCCCTAACCCAGGGATGGCCAATCTTATCTGTAAAGGGTAGCTGTGTGTGCAGGTTTTTGGAATAACCTTTAGGTCAGCTGTTCAAACCCAGGTGTGAGGACTCTTCAGCCAATCAGTCCTCTAATTAGTAATTTACTTACAGAGTTGCAGCAAAAACTTGCACACACAATGGCTCTTTCTGAATTGGCCGCCCCTGCCCTAACCCATGACACAACATCCAGCCCCAAATACCGGGGGGAGGGGGGGGTGTCAGTCACCTCTGCGTATCAGATGAGGACTGGGACCCATGGAGCCAGTCTGCAGGGCCCCCACGCTGAGCTGGCCCGGTCCGGACACAGCCACAGGGCTTGGGGGAGTCACCTGACCGCCTGCTGAGCCATTCTTCTGAGGTGTGGGTGTGGAAGTGGCGTCACGCATCTTCGAGGAGCTAAGGAATACAAGAAGGTGACCGTTACCATGATAACAGTGCTGAACGGGGGACTGATGAGGCGTTTATGTTTGAACGAAACTGACATAAGCTCTCTGTAAATGGAGCATGCGGTAAACACGGGGCTCAGATTTACACTGGCAGCCAACAGCCTGTTCTGCCGCTTTAAGAGAGCTACAGTAGGAAGTACTTTACATCACAAAGGACGGCATTGTTCATGGCGGAGGGATGAGAAAAGTCAGGTCTGACGGAGGCAGCAGTGAACATGTTTAACATGACACTGATATTCATTCCTGTTCACTTATACCGGTGTTTCCCAATCCGATCCTCAGGGAACCACAGACAGTCCACATTTTTCATGGTAGGGAGCAAAAATGTGGACTGTCTGGCTGGGAGCTCGGAGGGAGCAAAAACATGGACCAGCTGAGGGTCCCCGAGGACCGGATTGGGAAACACTGATCTATACGGTTCATTTAAGTTAGAGCATTAACTCATACAATTTGATACCAAACGGGGAAAAAATTAAACAATGGCATCACGTAGCAAGACAGAACATGCAAAGTGTTCACAGGAGAGAGGAAGGCTTCAGAGACTAGAGTGCAGTGCATGCTTAAGGCAGCTAGAGGGGGCTCTTGTGAAAACAGCAGCTAAGAGAGCGGCGGAATTGTGCTGTCGGACCAGCAAAAAAAAAAAAAAAAAATCACAGAAAGATCCCACAGGTGGTGGAAGCTGCTCCAGATTTAGCCGTACTCTTTCATGAAGTCTTTCTGTATCCAGTTCAGGATTGGGTGAGAAAACAAAGATTTGCATAAAAAAATATTTATTCAATTAGGAACGATAAAAGGTGAAAAGAAATCGGAATTAGTTGGAAGGAAAAGTGGACTCTTGACCGAGAGCATGCAGCAGGCCTCTTGTTTCTGTAGCAGTCCTTACCAGCTCTCCTCTGGGTTGTGGCTTAAGGGCCCCTGCACAGCCAGCACCAGGCTGGGCAGGCAGAGCTCTACGGCTGCAGGCGGGACCTGCTGCTGCAGCTGAAGCTCGGCCAGAGGCTGCACCAGCGCAGCCCCCCCAGCCTCAACCGGCGGCAAGGGGGGCTGGAACGCAGGGGAAACGTGCTGCTTTCTATTAAGAGTGCCGCCTCTACGCGGGGTGTGGTCCGATAATTTGTTAGCGGGGCTAAAGAGACGAGATGGAGACACACCAGGGCCAGGTATGAAAACTGCAGGAAGAGAGAGGCACACCAGGAGCCCAGGACAGCAAAGAGAGCAGAGGCCCGTACAGCAGAGGGCGGGGAACTCAAGGCCTTCCAACACAGCATGAATACTGACATCAGGAACACCGGGAGAGGTCTGTTCCTGTCCAAATGATGCTTTGAGCACATCCAGGAAAATATGAGGGAGAACAAAGGCCAGCGGATCCCAAGGCCAGACTGGACCGGAGTTCCTCCCCCTCCATGTACAGATTGGACCATTACATAAATATGCTACTAAATAAGCCTGTTTAAACAGAGCGACAGACTTAAATGGAAGTGTGTATTATATATATATATATAAATTTACTTATATTTGTTCCATTTGTAATCAAGCAATATGTGCAGGATATGATATGTGGAGAGGAAGTGGAAAAAAGAGCTTTAATAACTTAATAATACTTAA
>JAODJW010000094.1:16213450-16241838 GCA_026777045.1 Hyperopisus bebe
AATCAAGCAATATGTGCAGGATATGATATGTGGAGAGGAAGTGGAAAAAAGAGCTTTAATAACTTAATAATACTTAATAATTTTATTAGTAGTAAACTGCAAAGGCCATTTTAAAATACTCCAACATACAGAATGCAGTAAGCACAGAAACAGCAAGCATGTAGACATGAGAAAGGGCCCCCGGGGGGGGTTTTAAAAGTCACATGACTATTGGGCAAAAAAAACCTCATTGGTTCCACTTGGCCCTGAAATTAAGAGTGGAAAAGCATTGATTGAAATGGAGTAAAGAAATTATGCGGTCGGCATTGTTGGCATTTTACATGTAAGTATTGCAAAAAGCCCTAAACTCTGGCCTTGTTGATGATTACCTAAGAATTTGAATTTTAGGGATATATCCAATTTGAAAAATCTCAGATTTAAACGATTAGCAGTAAAATTGTAGCTCTATATCTGTTTCAGCACGAAAACATTTTCACCGCGATGGGATTCTGAGGTTGCATAGGCACATGATGTCAACGGACCATTTGTTTGAAATGAAAAATGCCAACATTCTGGTGCTGTTAGAATGACACTACAGAGGACAGGAGCCATGTAAACATATGAGGATATATACGAATGCAGCAATGAGCTGTTATAAAGAGAATTACACAAACAAATTCCACCAGACACAGCACTTGCCAGCACAAAGTCATCCATCTTCCATAACTGCTTATCCAGTACTGGGCTACAGTTATGAGATTAATAGATTTTTTTTTTTTTTTTAGAATTGTATCAATTAAAATGAATTTTATTTCATTGGCTTTCAACACACATAAAAATGGGGAAAATGGAATGTAGTTAAACATCGTCCACTCAGTCCTGCGTAACTACAATGGACTCCTCTGCCACAACATAGAAGGCGGATACAGCGGATCTTGAATCCTGCCTGCTGGCAGCCCTGTGGTGGGATGGATACCTGTCTCTGCGTGTGATCTCAGTCTCCGGCGCTGACCCGCTGCCGGGCCGCTTCCTGTCACCGGCACCCGTCTCCGCCTCGGGTGCGCCTAGGTGGTTGGTGTGGTTTGCAGTGGGCGTGGGCATCGCAAACATGCCTGACACATTGAAGTCCACGTCTGGAAGGCACAGCGAGCCCTGGTGTTACATCTCTCACTTTTCCATCACAGACCATCCCCGACACACGACTGGGTTCCATTCCAGCAACTATCGTATGGCACACAGTGTGCACTAGGTAGAGTATTGCTGCCAGGCACACAGCTCCCCAAACTTTATTTTTACATACATTTATTTTAAAAAAACAATAAAAAAACTTCGCATATTCACCATAATTAGTGGCGCCAGGCAGCATATTAAGCATTTCCCCATACGTATGACCATTTTCAATGAAACCCCCATCTATACGAGCTTCTTTATAAACAAACATCATCAATCTTCTAATTGCTTCTTGATAAACATCATTAGAGCTACGTAAACATACTTGAACAACTGCGGGACAGGAAACTCTTAAATAAGACACCAAAGCCCTTTGAGCGCTGTGCCGTGGGCGAATAAGAGAGGGGGGGGGGTCGTACCATCGGGGAAGAACCAGGCCGCGTGCTGGATGATGGGTTCGATTATAGTCACCACATGAACGGAAGTGGCAGCTGCCATCTCTGCCAGGCTCCTGGGTAAGATGATACAGAAACATGAATTAAAACACACTCACACACGGTCCTTTATTTCCATTATTATCCTCTCAGTCACTGGACACGTATCAGCGCCAAATGGGAGAGACACATCCGTATTTGTATAAACAGAAGCTCTTCATGAAAGCCAACAGCCAATGCCAAAGTTCGCTGCAGCACAGACAACTTTCAACATCGCACTGTAAAACGACACTCGGTTTAAAGGGAAATAAAAATGCAGCTGTATGCGTCAGTCTGATTTATAGGAGGAAGCGGATTCTCAGACCGAGCACAGAGCAGTGAGCGCAGCCAAATTTCCATAAGATCGTAATTTTCATAGCTCAGCACAGATCAGTCAATTACAAGCCGCATTTCATTAGAGCAAAATGAGAAACACACTGCAGAGTCTGCCGACGATCAGACATGTGGGAAGTAAACTGTAACATAATCAAGAAATTCAGAAAAAGTTAAATAATTCAAGAAGTAAGATTTATATAAGATCATCAAAATGGTAAAAAAAAAAAAAAAAAAAAACAGAACTGAAACAGACAATGTGGGGGAATCGACAACGTCCTGTAACACAAAAGTGAAAGATAATGAGTCTCGGAGTAAATTAGGAGACTCTGGAAGAGAAGACCAGACCCGCTTCAAACAGAACCAGTAAAATGGGACCTAGCTCAAGGTGCCTGAATGAGAGGAATGGGGTGCCGAGGACGAGACAGGCGAAAACAACAGACAAAAGCACATTATGGGACGATTAGCCGCGGAATCCAAACGGCCTGTCAGCCACGGCTTAGACAGGCAGGAAGACAAGGACGGCTGCGGAAGGGCGGAAGGTCAAGGCAGCTCCAGAGAGGCTGAATAGCACAGCTACAAAGCAGACGTCAAAGCTAAAAACAGGAGGGTTCCAACACCCTGTTACATAAGGACCTGTCGAGTATGGGGGGTGCTTTGTGACAATATATATATGTCATTTAAATAATCACTCACATCGTTATTTAAATGATTGTTTAAATTACAATTTAAATGATACCAGCAACCATTAAAATGATCTGTCAGAGTCACCCATCATACTCAATGATTCGGCTCTAAACAAACTTACCATCTAACTGATTACATTGCAAACTAAGTTACACCCGATCGATCTCGCCTAGTCGATTGAATTCTCATTTAGAACCGCATTTTGTCTGTTCCATCCTGGGGCTGAATAACAGAAACTTCCCAACTTACAGATCCTATCTTGATTGTTTGGTAACAGTGTTAGGACCTTATTTAGGGAAAAAATAACATAGATGAACGGGTCCAAAGTCATTCTTCCTATCCTAACTTAAGAAAGGGGGAGTGTATTACATAAGCTTCTTAACTTCCCAAAATCTTAAATGAACTCTCATCACAATAGCTACACAGCCCTGCTCATGACATAACGATAAAAAATACAGTGATAATACAGTACATAGTATATTACTGTACAGTACTGTACTTTCTCAAATGAAAGGAATTCTTGCGTTTTAGCCTAATTCTCCAGAGATGATACAACAGTGAGGAAATATTTGGAGCAATCAAAGGATGAAGGAACTAGGAAGAAAACGTACTGTTACACATTTAAAGTTTTTTTTTTGGACCAAGGTAAACCCCGGATGACTGAAATCGTGGATACGAGGAACTACTGTAATTCACTCCCATGATATATTAAAAAATGTCATGATATACATAATTTTAGCGGTATATCATGAGGGGACCCTGTAGATTTTATTGGTTGTATAAAAGCAATAAAAAATCACCCATACAGATTAAATAAGTTTAGCTACACCTAATGCTATCTGGTGGCCAGTGAAAGTTAGGACAGCGTAATGGTTATCCTAAAGTTAGGAGAGTTTATTTAAGAATTTGGGAAGTTAGGATGTAACAGACAAAACACCATTATAGGTGAGAATTCAATCGGCTAGGCGAGATCGATCTGTTGTGACTTAGCTTCCAATGCATTTAAATAACGATTAAAAGGATCATAATGACAATTTTAATTATAATTTAGCTAATCATTTACATGACATTTATTTATTGAATATTGTCACAAAACACCTTCTGTAGTTGAGACAGGATGGATTGTTAGCAAGGAAAAGATGCCTTTAGCAATAATTTTTGGATACCTAATACTAAGCTAAAACTGCAAAAAAAATCACAAACACTGCAAAAATCGTAGTATATGTACTGTATATACTCACTGGCCACTTTATTAAGTATATCTGCTCGTTGAAGCAAATATCTAAATCAGCCAATCATATGTCAGCAGCACAATGTATAAAATCCCACAGATACAGATCAGAAGCTTCAATTAATGGTCATTTGGTCAAACACTAGAACAAGAGAGAAAGGTAATTTGAGTGACTTTGAACATGGCATGGTTGTTGGTGCCAGACAGGCTATTTCAGAAACTGCTCATCTACTGGGATTTTCACACACAACCTTCTTTAGGGTTTACAGAGAATGGGTGGAAAACAAAAACACCCATGAGCGACAGTTCTCTGGGGGAAAATGCCTTGTTGATGACAGGAGGTCTGAAAAGAATGGCCAGACTGGTTCAGGCTGATAGAAAGGTAACAATAACTAATAACCAACTCCTTACAACCAAGGTACGCAGAAGAGCATCTGGGCTACAGCAGCAGAAGACCACACCGGGTACCAAAACAGGTGTCATTCCTGTTAGCCAAGAACAGGAACCTGAGGCTACAGTGGGCACAGGCTCACCTTGTTCTATTGTCAAAATTGGACAATAGAACATAGTAAAAACATTGCCTGCTCAGATGAGTTTCGATTACTTCTGTAACGTTCAAACAGTAGGATCATAATTGGGTGTAAACAACATGAACTATCTATCCAGCTGTGTATCAAATACACTTTAAGGATCCCTTAGTACCAACCGAGTATTATTTAAATCCTACAGCCTACCAGAGTATTGTTACTGACCATGTCCATCCCATTATGACCACAATGTACCCAGCTTCTAATGACTACTTCCAGCAGGATAACACACCATGTCACTAAGCTTCTATCACCTCAGACTGGTCTCCTGAACATGACAATGAGTTCACTGCACTCAAATGACCTCCACAATCACCAGATCTCAATCCAGTTGAGCACCTGTGGGATGTGGTGGAACAGGAGATTCGAATAACAAAGGTGTGGCTGACAAATCTGCAGTAACTGCATGATGCTATCATATCAACATGGACCAAAGTCTCTGAGGAATGTTTCAAGCACCTTGCTGAATCTATGCTACAAAGAATTAAGGCAGTTCTGAAGGCAAAAGGGGGTCCAACCAAATACTAGCAAGATGCACCTATAAAAGTGGCCAGTGTATGTATATCACAAAATTAGAATCCCAGTATGGTTCTACAAGAGGGAAGAGCTGCTAGGAGAGGCAGAACATGCAGTGGACAGCCAAACGATTTGTGATACACTGTATTAGCCAGTGGCAAACACACTGGTTAGATCTAAGGTGCGGCGAACTGGGTGTCTTCAGACTCCCAAAAACCTCTCAACAACAAACAGGACATCAATAATCTTTAAAAGAGACCTTCCTTCTCCATCTGCTACATGCCCCTTACCCTTCGGTTTTGGCCCACAGCAAATTGGGCCCCAACACAATGGCAATGTTGCTTGGAGTCATCTTGTTGATTTCACTCTCTTGAGCCAGTTTGGCCAGGAACTTGATGAGGTACCTGAAGCGGAGCCAAAGCAAACGAGACCTTTAAACTGGCTTTGGAGGCCAGTACTATAATGCAATTTAATTTCATTTAGGAAAATTAAAACATTCAAGTTAGAGAAGTATTTACAGTCAAAACTGATTACTTCCCATGATTAACTGACACGCACCTGAAATTCACTTTATGGTTCTTTGGCAATTTGTCACAAGTCACCCATAAGGCCTGAAGTCTCTTGTCAGAATCAGACACACTGTAGGTACAAAGGCCTTCGGTCAAGTGTCAGAGATTAAGACCATACAAGCGTATCTATCAATCTGGGTGACTGGGTGAAGAGGGGCAATCCTCATCTTACTTGGACGCCTGTATCCATTCGTCATACAGATGGAAGGTCATGAGAGGCTCGGGCAGCTCCCTCAGGTAGGACTTCAGCGCCCCTGCCCAGACAACACAACATTTAGTGTGAGACTCGCATACAGAGACATGGAGTGTGTGACTGCCGTGCAGATAGATGTGACCTGCAGTCGTGCCACGCGTGCATGAATGCCAACCCCTGCCATGGGGTTCATTTCGGAGCACTGTGCAGATCATGCTACCTTCAACTTCACGGTAATTTTATGTTCATGGGGCTTAAACATGATGCTCCACTGCATGTATCATGGATTAATGACAGCAAACAGCCTTCCCACTGAAGTTTCACTCACTCAGTACACAGGATACATGGCTGGCGTAAGTTCATAACCAAGTACCCCTTTCTGTGGATTTAGTGAGTTCCGGAAATTTAATGAAAGTTCTCTGTCAAATTACAATACTGTAGAGAGATTGATTTTAGGTCATTGGCAGTCTCATCTCAAAAACAACAAAAAAGGGGAAAAAATGGACTGAGTGAGCTTCTGAAAATTTCTCTTCAACTATCCCTAGTGTTACCCAGAACACATCGTGAAAACACACAACAGAACATTACTCGCAACCCTACCCTTGAAGACCCCAAAAATTGCCGATCACACACATTAACACATATTAACACAAAGATAAGCTTTGCAGGTGTAATAACTGGGAACGTCAGGGGTCGTCAAAGGGATGGGAAGAGAACAAGGGCCTTGGTAAGAAACGTTCGTACCGGCAACTGCATGTGGGTCGGAGTAGAACTCTTCTAACTGCGAGGTAGAGCAGTCGAGGGCTGCCTTCAGCTTCTTCAGCTTGGAGGCCCCGGCGGCAATTCTGAAAAGGCCCTGAGACAAGAAGCATGTCGGTTAGCATCGGGCTAACTTTGATCGCTAACCCGCCACTATACTCTCACAGAAACCGGCCGATGCGTCATAATGCATCAATGAAGTGCCACTGAGCACCAAAGAGACTACGGTAACATAACGAAAAGAACAACAACGAGAAACAAAAGCTAAAGCAGTGTGTTGAAACAAGCAGGCCATGGAGACATGTCTAGTTTCAATTGTATAATTAGACACTGAAACTAGCGGCTGGTATCTTCACAGAAAGAGAAGCGATACATATTGCCAAACATGAAACCGAACCTCACCTTTAAGCCAGACACATTTCACGGGTTTAATCCTCTTTTTTTTGTATTAAGGGACGACTATTTCTAAGTGCTTTTAAACAGAAATAGTAGAAAACGAGGAGCTTTTAAAGCAATACGATCCACCATTTAGGGTAATGAAAAGGATTAAAAAGCTGTGAAGCACTTTCTGTCATAGACGCGATGAGAACTGCTCCTGTCATCCACTCCGCACTAATCTGCTCCTTGGCGTCATCCCGAGTATCCATGTCAAAATACCAGTCACCCACCTCCTCCTTCATGCCTGTCTCCAGAAGCATCATGACGCAAGCTTCAATGGGCAGGGCGATCTCACGGCCGCTCCTCTTCAGGTGCTCGTCCAGGGCTGTCCCGAAGGCGGGCTTCTCGGTCCAGGAGTCTGCCTCATGGGAATATCAGTATAAAGTGAGGCCACAGAAACGCCTTCAGTCACACTCTACTGTAAATATAAAGTACTTCATAATAATAACAATAATAATAAATCAGCCTCCATTACAAATAATACAGGGACTCCACCACAGATGTTTAGATGACATTTTATTAAAAAGAGGGTGTCGACTGAGACCCTGACTGGGATAAAATGGTTGGAAGATAGAAGGATAGGGTGTTGATAAAGAAAGAATGAAGCTAGCTGGGGGCTCAGACATCCACATGTTGGAGTCCTATGCAAACAGGCCCCCTGGATGCTAACGAGCTAATAAGCTTCCTTCAGGGCAAGCCCTACTTCGCTGGGTTGGAAACCCCAAAGGGCTTTCTGACAACTGCCAGAATGTCTGCGTGTCCTCAAAACATGCTAGAGCTGGGGGGGGGGGGGCCTGAGCCTATCTAGTAAACATGGGGGGGGACACACAGAAAAACAAAATAAAGGCTATAAATTAAAGTTCTCATAAAAAATTATTATTATTCTTTGAGATGATTACAGAGCTTCAATTCTGGACACATGATTAATGGACTGGGCTTGCTAACTAGAAAATGTAAATGCAAACCTCAAATGCTACAACCCTATGGACCCCAGTCTTATAGTACTATAGACACAGTGCATAATATTCGCGCCTTAACTTGCTTAGTACAGAAGTTAGTTCTATAACAACCTCATGATGACTGATCTATAGCATGTTAATGTACCAGAGTGCGGTGGGTAAAGCGCATTAATGCCCCGGAGCGTAGTGGGTAAAGCGCATTAATGTCCTGGAGCGTAGTGGGTAAAGCGCATTAATGCCCCAGAGTGTAGTGGGTAAAGCGCATTAATGCCCTGGAGTATAGTGGGTAAAGCCCATTAATGCCCTGGAGCGTAGTGGGTAAAGCGCATCAGTGCACTCTACCTTGTTGCTCTTGGATAGTTGGGAGGACACTCTCCAGCACTGACAGGGACCTTCTGTGGTAATCAGCCTGCGCTTCTAATAGCTGAGACCAGAAACAATGACATATGCAGTAAAAAATATCTATAACAAACAAACCAAGAAGCAAGGGTGTTACAAAATGGTGTGCTGTTCAGCTGGTCCACACTGTAGAGACCGAGGACAGCATCTACGACAGGGCTCTTCAAATCTGGCCCTAGATTCCAAATCCAGGCCATGTTTTCAGGTCTACCAGGTGCTTAGTTTAATAATGACCAATTCTGATTGGTCAGAGGCTTCACACCTGGCTCACAGGTAAAGGGAAGCTGGAAAATCAGCAGCGCTCAGTTCTTGAGGACCGTGATTTGAATAGCCCTGACCTACTATATACATGTGACAAAGACAGTTAGACATAACGAGAATGAAAACTGATTTGATTCTTCTTCCGCATGGGTAAGAGTATTTTCGGAGGTGTATGACATCCAGGGTGAACTTGCTACATAGAAAATATGAAATTTATTTTTCTGGATTCGTGGTGACTCCCGTGATTTCACTTCACTGCTTGTCAGCACTTTGCCATCCACTAGTGAAATATGACATGACACTATTATAAATTAGTGCCATGACACCTTACACCCCTGAGCCGTCTGAAACTGGAAGTGATCTGAATTGCAGAATTCATTCCAGTTGAGTGAACCCACGTATTAAGCTAAATGAGAACAAACACTATCTACAATGTCAAAATATATAGGGTGTGTGTATGCATGAATTAGGATCATGAACAAAAACACGACACGCCTTGACGTCAGCATCTACTCACCGATACATAATAACGTGCATAGTCCCCTTCTTTAGAGAAGAAGATGTACAGGTCTGCAGCCAGCTGGTCCTGGTGAGCAGGGGGATAAAAACATCTACCCTGAGTGCCTGCTGGCTTTAACTAACACGCATGTGCAAAAGAATAAACTGATAAAGCCCAACGAGGAGACAGGGGCCACTTCGGCTGGTGATTCTGCTTCTCAAATGGACCGTTTAAAAAATAAAATGACAGTGAGCCAAAACCATTTCATTGCAGAATGGTACGTCTCTAAGCATGGAGTCAGTCGCCGAGGCCTGTGCCTGAATTTGCCTGCTTGCTTGGTGCTACTGGGCTTCAGCCATCGCTACGTCACGGTGCATGAGAGAGAATGACCAGGGAAGTGAGAGACTTGCCTGGGTATTTTATATTTCCAGTGCTGAATGATTGGTCAAATTTCAACTGGCCAATAAAGAAGCCTTGTGCCCTGTTATATTAACTTATAAAGAGATGATCAAATAAAACAACCACTCCATTAAAAAGGTTTGCCTTACTTAAATGGATCTCTTAGTAAAGGGTGTATATTATTTTGACTCCCAATTCTGCGGATCATGTGACATACGAGAGGCCTGCCTATAATAACCTAACAAATGCCCCCCCCCACGAACAGTAGCGGCACTTTCACTTCATCCAGCTGGCGGGGGCAGCGACTCCCGCCTCGTCACTGCGGTTTTCCCTACTGTCATGTGTATCCTGTTTGCAGAGTATCTCCATCCTAGCAGGTCCAGTCCCAGACCATCAAGCTACAGAAGCCAAGGAGCTTCAGGTGCACGTGAAGGGCGATACCTTGCAAACCTCCACTTTGTTCATGGCTTCATCCACCTCCTCCTTCAGGGAATCTGCCTTGGCTGTCAGTGCTTGGGTGTTTGCTCCTGAGATTATGGACTTGGTTGCCTGCAACCACCTAGTAAATAAAGGAAACAAGCCCACAAATAAGGTCACGCGGAGATCATGAGCGCCGTAACCCAATTGTCTGGACCCGTTCAGGAACAAATGAGCGACGTTACCTAGCTCTAGCAGAGTCGTAATCCAGCACGAGCCTGGCCAACTGTTTCCTCATCTTTATTATGTTAGGAATGTCGACCTGGAGGTGAAAGAGCAGCATGCTGTTCAGCCATGTCCAGCTCACCGCCATTGGACATCCACCATTTTCTACTGACACTTTTTTGATTAAGCCATGCAAACAAAAAGCAAAAACTACAGAGAAAAAGGCACAGATCCGATCCAAAAGGAAGGCTAGAGCAGAGGAAGACTGACTGGATCACAGCCCCACCTCTGCTAACTGATTGAGGGGGTCCAGGACGTCCTTCTCGATCTGCATCTCGTACTGCATCAGTTCTGAGGCCAACCGGTGTTCAGCATCTCCACAGACCTCCATCATCTTACTGCCAACACACATGAGAACCCAGCATAACGCAACTCAAGAAAAACCAGAAGAGCCACCAAACGCAAAACGGCTCAAATAGGCGTGACGTCTCCTAAGTACTTACAGAGAATTCAGAAATGAAACTGTACATGGTATTTAATAGATTATCTGTCAGGAATTCAATAACTACTCCAAATAATTCAAAGAGAATTATTTAAATGAATTTTACTGGCTTTGGGAGTCTTCTCTGTACAATCAACAGTTTATATGAACGTAAAAGGACACAATGTCAACAGAATTTTATTCTACTTGTTATTTCAGTATGTGACTGTTCAGGCAGTTAATCATCTTATTCATTTTATAGGTGTGACTAAATCAGCAATAAACCATAAAATTTACTAGGTACGGGCAAGTGGACAGCCCCTCTAAAATTCACAGACACATCCACCTTTCAGAGAAATAACCTACAATTCCCAGGTGGACAGAGAGGCGCACCAGGCAGAGAATGACAAACACTTCCAACAACACAAAATAGTCCCTAAAATTATATTAGTGAAAATGACATTACAGATTAGCAGGAGTTAATTGAAAACTACTTTTCAAAACTGCCTGAAGCGGTATTTGGCGCGTACAATCATTCCAGAATTCGCATGTACTCCAGACAGCTACACTTGCGTACGTTTATTCTCTGAGTCAGAGTTACAGTGAAAAGCTGGAGGCAGAGCCTGAAGCGGAATGTGTACGGCGTGTCCAGCTGGTCAAAACCCACCCCATGAGGGACTCCTCCCCGAACTGACTGCCCCCATCCTGCATGGCCTGTGACAAAGCAGTCAATGGCAGCTTCTTCTGTGGGCACAAACAGTTCATATGCATTACCGTGCCAGTGATCACTGTCACACCTGGGGGAGGGGGATTCGTATACAAGCAGCGTATCCTCGGCAAGCCAAGAGGGACTTGTCGATATTGCCCTTACGTGTCTCTTCTCGGCATCCGTGCCAATGTGTCCCTGCAGACAGGAGACCATCTTCTTGTGTGTGTTGTGAGACACGTTTCGCACCATCTCCATGCGCCGTTCAATCTGTGCGTGAAGGGGGCGGGGGGGGGGCACCATCACCATCGTGTCAGTGAAAAGAACACAAACCGCAAATGAGTCTTGCGAAAAATAACTAAGAGTGGCGTTAATCTGTGTCTCCTGCCTGCTAGTAAAACAGCTCGGCACCCAAAGACCTGCACAACTGACCTGGGACATAAGCTATGACGCTTTCGTGGGCCTCGGTCGGCCTCGTTTCTCGTCCCATGAAGTGCTTGAGAACGTGAAGACAGCAAAGGCCACACAACAGCACTCCCAAAGGATTTAGGCTAATGAGCGAGTTACTAATATCAGGATACTTTACAGCGTCTCTGAACCACTCTCAACCACCATCAAAAACATTCCTGGAAGAAAAAAAAATCTCATTCGTAGATTAAATGTCGACGAAGCAGTTTCCTTACAGACTAAACGATGCATGATTTGGTTTCCACCTGGGATCTGTGTACAAAACATCACTGTGAACAGGTAAGGGCTTGTAAGCACAGGCACATCCACAGGCCTGCAAATGAGGACATGCGGGGTTACAGTGCATGGTTCAAGCTGAAAGGGGGGTGGGCTCGCTTAGTCTGAGCTGCACACCCTAGCAAAACAATTTATAGTTGAGGAGGGGCTATAAAAATTAAACATCTGAACAAACACCGAGTGTCAGAAAAACACAAACTGTGAGCGGTTTCTTCCTGAGGGCTGCTGGGGCGACAGAATAAAGGGCAACGCATGAAGGGAGACGCCAAAAATGTAAAGGAAAAAAGCTACTGCTTTCCAAAAACAGCCAGGCGACTCAGGAATCCCACTGGCTGGGAGATGAGATAAGCACCTCCCCTCCCTGCCCCCACTGCCCCCCCCCGCACATTCTGTCAGGGGCTCCCCCCACAGCTGACACAGCCTGCAAACGGGTGCCAGGGGTTGCTCCTGCGAACATTCCGGCGAGGCGGGGGATTCCTGTCCCAGTCCGAGTTCACTGCCGGCTTCCCTGCTCCACCATGCACGGGAAACGCACGGCTAAACGAGGGACCAGTGGTGTCCTCATTCCCTGACCCCTGACCTACGACCCCGGCTGTTATCTCTGTGCTCCCGGCTGCCCCGAGTCCTGTACCTCTCCATACCTGTAGCTGGAGGAGCTGGAGAAGCACACACACACAGAGACAGAAACTCAAGCACACTACAGAGCGGCGGAAATCCCTCGCGCTACTTTGGCGGCCCTTCTTCTTCAGGGTGTTTACAAAAATGTACCACAGGTCAGACCATAAAAACAAAGGTGCAGACATGGATGCTTAGCGTCTAGCCATAAACGAAACTTAGACGGTGCAGCTAACGTTTTCGTGCGCAGCACATTTGCCTGGTATAAGCAGGTCGTTAATGACAGGAACGGCGAAGAAACAAATTTGTAGAGGGGCAACACTCAGCACAAAGAGCTACAGTAGCATATGGTGTCTGGTGAAATAGGGCAGCCTTCGGGGATTTGAGCTTCATCACTGTGCATTTATGACAGTTTCAGCTGCAGATTCATAGCAACACTGTAGCTGCACCCATTTTAAAATATGCAGCTGCTTTCATACTGGATATTCTAAGCACACCTACGATTACTTTTCTATTAACTTAATCAGATGGCATTTTGAAGTAGCCCTTAGTCTAAATTACCCTCTACTGATCACAGGACAGTCCAACAAAGACTACACTTTCTCACTCTTTGAATGCATGGCCTGTGTATTCATACTAGCGCTGCATGCAGACTAAACCCCAACAAAAATGTAATTTAGGCATCATTATAAGCTATTCAAACCTCCACCTCCAGCCCAAGGCGTTTAAGCGGTTATAGCTCACAATGCATGTCAGACATAAGGATGACAGCCAAATATAGAGTCTTAATAAGATGATTCATAATCTCATTAAATCCAGAGGCCTGTGTGCAATCCTGGCAAAATGAGAATTTATGTAGACCTACAGGCAATGGGGAAGAAAATATTTAAGGATGTTTATAGTTACCTGTAGAAGGTCATCACTGAGGACTTCTGTTTTCTCAGCTCTGTACAAAGGGGGAGAACAAAAGAAATTAGGCTTAATCAAAGCAATTTCCATCTAATGTAAGACTAATTAATAACTGAATATTAAAATGAATCACTGCAAGGTAGCAGATGAAGGCAAAACTGAACAAATCATAGCCGTAGCATTGTTTTGTGGACAAAAAAATTATCACGTTAAGCATTGTTAAGTATTTTTTTTTAAGTATTTTTGTCTAGCGTTTGAACCATTCTCTTCATGGAACTCTCTCTCATACGAAAACTGATGTCGAGCTGGCATTGCTAACTGGGATACATCACCCAGTGATACTCCAGGACTCCGGTCTCAAGTCCACATATAAATGGGCTCTGTCGTGACATGTTAATTCCCCCATCAAGTTTCCATATATTAGCTTCAATGTTTTTCAAAAATTGTGCACATGTCAACTCATGCCCTTCATGAAGTCTGCCGAGGCACGCGCAAACCATAAGGCGTTTCTGTGCAACACGTCCAGCAAAAAGATTCACACCTCAGAATGCAAATACTGCAATGCATCGAACACCGAAGTGGCTGGCGGGATTCACAGTTTCTATAAACATTCGGAAAGGAAACTTGAAGACAGGTGCGTAGGCTAATGCTAGCTAACTCCGTTTGTTGAAAAGCAACAACTGACCAAGTGTCCAACCAAAATTTGTTTTACATAGTAATCTAGCAATAGCTATCCATGTGTTAATCCCAGGATATGGCCATCTTGCAATGAACTTAATTACAACAAGATGCAGTTGATTGGATTGCTACCTTTAGTTTAAAAAAATAATTTATTTCTTAGTTGTAAATTATTATTTCTGTTTTTATTTTCATAGATTATTTAAAATGAAAAACTGAGGTATCTGTTTAGTCTTCAATTTATGGTTTTTGAAATCAGATTCATAGTCTACTCTAGAACTGAACTTGTGTTTTCCTGGACTCAGACTGGGCTACTTGGCTCCTGTAATGACTCGGTGTGGTCTTGGACTCGCCCTCTTATTAAACTCGGTCTTGACTCAGAATCAACTAAGGAAGACTGGAACACAACACTGTCTGTACGTAATATGACAGGTGTGAAAAGAAAGTTGAGTTGTGCAACAGTGAACTTTTTCTTGCTGGTTAAATTTAGTTCAGGATGCTTCATATACCCCCCTAACAAACTGTATCCAAGGGCTTTGACAAACTGAATTTATAACCTGTGTGGACAGTACAATTTGTCACTGCAAAGACCCACAAGAACTTTGAAAATACAGAGAAATGACAAAGGTCCTTCCTTCTATATACTGTACAAGCAACATACAAAACTGAGAGGCACTGTTCCTCACAAGACAGTGCCATTTAGAGTTTGCTAGAATTGCAGACACTGTAATAATCCACAAGACATGACACTTCCTGATGAAGGAAGCAGAGATAAAGCCTTCAGTGACCAGCACCTCTTTAGCCTAGAGACAGACAAGCCATTTGAAGTCTGTAGCTAAGATAGGCTAGGCTATTAACATGCAGTTATTAACGCAATTGCTTGGTCACACAATGAGATTCACAACTTCTCTATTTATACAGCAAGTGAAACTGATAGTATTAACTAGAGAGGAAACTAAGGGGACTGTGTTTTAGACATCAGTTGACCAGTACTGAGAGCTTAACCATGTCCATATGAGCCTGGGGAAGCCATTTAAAAACTGATTTGCTATTAAGTTGAATCTGGCTGCTTTGCCAAGAAAAGAGGAAAATGCAACATTTCCAGCAAGAATGTTCGTGGCCATGCAATTGCTGAAGCATAGCCTGAAACACAACCCTAATAATCATCATATTTTTCATGATTTATGGGACAATACTCAAAGACAGACTGATTTCTCTGCAGCCACTCCAACCCAGGATACTGACATCGTTTTAGGCAATAGAGACTGAAAGTAGGAAGACTGGTTTTGAACTTAAAGGCTTCAAAGGTTTCAAACTGAAATCCACTACAACGAAACACAGAAAATTACCAATTAAAAAAAAATCCAAAACTTATTTCACAAACTCATTTGTACTGGTTTGGTCATGTTTACCAGAGTGATAGTGACTCCTACACAGCAGGACAGTCTCTCACACACGTACATATTTGCAGGAATGTGGACAGACAGATTCACGTGTACCTTCAGACTCTAGAAGGAAACCGTGGCCCTTTAAGAAGGCCCATGCAGACAAAAATAACTGACCCCTCAGTCCTGTGGGTGTCAGGCCACATTACCTCTCAGTGGACAGCCGCATCTATGAGGTCAGATACAAAAAAAAACAAGACTAACCCTATAGGAACCAAGAGCAGTAGGCAAATAAATGGGTATAGTACATGTTAAGAACGAGTTATCATCAAGTTTCTTGTTAAACTGAAGAAATCTGCGCCGGAAACTTTTCAATCATTGACCGAGGCTTACGGAGAAAATTGCCTGTCTCATGCATGTGTTTCTGAATGGCACAAGTGATTTTTGGAAGGAAGATGAAGCGTGAAAGATGATGATCGCCCAGGCCGACCACGCACAGCTGTTATCGCTGACAACAATGACAAAGTGCGAGGTGTTCGAGCAGCAGCTGAGGAAGTCGATTTGGAATTGCTTTGAACGTTGGCAGCATTGTATGCAGGTGTGTCAAATCAGAAGGGAACTATTTTGACGGTGATCATAGTTGATTTTCTGAATTTTTTAAATAGAAAGCGTTACAGGCAAAGTCTCTTTTTTTGTCAAACCTTGTATACCTGTTGTCGACTTAAAACTATATCAACACTCCAGCCAACGCAGCCTATATGCAGTCCATTCAATGCAATTACTGATATGCAGTCAATGCAAGGGAGTGCTAAGGAACTGAGATATGTCAGTAGGGAACCGAGTGCGGCAGCGATTAGCGGTCTGCTCCTTGTGACCCGTGATAGAGGGAAGCTTTCAGAGGCTGGGGACTCTGGTGACATGGCCCAGTGTGGCAGTTTTAGAAGAATTCAGTCATGCATACAGAAATAGCACTGGATTTCACATCTATATATTCAAAGGGCAGCACTGACGGGATGGACAAAGCTACGTTTTCATTTTCACAAGTGTAAGATATAGCAAGAGGAAGCAGAAGGAGAACTTAACTCAAAGTTTAAGTTTAAAACAACTTTAAAATATAGCTGAATATTTGTTCAAATAAGGAAACACAGGTTAAATAATGTCATAATCCAGATATGAGTAACACAGATTTCACAGTGTCACCATGTGGAAGATTGGTTCTATACCAATGTACTCAGCGCCACATAAAAATACCTGCAGGTCACAACTACTTATTTCACTCATTCATTCGGCCAAACAACTGATGTATTAGCTGCACTAGCCTGTGGCTCACACACCTCTCCAGGGGGAATCATTTTGCAGATTTCTGTTCCATCAGCAGCACATCCCCATTCAGGGAGTAAAGAACCGTTCAATCACTGTGCTAGCAGAGTCATAGAGGGGAGACAGCCAGGGGTCTGTGCTAGCAGAGTCATAGAGGGGAGACAGCCAGGGGTCTGTGCTAGCAGAGTCATAGAGGGGAGACAGCCTGGGGTCTGTGCTAGCAGAGTCAGAGAGGGGAGACAGCCAGGGGTCTCCAGCAAAAGCACAAACTTGGGTATGGTCACTAGAGACATGTCCTTACTAATACTGAAGGAGTGCCCTGTGTTCAGGGGGATGGGAGCTTCCGGGCTGGTTTAGTCTCTACCAATGCTGAAACCAAACCTACACCCTTGGTCTCCAGAGAAAGGGCTGAGACACTCTGGTCTATGCCAATTTCCCTGCACATTATCCTGCACACTAAAGGACCCTCATAAATTTTCCAGTGAAAGGAAGAAGAGGACAAAACATACCTTTAAAGGGTATCAAAAAATACTGAGCAACTGTAAATATGGATGTTAGCTAAAAATAACTGAGCACTGGGGTGGATCCCAATTCTGTTCCACGGAGGTGGAGTTTGTGTGGGTTTTCCCCCCTAAAGAGATGCAGTTAAGAAAACTGGCATCTCTAAATTTCCCATAGTGAGTGTCAGTATGTGGGTGTGTGTGCCCTGCAATGGACTGGAGATGCCATTCAGGGTGACCACTCCGCAGCCCCCATGTGGTCCTGCACTGGAAAGGTTATTAGAATATGCATGGACGACTATCCCTCCATCATTTAAAAAAAGTGTGTCACACAACACACTAAATATTATCTCTTTGGTTATAGCAAGGGAAATTAGCCTGTTGTACTGTGGGTTGTCGACGTGGCTTTTTCCTGATAGGGAATTCATGTCAAATTCAACACCCGCCCCGATCTGACATGTGCCGCAGGATCTCTGATGAACACAGACTGCTGCAAACAGCCCATCCAGAAGACGGCATCGCCTAAGCTACCCCTTACCCA
This sequence comes from Hyperopisus bebe, assembly GCA_026777045.1. Classification (NCBI taxonomy): domain Eukaryota; kingdom Metazoa; phylum Chordata; class Actinopteri; order Osteoglossiformes; family Mormyridae; genus Hyperopisus; species Hyperopisus bebe. The sequence continues at coordinate 16,231,424 of JAODJW010000094.1, forward strand.
AAATATGACACATTCAGCAAAACCGAAGAATGAAGTTACCAACAGCTTATGAACGTGAGTCATACCCAAATCCCATAGCCCATCCTAACCGCAAACCATGCGGCATTGTCACAATTACAACATCTTGTTTATAAAGATGCCCGTGGGGCAGCCAAGATGTGGCACAGTGGCAAAGGGTGCCATCCAGATAGAGGTTTACGCTGCTTCACAGGGGATGCCATATTGGTGCCATTTGCTTTGCCTTATTTGTTCTGAGTGAAACGCACTGCAGGCTGCATCACCCAGCTATTAATATGCATACAGAAAAACCACAAACCAACAACTTTACAGCTTGAAAGCCTGTAGAGGAACTTTACTACCTGTTTTATTCAAAATGACAGGAAAATTCATTTGTATTACTGTGACAGTCACTTAGATTATACCACTATATACAGCCATGCGGTGGGTGATACCTCAGCACCACATTAGTTCAGTGGAACAGTGTGACTTTTTTTCCTGGGGCTGGAGTGCCAATCCTGCCACCAGCCCACAAATTTCCCTGTAACTTGGAGGACCTCCTTACAAGGCTGGATGCAGATTAACGTCATGTGTAGGACAAAGTAATTGCAGGTTAAGGGCCCTGCTCAAGGGCCCAACGGAGTAGGAATGCCCCAGGCATTCATGGGATTCAAACCAGCAACCTTCCGATTGCTGGCACAGATCCTTAGCCTCAGGGCCACCACTCCACCCACAAAGAGGAGGAACATTTCATTTAATTTTTAGTTTCATTTAATGACACCTACTCCAACTTGCTCATCATGACACATACATACATACAGGTGTTGGAGAATGGAACAGAAACACTGGTCTGCATAATGTTTGAGATTTCACGCCTATATATGGGCGGTCGGATGGCCAGTCTTCACTGATTGCACGTTCCATCAGTAAGAGCAGAGTATGAAGGTTGAATTAGCAGAGCAATAACACAGCTGTATATAAAACACTGCAGTCTACACTGCTTAATGGGAGATATTCAAAGTTCAAAAGTGGACAAACTGTTGCGTCTCACTGGCACATCTGTGACCAGGACAGCACATCTTTTCAGTGTATCGAGAGCCACGGTATCCAGGGTAATGTCGGCATCCATCAGGAGTAACTGTGGACACAAGAGGAAGCTGTCTGAAAGGGACGTCTGGGTACTAACCCAGATTATATCCAAAAAACATAAAACCACAGCTGGCCAACTCACTGCAGAATTAAATATGCACCTTGACTCTCCTGTTTCTATCAACAGCATTCATTGGGAGCTTCACAGGGTCAATATTCATGGTTGGGCTGCTATAGCCAAACTTTTGGTCACTCATGCCAAGCATCAGCTTCAGTGGTGCAAACAGTGCAAATCTTGGGTTATGTACACCGTGAAACATGTATTGTTCTCTGATGAGATCATCTTCACTGTCCTTCCCATATCTGAGAGCGTTACAGTGTGGACAAGCCCCAAAGAGGCTTACCACATGGACTATTGTGTACCCTGAGTGCAGAAAGGAGGTGGATCAATATCATGGCATTTCCTAGGCCCGCTATTTATTCTAGATGGGCACGTCACTGCCAAGGACTACAGAACTACTTTGGAGGACCATGTTTACCCAGGAGTTCAAACATTGAACCCTGAAAGTAGTGCCCTGTATCAGGAAGATAATGCACCAGCTAGACCAGAGACAGAGTTGGTTGATGAGCATGAAAGTGAAGTTGAACATCTCCCATGATCTGCAGAGTCACCAAATCTGAATACAGTAAGCCCTCATGCATTCGCGCTTCGTGATTCGCGAATTCACAGATCCAACTAATTTGCACTTGTGATTTTTTTGTACATCTGCGTTGCTTTGTATGTACATACTGTACTGCACCTTTACAAGATGCAAATCCCATTTGCAAAGTTTTTTCCCTTTGGAACTGTCATGATCTGGTCGTCCGATCCTCCCATGTGCCACGCCCCCTCATCTACCTCGTGTGGAATTCCCGCGTCATCAGCTGTTTCGAGTTGCTGTCATTAGTCCTGTGTATTTAAGTCTGCATTTAAGTATGTTTCCTGAGTCTGGTCATTAACGTCATTTTCAGTTGGCTGCCTGTTCCGTTGTCCTGCTTGTCTTTACCTTTTGATTAAACCTCGTTTTTAATCCTTGTGCCCTGTCCCTGCTTCCCCGGTCCGTGCCCCATCAACATGTGATAGGAATGCTAATGGTTACATAAATATTAGAAAATAGTTAATTTACTATTTTGTAATAGTAAGTACATGTTAACATTAATTCAACATACAAAAATTGTACATTTCTTGAAAGGTGCTACCTTCCACAGGCACAGAGGCTTGGCCCTTTGAGCCACACACTGCCTCCCCCTTCATGACCTTATCAAATCATGGCAGAATTAGCCTTGGGAAGAATAGGTGTCTTGCCAAATTTCTGAATTAAACTTCATTGGAATCCAAATTAATATTTTAAGATAAGAGTGTGTAACAAATTCAGTAATCCCAATGACATTTTGAACAAATTAATTCACCCTCTAAATAAACAAATGTCCATCCATCTTCCATAAGTACAGGGGCACACTGAGTCTACAGCCTATCCCAAGATGCACAGGACACAAGGCAGGGGGCACACAGATTGGGATTCCAGTAATAACTAGACATATATACCGGATCTGTACATTTACAGAAGTAAGAAGAGTTGAACATCAATATAAATAACAACCATCACTACTATTACTTCAATAGTAATGATGATTAATTGCCATTTCTATTGTTGTTCTAGGTTGTTGATTCAACCATAAAGCAAAGGCCTACCTTGTCCAGAGCTGATCACTGTACAACAGAGGCCGACAGCTGCTTCCAATCAAACCAGCAATGCTACAACTGTAGTTACCGAATTTAGGAACTCAAGACAGCCATACATCAAAAAAAAAAAAAAAAAACCTTCCAGACGTGTGTGACAGATGTTGAGATGTACGGATGAGCACAATGCAACTACACCCTGTAATGTCAAGATAACCATGGCAATGAACTCCAGCCAGGCCCCTTCCCCGAAGGAAAGGGGAATGACATGTTTGTCAGTAGAATATGCAGGTAAAAAAAGTCAACAAATACAATAATAAACAATTCAACGATTTTTTAATGCATCAAACCACACATCAACATGCATTACTAAGGATACCAGTAAGAGAATATGTACCAGTTAACATCCTACTTTTCTCCCACATTAAGGGACCAACACAGTCCTGTTAGCACTCTGCCTTGACTCTTGTCAAATTCCGAGAAAAGGGAATTTCCCAAAAACAAAATTTTGCATAACTGCTGATACAGTAAGATGACATTTATGCGTCATTCAGGAACAATGAAATCCCACCCTATGGCAAAGATATTTCAGGCTTAAACACACGCCCTAAAAGGACTTTCAAAGACGGAAGAAGAATACAGAAAGCCACATATGTCAGCTGTTTTTATTATCAGCGGTAGGCTTAGGTGGTATTATGGTAATATTTTCTCTATAGTACAGTATTTTCATTTAGCCCCAGGCCAGCACAAAGGCAACAAGGAAGCCTAAATTCTCACGAGCAATTTATATGCAAATATAAAAATACACATGTGCACTGTTTGTGTTTCATAGCTGTTCGGGCTCAGGTAATTTTTTTAATCTTTGTACTTTTATCATATAACAAAAACATTATAACCAGAAACGCAGGAAGGCGAATACCTACTTTGGATGGCAGTATTAAGTCTGATTGGTTATAGTTCATTATTCATCAAACTACTTTACAGTTTCTGAAAAAGCATCCAGGAATATGCGTCCTAAAGCAATATAATAAATTTTAAGCAACCATAGCGATATCGCCAGCATTTTAAAATGAAAAATACGCAGTACATATTCAACATACAGCATGCAGGATACACCGTCAGATTATCTGAATGAATTCATGCATTTTCTGTTAAATTATCCAGGGAATTAGGTAAGGAGTACCTAATTTCATTCAAGAAGAAAGCAGGTTGTAAAAATCTCCGTTCCTTAACAACTGCATGGTGCTCAATCTTAAAACACCACTTAGAAGCTGACATTGCATCTTATTAGGGGAACATGCAAAGATGTTCTATTACTGTAATGGCCTGCTGATAAATGAAGAAGTTCCTGAGGGTTGGGCCTGCCTCAGGCCTCCCCGTCATTTCTATGATCTGTGTCATAAATCAGTAGATAAATGTGCGTCTCTCTCACACTGCAATGTTCATTCAACAGAGGTAGGCCTAAGAAATGAAGGACATTGGAAAAACATGGAGTGGTTGCAGTTAATTGGCTTGATGAAGAGATGGCAATTCCATTACTAGCCACCCAATGTTCCAATAGACCAAATTAGACTAGCAGGAAAGAGCACCATTATGATACAAACAGACGACAAACGCATCGATTTGCAAGATATTTTTCCTTTATTTTCCTTTCCTCTGATCAGAGAAACTATACCAACCGTATCATTCTAGTCTATTTTTTCTTAGTTTTGTGTTGATATAAATGTGGACTTCATTTTATTTATTAAATGCTTTTGTCCAAAGTGACAAACAAGAGAGGCAAATAGCACATTTCAAATATAAACAGCATATGAAACAAACAAGGGGAAAAAATTTCAACCAATTCAGAGAAAGAAGCCCCAAAAGGTATATTGTACACAGTTACTGAATGTTTAAAAACAGTATGCATTAAAAAGGATTTTAACAAATAAATGCATATAGTCTCCCCTCCACAAAGAAGCAGGACAAAGATACGGTTGCTAGGAAACAGAAAATAGCTAACTAGTCAGCAAAGACCAGAGCCATACCCAGCCCAGCCGTCCCGCTCCAAACAGTTCTATGTCATCGCTACGTTATTTAAATTCATTTTAAAATTTAAATGAGGTGTGCAAGAATAGAAAAATCTTCCGTAAAATGGTGAAAATGAAGCAGGACGTTTCTATTTTTGCATTGCGCTCAAAAAATGTGCTTGTTCCTCATGTCTAGATGAGTGTAGTGTGCCACAATTCTGATAGCAAGTACAAAAAAAGAAGCTATCAGTCTTCATTTCAATGTGAAGTGCCGCCGATTTAAAACACAGACACTGTTTTAGCTTCCATATATGTGCACTTCACATTGTGCTGGTGTCTGGCCACAGACAGGGTCAAATAAAACGCCATGAATCTGCTGGGGTTACTGTATAATGCATTTCTCACCACTGTGCTCAGCTACGAAGTACTGAGTGGATAAAACATAAAAACAAAATTCACACACAGCATTCTTTAGGCTTTTCAGACTGAGTTCGCCTGCCACAGTCACGTCAACCCATAGAGCCTCCAAGGCTGTAAATGAAAGGCATACAAAATAAACAGGAAGGATAAAGTAGCTCATCAGCATGGCTTTTCATGAACATAGACAAGTCACCAAAAGTAATGTATTCATTTACATGGTAGAAATACATAGGATTTCATCAATGTTATTGATGTGATCAAATGGACATTGGACCTAACCCTATAACACCCAAACTGACAGCTCAATCAAAACGACGGATTCATGTAAGAGCTGCCCTTTCCAAAGAAGGCTGGGCAAGGAGACGGTTCAAGATGCGACAGCGGGCAGAGGCAACGGCTGAGAGAGAGAGGAAGAGACAGACAAACGGCTCCTCTTTTCGTTTGCCGAGAAGCTAAACATATCAAAACCCGAGAATACAACACTGTCCATTCAGTGCCCAGGCTGCGCTGCCCTGCTGAACAAAAGTGATTTCAGAAAGATAAATAGACAGACAGCGAAGGGGGGACAGCGGTCATTTCGAGTGGCAGGCTAGAACAAACAGGGCTAGGGAGTCTCTGAGCGAACCCAGCCAAAGAGAAAGGAGTGCCGAGGATTCCGGAACCGTCACGGCAGCGGCGGCGGCACAAAGCGGCCCATGGAGACATTGTGTATTAATCGGCGGGGCTTAGCGACAGGAGCTTCCACAGAGCGAGCTGGGGAGGGCTGGGTAGCTCCGTGCAGCTGCTCCTTACAGCGGGTGTCATTGTTGCGGAAAACGCAAACTAAGGGACATAAAAGGTTACTGTGTGTTTCAGCTGCAGGGCAACAAAGGAAACACACGGGCTTATCAAACAAAACATCAGTAATTACTAATAATACAATGATAGGATTGTTGTTTACATACAGCATCTAATCAGATTTTCTCTTTAAATTTGTTCTCACAGTGTAGCAGAAAAGAATTAGTATTAAGTACAATAGGAAATCACAGGTCAAGTGAAAATGATTTTGCATTGAAATCTGACAGGTTTCAGTTCTATAGCACATTCAGCAGTAAGCACCTAGAGAAATGAGCAATATTGGTAACTTCCCCATTAAGGCACACAAAGCCCTGTATGACAGTGTCAGTTTTACATAGTTTTGTTGCCAGAGGAATATTTGGCCCCTTTAACAACGGTACACAGGTTAGACAGAAGGTACACACCACATCATTTAATTATGTTCTTACGTTCTTATTAGATTTCAGGACAGTGTTGGGAAAATGGTTGTGAATTAATTTAGTAGTAAGAACATGTAACCTGACTCCTATTAAAGGCAGACTGGTATGGCATAAGTAAGGGCTTCCTTAAGTGATCAAAGGGAGAAGCCGTGAGGTCTGGGGGCTGTTCTGGAAGGTGCTTCTCTTTAACAGTAGGGAACACGTATGGCCATATGTTCAGGTGGGGGGGAGGGGGGGGCACTTTAAATCATTAGCTGGTTTTTAGCATCACTGATAGTGATAGGTACTGCAGGGCTCCCTAAATAAAGAGAAAACAGTTCATGACAACCTTCATATCAGATCAAGTCATGTTCAAGTCAAGATGCCATAATCTCTCATTTTCATCACGCATGGTTTTTTTACATGGATCTGTGACCAAATAAGATGTCGTCAGATGGTAATCATTTAAAAAAAAAAAAAAGTGGCTCGTAAATGACGTTTATTTTTTTTCCTGTAAATAAGTCTGAAAGTCAATGAAAAACACATCAGCAGCATCTCAGTATTACGGTAAATTGCAATATATATCCTAAGTATGAATTAACAATTAAAAAAGCATTTTGTGGCTGAGTTTATTACAAGACTTGTTTATTCAAGAAAAGTTAAGATGTTTCATTTTAACTCCATTTTTTAAATCTTGTTCTGTCTGTTTTCTGCAATTTCGGCAGTAACACCAGAAGTAATAACAGGAGTTGAGTAATAAGAACTACAACTAAATGATAAGTCTGGCACCGATATTAGGTGTTAAAACATGCAATGAGGACAATTTCTACTTCATAAACACACTTGTATTAAACAAGTAATTGAAGACATATCTACAATCGTCTCTGTGAATGCTGGGTTATAATGTGAAAACATTCTAAAACTCATTTGAATCCATTCTTCTGCAGCAGCTACAAATATCAGTCATGAAAAAGACAATACAGTCCCAAGATTATTGCTCTTACATGTATTAATCCATAACAATAATACTGTTATAATAATTTCATTTAATTTATAAAGCACTTTCCATTAGAACAAAATTTCAAAGTGCTGGCAAATTTGAAATAAAATAATAGATAAGATTGCTGCAAAGATGATAGTACGTAACAGCGATTACTTAAATTGGGCTTTAAATTAAATTTTAAAAAGTTATAAACATTCTACAGCAGATCACTGATCTACAAACATACCAAACTCTTACACCTCTTTATGCATGTTGTCCAAGTCCCTGATCTCCTAAAATATCTACTCAAACTAACATAAAACCCAAAACAGATATACATTGTGCAATTTTATTAATTGTTAATAAATTGTATTGTATTTTATCAAGGTAAACATTCCAGAACTGTATATGCGGTATATGTAAAACATTTCATTAACAAAATAAAAAACATGATATGCACGATAACCAGACATGTACCCTCCTGTTAAACAGCGTCACTTTCCAGAACAGGCCTGCATGGATAGCACAAGCCACCAACATCAAGAAATCAGATCAATCTGTCCTTGGAAATGTGACCTCATTCCCTAGTGCAGTTTCCTGTTTTGCGAGCAAAATGAGTGGTGATTTCCTCTGAGTAGCACAAGGCCTGACCAAGTGACCGGCACAATTGCAGGAACCCAGAGGCTCGCTGCAATTCACTCCCACCCCCACACCCCACCCCCCAACCTCAGGGTAAATCAGGTCTGCTTTCTGCATTACTGCGCCTGCTTCTCAAAGTCTGCACTTTTACCAAGTAGAGCCAGGAAGCGAGGAAAATTCTGCAAGTTCTAGGAACTGGAGAACACTTAAATACAACAGTAAAAAAAGGATATGAAAGGAACAGGAGTGCTCCTATTAACGTGTCATTATTCAAATTACAACTATCATCAATCATTAAGAATATAAATTATAATGGCATTTAGACATCTCTTGAGAATTAGGGCTGTATCATTTTCATTTCCCTTTATACTATCATAATGCCAGCTAAGTGCAACTACTCCAGAAAATTTACTGATGTTCCTCTTTCTTTTTGTTACCAAAGATGATAACTAACTCCCATATTAATGCACCGCATGCTGTTCATTCAGCAGTTTCTCACAGGGGGTGATGGCCCAAAAATTTAGTGTAAAATTGTAAAATAGATCATTAAAATGTAGCATGCAATGACATCACTCCAAAAACAAGGACAGTGCTTTTATTTGTGGTGACTTTGCCTGAATATGAGGCAAAACTCCAGAATGTCTGTCACACAAAATCACAATTTGATACTGTTTGCAACATGCTTTACAGCGAACAAAAAAATAAATTGTCAAAACAGAAATTATAAAAATGACAGAATTCATCTGTGCCCTTTTGCACAGGACACGTTTATAAAATGACAAACAGATTTCCTCTTACTGCTAAATGGGCCTCATTTCAATGGATTATATCATATTCAAAAGTTTCACCGACAGTTTCTGTGTAAATGTATTTCATAATGATACAAATCATGTACAGTGGAAATTCAAGTGAAACTGACACTGAAACCCTTAGAGTTTTACATCTGAAATCTGTATGATCCATCTACTCAACTGCACGGGCTCCTCTCCCATCTTTAAAGAACAATCAGTTTGCTTGGGTCAGACATGAGGAAGTTATCCCATCCACACCTTGAAAAATGCAAGCAGAATTTACTTATGCAAATTGTAAAGTCGTAGGGAGATCTGATCAAACAATATCATACTGTGGAGCCTAGGGAATTGGGGGGGCTGCACCATCCACCCAATGTTTCCATTCACATCACGCAGTGAAGTGGTGCTGTTGCCTACCATCCTCCACCGTCGGCTCCCTTCCCACTACTCCCACCAAAACCACATCAGGGCCTGTACAATGTGCCCCCAAGGTTCAACAGTGGTCAAGCTTCAATTAAACCAAAGAGTCTTGGTATAAACAACACAATGAGGCAAAGGTGACGCACTGCTGTTTTAATTCCTTCCACCAACTATCCGCAACATGTCATCGATGTTTTTGGTTTAAGGCTGAGGGGAAAATGGGGATTAGGGGGGACACTGGAAATGAAGAATCCAGATGTTCTCACTGAGCACAGCCATCTAGTCCTTTTCTTGGGGCGCCGCATCCAAGTGAAACTAGACTACACAGATCTCATAATCCAGCAAATGGCTCACCACTCATCTGCAGGACCACCCACCTCTCCCCCCCCCCCCCCCCCCCCCCCCGGAAATGCAACCTTTCACTTGGGAAGGCAAGTGGTAGATATTAGCTCTCTCATCCACAAATTTGTATTCTTCTCATCATCTGAAGAAGGCGCATCTGTCAACAGGAGGCAGGCTGAGAAAATAACGGTTGATGACTATATAAAAGAAGAGTACCGCCTTTGTAGGCAGGAGGCAGAAGAGCGACAGGGAACGTCAGCAACTTTCTGAAGACAGCAAGGGTAAGCAGTAACAGTGGAGGCCTTATCCTAAAGATCACCAGTATTAAATACAATTTTGGATAAAGATGGAATAGTTATTTATACATTTCAAAATGTCTCCTGGGAAAATAAGGATTTATTTTGTTATCAATGAAAAGGGATAATATTCATAGATGAGGCAAAATATTATGACCAACCCCATGTCACTTGAATAATGTTGACTATCATAAGAACACTGGGCCTCATTCACCAACCGTTCTTACAAACAAATTTGTTCTTATACCCCACATACACACATTTTTATGAAGATTCTGACCCATTTATAACCCGCATGATCGCCATTACTACCATGAAAATAATTTTTACACTTTAGAATTATTTTTTATATTTTACTTTTGTAAATTATTAAAATAGTATCATTTTATGAACTGTAGAACTGCTATAACCAATTATTTTGAACAAACTATCATTACTCAAATGTGCGTACGAATGGTCTTGAGTGTGCGTAGAT
>JAODJW010000094.1:16293194-16308471 GCA_026777045.1 Hyperopisus bebe
GTGAGCACCCCCCCAGGCTGTATCCTGGGAGAGCGTATGCGTCAATCCCTGAGCTCCAGTGCACTTTTTCTCATCAAGGGCATTCTTATTTGGCATGTTGCCATAACCAATTCTGATTTCTGCTATGATTATTAATTATTGCTGCTTTTGTTGTGTAACACTGTCAATCTTGTCAATGGTATAATTACCTACAAATAATACAATGCAAAGTAGAATGTGTGGCTCAGTGGACTGGAACACTGTGATCAGATCCCTGGTTCATATTCCCAAAGTGGCTTAGTGGTTTCACTGTAGATCAAGACCCTTAACTCCCAGCTGCCCCATGGACTGTCTGATCCTGCATTCCTCACCAAAAAGGATGTTGCTTACATGCAAGTGTCTGCTAAATAAATGTAATACAAATTCTTTTTAAAACATTGCATGACCAAGGCAAAAAATATGGACAAAAGCATATGATTAAGTGATAATATGTTATCCAGAACTTTGCAGTGTTTCTGAGAAATCACATTTGATGATTGCGTGGTCCTCAGAGGGCTAGAGGATGATCAATGAACTGCTGAGACACAGTAGGTGTGCAGAACAGGCATCTATAGAGACAAGTTCTCCTTTGCAGCTTATATGGATCAATCAGTCAATCAATCAATCAGACTTTATATAGCACTTTTCATACATACATTAGAGAGATCAAAAACACAGTGGCTCCTATGTGATTTTTTTCATACAACAAAATAAATGTTGAGGTGGCTGTCTGTCTCAGGGGATTGACTGGATGATGACTGGCTGGATGGAGTGGCAGACATTAACGTGGGACAAGTGGTGCGAATCAACAGCAACAATCCAGATTTCCCAACTGGAGATGATGACACCTTCCAACAAAATAAATTTTAAAATCAGCATTGCATTCTTCACGATCATCCAATCATTTTTTCTCTCTACGTTCACTACTTTCTGTTTTGCCCAGCAGGTGGCGTTGTGACATTGGGGAGTGAAATGTATTACAGCACTAATTTATCCATATAAAACTGATAGACCTGTTGATATGTTAGGCCTATTGCGTGCACTTTCTTCATTAATCTCTTTTATAAACGATATAGCATGTAAATTGTGGTTGATACGAACATTACGCGCAGAATAAACGTCAAGTTTAAATAATATTGTTTTCTCCGTCATCATTTTACAAACGTTTCGAAAAAATACATTTCTGAATGTGTTTTTGATGTAGCCTACAACAAACATCTAAACGAAAATGGGAAACAGTAAAATAATACGTATATGTATCGAGTAATCTAATTATTAATATTAATACTTACATAATTCACGTAACGTTTTCTGCCTATTCTACTCTATTCATGTTATCAGGAAAATGATAAACAGGCAGATTCCTAACAATAGACACATGTTCTGCAGAAATCGAGCGTTTTTAGATCACCTTTGACTGAAATAGCAGTTTTTGTGGACTTCAGAAGATCGACTTTGCTTTGGCAACATATCTTAACTGTAGATCAAACTGAACTTACATTAATCTTAAAACAGCCTATAATTTCTTTGTCAAGAACACAGTCGTACAACTTGCAGCTGTTGTTGAAGAACTGTCCAATTAGAGGCAAGGTCCCCAGGGGGGCGGACTGAAATTTTCAATGTCGACTAACAAATATCCTCAAAAAAGGAAGAAATTTCCACCTTCTCTTACAAACACCGTAAAACTGCTCTCAGCATGGTTGAATGGACAGAGGCCGAGCGTCGCGCTATCGAAAGTGTTTGGGAGAAAATCGATATAAATGTCATTGGTCCACAGGCTTTAGAAAGGTACTCAGATTATGTTACTTGTTTTCCCGACGGTATTGCTACTGAATTCTGCAGGTGCCGATAACTCTGCTATTTATTTTAAGAGAATATAATTTTGTATAATTTCAAATGATATTTTTGTTGCGCTGTTTTGACTCGGACCTGTGCGGTTTTTATTCATTTGTAAAATGACGTATGGAGTTTTACATAGTAATGTACTTCCCCGATTACAGTGTTCTGATTGTCTACCCTTGGACTCAGCGGTATTTTGGCGTTTTCGGAAATTTATCAAGTGTGTCAGCGATCACGGGCAACCCCAAGGTGGCCGCTCACGGAAAGACCGTCCTCAAGTCATTAGGCTCAGGCGTGAAAAATCTGGACGACATCAAAAGCACTTATGCTAAACTCAGCGAACTTCACTCTGAGAAACTTAATGTTGATCCTGACAACTTTAGGGTAGGTGCAAAGAGATTATCTACATTTTATCTCTATTAAAACGATTGCTAAAACTTTCGATAAACTTCATTGACACTATGTGATGCCGAATTATTGATGGCCGATTTTATAAAACGTAAGAATTATTGTACAAGGAAAATACTGATACCATTGCTATAGCCTATTTTTGCTTGAGTCCAAAATGCTAATAATTCTTTTCTTTTCTTTTATTGGAAGCTACTAGCAGACTGCATCACCATCGTAATTTCTACCAAATTAGGTGCCGCCTTCTCTCCCGATGTCCAAGCCGCCTGGCAGAAATTCCTGGATGTCGTGGTCTCCGCTCTTAGCAGGGAATACCATTAGAATATTACTGTTTGTGGCAAATTATCGCTGTGTTTAATCGCAAAAATTAACTTATTGATATCTGCCAACAGCTGTATGTTCATTCACATAAAAATAAACTGCAATGTATTTTGTCATGGGCGGCCGAAAAAATTTTCGCTCCCAAGTTTGCTCTCACCTACGGAGAGCAAAGCGGGGGAGGTGAAAAGAGAATTTCCCCACGGGGATCAATAATAATTTGTCCATTCAAACACGGGGAAAACAGAGAAATTACACACATGCAGTCCAACGGTAGGATCTGAACCCTCACCACTATAGAAATATGAGGTTACCATGCTATCCACTGAGTGGTCTGACAATAATACATCTGACACATTAGATATATTACTATTTATCACAGCAGAATTAACGGTTAGGGACACGCACTTGTAATTGAAAGATTACAGGTTTGAATCCCCGACCAGCAAGGAACTACTGAGGTACCCTGATCAAGGTACTGCCCCCAAGCACTGCTCCCTGAATTAGCTGCCCCCTGCTATGTCACATATGGGTTAAATGCAGAGAACACATTGTTGTGTGCTGTGGTGTGTCAACAATGACAATTAATCACTAAATTCTAATTATTTGATAGTCCATAAACAAACATCACAAAATAATTCTATTTTTTACTTTAGTTATTTAGTTATATTCAGATTTAATATTCTGAATGCAATTCAGAGTGTCAATACATATTTAGCACATTGTGTTGCAGCTGGCTTTGAGAATCTATCTTTTGCAACACAAATTGTTTTTGGCTGTAACGTGTTTATATATACAGGTTCAAAATGGCACAAAAAGTATGTAATAGGCGGATATGAATTTAAAATTTTTTATTCACAAATTCACGGGGTCGACTCACATAAAACAAAAATTCACAGATACGCTTGACACAATTTTATACAAAACATGTATATTTGTACAGTGCAAATTCAGTGTTCAGGCTGCTATAAGACTTCTTATCTGTATTTCTCAGCGAGCACGGCTGAGAACGCCGAGAGGAACTTATCTAGGGCAGCATGTGTTACGGGCGTGAACTCATCAGCCATCCGGTTGGCCAGAGTGACGAGGATACAGTGGGACAAGAGCTGGAAGAGAAATTATTATGGATGCTCATCAATCACAAACATTATAAAGTATTTGTATAGGTGATCTTCAATTCCATTCAAGACAAAATCCGAAAAGCATAAAATCGATTGAATTCAGCTACACATATCAAACCTATAGAATGCTTTGCAATGGTAGTCTGCCAGAAATGTACAGATGTAATTAATTTTTACAGTAGCTTGCTGTATGACAAAACACAGCTAAATGCAGTACGAAACCAACTGTAAATTTACAGCCATTGATTACAGCGCAACCTTCAAATATTACACAGAGAAGTAAATTACGAGTGGTGTGGAGTATATGCCGATTTGTGCATTAAGCATTTGTGTATTAAACACGTGCAGATACAAGGGACAAATAAAAACGGTGTCACCTGTGAAAAAGGACAAGCTTCACGTGCAAATAAAAAGACAGATTTTATCAGACATAAGAAGAGACGAAGGAGGTCAGTGCTTTGTGATGAGGTACCTTGAAATTAGTGGGATGTATTCTTAGCTGGTAGGCGTGCAGCGCGCTGAGGGGCGCTAGGGTCGTGGTCAGAGTGCTGATGTTCTTGGCCCCTTCTGTTATCGCCAGTATGATCTTCTTACCATGGGAACGAAGATGTGCAGACCCAGGACCGATGTTTAAGTGGGCAAAATACGTCTTGGTTTTCGGAAAGCAAGTGAACATTCTAAAGATAAATTAAATAGAAAACAAGGGGTTATATAAGTGTGTAAACATAGGGTCACTTCAGCTAAATATTAGACCGGCACTTCGAGAAAGGACAGGTAAAAATGAAGTTAACTAATGATTAAGCACTATTTTCATACCTATTGTTCTCTTTAGCCAGATTAGAGCCCACATTTACCAGGAAACAAGTACACCTACAGACTTTTGCAGCTTTTTCCCCCTCACTAAAGTATTACTAATCTGCAAAATATACATACTGACTAAACATATTCAGTAACCATTTTTCTTATTTTAAACATTAGGAGTAGTAAACAAGGCATCAACACACAGACACCTTTTCCTTAAAATATTTTTACAAGTCCAAATATCTTTCTTCTAGAAGGAATTAGTGATATTTTTGCTGAAACAGGCCTAATGAACTGATTGCTTTTAAGTACAGTATAAACAGTAAGTTGTATGTGCCATAAGACACCAAATAAACACGAAGAAAACAGTCAATCTACCTTAAAAGGGATTCAGCACCAATGTCTTCAGCATGTACAGACACCTTTTCCCAAATGATTACAAGAAGCTCTTTTTCGTATTTGGAGAGCATTGTTACGTTGCACTCCGATGAATTTCACGTTTCTTCTTCTTCTGTTTGCCCGAGTTTATCCGTTTCCTCTTGGAACCAGTGACAGAAATACAAGCTAATAAATAATATTGCTTAAAAATGTATCATCTCAAAGTTCAGTCAATGTTAAATTGCATTAGCTGTGTTCAAGAATCAATTAGTTAAGCGTTTTGCATATATCTGTTATTTTAAAACAAAATACCACCACATAACCCAAGCACGACAGCGGTATTCTTCTGCGTCATTTGCACTATTTGGTTTTCAGGCGGTTCAGACCAATCAGGCGCTGAAGACAAAAAACTGCAAATACGCAGGTTCATCGACACTTTTCCGAACAATTATTTGGACGGATAGGTTCGTCAGTTTGTTATTGAAAAGTTAATAGCAGGTACAGGGTAAACAAAATAACAGAATGATTTTTTTGGAGAATAAATGGTTTTTGGAGGTAAATGGTTTTGCCTTAACCTCAGGTGCCGCCTATGCTGCAAACTTAATTATCCTAAACTGTTTTATACATCATACTAGTAGCTATCGATAAATTGTGACTACGTCATATACCAAAACATTAAAACGAAATAAAATAAATCTGCTACAAGTTCACCAAATGACTTATTTTAGAAGAAAGAAAAAAATCTTGACAAGTATGGTCGCACCGTCACAAAAAAAAAACACTTTTTTTTATAAACTACAGTTTTATTTGTCTTTTATCAAACCGACAGACATCTACATCCCTCGCCTGTCACGCCTTACTAAAACAAACTTTCCATTGATCGACATCGGAGAAAGCTTGTGTGGTTTAATTTTATCGCTTAATCTTAACATAAAATTAATACTTTTAATATATCCATCCTGATAAAAATATAAATAAATCTTTACAAAGTTTGGCCATACAGGGTTACGGTTTCGATTCTTGTCCAGCTTCCGCCCAGTCCTGATACGGGTTTCCTTGAGGTGCTCACTACTATCCCATTTTGGGGCCTTAAACAAATTCGTTAACAGAGATGTCATTTGTTATCATGCATCCGATTCTGTCATCTCTCTGGTGGTAGTTGGTTCCTAAGCAGCCGCCTAGTTCGCTCATTCCTTGGTTGGTCACAAGACACGCAGGATCCTTCTATCGGTGTCTATAAAACTGTCATTTTTCCATCTGTTCTCCGTGCCCTGTGATGGACTGCCATTTTGCACAGGGTGCAGCCGTGACCTTCACTTCCCCTAATAGGTTCTGCTCTGGATAAGTGTTCATGGATAATGTAATTATGCAAATAAAATTTTGCTGAAGCGTGAACTCCTCACTAATTGTTTGGTCGCAATGATTAACTGGGAGGCAGTAACGTTCTCATATTCCCATCCAACTTCAAATGTCGTTTAAAACGCGAACACGGCTCTCGTGCACCATCTAGTGGAGGAATCTTTTGCTACAGTCAAAGGGTAAAATCATGTTAAACGTTTTAATAGTCATTAAATTATCAGTAGCCACCAAGAGAGCACGTGGGGTACTTGTTACTGTGTGAAAAGTGCGTGTGTGTTTACATACTGCTGTATAATTACTCTTAATTAAAGTTGATTTTGTGAAAAACAATGATTGTCAAATAATTTAATGTAGTTTATTTACAGAGTCCATGCCTCTTGGTTAGTTCATTCTTGCGTGCAACACACTCTTTCGTATTTAATGGATATTTAAATAAAAAGCAATAGTGTTGTAAAAATGATGAAGTACATTGGCAAGAAAAGAACAATCCAATCAGATCACATCACATCACATTTTATGATCAATTAATGCAGGGTTCACACACTTATTCTAGTTGCTGCATAACAATAGGTTAGATGCTACTATGTTAAAGTACTATAGGTTATGAATGGCATTCATAATTCATTTACATTGATTATTAGTATTTTTTGGCTGTTTTTTAATTAAACATGAACAGAAATCAAAAGGGATCAAAGCACAGGCTCAGAGTCACTGAGGCGGGCCTCAGCTTTGGTCTGAACGAGCCCTCGTATGTACAGGCATTTATAGCTGTGGGAGCCTCACCATTCAGAGAAAGCAATAAGCTGGTTAAATGAACACTATCAATCATTTTGTGCCTAGTGGCTGTGGATATACTAAAAAGGGAAAGTTTTACTAAGCAGTTCAACTATACAGAGGTGACTGACTCAGTAAGGGCCGCTGGGTTTGATTTCAACTCTTCACACATCAGTTATGTCGGTATTGATACACTGCACCATATGTTTTCCCAAAGGTTCAGTTTTCGAAAATGGAGAAGGCCACCCAAAACCCCTAAACAGTACACCTTTCTATCATAGGGATCAGATTACCAGAGAGAACTTTCAGGTGCATAGTGAGAAGCCATCATATTCACACTGAGCTGGGGTCAGATTAACACCTAGAGCTGAACTGTCATGGTACCTGTTTATTAACGTGTCAAGGATATGAGCTCTATTGTCCTACTATCCATATACAGTATAAGCTCACTTGACTTCACTTGAAATGTTCAAAAAATTCCCTTATACACTACAAAAAAGTTAAGACAACTTAAAATTTCAAGGCAACTTCCTGCACTAGATTTTCAAGTTTTAAGGGCAACTCAAACTTCTAAGTTTTTAAGAAAACCACAAATTGTTATGCCGAGTAATCATTTTTCGTTCTGATAATTTATCTTTCATTTCTATAAAAACTTCAAATTTTTAGTATTCCATACTAAGAATTCCTAAGAAAAGTTGTTCCAACCCATTGCCTTTTCTTAAGATTTATCTTTCATATGTGTAAAGACTTTAAAATTTGAGTTTAGCATACTATGGCTTTAGCCATTGCAGTATCCAGGGCTACAGAAACAGCGCCCAAAGGTGAACTGGGGTGGGCTGGGCTTGAACTGGCAATTTTGGAGTCAGAGGCACAGAGGTTTAATCCATTGAGCTACACGCTGGCCACCACCAACTCATGCTGCCAAAACTCTGAACAGTTATAAAACTGTAAACAGTGTTTTTCTGTTAGCACCTTATTCAGCTTGTGTTCTACATATCGGAGCATGTGGCTCTGTGGTTAGATGCTCATAGATGGAAGGTCACCAGTTTAAGCCCAGCATCAGCACATGTGGGGGCCCTTGAGCAAGGCCTGTGACCCCCCAGCTCCCTATAGGCACCATAACAGGCAGCTGCCCTTCACAGTTGAGTTTGCTGTCATTCCCCCCAGGGATCCTCAAAATGCATCAGCAGTTATTTATTACTATCATGTTTAAAATAAACATGCTAACTGAACTGTTTTGTTATCTTCATTTATGATAATTAATTGGCACATATTTTGCAGTTTTGAATTCTTAGCATGTTTTACTCAAATTTTAAAGTTTTTCCGCATATGAAAGATAAATCATCCGAGCAAAAGAGAATAAGTTGGCACAACTTTTGTTGTTTGTAATTCTTAGCATGTAAAACCAAAAATCAGAAGTTTTTATAGATATGAAAAATAGATTACCTGAATAAAAAATAATTAGTTGTCACGACAATAGGTGGTTTTCTTCAAAACTTTAAATTTCGAGTCCTCAAAACGCAAAAATCTAGTGCAGTAAGTTGCCTTGAAAGTTTAGGTTGTATTACCTTTTTCTTTTTTACAGCGTAGAAACATGTAAGTAGTGAACATAGACAAAAATAACAGAAACAAATTTGCCCAGAAAATGGCTGGTTATGTTTTGGATAGAAGTCTCTAGGAATCTGTTAACAGAGTTAACATGGAAGATTCCAGTAGGATAATGAAACATAAAAGTGAGCACTGAGGTGTCTCTGCATTGGCTTGTGGCAAAGCCCACCGTTTCCCAGAAAGGGAGTGAGCGGCGAGGGGCATGCGATAAAGCCCCCCCGGCACGTCCTATCATCCACACGGGCCGCCCAGCCCCCCGCAGGCAGAGGCGTGCAGCACACTAATCACCCCGTCCAGCGATGTCATGCCCTTCCCTGTGGCCCGGAGCCCCATGACTCAGCAGGTCTGAGGACTGTGTCAGGATCTTCAGCATGACGCTGCGAAACACTGATACTGGGAAAGGAGGGTTTCAAAATGCTGACATTAGACCTTTAGCCCTCCTGTGCCCCAACTCCCCCCCCGCAAATTCCCCCCCTTCTCTTTACAGGACGTTACAATAAAGTAAAGCAAGTTCACCATCCATTTGTATTATTCTGATGTAACGTTAAGTTTTACTATTATTATGAATAGTTTAAAAATAACTAGAAGAAGAATATACGACATTTAAATTAAATTCAAAATATTGTCTGTTTTAATATGCATTTTGTAAAAATTAATGACTATTTTTTATAACTGTTTGACAGTAATTAGCTAAATTAATCTTTTAACCATTTAGAGAATAACAAAATTTGACTGGATCATAATTAATGGTGTAATATTGCATACATTTCCTGCCTGTAGTTTTTATATGTGTAGCTTTATTGATTGAAAAGAAATCCATCGCTTTTTCTCATTATCCATCCCTCCTATCTTAATTCAAATGTGCGCTCATTGCTTGTAAAACAAGCCAAAAATGATAAGGACAGTGAATTACACCTCCCAGCTTCCGTCTCCAGGAGTGGGGGTTAGTATATGACCAGTGCCAAGATGAAATTGAGGAAGCATTCCTTTTTTAAAATTAATCAAAAGTATAAAAGTATAATGATTGAATAAAAATAATTGTAAAGGAAACTGCTGCTGTACAATCATGCAGTGTAAGTAGACTCTGTGACCTTTTTAAAATGTTTCACATATTTGATCTTCTAAGTTGGGCTTTTCCTTCAGCTAGACCAATTAGTGTCTCAGAATATCACTTTTAACCATTCAAAGTCTTCTTAAACATTGCATTAAGACTTGGCTTGGATTTCCGCCTTCAGTCATTTAAATTGGAATACTAAGTTTAAATCTTCAAACTTTCTCCTGCACAAGGAAATAATGAACAGAGAGAGATCATGCCACTTTACCAGAGAAAGATTGTGGCACTTTACTGGAAAACATACAAATTCATCTGACCACAAGGCAGGTGGATGCTCACAGTGGAATGCAATGAGGCCAGCCTCCCTGTATTTGATTCAATTTCATTTCAATTAATCTTTATACTGTATACCTCCTTTCACAACACAGTTGCCCCAAGGCACTTGAGAGTGAATCGCCATCCATTATTAGTTCATGTATGCTAAACGGTCCAGGTTCAGGGAGAAAATATGCTAGCAGACAAGAGGAAAGGAACTGAAAACTCCATAGTAAAACCTCTGGGGGTCCAAGATCGACTGGCTGCCCAACCCCCCCTTCACAGATAGATGATACAAGATAGAACACATGGAAAATGATGATGCCTTAATAACAGCGTGGCGTAAACTGTGGTCACAGTCAAAGTCCATCAGTGAGCTAATTCTCCATGCATGTAAGCCTGCAGAGTGTAGGTCACAATCACAGTGTCACACATCATAAGTCGCTTCCACGACGTCAAGTTTCCATGGCATGCAGTCTGCATGCAGTATTCCAAATCTGAGCAGTGACATTAACGGTGAGGTGCTGTTATTAGATACTCCAACACATATCCGGTAGTTAAATACGAGCTAAACCACAGAAGAGTCGTTGCCCACAAGCCGACATCAAAGCCCAGCCTATGCAACAGAATAGATGGTCAACTGTGCTAAAAGCGGCACTAAGATCGAAGGCGCCTGTGCGTCGTCACATCAGCTGCTATTTTTATATTATTTACGACTCTAATTAAAGCAATTTCAGTGCTGTGTCCTTGATGGAAGCCAGACTGAAATTTGTCGAGTTATTTGTATCCACAACTAAAGTTGAGCCGTGACTATTTTCTCTAGACCTCTGGACACGGATTGGATGTTGGAGAGGGGTCTGCGATTGCTGAGTACCTTTGGATCCAAGTTTGGTTTTTTTCGTGAGGTGTCTAAGAAGTGGTACTTTAAGTTGGTTGGGTGTAGCACCTGAAAGCAGGGATCTATTCAATGTGCCAGTTACAGATCCTGCCAGAACTCTGAGGGATTCCTTAGGAAGCTGAGTGGGGGATTGGATCTAAAAGACAAGTGGTCGGTTTCATTTTGTTATTAGTGTTTTTAACTCCTGTTCCTTGACTAAATCGAAGACATTAAGAAAGTATGAATATTGTGTTTGCGTCAGACTTATTTGTTGGCTATTTTAATGTGTTTGAAGTCTGACGTTGATAATTTTATTGTTAAAGAAATCCGTGAAATATTCATTACTAATATTAGTTGGTAGTGCAGGTTCAGCCTTATTTGATAGATAAGCCATTATCTTAAATAAGTAGCTGGAGTTATTTTTGTTGCAATCGATAAGGGTAGAGTAATAGGTTGAACAAGCCCTATATTGGGCTTTCTGAAATTGATGATCAGACCACGCCAACCTGAACACTTAACCCCTTAGACTTCCATTTGCCCTCTAATATGTTGCACTACTGTTTACGTGGCGACGCGTAATCTTTAAATCACGGGGTCATGGGGAGATCTCATCCAGAACCCAACTAACCACTTTATTAAAATATCTTTATAAACATTTCTACTAGATATAAAGTTTCATTATTTATGACATTCATAAATTGTAGAGAATTAATCCTATTCAGGACCCCACATCCCACAATGAATTTTTCCATAGCATTGCTTAAAATGTTTTAAAGTCCTTTGGTTCATGTGTTAAAAATGGCTGACACAGTTCCACAGACTCCAAACCATAGTTTGATAACACCTTAAACATAATTTAAACATCATTTCCTTGGGCTCCTTAAGAGTTTTGCACAGTACTGTATATATACAGTATATGTCAGTTAGGATACGCTGATACATCATATTACAGTGTTGCTGCCTCTAGTGGATCCTGCTGCTCATTGGTGCTGTACGGTTTTGTCTTGCAGATCTCACTCCCCACGACCACTATGGGCTGACTCATCAGCATGGGCTTATATTATTATAGTATATTATTATACAGACAGAGTCTGACTCAGATATACAGAGGTAAGGGGCAGTACTAAACATGTCATATTTAATACAGCTGGGACTAATAGAAGGCCATTCATGGGCAGACAGTATCACTAAGTTATTGTGTTTTTTCTGCAACAGCCACAAAATGATACCTAGCTATGTTTAAATGCTAGCTACTCGGTGCTATATATAGCTGGCGTTTCTATAGCAACAGAAAACATACACCCCTGGCAGTAGACAGGAGTCATTAATAGTAGAGGGTGGCTAAGGTCACGTCTGCTATTGCAAAGATACCAAAATAAAGGCATCGGCCCTTACATCTTTATTAATATCTCAGAACTGGCGCGGTACTGCAGAGCAAAATCTTACTGACTTATTAAAAGCCTTGTTTGTTTGTGTTCTTTTTTCATTTCCTGTCTCCATTCTTGTTATGTGAACTCTTCCTCAGCTCCCGCTGTCTTTCCATATTAAATGCTTTGCTATTTTTTTTTTGGGGGGGAGGGGGGCTGTTACAACAGATTAAAAAATATTGGCAGGTGGGGAAACTGCAAAGGAAACCACCATAACTCTCAAAATGCACCTTAATTTGTGTCACTTATGTCCTTATTAGCCCATAAGTTTTTAAATTTTTTATTGACATGTAACTGCGGATAACCCTAGGAATTGAAAAAATGTATAGTAATAACATCTATTTACTATTTTGACAGTTTGTTTTGGCATGAGGATTTCAGGCTATTACTGTGAACGGCGTGTGCATTACAAACTATGAACCTATCCATCTGTAAAACCGTGTCTAACACCAAACGAAAACCCAGAAGGGTTTTTGGTTCAAAAAATGAAAGAGGAAGATTTGAAGAATGTCAGATTCATTTTGGAGAATTTGGGGTTCGGTCTATTTCTGTTTTTTCATTATTCAGAATTACTTTGCTTTTCAGCTATGCTGACACTAGTTAATTTTCATCATACTTTTAAAGCATAAACTCAGCAGATAACTTTATAAGTGCTGATAAATGTTAAGATGGGCAGTTCTGGGTGGTGTTCGGCATCACTGGGCAGACCGTTGCTGACCCATTCAGGACAGGAGGTCTCCAAAGAGACATTATCCCCATCTTGTCAGCCGTGTAGCTGACAGGTCCAGTTCTCCATCAGTGACAGCAATAGATGAGTTTAGAGGAGGTCCTGAAGGCTCTCTATTGCGCTCTGACCCCTCCCAGGAGGTCGTTCAAGCAGATGATTGAAGTGTTATGCTTGCAGCATACTGTCTCAGCATCTCCTTTATCTTCATGGACACTCAAGCCCAAAATTCTGAAAGTATTCAAAATGTATTCAGCCTCCTATAAGCAGAGGATTGTGTTGAAGTGCACAACAGCCATAGCAGGCATGCCTGGGATCTCTAGCCACCCATTCGTCTGCTTAACCTGATGTGCATCTACTGCTGAGTCACCAGTGAGGAACGTGCTGGATTTTCCCTTCTCCTGTCTGTTGCTTTTCTGCATGCCAGGTCACATCTAATTGTACAGAAAGTCAGCCATGACTGATGAGTTTCTTTAATCCCACCCCACAGCGACGATCGAGCCCTTAATGTAATTTCTCCATCTGGAGCACACCGAGCAGCATCAGAATCAGGCCCACAACAGCCAAGACACTTACGTTCCTTGTCATGCAAGGAAAATGCATGTGAAATGCACGAGAGCAGTTGCATTAGGCTTCACGGCAGCAGCGTGTTTGGAAAACGAGCAGTTCCTGCGTGTGTCTGCGTATGTGTGTTTCCATGTGCTGATATGGAAACTCCGTGATGATAATAACCCAGGAGATCCGACCGTGGGGAATGAGGATAAACAGGTAACCAGATGAAATTACCTCTAAAGGGTGTGTCAAAACTTGTCCCTATCAGTTTCTGTTACAGCTCTGGCCTTTCCCAAAACCTGCATGGAAATGCATTTCAGTCCTCATATGTCTCATATGCAAACATACATTGACAGCCATCAAACCGTGTGAATCACAGGAACAACAGTGCTTTTAAACCGCATAATGTAAGGTCCTCACTTAGTAGCACTAAGATGTTCTGCTTGAGCATTTCCAATTAGGGAGTGCACAATATTCCCTGAAGTGATTTATCATGCTGCAAAATATAACTACACTGAAGAACAACAAGCAAAGATGGTTATTCCAGATCAAATGGCAAGCATCTTGCATCCTACAGGACAAGAGACACACAAACAAAAAAGAAAATAAAAAGCACCAGAAGCAGCACACATCTTACCTCAGAGGGGAGCAGAAGCGTCTAAACGCCTGTGAAACTAATCTGGCCCAGAAAAATCTCCTGTCTGAAGACAACTATTAATGTGCTGGATTAGGTGACGAGAAAAAAAAAAGCTGGACAGGTAACACGAAACAGAGGCAAGAGAGCAAAATGGATTTTAACAGCTATAACACACATACGTCAGGTTTCACATTTAAGTTTATATTGCTGAACAAACAAATAATTTAAGATAAACTGCAGGACACATAAAATGATTTTGATTTTTTAAAATGTAATTTTCTGGAAATGTCTGTGGACTGTGTGAGGAAACCAGAGTACTTGGAGGAAACCTGCACGATACAGGGAGAACATGCAAACGCCACTGGAGTGCAAGACCTTATTTAAGCAATATTAGTTTAACAACATATATACACTTGTTTGTTGTTAGAATGTCAGGGTGGGTGGATGTCTAGATAGCCTTCTTCCCATAGATGTTTCTTTTCTCCTATAAATCGAATTGAATCGAATGAAATAGAATCCATTTGAATTGAATTGTGTTTAATTGAATTGAATTGAATTTTTACCATGCCTGGTATGCTCTGTGGTTCCCAGGACAGATTCCAGGCTCATTGTGACCCAGTTCTGAAGAAATACTCAAAGAAGATGGATATATGGATAAATACCTGTTGTGAATGGATTTAGCCTAAAATTTCCTAGTACAAGAATGGTTAAAATGTTTAAAAAGAGAATTGTAAACCACATTTGTTAAAAACAATAGCTAAGTAACAAAGCAATATTAGCAGCTACTGTATGACTGATATTAAAAAGTTTGTCAGTAAATTTTGTAGAAGTCAGCACTATGAATTTCTATAGAATGTTCTATGGATTTCAGATGAACACCAAGAGCCTTTTTCCTTTTTCTGGAATTTTATTAGCATTGCAAACCATACACAGTATTACAAACACCCTGTGGTATATTTTGCTGCTCATTCAGTTTTCAGAGGATCTGCAAACATCTTGTCACTGTTGTATTCAGTACAGACAGAGTGCAGCCTTTGAGACTCACGAGGAAACTTACCTAGACCAAA
>JAODJW010000094.1:16319463-16335557 GCA_026777045.1 Hyperopisus bebe
GTTTTTCACCAGTAATCAATACTTCACAATAATTATATGTGTCACCCTTTAAAGGAATGTGTGTTTATCTCATCACATTCATGTGTTTATCTTTTATTGCATTTTTATGGCCTTATAGAGCCTAAGCTGTCCCATCCTCGCATGCCTGTTTTGTTACCATTTTTCAACAATGGCTGAGAAATTTGATGTAATTTCCCCATATTTTCCAAACAAAGAACAAGCATTTGGATACCACTACTGCTACATGTGGCTTACATAAGTTTTTGTATCATAATTCAAGCCTGGGCCATGAGGGTCTGGTTGAGATGAGTCTGTCACATCCGTGTGCTGGTGATGTGTGCCTTACCAGGCATGTGAACTGCTCTTGCACTGGAGCACTGCTGGTCTGCATATTCTCCATGTGCTTCTTGTAGTGCTTTTTTTTTTTGAAAAATTACTCTGCTCTACAAATCGTTTATATGTCAGAATGGCAGCCCTGTCCTCTAATACTCCCCAAGCAGTTGGGAACAGCAATGAATTGGGGAAGGGGGGGGGGGGGGGCACAGCCAAAACCTAACCCCCCCGGCCCCAGAACCTGCTGCTTTGAAGTCCTGCCAATTTGACTTCCTATGCAGGTCCCAGCTTAGGCTGGGGGGACCTTTGAAATGAGTATGGGGTGTCACTGACCTGCAGGCAGGTGAGGGAAACCTGAATGGGGGGGGGGGGGGGCAGAACACATGCCACATATGTAACCCCCCCATGTAATAAACCCTCAGGGATGGCCAATCTGTTTAGTTTCTGGTCCAAAGAAACCATGACTTTGTTCAATGAGTTTCAAAGTTAAGTGGTAAATGTTAAATGAATTATTTACTTCAGTGTCTCATCCTGAATTACATAATTTTGTCATTATATTGCTTAATGTATTGCGTATTGTAGTTATACAGGTGAGATTTCCTGTGGTGTTCAGTGGAACACTTCATGCCGGTCAGAAGATGCTTCTCTGACCAACCACAAGCCTGTGAAGCGAGGGATCTGCATTTCCAACAATAGGCTGAAGTCTAGCCAGCTAATTGACAGGAGGGTAACTGGAAACCGTGATCTTCTGAGTTCTACCACCAGCTCTTTAGTTTTGCTGATGTAGAGCTGCATCTGATTCAATTCACACCGTTCAATATAACTGTCCACCACCTCCCTGTATTACATCTCATCACCATGTCTGTCTTGTCCATTTGTCTGATACCTCCCATGATTGGTTGAGGACATTCACACCAGGACTGGACCATAATGGAAAATTTCATATATCACAATGTGATATTTTTGTGATAAATATTGTAATATTTATAAAGCAAAAAAAGTTAAAAACATAAATTTCTCACAGACCCGCCTCAGTGATTTAAACAGCAAGGACAAAGACGATTAGGTCTGGCGTGGAGAGTGGTGCAGAGCTCATGAAAAATCAGCAACGGTAAACTTTAAGCTGATTTTTAAATATATACTAGATCATCTTGAAAAAGAACAATCATTAAAATTGCAGTTTGCCAAGTTTTGTTTCCTATGACAAAGTAAAAATTCAGCTACTGGCAACGCAAAACATTCAGCCAACTAGCTTTTGGCGGTGTAACTGCAGAACGACTCAGACGCACCAGTGCACGAGTATAAACACTTGCAGCGGCGTTGGCCTCCTGCATAGGCTACAGCGTAAGCTCTGCATGGTCTCGACTCTGGAGCATAAATCAGCCTTTACTTGGGAAACCACCCACCATTGGGGGGCCCTGGGCAGCTGTCTGTTCTGCCTGTAGCTAGAGCCAGCCCTCACCCCTCCTTTAAAACATAGACTCTGTGTGCAGAGACTCACTGCTGATTTGCATGGCAGTTTTTACTGTTAACTATCACCTAACTGTCACCTTCTTCTCAATTAAATCAACTCAGACCGCAACATTTCTTCATTCACTTCATTATGATCTCTTTCCATGTCCTTTTTCTTAGGCGGATGTTACCTTTGAGGTGATATGTCAGGACACGTCAGACAGGTGCATATTCAATGATCCGGTTATGTAAGTGTCATTACACGGACGCGGAGCCTCACTACACTGAGTGCTCCATTTTCATCAGCCGCCTCAGTCACTTTTCATTTTTATTCAGTCGCAATCCCTTCATAATTACAGTAATCAAAGAAACTGATGCCTTAGCATGTGGTAATGCAGTGCCCTCATTTATTTGCTCATGCTGGACACATACGACTGCTGGTGTGTAAACCGGTGTTTCACACATCGTGCACCTACAGCAAAAACATGGACTGTCTACGAGTCACTGCAGACAGGATTGACAAACACCGGTGTAAATGAATAGGAGGTAAACAAACCGCGTTTTAGTGTATTATGAGCATTCATGCAACTTGTCAGCTTAAATCTAATGTGTTGAGAGGTTTTAAAGAACATCACATGATTGCTACAGTTTGTAATTTCTTATTCATAAATTGCGCAATAAACTTGCACTAACACCGTAGACATTCTCTCTTTACATTTTAATTTATTTTTAGGACCTTGCAAAAGTAGTTCAGACACAAACCGAAATATGAAATCCCGCATATCCATATTTAAAGTCACAACAAGCACTTAAGTAGCATTCAATTTATATGCTATGGTGACTTGTTATGAGACAATAGATTTCCCTGGAAAAATGCCCATGTACCACTGATGCAAGTGCAGTGTTAGAAATAAATGTTTTTAATCATAGAGTTGGAAATGGGTTAAAATGTACTGAAGTGTTTTGATATTCCAGTGAGCATCGTGGGATAAGAAAAAGGAAAATGTATCACACCATCCAAACATTGCAAGGAAAAAGAAGGCAACTAGGAATTGCTTTGAAACACTTAGAACACAGAATTTGGTGGATACAGCCTTGTATCGGCCGATATTGGTGCTGGCATGAAGGAAGGCATTTAAATGAAAAAGAAAAAGAGAATCATCTCAAAGCCCATCTGGATTCTGTCAGAGACCGTGAGAGCAACTTGTGGGAAAAGGCTTTTTGGTCACATGGCTTCAAGAAAGTGTTGCTTGGCAGGAATTCAAAACACTGTGTGGCATAAACACAACACTGCCCATGCATCGAAAAGCACATCCCTACATAAAGTATGATAGTGCCAGCATCACGCTGTGGGGATGCTTCACATCAGCGGCAAGGAGTAGGAAGGCTGTTAGAAAGGAAAAGAAAATGGCACGGAGAGGAAAATACTGAACTTGTTTCAGTCTGTTGAAAAGCTGAGCTTTTCAAGAAGATTCGCCATTCAGGAGGACAATGACGCTCAGAACAGGACCCAGGAAACAGCGGTTCGAGTGACTGCTCGGAATTGAAAGAGTGAATGTCACCGAGTGGCCCAATCAAAGTCCCAATCATAAGGCCACCTTTGGCACCAAATGAGCACTGCAAGCATTGTCCCAAAAACTGGAACAAACCGGATCAGATCTGCCAAGAGGATTGTGCAAATGTCACAGGCAGATGGGGCAGGCATCATCTCCAGTACGCTGATATTATTTAACATCATATCAACATCACAGATATCCTAATCAATAACTTAGATGTTAAATCCATTGCAGGTTGTGAGGAAAATAATACATTGAAAAAAATGATTGAGTATAATCTAAAATCCAGCAACATTTGAGAAGTTTACATTTTTCTGTGAGGCAAGGTCATTTTTGTGGTGTTTTTTATTTTATTGTCCATCTTCCCTGCCTGCCCAGGCACAAAAAACACGTAAAATATAAGTTACATGTAAAACATGACTTAGAATTCATAAACAGATACACTAGTTTCAGCAACTAGTAAGAGAACAAGCTTTGCTAGCTGATTGGGTATTAATTACAGAAAGGGTTTAGAAGTACTAATTACAGCCAAAGTACTGCTCCGAAATCAGCGTATGAAGCAGTAATGAGCGTGAATCCTTAGCATAATCGACCTAGTCGTTTCCATCTGACACGGTTCTGCGGTGTGTGCGTGTGTGTGTGTGCGTGTGTGTGTGTGTGTGTGTGTGTGTGTGTGTGTGTGTGTGTGTGTGGGGGGGGGGGGGGGAGCCTGGCCCGCTCAGCCACATCAGGGCCCCGAAGGCCACCAAAGACCGTGTGACATCAGCAGTGGCCTCACTGACAGATGGAGGCTCTGAAAGTCTCAGAGCTGGATGGTGCCACAGTATCTGGTAGCTTTGTGATTTACAGCCTGCCGTAATTAAACTGTCAGTTATTATCCGCGGGAAAAAAACTACTATGCAAAGATGCACAAAAGCTCAAATCCAACAACGAAAAAAAAGCTTATAGCTGAGGCTATTTTTACCCGCCGTTTCCCTGGAAGGTACCCTTCATATCTGAATTTCATCGTTCATGATTGCCTCCCTCTCAGGTTGGTCAGAATGTCACCCACACGCCCCATATCCCATAGGTTCTGTCACCAGTCCTGTTCTTTTCTCCATGAGATCAGGTACAGACTGTCACTCATCACCCTGGATCATTAAAACGCACTGCAGTGACTCCACCCCAATGTGACACTGCAAGACACTGTATGGGACAGCATACTGAGGGCACCATCCCTTCTCCATTACATGGCGTTACAGCTGTGGTGTATGAATGGGTATGCTTTAATGGGTATCGGGTAGATTGCCAGTCAGCATCCAGCACCCCAGGAGTAAGTGGGATTAAGGCCCTTTAGGTGCAAACAGTGACAACACGCTGCTGGCCACAGGATTTGATCCAGTGACTATCTGATCATGGGCACAGAGCCACACTCCTTCCACACAAAAAATGTTTGAACAACAACATTCAGGGGGCAAAACAGCGAAATGCATTTTCAGTTTGCTTTGTTTTTATCATGTAGATAAACAAAGAAATACCAGGTAAACATCTGCCCCGTGTACGAGTCATTAATTTGAGGTAGAATTTCATACTTTCATCCACATACGAGGTGTCTGACTCCAATGAGGATGCGAAATCGCCAAGTCGAGCCTTAGTCAGGGTCTGCAGGTGGGCTTTGTGTTAGGCTTCTGTGACGTGCGATATTGCAGGTAAAGTCCCAGGAACCTGTCTGTCAGGGTCACCTTTGCCTGATAAATAGACGAAAGGCCATCGAAGACGACTGCACTGCGGGCTGAAGTGCAGGGAACTACAGGAGTCTGCAGTACTGAGAGCCACACTACAGCTACTGAGTGCACATGTGAAGACGGGCAGTACAGACCAGCAGGATGTGTATGACTGCCTCGGAATGACTCTGCCATCATGCCGTCTCCGTGGGGCTTGTTTATTCACCTGACTAGCTGATGCTAACATCAACAGGCACCTGAAGTCTTTTTCAGTAACAGAAGTGAGCTGGAGTATTTCTGGGAGTGTGTGAGCATAGGATAACAATGAGAGATAAGAGCTGAGAGACTGCGTCACTGAGAAGTCAATGGAGAGCTGCAGGTCTGAATTCATTCCTCTTAGATTTCACTGCACCATTCTCCTCACTGGTCCTTCGCGTAAATTAACTTGGACTTCACTAGCTGACTTGTGCGTTACTAATTTCTGGCTTTTCTCCAACAGACTGCACTACATTTCTCTGTATGTGCCACAGAAATATCTGCCAACTTTGCCAACATGAATAGAAACAAATATTCCATCAAACATATAATTCTGACTACAATAGTGCATGAAATAAGGATTTAGAATGTTTAGCGCATTTTTATTTAAGTTTATATATTCATCCCATCTTTTAGTAGCTGTTGAACTAGATTTCCTAGCTTGTCTGCTGATCAGTTGAAATGCATTCAATTACTGGGCTTTCAGAGATATTTTGAAGTTACACACAGCCTAGAATAACTTGTAAAATTACATAACTGCAAATAATAAATTATTATTTTAACAGCCTTAGTCTCTGGTCATTTTGCCCAGAAAAATAAATTGTAAAAAGGCTGCTTTGGAAGGAGTGCAGGGTTGCTGGGAAACACCATTCTTCAGCAGGGCATTAGCTTGCGGCTCAGTACCCTTTAACACACACACACACACACACACACACACACACACACACACACACACACATGCACACTAAGACACATTCACCCACCACTAAATGTGTGTTCTCCCCAGGCTTGCCTTAAGAGGATTAAAGAAAAGAATAAAGTTTTACACTGGAGAGATAGTGAAAAAGCTAAACTGTAAACTGAAGGCTCACAGAACAGGGTTGGATAAATGGAGTCTTTACTGTAATTTACGTGGATTCCACATCTTAGCCTTTTATTAGTTCTCAACACCCAGCTGTTCCCATAATACTGTTTTTACATGGTTAACCTTTATAATTGATTATAACATTAATGATCTTTAAAAACAATCCATGTTTATCCAGGCATTTCAGCACTGTGTGTCAGTCAGAAAAAAAAGAAAAACACAAATGTTGTGGGACAAGGGTAGCGAAGAATATATATATATCGCAGTAAATTTCCAGTTAATTAACACCAAGAATGTCTGTCAGGCTAAAAACACAGGTTGGATCTGGAGGCTCTGGATAAACCTTTTAAGGGGCTCTTTACAGAGGCCATGGGAAATTTGTCTTGTGCTGTACTGGCCCAGAACACTGAGGAAGGCTGACTGAACGTCTCCTTACAGACTGCAGATCAGCGCACTGGGAGCATGCGGGAGAGGGGGCTCGATTGTGGCCTAACCTGTAAGACAGGCTTCATAGCTGCTGCCGGCTGATTGGCGGTTACACAAAAAGCAGCACACGCTTTGTTCTGTCAGTGACCTGATTATGATGCAACAGGTCTGAAGAGAACATGGATAGCGTCTATTTTGTTTCAAGCTGAATGCCTCATGAATAGCTGCGAGACGACGGAGCCCCCAGCCTCTGCGGTCGGAAAAAAAGTCAATACTCTGCCCTTGCATTTTTAATTGGAAGCCGCATTGCCGTGACCTCAGCTTCTCCAGGCTAAAAACATTTAGCAGCTTCTACTTTAGTTAGTCCGTTTTAATGAATAATCTTTCCAAATCAAGCGTTACGTCTCAAGCATTTTCTGTGCTTAATTAGGTTTTCGAAAGTGGCAAGTTAATAAGGGGAACTGAAAATTGTCTTTCCATATTCAGACCATATTCTGTTTTTTTTTTGTTTTTAAGTACATCAAGGGCACATTTTACACATTTTCACTTGTATAGCCACAACCTCCACAATGTTAGAGTTCTCTAATAAACTTCAAATTATACGGTTGCAACTTCAAATATTACAGAAATTACATTTTATATTCAGTTCTGAATGTTTAACAGGCTTCCTTTTTTGTATGCATCAGATTCTCGTTGCTGGTGAGGAGATGTCAAGGGTGCATTACAATCCCATGTGAGACATTCAGAACGCTGGGACCTGAACGTCTTCAGCAGTCTGTGCTCAGGAGACAGCTGGTACGTTCACATGCCTGTCAGTCTCACTCCACTTGATTATTGGATCATTCCATTATTCTGCAGAGCCAACATTCTTTGGGGGTTGTTGGGCATGTGACATGTGTGAGATTCTGTTTACCAAAGGTGGATACCCTGAATGTTAGCCTGCTCCTCAGGAGATAGTTCAGCAAACCAAGACGTGAAGTTCCACATCACGGTTTGACCTGCCGCAGAAGAGTCATCTCAGTTTTTCATTCGTGGGCAGTACTGAGCCGCATAAAGTGCCACAGGAGGAATAACTCTCGGATGGATAGACTGCTGTGGCGAAACGTTCTGAGACGTTCTGTTTGATTCTCACTACCTGAGACATTAAGAGTGAAGTGACAGCCACAGAATATCCTCCACTTACCCAAGAGGTGCCTTTTTCACAGAGTGTCTGGTCGTCATTCACGTTGTTTCTGTTCAAAGAGTACTGCTGTATCTCATCTTAACGAGAGGGCAGATGTCTACAGATCACAGCCCCTCTACTATACCTCATTAACCATTTGTCTGATCTAGCATTTTTCATTTGTTCTATTGTCCCAAGGAAACAGAACGGACACTTTTCTGCTTATGTACAGCTACTTAAATCCATCCAGCCATCCCTCTTCTAGCCCTGGACAGGATTCTGGTCCATTACAGGGCAAATACACACTGAATTACACATCGATTAGAGTAAATGCATGCCTTTGGATTGTAGGAGCCCATAGAGGAGTAAAACTTTTTTACATATCTTTGAGTAGATTTCTTCTTCTTCTTCTTCTTCTTCTTCTTATTATTATTATTATTATTATTATTATTATTATTATTATATAGCGTACAAGTCACGATCAAGCTAAACCAGGATTTCTGGAGCAATTGGGGTTAAGGGTCTTGCTTGGTGGTCCAACAGTCATATTGTTACTCTGCACAGACATGGGGTTTTGAACCAATAACCTTCTGATCATGGACCCAGAGTCCTAACCAGCAGAGAAGTTTCCAGTTGGCACTCCAGAATACATGCATTTTCAAATCAGCAGCCAGCCCAAGCAGCTCCATATGTGGGTGACTGCCGCTGAATCGGAGAGAGAAGTGAATCTGACAAGCAAGCTCTCATACAATAAAGAACAAACATCCCAGGTTCTGCCTACTGGTTTTTGTAGCGTGAATGAAAAAATGGAGTTTCTAGTCCCAGCGAGGGCATGTGTGCGCTGAGGCCTCTCTGACCGCGGGGTTTTGTCGGCAGGCTGGTCACAGGGCTTTGAAGCTTTCCCAGAAAGCCAACAAAGGGTGCTGTTGGAGGATTACAGGCTGTTGACCTTGCATTATGCATCCCTGCCGCTGTGACAGATTTTTGGGGGCCGAGAGCAACCCGTTCTGACAGGCAAAGGGTGCTGTTTATGCTGGAAGCTCACTGCTGCCACTCTCTCAGCTCACGGTGTCCCACGGACTATCCTGGCCTCCATCATCAGCCCAATGCTCTTCTCTCAGACAAGCCAGAGAGCTCAAAATCATTTCCTAATGGGAGCTGACAAAATCCAGCAAACAGCATCAGGACAAAGAAATAAGCCAAGTCACAGAAAATTCACATAGAAAATTGAACAAAAATAAAATGCTGACCCTAAAGATAACAAAATTTAGCAGAACTTGCATGCACTTCGTTTATTTCTGTAATCTAATATTCATGCAGCCTTCTGGCTATCTCTGTTTACCCAGCCATCTTCCATAACAGATAATCCTGACCAGTAGCGCACCTGTACCTGTAGCTCATGACTGTAGTTCAGCAGAACCTCACACAGTGCTCTCCTTGTAAGTGAGGGCCTGTGATTTAGTCCGGGTTTGTTCTTTGATTAATTCATGAAGAGAGTGTTATATGCACCTCTGACACTGTCCATTCTGAGCTCATTATGTTTTTTGTGTGCTGCCCATGCCCTCGACCCTTTTATCTGTTACTGATTAACGATAACAGGGCAGCCTGGATGCACTTGCAGGTCTGCCATCTAATCGCTCAAGGCCACTCTCTTCCCACAGGTCTTGTTGCCTCTGGGACACGATCCAGGCAGCTAAGACCAGGTTCTGGCAAATGCTACATGGTCTGGGTGCATCTATCCTACTACTGTGGCTGGGAAGCTACATCACCAGCAAAGAACTGTGCCTTACATTAAACTGTGCTATAAATTAAACTGTGCCTTAAATTGTTCCTTCACTCAGTCTGTAGACCTACCAAATAAATGACCTCCCAGGATTATACACAATAAAGTGTGAAATTGCCCACAGCTATCTTTTGCTTATCTCTGCATCGATCTGCATCAAATTCACCACCAATGCCACTTAAAGGGCTATTCACCCTGTGTGTTCTCATAGGAATTAAACAGAACATGGTATCTAGGGACACCCACAGTAGAAACCACTCTAATTAAGCATTACATGGAGATTATCTTAACATTATCATTTCCAGAATGTCCATTGTGTGTCAGACTGGCTGAAAGGAATTGAAACTCAGCACCACTATATACAACACAGCTAAAGAAAGGCAGAGACATAAATATGATTACAGACAGTTTGCAGTGCATTCAGAACGCATTCAGACCAGGGCTGGACTGGGATTTAAAATCCACCCTGGCCTTTTGCCCACACAGGCCCACCACACATACACACCTACGATAAAATTTTGTCTATGACAAATCTTGCCTGGCCACAACCCCACGGCCCTCCGGGAAAACATCTGATATCCCCCAGTTGTCATGCCACTGTCTGCTGTCCCCGAGATGTTATGCCTGCCATTTATCTGTCCAAAACAGGCCCAATTTGTGGAGTGCTGCAGAGACAGCTCCCCTTCTGGCAGCTTCTCCCATCTCCACAGAGATCTTCTGCACTTCCGACTGAGTAATCTTCAGGTTTTGGTCATATCTCTGACTTGAGCATTCTTTCCCATTTTGCTCAATTCGGTTGGACAAGCGGCATAAGGAAGTATCTCCACGGTTCTGTTTTACTTCCATTGAAGGTTATATAGGGGCCACTGTGTTCTTCTAAACCTTCAAAGCTTCAGCAATGCTTGGGTGCCCTCTGTGCCTCCGCAGAGTCCTACAAACAACTACTTTGGTCTGACAGCATGGTTGTTGCTCTATCACTTACAGCCCAAGGGCCCTGTACGGCCAGATCTGTCCCTTTCCAAATCACATCTAATCAATTAAATTTACCACAGAAAAATCATCATCAATGGGAACGGGATCTCCAGGAGTCAATTTGAACCATCTATTCGCTCACTGCCATTTTCTTCCCACAGCTCTTGTTGGCTCAGGGACACGGTCTGGGCAGCTAAGACCAGGTTCTGGCAAAGAGCCGGATATTCTGGGCATGTGGGATGTGCTGGGCTTCCGCTTAAAGAGCCCTGTCAGGCGGCTGATGTCATCTCACTGAGGAAGGTGACTGACAGAAGGGGCACTTTTAGGATTGAAGCGGAGGGCCAGACATTCTGAGCTAGTCTTTAATTTTGCTGTACATAGAAATATGGAGCCTTAAATTGTGCCTTAAATTGTACCTTTACTGAACTTGTGGACCCGCATTGACCCACATTATGATCCATTGATCATATTTTTTCTGCAGCCACTTAAATTTTTTTAAAGTTCACCTGTGGTAAATTTAGTTGATTAGTGATTTGGAAAGAGACACACCAGGCTACACAAGGTCCCAGACCTGAAAATGCTGGACAGAACCACAACCAACCTACAGTATCAGCCCAAAGTAGCTGGTCACAGCAAAGCGTCTGAAAGGGTCTGAAAATTGACATAAATATTTTTATTAATTCATATACAATTGATTCAAATACATTTTGTTTATGCCTGTCTTTGTTTTTTGATTATGGTGTTTTGTGTGCTGTTTTATGATTTGAAAAATGAAATTCATATTATACAACAAAATGGGGGGAAATGACAATTTCATTGTGTCCCATCTTTGTGTTTACGGCGCTCGAGTGAGGATTCACTCAGAACATAATGTAACTTTTAAAAATTATATTAAATTCTAAGATCAGCTGCAGTCCTGCATGGTCCCGCTTTGGGAGTAGGTGTGTTACTCATACACTAATCTAATCGTCTCAGTAGTCACTCTCCTCCTCTTTTTGACAGGCACCAAGTGACCTTAATGTTTTCCCCTTCGCTTTTGGGTCATTCTCTCAAATTCAGCTTGAGTCCTCTTGCTCGGGCTCCTCTATATGAGAGATTACGCCAAGAAGATGAGTTTTCCTGCTGAGCTGTCAGTCCGATATGGATACCAATTCTGGCTACATTTCCCCTCTCCTCTCTACCAACCCGTGTCAGAAAGAACGATGGAGATATCGACCATTTACTGATAGGTAAATGTTCTGGCTCTTTTATTCACTGTATTGAAGGTGGACTACTGCCCAATGAAACAGCACATCCTTCCCAGTCACTCGAATGTATGTTATTTTTGCACAGCAAATGTAATCGGCACCAATGGAGTCAATCCTTCATTAATGGTTCTGAGCTTTAATTTGCTTAGTCCAGATGTGTTTTCTCCTTTTCAGTCTCTTGTATCATTAGCATTCCATGTGGACAAACGCATGTTCTCCTCTTGTTATGACATCTTCACTCTGGCCTCAGCCCCAAAATACGTATTCGCCGCCAGGTCTTCATTGTTATGCAACTACCATAATGACAGCCTGAATTTTATAGGTTAAAGGGAAACCAGAGAATGGGAAAATACTTTTAATTAAGTGACTCCATTTTTTGTTTTCTCCTATAAAAAAGAAACTGCTGGAAATTCACCAAATACCCAATTATACTCACATGTTCACTAGCACTTCCACAGAGCTGATGTACACTGCAGGTGGTCTGATAAGGTTATAATATTCTCAAAAAAGACACATAATGTTCAGCCTTATATAAGGGGCTGATTATTAAGTGTTCTTTTTATAAATTAAAAAAATAAGCCAGCTTTGATGGTATATGCCATGGTTTTACAGTCTAGTGGGAGGTTAAATGTGGTTTTGTTCATGCCCAGCTACATTCATTACAGCTCATTATAAACCACCCAAACCCAGGCTTTTCAGTCTCCATGGCAGACAACTCTCATCTGTTCCTCTGCTGATTCCTTTGCACTCTCACATTTTATTCCAGAGTCCCTTTCAAAGCTCAAATTGTCGACAGGCCACAAAATTCGCTCCCTGCTGCAGGCGTGCCGTTCCTAAGAGCTGAAATGGCACCAATCCATTTGGGCAGGTAGCACAGTGAAGAGTGAGTTAGCGTGTCACAGGATCCTATTTAATATTTGGCATGGGCATTGACTCACACAGCACCCAGCTCCACTGTGGAAATCTGTGGAGGCGTTCTGAATTCAGTAAGATGCAACTACAGGAAAGATCAATGTGTTATTATCAGTTTTTTCATTATCTATGGAAATGCCTGTGCAATTCAGTGTAGTTCAGTTTTATATTTAAATTGTAGCAAACTAGTTCCCATAGTTCCCAGGTATTCTCTATTCTATCTTAGAACTGGGTTTGGTCCCAGTGGGGTTTAAATTCAGTCAGAAGATACCTATAGACCATGCAGACACCTCCTCCACTGTTACCACAGTCATGTGACCCACTGCTTAGCCTCAAATATGCTTCCTGCCAAAAAAACAGTGAATTCTGAACTTTAACCTGTAACTCTCCGCCTTTGGTGCATTACAATGCAGTCAGACCGCATTCCTAAAGTTGCCAAATTTCTGCCTGGATCTGTAGGTGAAATTTAGGGATCACTGTGGCAGCCGCAGTGTAAAAAGAA
Organism: Hyperopisus bebe; assembly: GCA_026777045.1. Classification (NCBI taxonomy): domain Eukaryota; kingdom Metazoa; phylum Chordata; class Actinopteri; order Osteoglossiformes; family Mormyridae; genus Hyperopisus; species Hyperopisus bebe. Next base: position 16,332,632 of record JAODJW010000094.1, read on the forward strand.
CAAGTAACCCAGCGTGAGAGGAATGTGACTTTTGGGCTACCCATTAATCCACAGCACCACCCGCATGTTATACGTCTCACAGTAATTGCACCACTGATCTTGTAGCAAATTCCACCCCTGCCGTATTTACTATGTCCGTCTTAGGTGGCAGAAGGTGGGCGGGTTGTAGTGAGATATAACATCATCAAGCCCGCCTCTGGACGCATGCAGCAGGAGACAGAACGACAAGGTGTTTGTACATATGCACGATGTGGATGCTTGCAGTTATAGGACAGTTTCGAAACTGTCAGGCGATATTTTGCCTAGATTTGTGCCGCTAACAGACCGCGGGAAAGGCAGCAACATTATGAGCTGTGCCGTAATACCCGCAGTCCAGAACAGTCACTTAAAAAGAGAGAAACGCCAGCTAGGATGCCTCCCACTGCCTTCTCCTCATCCAGTGACAAAGTATATAGATGCAGGTCTGCGCCTCACGTCTCCCGTTCGGAAAAACTGGCTCATTTGTTACAGCCACATATACGCTCTTTTGCTTTGAAACCACAAAGTATAAATAAGCTACCAGTCATTTTTGGAACCGAAAAGAATTTCCCAGCAACAGCAGGAAAACCTCACACACATCATTTTCTGTAGCAGCTCTATGTTTTCTCCCGCCATTCACATATGTTTCGCTCCATGGCCAAATACATGCTGTTTATGGGATTTATGGGATGATTTCATTGTGCTTAGTGAGTGCCGGTGCATTTTGGAGCCCTGTAATAGACAGCCATGGTTCCATCATTGTGTGGATACATTTGCCTGTTTTCTTGGCTTTCAGTAAACCGGTGGCTGCAGTGTACTTCCAGTATATTGAAAAAGCACTGCAGCATTAATGCATTCAGTCTTGCGGCTATCAGCAGATCTTATTGCTTGAAAGCAGAAACCCTGAAGAATGGCAGGAATGAAGCAGGAAAAGCTTGTCATGCCAAATGACACCAGTCATCTCTACAGTATTGCGGTGCCACATTGTGGAAAAAACACATTTCACATCATTGCTGGTGTCCATTAGTGAGCTGTACGTGTTTTTGTTTTAACAGTGTCCTTTGGAATAAATGTAGGCCTGACACTCTTGCAGGTCATTTTGCTCATATCAGGAGCTGCTGATAATTTGAAGCTAACATGCTGGAGTCACAGGGAGACCAGCTCTGGTTCTGTGTCGAGTTTGCATGCTCTCCATGTGTTTGTGTGTTACACTCATGGCAGTTTTACTTTCACGTAAATCTTCTAAAGCCAAAACAAAAAATGATTGGTTGAGAGAGATGACCAACCAGATTGTAGAGGAAGCTGATTCAAGCAACTAGAGGAGGTGGGACCAAGACATCTGATTGGTTGGTCTGACATCTGACCAAGATCCGATCGGTTATGTCTCTGAACCAATCATTTTTGTTATGCCCTCAGAATCCCCATAAGCCTCTGTTACCTCCCACAGTACAAATACATGTAATTAAGGGAAATGGTTTCTCTAAATCAACTGCCATGTTTGCCCTACGATGGAACGGCATCCAATGTAGCATGTCCCCTATCTTGTGTTCCATGCTTGCTGGCTCAGACTCCAGAGCCAGTGTGCTGAGTATAAGGTATAGATGATAGGTATCATCACTGCTCAAATAAACTCATACTTGTCACAACTGCAAACATACTGTGCAGGATGACATGTGAGTATTTTATTGCTAATTAAAAACAGCAACTGCTAACATTTTTTCTTCTGCCATCTGCTTTAAGATTTAATATTTAATGTAATCCATCTGTATCCCATTAATTTGACTAAATAAATCTCAAGTCACAGAGCATATCACTAGAATACCAAACTGCACACACTGCATGCCTTTCAACACCAGTCAAAACATTCACCCACATCCATTATTCTTCCAACTGCTAATCCTGGACAGGGGTTGTGGGGCCTGGAGAATATCACAGACAAGACAGGGCACAACAAAGGAGTGCTCTTGTTTTTGTAGATACAAGACTACAATATCTAACCTGCAGTTTCACACTACTGGATTAAAAGTAAGACTATAAAGAACTTTAGTGGTGATCAAATGTCTTAAGGATGCAGTGTTCTTGCATCTAGTTACAATGTAGTTGCTTTACATGGTTTATAGATATAAGATTTACCATTCTATTGGATTTATTTACCAAAGCGGAAGGTCTCTATATTGGATACTAGATGGTGCCATGTGACCACTGGAAGTTGTGATCATTTGAGTGGTTTGAAGGCGTGTTTGAAGTATGACGGGACAATGTGCAGTGACATGAGTGACTAATAATCTGTGGGTAAGAAAAGGATGTGGGAATCGTGAGCGATAAGCCTCTCCACTTTCCTGAATGCGCTGTGGAGGACTTCAGAGCTGTGGGATGTGAGGGAGGCGCAGCTGCATCCTTGGCATAACAGAGCTGACGGCAGGTAAAGGGATTGGCTGTGTTTCCATCACCTTGCAAGTCCAAATCCTGGGAGGGGCATTGCTTTTGTAAATGGAAAAAAGGTGCAGAACTGTAAGCTGTGTGAGTTGTTTTGAATAAAAAGTCTGCAGTGCCAATGATTATTATTATTAAACTGAAGGTCTGTTATTATCAAATGGAGGACCCGCACGTGGGGTTTATATAACAAAGGCAGCCTCTGGCCTGACTCACGCTGCAGTCTGGCGCTGCTTGTGCTCACATTTGTGGGGCTTGACCTAGATAGCTAGCATTTTTACACCAAATATCCAAGCTGGGATTCCTTGACGATGAGTGTGGTAAACCTCATTTAATTATTCAGAGGTCTGCCCAGATGGAATTAAAGAAATACATTTTAGTACCCCCCCAGGATAGGGGGTCAGAATATGGATAGATTTTTAATACCAAAGATTTTGTATAATTTTAACATTTAACTTGGTGCTGGAATACGAGT
>JAODJW010000094.1:16347242-16363249 GCA_026777045.1 Hyperopisus bebe
AAAGTTAAGCACCCAGACGGAGTGGTGGAGATGAATCTGCACATGGTAAAAGGTCATGTGACTGTATCACAATGATTGTAACATCAGATCAAACGGACAACAGAGTTGGCAGTATGGGCACACTGCTGGTCCCATGTCAGTAGGGTGTGGCACCCACCCGGACCTGAATACATATGGCGATACAGTGCGGAAGGGAGTCGGCCAGCCATTGTATTCTCTCCTGTGGCAAGTCGGCCCACAGCTGCTGTAACTGGCCCTTGAGATCCTGCAGATTGGCACTGGGACTGAGTTGACGTCCGAGCTGATCCCACACCAGAGTCCTGCACGGGTCCACTTTTGGAGACCCGCACCCGCCCCCACCCACACAGTACAGCGCCATACCCACCCGTGCACCTGTGATTATTTCAGAGTTAAATCCGCACCCGCCCGGGCCCTTTAACATTCCGCCTGTTACCCGCCCGTACCCGTGATAAATTGCACACAATTATTTTTTCTATGAGCCTCTCAACGTGACAAGCGCTAGGCTTTTTGAATTGAAACGAAAAAGTCTGTTTTAACACAAAATCAAATCAGATAGATCTAAGCTATCCATACCGTGACGAGCGTGAAAGAGAGAACACGACGACACGCTTCAGCAAGGATTCAGACGTGTATGTGAATGTTTGTCGAGGCGGTTATCTAATGGTGCGTTCATTTTTCTCTCGGAACTCGGAAATTCCGAGTTGAGTGACATCAACCTCCCTTTCGAGCTACCACATCTAGGAACAAACATGGCTGCCTCCATGAACACGCTGCTGTGTGTTGTTGTTTTATTTTTTACCAGATTTGGAGTGAGATTATTTTTTTCCGGGAGACAAACAAACAAGAAACACAAACTAGTCAAACCACATTAAATGCTTTATAAGATATTTTAGCACATTCATAGCAATATTCTTTTTTTGAGAGGCAAACAAACCAAAGACACTAACAAGTCTGGTAAAAATCTGATATTGCATGATAGGATACTGTTTACGGTCATGATATGGTATTCTCTAAATCGAACTCGTGCAGTTACATTTATAACTATTAATACATGTAACAAACATTTTTAAAGATTTACAAAATAGAATTACTGTTGAGTGTGTAAGCTGCCATGTTGAAATTACATCACAAGGGCAACTCGGACAACAAAATCTTGTCCGACATCAACGTCACAAAACAGGTGTGTCTCCGACGGGAAGTGACATTTTTTGTGACGTTTCGTGACATTTTCATTCGAGTTCCGACTTGGAGAGAAATAATTCGAAAGCACTATAAGGTACCCCCGACATACTGAACACACTATGATGATGACAGTTTGTACATGATAGTCTAATACATAGATATTTTCGCTTATATGTTATTTTTGCAGGCTATAATACTGTTTTGATTGACCTGCTACCCGCCCGTGTGTAATGAATTACCTGCCCGCATACCCGCCTGTAAAATTCCAGAACATTAAAATCCGCCCGTTTCAGCAACAATCTGCGGGTACCCGACCCAGTGCAGGACTCTGTCCCACACTGTTGATTGGCGAAATATCGGGGGTCCTGGTTGGCCACAGGAGGACCTCAACATGACGCAGGCAGTGCATAGACACACGTGCCATGTGTAGACGGGCATTGTCTTGGTGAAAGACTGTACCAGCGTGCCGTCTCAGGAGGGGTAAGACATGCAGACGCAGGATGTCACTGACGTAGCGTTGTGCCGTCAAGGTCCCCCGAATCACTACCAGAGATGACCTGAAGTCATACCCTATGGCTCCTCACACCATGACACCCGGAGTATCACTGGTGTGTCTCACCACAACATTGGTAGGATTGGTCTTCTCCCCTCGGCACACATGACAGTCACCCGTAGTAATGCAGAACCGAGATTCATTGCCGAACGTGGTACAGCGCCACTCGTCATCAATCCATGCCTCCCGGTTATGGCTGCACTCCAAACATGGGACAGTGAACCCGCAGTCCGGATGATGCCAGTCGTCGAGACATGGTGCGGAATGACACAGGCTGTTGTAGAGAGTCCAATACCTGTGTCCAGATGGCAGGTGCCGATGTCATGGGGTTTTGTAATGCTTGGCGTACAATATGATGATCCTCCCTTGGTGTGGTCTGTCTTGGGCGACCGGGACCTTCACGATGTGTTTAGGTGCCCTCATGTGTCCATTGGTTCCAAAATAAGGCGACTGTGACATCTGCATGCCCCACATGCCGGGCACCTGCATGATACGACCACCCAGGCTCATGCAAACCCACAATGTGACCCCTATCAAACTCCCTCAAGTGCTGGTAATGCTGTCTTATCTGTCTACGAGGCATCCTCTGTGTCTAGCTCCTTGCAAATTGAATCATATGTATACCCATCGCTGGTCTGCACTTGTACCAAATTACATCCAAATCGGACCATTACTTCTGGGTGCTTAACTTGTTTTGTCACTGAGTGTATATTACAAGGAGTATTCACTATTAGAATGTAAGAAGTGTGCATGGTTGTTGTTAATATTCATCCAGCCTTTTGTCTTCTCAATCCAGGACGGGGTTGTGGATGGGCCCCCTGAGCCCAGACAGACCCTGGACTGAAGGCCACTTTGGGATAATTATTTAAGCTTCATCGAATGATCTCATTTTTCAAAAGATTTTAAAGACCAATTTTCAATGACTGCATGGCAAACGCTGCTTATATGTTTCATAAATATAAAGTCATAATAGTTCACCCAATATTTTATATCTGGTTAAGGCATCATTTAGCAAAATGGGGTGACATGATGGCTCAGTGGTCACTGTGATCTCACCCCCTGGGCTGTGGTTTGAGTTCCAACTTTGGCTTTGGACGTGTGGAGTTTGCAGGTTCTTCCCTCGTTTGTGTGGATTTTTTCCTGGGCATTGTGGTTTCTTGCCACACTCCGTGCAATATGCCTTTTAGGTAACCCTGAGCTCCTAAAATGTGATTTTGTGACTTTCTGTGTGGCGCCATTGGAGTGTGCCCAGTGCTTTCTGGCTCAGGCCACCACTGAATAAGTATGGAAATTCAGTTATTTGTGAAGAGTATTATCGAGGGTTTGGGGATCATTTGTAGTATTCTGCGGTGTTATAGGAGTATAATTGGGTTTATGATACAAAATATCTCCTTTTTAGCTCTTACTGTTAGTTTTGTCACCTGAATATCCACAGACTGTATCATCTGCATTACTTGCTAGTAACTTACAATACATTACATTGTGACACACATTAGTCACACTGTGTACAGTAGCTCTTGTGGTAATGGAACTCCCGTATCCTTGCCCGTGCCCTTTATCAATGGAGCATGCTGCTCCAAGCATGGCGTAAGAGCTCTGTCCTTTGTTTCCTGTACTGGATCTTTTCCTTGTCATTCTTTTCTTCTGCCATCCTCCGATTCCCCTTCCTGTCTCTGGCTCTCAGATCAACACAGCCTGTTGGAAAAACACCAGCATGGGTCTCTCTGCGTGCTGGAGGTCCATTCTATCTTTGAAGTCAGAGATTGTGTGGAGTGACCGATTGCTTATGTAGTCTTGTTTTTCTATGCTTTTTTTCGGTACTGTTTCTATATTTACCATTGGAGTCTGAAAGTCGGGCATTAAAATGCCTGGTTTTGGCTTTTTGCCCCACATTCCTTTTTCAGTGTTTGGGGCTCAGTACCTGGTTAAAGGCATTCGCATGTGATGCATCAGGTCTTCCAGGATAATGCAATCTTATTAACAATCTTATTTTGTCTTATAAGACAAAAATGGACTGGTATCATTTCGGCTCCTTGACAGCCAATGCTGCCTGTAGCGAATGAAAAACAAACAATGAGGCCTTCTATGTGTCGTGCCTTGGACTGATATCATGCTGGAAAGTATTTAGGGGCACATCACATGTCCTTTAGGCATGCTCTTAGGGATACCGTCTCAGCTCAATTAGCAGGACAGTGTTTGACCTCCTGGAAACAATGAAGCGTTTGTTGGCGGACAAGGCAGGAAAAAGGGGGATTCCCGGAAGGATATAGGCTCTTGGAATGAGTTCTGCCCTTCCAAAATATTTCTCATATCATAAGAAACTAATATAGCAGTCTGGGCTGACAGCCACAGTTTTGTGCGTTTAGGCTGGCAAAGGCGGAAACCACCAATCGGACAGGAGATTTGCAGGCTGAATCTGTAAGATGACCCAAGAATCGGCACAGCTGTTGGAAATTAAAGTCGCGATGACGACTGTATAGTTATGATTATGATGCCTGATGACAATGGTTTGCTTTTATTAGCACTAAAATTGCAGGTGAATTCTAAACAGATTTGTGGGCCTCACTGGTGCTCGACCGTGTCTGCGTCTGCAAGGTCGGGGAATGCTTGCTGTATAGGCAATGGGTGGTTCACTGGAACGTCACTGTGGTGAGATAAGACCATTTCCCACAAGAAACAGCTTTAGACAATTGAGGAACACCAGACTGGCATGTTCCTATCCCTCTTTTACACACGTTAGGTCACTTTAGTCAAGTGTGACTTCATATGGAGCTTCTCTGGGGAAAATATGTTAAGGTTTAGTCCACATTTCAGCTGTTAGTACCAACAATGTACATTAATTATTTCATGTTGTATTCATGTAGGCATTAAGTATGCTGTGGGTCCAGATTTCATGCATCACATATTTAGTGAATAATAAATGTCATTTTTCACTCTATTGAACAAGACCTTAGCAAAAGGGACCTCTCAAACAATTTATGCCTTAATTGGCCTTATATACCATGATTGTCGTAAAGTAAGATCAGAAACTCCATGACCTTTTGGAACAATAGAAGCTCACCTTTGTCATACATATAAGCAGCTATATCCTTCATAACATGGAAACTGTATCCTTTTTGAAAGAAGGTTTAAAGGAATGTTCCCTCATTGTGACAAGTGTTTGAAGCAATTGTGTGCATTCTGGGGCCATGAATGTGGAGAGAAATTTGTAGTAGAAGCCATCTGATATGGCAGTAATGGTGACCCTATAGAGTTCATGAAGAAAATTTCTCCAAAACTGCTGTCACATACAAAACGTCTTACTGCCCTCTGGCATTATATAAAAGATGGACTTTAATTATTGAAATGTCCTTCGCAGTATTTCAATGTAAACAAAAGTAGACAAATGTTTGAGATCTCAGACTGTGTAGCAAATTGTAATGCACATGAATTATTTATACCAAAAGAAGCTATTTCTGTATTTACCCATATGATCAGTTTTCATTTCCAAACACTTTGGTGGAAGAATTGCAACGTGTGCATGCACAATTCTTGCTTACTAAAGTATGCAATTTTTCTTCCCTTTAATCCCGTTGTCCTCTCCACCCTGAAGTGAACACTCTGACAGCCAAAGACTGTCATGTCACAGTGACACCAAACTCCCAGCACCGTTCTCCTGAACGGTCACATTTCATACACTTCTCAGTGCTGTCATGTCAGACGCAGTGTCATTTGTTTACAGATTGTTGTTCTGAGGTATGCAAAAAATGGTTTCTGACAGTAATCCAAATGTAACTGTACTTAATCCTCACAACGGAAAAAAGTGATAATTGCACATTTAAAACGATGAGCAAACAGAATAAAACACTGCTGTTCTCAACAATGACATGCATTTTCTAAAATATTTTCTATTTAAAAATGTAATTGTAAGTATGTATTTAGATAGGTTTGTATTACAGGTGGATTATAATGTCGTATAGGAAGGAAAATATGGAAACATATTATGCTTCAGTTGTTATATCTTTTTTTTCCTCGGGATTTTACCTTCCGCATTTCTATAGTATGGCCCAAGGTTAGCTGTACATTATTTTTCCGCTATAAAAATAAGTTTCATTATCACAATATAGAGGAACCAGAGCCGACTCTCCCTTTTCAGGGGTTCTAGGCAAAGTTTTACATTGGGAGCCCCACTACCAAGAAAAGTGATGATCATTTCACTTCCTTTACAAAGCAGGTAATTTGGGGCCACAACCGCCTATAGCTACAGCTAGACCTGAGTGGTACTATATAATAGAATACAGTGAGGTCCTGCTGTATACTGGTGTTTGGTTTATCAGATCCCTGTGAAAAGCTAAAAAAAAATGACTCGTTTTGGACTCCTACTGCGGTGCAGGTACTGGATCACTGCTCATCCATAGCAACATCCACATGTTCACTGCCTGTCAGTATAAAGACGCTGATGTTGCACTGTTGCACAGCTCAGTAATAAGCTTATTTTATTTATCTGTTCTGTAGTGAATGTTTGAATCCGCCAAAGCGGATCTGTGTGTGATTACACTCAGCGGCTTTACCAAAGAGCGGCACCCTTACCGTGCAATCAGCACCAATCAACAGCCACTTCCCAAAGTCTATCTCTGCAGTCATCTGCAGCCATATTTTTAGATGTCAGAATTAGGATACGTATTATGAAAAGGGGTCAGACACACTTCAGTGGAAACGTTTATTCTTAAATTCTGGCATGCAGCCCTGTCTATTGGTCAAATTCCGATGCCTCTGCATTTCCCATAGACCTGCCGTCTTGTCATTCTGACAGTCCACCGGCCTGTGACTTGTGCTGATCTGTCCAAGCTCGCTGATGGGACACTTTTTTGTATTCTTGGGATCCCAACCTCTCTAGCACCCCAGGAGGCCTCATGTCAGCAGTGAGAGCACCTCACGCCACACGGCGTGGTCCCACCTGACCCCGTCCATGCCCACAGGCGGCCCCACCTGACCCCATCCATGCCGACAGGCTTAATGGCGTGAAACAGGCCCGGCCTCGGCTGCTGGGAGGTATGCAGGGCATTTCCTCGCATGTGTGAGGAGACCATTGCCAGGTTCTGTGACCATACAAGCAAGGGGAGGCACCCTCCTTTTTCAAAAACTCTTCAAAAATCTCCTGCAATGCACCCCGTAGTAGAAAGGCACTGTCACAAGGTCAAAACAGTGTTTATGAAGAAAACACATTTTTGCAGCTCAAGCAAACGAAACATGTAGATTTGCTGGATTTAAGAACTTATATTGACCACCAAACCCTGATAGAATCCTGTGTCCTTCCTCCGGATCGGTGTCACCTTTCATGGGCCCTTGTGTGAACTCCAGTCTACCTCTTCAACGAGTGCCTCCGACAGAATTCCTTTGTTTTTTTTTTTGTTTTTTTTTCTCCACAGAGAGGTCATTTTGAGAATCACGTGTTTTCTGTCCAGAATGACCAAACCCACAGAAAAGCCTGATCTATCTTCTCGCCAATCCTCCTTCCTCCTGAAGAGGGATGTGTTTTAGGCAGGCAGGTGCAATAATTTGAGATTTTAGTCTCCCTGACTGTACGTAAGGCCTGGCATCTTGCTGTGAAGTTTTCTGTGAAGTTGAATTAATCACAGTTTAATTGTGTTTTTATCCACCTGTTTGCCTTGTCTTCAGATTTACACTCTATTAAGAACTTTGTCATTTGAAAATATTTATATTGCTGTTGGGAAAGCCTTATGTTGGGGAAAAGGTTTTAAGAGTGGTTTGATTGATCTTTAACAGCTTAGGCTAAAGTGCAGAGCATGGTGTACCCTAGCAGGCTACCCATCACAGGGCATGCACACAAAAAAAAAATACTACGGACAATTTGTTCACACTAGTCCCCGGTGTATTGGGCCAATGGGGCGAGAACTTGTTGGAAACACACATAAATTCCACGCACAAGGCAAGATTTGAACCCACAGCCCTACAGGTGCCCAGTGCTTCCCAGTGAGTCATCACACACCCGCAGCAGCTTTCCGTTTAATTCGTTTCTGCTCCTCTTTAGACAATCCTCATGCAGTGGAGGATATATGCAGCAGAGTCAGTGAGCAAATTGCAGTGCGCTCCAGGACAGAGAGACAGCGCATCTGCTGCTGACACTAAGGCTACAAGTCGGACGTGGGGAACAGCAGGCGCCTCGCCTGGGCCAGTGAGAGGCCATTCCCAGGGAAGGAAGGAGGGACTGTGGCCAGAAGGGCCCGGATGTGCTGTTGCTTTCGGGAAGGAAGTGAACGTAAACGAGATAATCAATCACAGACGTGTGCTGCTGACAAAATGCAGACATCAGTGTCCTGTTGTGTCCATAAGAGTCTGTTTTAAATACCGCTGTATGTGGAAGATGGCAGCCGGATCATGGGCTGATCCTCATGTCCTGAAAGGCAGTTCACAGTGTTCTTTTATTTATTAAGAATAAACAGCGTGCAAACAATAGCGGGAGGATTCTTAAGGAGACATTCAAGCTTGTAGTTGTGTTTTAGCAGAGAAGTGGAGATTTCGTGAAATGCCGGGTGTTTCTCACTGAACAGAACAAAATGTTGGAATACTCCTCAATGTAACTTTGCATTCCTGAAGAGGGAGGGAAAATAGAAAGGTTGTATCTAGATTGAATGCTTCTGTTTTTTTCCATACACAAAAACAACAGGGCCTCTATATAATGCCCTTTCAGGTTGCCCTTTCAGGACCACAGAGGGAGGGGAGCCAAAATAAAATTAGTTCTCAGTAAGAACAATCGCGTTAATCTTAAGGATGGTGGAAAGAGGCTGTTTTCCTTTTTTTACAGGAAAACACTGGGGAAAAAACTGGAATTGAAGCATTAATTAACAGCAGAACAGATGCTGTGTGTCTTCCTGGGAGCGCGCGGGGGGGGGGCGGGGGGTGACAGGCAGCCAAAGAGAGGAGGGATACTGAGAGTAGCTGGAGTTTCCTGCACCTGGATTTAGGTGTCCAGAAAAACTGCTCCTGTTCCCTGTACAGTTTAGTCCCGTAAACACTTTCAATCGTGTTAAAATTTAAATTACATGTGGTATTCTGCTATAATAAAAAAAAGACTGAGATAATGACGGATAGTAAGTATAGTAGTTGTAAACTCCTTTTGAAGTATATGCCTCATACCTGCGTGGCAGCCTCCCCACCAAGCCAGTTGTGATGCATTCCAGTTGTGAATGCATTACGCAGAAGCACCCTACCTCCAAGGAGCAACCGGCACGGCACGCTTTGCCTGCTCATCCACGTGGTCACGGGCCTCTAAATTTGCCTGGAATCTGTGACTCCATTGTCAGGAAGCAGGAGATTGGCATGCAGACAGGGACTGGCTCGCGTGTTAAGGTTCTCTCGTCTTCGGATTTGGCGCGAGAAAGATCATTTTGCTCTCTTCAGCATGAGGTTTAGTGCCTCTTTTCAGCAGACCTAACATGCAATCTCAAAAATGCATCTGGCAAACACAGAAAACTTGTATCTGCCAAACAATGGTGCCTTTGTTCACAAAAAACTGTATGAAACATTGTCTTATAGATTACATGGGGGCTGATTTGTAGCGGCTGTCTGGATATTGTACATTTAGCAGCTGATGGAGGTCAGTTGCCATATTGCAAGGGCGGCACTTCTAAATTTGTTTGGAATTGCCCATGCCTCTCCCTGAGGGTTCGCCTTTGCCTGAAAGTCCAACTAAACATAATCTGATACAATAATGTTTCATGCCTAATGTTTTGGAAAGGATTTAGTCTTCATGGGTGGTGTCCTGGTATTGAGTAGCAAGTGGTTTGTTGACCTTGGCTGAAATACTATGTACAGGGATCAAACATAACAAGAAAAGGACTGCTTAGCCGACAAATTGGTCACGGGAGGGGACTGCAGCCAGACACGGGCGATATGTAATTCTGCCTTGAAGCAGAGTTTTTCAGTAATTCAAGAATAAAAACTCCAGGTCATTCTGCAGTGCAAGGGCCTCGGGTAACTGTCGCATATAAGATTCAGTACAGGCTGAAGCCCCATCCTGCTCTTGGAAGCCATGAGGTTCCCTCATTTCTCCGAAGGACCTCCCTTGGATACCTGGGCTGTGGGGCATGTGATCCTGGCAGGAGACGAGGCTGAGGGCTGGGATTTCAAAGTCTTCCTGCTCTTGTAGCATCTGGATGGGAGCAACGCAATAGCTGCAATTAATCACAGATGATGCGTCCCGAGGTTGAATGAGTTTTACGCTTAGTGCTTCTCTGGAATGTCCCCCCACCCCCTCATATTTACAAAGTTATTGAATACAGTAATGTCATTATCTCTCATTCCAATCCCAGACAGTGACTACTAACAGGTGAAGTGGAACTAGATCAGAATAGAATGTACCACTTGGGACTCTAAGTACAAGAATCATGTAAAGCAGGGGTGGGGAACTTGTTCCATGGAGGGCCGGTGTGGGTGCGGGTTTTTGGGATGGCCTCTCAATCAGCCAATAACAGTGGGTCCCCGGGACTGGAGCTGAGAAAAAACACTGCTTTATATTAATGGCTGATTGAGAGGTCATCCCAAAAACCAGCACCTCCACCGGCCCTCCATGCTTCAGGTTCCCCACCCCTGATGTAAAGTGTCTGAGTAGCCTAAGCTGTTTCATGAATGTCTCTTCCAAAGTTTGGTGTGTCCTTCTCATCTGTGGCAGATCGGTCAGTGATCTTTTGGGCGTACATTTGTACCCAAAGCAAGAGACATCACACCTATTCTAAATTCTACCAAACCCTTTGAGACAAAGCAGCAAATTAGCGATGAAGAGTGTTTGGCGTACAGACGGTGACTGCAAGGAAGCTGAAAAAATGAAGGCCTGTCACAGCTGTACGATTCTGCTGGGTCTGTGAGATTCTGCTCGCCACTCTGACTACCAAAGGCTTGGACTTACAGCCTGTTCCCATTGGACTGCCAAAGTTAAATTTTCATAGCTTTTATAAATGGCTGCATTTAGGGAAACAACACTAAACTATTCAATTAATGGGCACTTGGCAGTAGAGGGGATCTGCTTTAGTCATGCATCTGACAGCAGGTGGTCTCTCAAGGGCTCAATGGGAGGAAAATCATGGAACCGTTTTTGGACCGAAGCACTGGCTGGGCAGGCAGATGGTGAGATTTGGTGGAGGTCTGATTGGGAAGAAGGACAGCAGATCACCCACTTCTCATGTTTTTGGAATGAGTTATGGAGATTCTTGGATAAGTACTGGCAGACTGGTATCTGAAATCACTTAATGTTGTTTTATATAACTGTGCCAGTATCCCTTCCAGTTTTGTGGGTATGAGCTGACTGTGAGGTGGCACAGGGCGCTGGATTCCTTACAGGCATATTTACTACACTGGCATAATTAGAGGCAAAATTACTACACCAGAGTAGCGACCACCAGTATAAAGATTCAGCCTCCTGAAGAGGAGGAGGCATCTTAGCAGAACCCTGAATTCTACTGCAAAGACTAAGCTGAGGAAAAATGCAAGCTATTTAAGTTACTTTGGGTAACCGCTTTTGCTGAGAGACAGGTAAATAAATAATGTGACAATTGACCGCTTTGGTAAAACGTTTCCATGTAGCTCTGTCTCCCAGATGTCATGTGACCATTGAACTGTATCTGTGAGCTCCTCCTGTTCTTGGCATCGCCTCCCCCCCATCCCCCCCACACACACACACACCCCCAAATGCCAAAACGTTCCAGCTGTGGGGGTCCTTCATACACACAGGTCTGTGCAAGGGGCTTCTGCCTGCCAGTTCCATCCAACCTCATGGCTTGTGGATTTACGGTGGTCCTGATATCGAAGTCCACAGCAATGTACCTCCTCCCTCCCTCTATATTCCTATACATGTCTTTGGACCTGATCCATGACATCCTGGAGCTGTGAATTTGCCTTAATGTATACATTACACAGCATGCGCGCTTTCTAATTATAGACTCAGGTTACAACTGAAAAGATGTCAACTGCAGCATATGGAGTGTAAAATGGCACGCGGGAATGTGAGCCGTCGCAAGGAGAAGCCGCAGTGCAGCGCTCGTGGCTGCAGCGGGGGGACAACGTGAAGAGTCACACAGGTTCTTGCCCTTGTGGTCACTTTGAAATATGACTCTGTGGAGTGCGGCGTGCGAAAGCGATGCTGGCGTGGGGTCCCGGGCTGGTCGGCGCTCCTCATCCGACAGGATTGTGGAGCAGTCGGCCTCGGAACGGACTAGTGGAGACATTTCTGAAAGCGCTTCGGTTGACCTCATCAATCCTCCGGCGCTCGTCCCTTTTTCTCAGGCCTGTGTTCCAGCTGTTCCGAGAGCCGGTGGTGCTGTTTTTAAGACGTTTCTTTATCACATGTCAGTAGAACCTCATTGTGGTAAAAGAGCAAAGGATTGTCTCAGGGGTTCTAACCCTATATCCCCCCAACAAGGATAATTAAATGATACGTTATTCCATTATTAGCAAGCAGAGAAAGTTAGTGTTTAACGACATAGCAGAAGCAGTAATGGCTCATTGCCCAGTGATCTAATGTTCTGAATAGAAATAAATAGCTGTAGCCTGTCCTGTCTTTCACTCTACATTCTGTTCTCTTTTCCAGTAGTGGATTGATTGATTTGGGTGAGATCAGGCCTGGTGTGCTGGCGCCACATTGTGGTCCTCACCAGTACTGCAACATTTTTAGTTAAACGCCTAAGGAGGAATTACCTCTCACTTTAACTTTTGCCTGCCATAGACTTTGGATTTGATTAATTAAACTGTTTTTTAAATTTGTCAAACCGTTTTAGAAGTGCGTTTGAAATGTAACAGGTTTTGAAAACGACAAAGTGACATGGATAAAATGTGTGTGCATGTGTGTTCCTGTTTATGTAGAGGGAAATGTCAGCGTTTTGTTGATTGAAAGTTGTGAATTGAATAGCCACTTATGAACTAGCTTTGTTTATATGTTAATGTTGAGCATTTCAATGAATGACCTGATAATATTTCATGAAAGCATGCATAATAATCTTTTAAAATGATTAAATTACTACTCTTTAATGGGGGGAGGGGGGGCATGTCAGAGTGGATCCCATGGGCCACCGTCTCTGACCCATGTGATAAGCAGTAGTGCCCCACCTATTCCCACAACGGCTCTCCCTCTGTATTTGTTGGTGGCCCCCTGGGGCCTTTCTCTGACTCATCCTGTTTCTTTTGTCTCTTTGTGTGTGTGTGTGTGTGTGTGTGTGTGTGTGTGTGTGTGTGTGTGGGGGCGCCCTCAGCTGGCAGGCGTGGCCCTGGCGGGACAGCATGGCCGAGCCACGCCCTGAGAGCACCAGCCTGCAGAGGAAGAAGCCGCCATGGCTCAAGCTGGACATCCCCGCGGCCCCCCAGCTGTCCTTCGACGAGCCCCCCACCTTTGCCCAGGTACTGCGGCCTCCTACCCGCACCTCCTCTGCCTCTCTCACCTCTTAGTTTTTCTTTTTACCATGTAATTAAGTCAGATTCAATGAAATGTTGTCAGATCAGAGTACGCTCCTCTACATTCATCTTTCACCTGCTTATCTTGCTTGGGGTCAGTGGCGGCTTGGAACCTGTCCCGGGTAGCACAGGGCACTAGGCTGGGGTGCACCCCAGTGGGGGTGCCGGTGAATTGCAGGGCACAGCATCACATAAAGAAGTATACTATGTGCTATTTAGAGACAGCAGTTTGCCTAAATGCATGTCTTTGGACAGCAGGCTTTCCCAGGGGAAACTAGTTAGCTACACAGGGAGGACTTGCAAAAACACCCCCTTCAGCACAAAGGTGAGATTTAAACCCCCCCAACTCTGAAGGTGTGAGGCAACAGTGCCACCCACTGACCTACCATGCCATTGGCTCTCATTAAAATTCTGAAAAGAATGGAATCGTGTTTTCAGGAAAGTGTAAGCATATGTAATATAAATGTATACATATTTAGAAACATTTTATCATGGGTGGCAGGATGGCTGATTGGGTGTTGAATAAAGCCTCCAAGATTTTGGGTTTGAATCTCACCACTGATGTCCCTCATAAAACATGCAGTTAGGCAAACTGTTATCCCAAAGTTGCCCGTAAGTGTAACCAACTTCGGTCAGCTGGCTGGCGTGAAATTTTCAATTCAAGACAAGTCTGTGCACTCATTTACATGTATGTAACAGTTTTATTACCTTGTAAGTAGTCTGCAGGGTTTCCAAACTACCCTAACGCTTTTGATCATATTTTCCTTTGCAACAAAGAGGAAAACGGGTTAGGATGTAAAGAGAAGCATCAAAAAATGCAAATATGCACACAGAAAGTGTTCTGACTGTAGAAAGCAAATGTCAAAATAAAAAAGCACAATTCTGGACATTTCTAGGTCATAAAAAAGATGACAAGTCCAGGAAAAAGAGGATGAATGGTCACCCTACCATAGGGTGAACTATGGTGTGTGGCCTGTGACCTGCATCCTGCCCAGGGTTTCCTATGCCTATAATAAGCTTTTGAATCCCCACAATCATGTACTGCTTAAAACGTTAGTAGATATGTATAGATAGTGTAATTATCACATGGTATCAGTTATCACTCCTGGGTAAAAAAAAAGGCCAAAGTTTATTTAGCGGATGGCCCGTTATTGTTTGTGTGTTTGTTTATTTATTCATTTTATGTTTTTTAGCCCAATATCGAGTGTATGCCCAACGTATATTTTATGACTTTTTAAGCATCCGATCTTTTTAGTCAAATCAAACGAGATGATGTTTATTCAACCAACCACAAACCATAAGCCATATATCATGTTCGTTGCAAAGGACATCTATTTGATGTCCGACCTCTTTTCTACCACACTGAAATACGAGAGCATTTTGCCGTCAGCGGTCTGCATGAGGGGAGCCTCGCTAAAATAGCGCTCTGCCGCAAAACCAGATGCACCGCGCCGGCCGAATCACAATCTTTAATTTTTCGATATGTTTTGAAACTGTTTAATACTGCGAGGCGCGATGCGGTGTCTAAGCGTACCGGCAGCTTGTTTATGGAAACATATCCGCTAACCGTACATCCTTTTCCTGCCGCGAAGCCGGCGAAGCCGCAGAGCTTCCTGCGCAGCCTGAGTGTGCCGGCAGAGAGCGCGCACGTCAACTCGCCGTACCGCGACCCCCGCGAGCTGCGGCGCAACCCCCTGCAGCGCCAGCCGTCCATCACCCAGACCATTAAGAGGTAAGCCGTCTCGCGCGCACCGGCACGTTCTCCCGAAGCTCACTGTTGATGATGAGCCTCACAGATTCGTATCGTAAATGAATACGGAAGAGGCGCATACCTTAGTCTTTTCTTCGGAAATAACCCTAAGATGCAAGTGTTTTTGGCGCATGTGGCCAGTTCCTGCCCTTTCTCTGGTTTATATTCGAAGTATGAGCCATGCTGGGTTGAGGGGCCAAGCTGGTCGGTTTGTGTGGATGAGTCATATGGATGTTTGACTGCCTGTCAGTTTTATCTCATGACAAAAACTCCAGCATGACACCAGAACCAACTGACCAGTCTGTACAAGTCTGGCTTGCATGGCATTTTACATTTAACTTATTCTCAGTTGCAGATCTGTGTTTCTGTGTGGTGGTGCAGTACCTTCTTTGGGTTTGCAAAACAGTGTTTGGAAATAATTAGACCAGACCTGGGCAGAAGCTGCCTGCTGAGCTATTTTTACTTTTGCACAGTCATTAAAATGAAGAAAATGATTTTTTCCCCCCTATAAGTCCCATAAATAATTACGAATACACTGCTACTCGCATACCAAATAATAAAAATGACCCCCTCCATAAAAAAGAACAGGTCATCTTTGGTAGCTTTCATGTGACATGAAAAGCAGGACATGGTGAAGCTGGAATTTGGCCCTCCGCAGAAGATAATTGCCCAGGTCTGAGTTGATGCATGTGCAGCCCGTCTGTCTATTACAGTATTGTGGCTGTCAGGGTCTTCAGCTGCTTGCTTGCCTGCTTTCTTTCAACTGAACTCAGTCTATCTTTCCTGTCCTTATCCTCCCTTGTTTTCCTTTTTCCTTCCTTCCCTCTTCCCCCTCCCACAAACTGTGCCCGTCTCCAGCAACAAGAGAGTTCACTTTGAGCGGATTAGCACGTTGCCTGTTAAGGGGCAGCGCACCGTGCGCCGTGTTCCCAGGAGACGTCAGTCCCTGTCCAAAATCGTCCTCAGGTACTGTAGGGGACAGCAGGCTGCACTCTAACCTCACCTCCATCCCAGCACCCCCCGTGAGTCAAGGAGGTGGTTGGGGGGGGGGGGGGGGGGCCC
>JAODJW010000094.1:16407762-16435110 GCA_026777045.1 Hyperopisus bebe
GCTCCATAGCTGCAACTGAACAAGCGCGCGGCAAGCACTTCCGGAAATACGGTGGCCACAATGGAAACCAAAACTTGCGTGTTTGGAACCGATGATCGGAATCGAAAACAAATTTTATAAACAATTCCAATGGCATCATTATTTTTTTAACGGTTCCAAGTTGGAACCGGTTCTCGATGCCCAACCCTACTTACCACCAGCCTGGAGAAGTTCACCCCGGATACCACAGATTACTGTGGCCTTCCCTGACCCCAGCTGATTCACCAACTATGCAATCTCAGTGAGATTGGGTGTCTCACAGCTGATTGGTGGATCTGCTTCGAGAACTATGGACTCAGAGATGTCCAACATCCTAGCTGGAGGGTCAGTTTTAAACAACTGCTCAAAGTAGTTGGCCCAGTGGGTCACAACTGCAGTGTCATCCATAAGTACCGTCCCATCACCCGCCCTGACTGCAAGTCTCTGAGGAACGGATTCAGATGTGCGTAATGCTTTGATTCCACTGTAAGCTGGACGTGGGTCACTGGACCACAGCTGGTGTGTCACCTGCTCATAAATTCGTCTAAGAAACACCTCTTTATCTGCCCTCAGAGCCCTCACAGCCGACCTTCTCAGTTCCCAGTACAGACTGGAGTTGCCACCAAGTCACGCGCTGCGACTCCTCTTGATAATATCCAGGGTGCCCTGCGAGATGAAACACCTCCTTCTGGGAACACTGGCAACACCAACACAGCCCTCAGCAACCTTCAGGGTTTTATCAGGGAAGGTCTCCCACATCACATTAGAGTCAGCAGTCACACCCAAGTCTGCAAACTCATCAGAAACAGCTAGATCTTAGAGTCTGCCTAAGTTCAGCCTCATCGACTACAAAAACAGCAACACCTGTCCAACCAGAACAGTGACCTCATCCCTCCCCGAGGATCTGAACCATTTCTTTGCATGGTTCGACAAAGACACCAACCATCACCACACCAAACTGGCCCTGCGGGAGGCCCCACCGGACACCCTGGTGCCAACCCACATGAGGAGAGAAGGGCCCTCAGGCTCGTCAACCCCAGCAAAGCAGCAGGGCCCGACGGTGTCCCGGGACGAGTCCTGAAACACTGTGCAGGTCAGCTGACTGCAGTCATCACCAGCCTGTTCAACATCTCCCTGGAACAGGCCACCGTCCCCACCTGCCTCAAATCTGCCACCATCATCCCCGTCCCTAAACAGGCAGTGGTCAGGAACTTGAACGACTACCATCCAGTGGCCCTGACCCCCATTGTTATGAGGTGCTTTGAGCGGCTGGTCTTAGCAGACATCAAGAACAACATCCCTCCCTCCCTGGACCAACATCAGTTTGCCTACAGGTCGAACAGGTCAGCTGAGGATGCCATTACACTGGCCCTCCACACTGCCCTATCACACCTGGAGCAGCGGGACAGCTACGTGCGGATGCTGTTTATTGACTACAGCTCCGCCTTTAACACCATTCTCCCCATCAAGCTGGCCATCCAACTGCACAACCTTGGACTAAACACACACCTGTGCAACTGGGTCTTGGATTTTCTCACCAACAGTCCATAGACAGTGCGTATAGGTAACCACACCTCCACCCCCCCATCAAACCCGGTGCAGCTGCAGAGCTGAGAAAATAATCAAGGACCCAACCCACCCTGGACACACACTCTTTACATCCCTGCCATCCGGTAGATGGTACAGGACCCTTTACGCATGCACAACCCGGCTGAGGAACAGCTTTTACCCTACACCTATCACACATCTGAATTCAAAGCACTCATCTCTAACATTCTGAATATTTGTGTATTTAAACCTGCTGTATAACTCTAATTCTACCTCTGTGAAATTGCTCAGGCACTGCACTTTATACAAAATCATAACCATTCATGAGTATGATTATATTGCACTAATTTACTAGCACCTTATTCACTGTGATTGTGTGTATATGTGTGTGTGTGTGTACATATTTTATTCTTTGGATTTTATTGTAATTTTTTACTGTGTATCTGCTGGCGCACTCCAAACGAAATCTCATTGTACTTTTACAATGACAATAAAGCACCTTTATCTTTATCTTTTCCTAGTAAGTGGCAGCCTACTGGATCTAAGCTGAATCTTCAGAATAGCAACAACGAGTCTGTGGTCAGAATTCACAACCTGGGCAGGAGCCTCCAGCGTCTGCCGATGAGGATGTGATCGATCTCCTTCACCACACCACCAGTATTGGAGTACCAAGTCCAACGATCAGTGTTGGAACCAGGACCCGGTGACCCGCAGCCCCTGACCTTTCGCAAAGTCAAGGAACAGGGAGCCACTCTCACCCCGGTCTCCAGACCCATGGGGACCGATACAATCCTCATAGCCAGCCCTGTCAGTGCCAGTGGTTGCACTGAAGTCACCCATTACCAGAGCAGTGTCACCTCATGGGCACACTTCAACCACCGAGCGAAGTTGCCAGTAAAGTGTCTCCCTCAATGGGACTCAATGAGAGTCTCATGATACGCTCATTGAAAGGAGTGACATTAGACACCATCAGAAGGAGCCGATCCGCTACAGTAACAGCTACTCCCTGACTATGGAAGCCAGACCAGACCAGGTCCGACCAGACCAAAAGTAGGTATACCCACCTACAGAGATCTGGTCAGTCCCCGGTCTGCACACCTCAGAGAGTGCCGCCACCGAAATGCGGAGTTTATAAAGCTCCCCTTACAGCAGAGGAACAGGAACAGGAGATGAACATACCCGGGATGTAACTACTTAATTTATAATAGTAATATTTATTTGTCAATTTTCTGAAATACAGAAGGGGCGTGTTCCTCTTTTTGCCACAAGTGACACTTTGGGACAAAAAGCAGAAGCTTGTCAAAAGACCTTAATGCTTCACTTGGATAGTACGGATGGATAAGCTCACTCAAATCATCTGTTGCTAGCCCATTCAGTGCTTGAAACACAAACAGAAAATTTTTAAAATCAACTCTGAAAATTCACTGGCAGCCAGTGCAATGAAGCTAAAATTGGAATAATATGGCATGACCTCTTGGATTTAGTTAATGAACATGTCACAGCATTTTGCGGGAGCTGGAGACGAGACAATGAAGTTTGACTGAGCCCACAATAAATAATCTAGTTTTGGAACAACATATGCTGCCTTCCAGACAATAATCAAGACACAATGGACTAAGAACATGGATTATGGTCTCGAAATCTTTAAAGAAAAGCACGTGATTAATGTTAGTTAAGTCTCTAAGATAATAAAAGGAGGACTTAACCACAGCATTTTTTTTTTGGTAATCAAATGTGAGACCAGAGTCGAACATAACACCAAGATTCTTTGCATATGGATTAGCATATTTAAAAAGTGGCCCAAGTTCACCAGTTACAATTTTAACTCCCTCTGGAGGTTCAAAAATTGCCATCTCTGTTTTACTCGCATTGAAATTTTTTAAAAAATAACCACAGCTTGATGTCAGACAAACAAACAGTTCAATGAACTGGGTCTACCAGGTCTCAGGGTAGTTTGGGAAGTGTACACAATTGACTGAGAATATATGCCCAAGTATATTACTCAAGATCTGCTTTATAAAAGGAAGCTGGGTTCCTTTCAGTAAATGTTTGTTTATTATTTCACGGCATTATGACTACTATGAATGAAACTACAAAACCTACTTTATCTCTAGTCCGTATATCCAAGGAAATGACTTTAAACACGTGCCTGAGTTTTTTATGCAGCCATTCATGTAGCCATAAAAACTTCCTGCTTCCAGGTAATCAACCCCATGTACACGTGACTAGTGGGTAAGTCCCTCCTCTTTAGAGTGACTGTAACCACAGCAATCACAACAGGTCTGCGCCATATGGCTAGTGGTTTAGCCATGCAAACCAGGAGCTTCCCCTAACTGATCAGCTTATCAACATTATGGAATCACAGCAGTCGTAGCCGATGGACAATCAACAGCCTACAGTTCATAAAAGAAATACAGCTACCCGCACTTAAAGGATAGATTCACTACATCCTATTTTTTAGAATCATTGAATTCCATTATACACAAGATCACAGAGGTTTATATGAATGCCAGCACTTTGCTAATCATAAAAAAGCTATTGCAATATTGCAAGTGTACGCCTTTGCTTTACATATGTGGTCATGTCTGAAATGCCTAACCCAGAAAATGTTTCCTGGAAGGAAACCAAACTGGTTTATGTATGCTTTTTATGTAACATTTTCAAACATATATTTCATGAAATCACAGTCGACATTCTCTCTAATTCTTATAAATCCATATAAGTAACTTTGTAATAACTGCATGATTGAATTCTGTTATGTCACCATTTAAAGAAGTTCCAGCTTCAATTTAACACATACTGTGTACACACAACAGGGTATTTAAGCTAATAGCTCTATTACTTGCATTTATAACCACAACTATGATTGGTAGTGCATGAAACAAAAGAGAAAAAATTTCCAAACCAAGGCCTTCCTTAAGTTAAAATGTATTTATGATAATGACATGTGCTAACTGGACTGTTATAAATGCCCACACCTAGTGACTCGAACATTCTTCAGGGTATAATACAAATGAACTAACCCTAACACCCTCCTCAGTTCAGTTTTGAACATAGAGCATGTCTACAAATACCCTTCTAAACCAGTAGCTATGGTTGGGGGTACATGAGGTCCCGCACTCTACTGGATTTCAAGCTTCATGTCTCTGCACTCGTAAAAACTCGATTCCTGTTTTTTTATATGTGCCAGGTGGGGAGGGTCATCATCATCAGCGTAACAGCCATCATCATCATCATCATCATCATCACTGCTATCATTATCATTAAATCCCTATCACTTGACAGACTTATCGATATTGTGAAATCACACCAGCCAATGTGGCTTACACTTGTAAACAAAATAGTCTGGAGTCTAGCTATACTGTAGGATTCACTACAAGCTGATTTTTGATTGTGTTAACATCCATCATATACAACTAGACATAAATTTCAATCATTACAAGCATAGTTATGGAACATAACCTTGTGATCCACAAAGACGCCCTGTATCTTGACAGAACAAAAACATCTGGACAAAAAAAACCAATGTCATGAATTATCTGTTCATTAACTCTTAAAAATTAATGAGTAAATTACATTTTATAAGCAAATTACATTTTATTTATATATATATATACACACACACACACACACACACACACACTCATTTATGTACAGACACACACACACACTCATTTATGTACAGACACACACACACACACACGATGTAAATTTAATATGTTTACTTTAAACATTTCATACCTAACTAAACTGAGAGGGAATAGAGCAAAAGGAAGCTTGGACACCACTGACTCACTGAATGATGAAATCCAACCTCTATGTTGATTTCAAAGCCTCATTGTATTGCTTATCATGACTTGTGGAAAGATTGCTGGAACTGAAGACTTATATTAACATGATGGATCAGTCATGAGGAAATCAGTTCATACCCATGATATTGTTCAATGCCCTATTGTTTTTCCTTTCCTGTAAATGAAACTGGTGCAACAAAAATCGTAATCATAAAAGCCATTTTAAGCACACAGGCTTCCCAAAACCAATGGCAGCTTTTTTTTTTATTCTTCTTTTCATGGTCCGTTTCTTTTATCCTTCCAAGCCTTGGATTCCAGACCAGGGTCTACTGTATATAGATGTTACGTAAGAATGGAAAGGAAATAAGAAAAATCTCAGAACATAATGCAAAAAAGAAGAAAATCCTACTATTGGTGTAACCGTTATATTACTCGTTATGTATAGGTAATTTGTTTATGATGCTAATGGAATTTTTTAGCCATGGGCACTAATGCACCCACATACCATCACGGATGTTGTGTCACGCTTCAGGCAGGGAAAGGAGATGGAACCCAGTTTGCACCAGATTGTGGATTTATTGGGAAATCCGGAGCAACCAAAACCAAAACAAAGACCTGGAGAGGAAGTCAGGTACGGTCCAAAGGGGTCAGAAACCGGGGTGATCAGTCCTACGTCAACACAGCAAACAAGGGGACGGGAAGGGCGAGAGGCGGGAACCGGCAGGAGTCAGGGAGATGAGGGTTCCAGGGCAGGCGGGACAGGCTGGGCAGCCGAGAGAAACAAAAGACAAGAGAGTGCTTGGTAAGGCTCATAAGATAATGGCAACAATACTTTGCGCCGCTGTTCCTGAATCAATCATTTTTATACAGCGGCGACGTCCAAATTCTTTTTTATGTCGATGATGATATTTATGACAGATGATAGCCACAGGCAGACACAACTCCAGTGAAAACACCGACACGCATAACAAATGCCTTATTTTGGTGAGTAATATATTTACTCATGTCTTTCTCATTCATGATTAGCCTTACAGATCCGAAAGGTTCCCATATAAATTTTTCTTGTACTGTATTTGCTTTTAATGGACTATTAGTTCTTTTATTGAAATACAATGACAACCTTACATGATTTTAGTACAACAGTGTTTCATAATGTATTTTCGTTTGTTTTGTTTAGCCCATCATCTGTGCTCTAGCTCAGCTGACAGGTGTGTCCGTACAGGAAGCAGAGAACTTGCTCCTTGCTGGTCCTCAGCACAGCAGAAGGCAACCTGTCTGTCAGGGTCAGCCCCTGTTGTCCTACTCTGTGTCCCTTCCCCGTTTGGCCAGCAGGTGTTGCTGGTCATCTCATCCTTCGTGTTAGTCTTTGTTCCCTCATCTTACCTGTCTGGCCACATGGCTCAATGCATTGAGCATGTAGTTACCTGTGATCTTTGTCCTGTGTTTGAATCCTGTGTCCTCTTTTTGTATTTTGCTCCCTAGTGTTTCATTTGAGTTTTTATAGTTATTGTATCTGGTGATTTTGTATTTGGTTTTTGGTCTGTTCCTTGTGCCCCTGCTTGTGTCTTTACCTGTCTGTAATTCCCCAGTGTTAGTTTCTGTTTCCTTGGTTAGTTCTTAGTTTCCCTGTTTTTAGTTCCTTTGAGTTTATTAGTTTCATCTTTGCCCCGTTTTCCTGGTCTTTGTTAATTAGCCTCACCTGTCCTGTGTTAGTTTCGTTACCCCTTTAATATTTTAGTTTCTGCTTCTGTTCAGTTCCCCAGTGGTTCATTGTTGTTTGATGGTAGATGTTTAATTGTGAAGGTTCTGTTGTCTGTGCTTGATTATTATTCCTGGTGTTACTGTAGATGTTACCTGCCCTGTTTTTGTAGTAGTCTTTGCTTTCTTTTGACCCCCCCCCCCCCCATGCTCCTTTGTTTTTGTTAGTCCTTTCTTGTGTTTTTAGTTCAGTTGATAAAACCCTGTTTGATTTGTGAGCTGCAAGTAGGTCGTCCACCTTTTCTGTCTGCACCATGCCACGCTCTTGTGCCCAAACCGCCCGGATCCCTGACACTGTCAAATGAAAAAGGACGTTCTACTGTAGGACTGTACATTTTTGTTATTGCTTTTCACTTTTCTAAGTGTTTTTTTTTCTTTTTTCAAATGAGAGTTTTCACTTTACACTTCGCAATAAATAATTTATATATAAAGCAAGTACTGACTACCCTCATAGTGTTTTTGCTCTTCACTTATTCTTCACTTTCCACAATAAATGAGTTGCACACAACCTGAAGATAAATTGATCTTGAACTTACCACTGCTAATACCGTGCTTTCCAAAAATAATTTGAAATTTTGTTTCATCAGACCACAGGACAGTTTTCCATTTTGCCTCAGTCCATCTTAAATGAGTTTGGGCCCAGAGAAGTCAATGGCATTTCTGGATCATGTTAAAACATAGTTTCTTCTTTGAATGGTAGAGTTTCATCCTGCATTTGTGGATGAAGTGACAAACTGTGTTCACAGACAATGGTTTTTGGAAGTGTTCCTGAGCCCGTGTAGTGATTTTCGGTAGAGAACCATGTCTGTTTTTAATGCAGTGCTGCCTGAGTGCCCAAAGATCATGGGTATCCAATGCTCATTTTCAGCCTTGTCCTTAGCATACAGAGATTTTTCTAAATTCTCTGAATCTTTTAATGATATTGTGTACTTTGGACAACGAAAAATCCAAATTCTTTGCAACATTACGTCAAGGAACATTATTCTTCTTGTTTCACAGAGTAGTGAATCTCTCCTCATCTTCACTGCACAGAGACTCTCTCTAGGAGGCTCTTTTTATACCCAATCATCTTACTGATCTGTTGCCAATTAACCTAATTAGTTGTAAGATGTTTAACCAGGGGTTTTGTTTTAGCATTACACAGCTATTCCAGTCTTTTGTTGCCCAGTCCTAACTTTTTTGAAATGTCTTGCTGGCATCAAATTCAAATTGAGCATACATTTGTCATAAAATAATATTTCGCAGTTTCAACATTTGATATAGTCTTTGTTAATTTTCAATTAAATATGGGTTTATGTGATTTGTAAATCATTTCATTCTGTTTTATTTACATTTTACAGTGTCCCAACGTTTTTGGAAAAGGGGTTGCATTTGTCTTGCAATGGACCAGGGAAGCAGGAGCAGGGAGATCGAGAATCAGGTAGCGACGGATTTATTAGGAAAAAGGCTACATCAAACAGGACTGATGTTAATGACCGGACTGTGGAAAACATGCCTAACCCAGACTTAAATACATAGGACTAATGACGGCAACAGGAAACAGCTGGTAAACACGGGGATTCCACACAAGGTTAACGAGGGGGCGTAGCACACGGAAGGAGCGAACGATCGGGGCAGGATAGCATTGAAAAGGAGTTTTTGTGAGTCCTGAAATCCAAGAGCTCTTTAGAGATGAGATGATATAAAAAGTGTGTACTAGATTACTTGGAAATTTCAGAGCAAAAACTTACAAGGAAGTGGTTGAACTGCAGTATCTCCTTAAAGATCTACTTTCAGAATTGCCATTTGGGTTTTTCCCTGCGGCATGGTTAGTGATGAGCACTGTGCACGTTTTCACTGTTTTCATCTCAAAACACGAAGTGCGCGAGTATGCGCTGGCGAGCAGAAAGCCCATCCTCTATGCGCTCACATGTTGGAGGTGGTACGCGCGCGGGCACGCACGCAGTGCTCTGTGCTCAGCACCTCAAAAGTAATGGCTACTTTTATCTCAGAAGCATGATTTTTGCAAAAAACATTGTTGTCCAGTGTAATTATTCCAATTTAAATAAACTTGAAATTGTAACATAAACAAAATAGTTTAGTGTCATTAACGTACAAGTTTTAGAATAATTAACTCACATGTAATAATGCCAATTGCACCGAGAACTTGTAAAATGTCTTAATCAATAAAGCTTAATAAATGCTACTTTAACGCAGCCAAAAAAAAAAAAACACCACTACAACCTACTCCTCATTTAATTTTTTCAATCAAAAGCTTGTGTTCATTATAGTAATCAGTAGTGTAAATCACGCTGATTCCACACAGGCTTCACTCACGGCAATTTAGAAACACCAGTTCTCCCAACTGGGTGTTTTTGGAGTGTAGGAGGAAGACAGCTGCAGAGTAGGTGCTATTAAAAATATGGAAAATGGCATCTTACATATAGCAAATTTTTGTGATTCAAGTCCATCCTGTCCATGGTGTCCCCTGCCTTGTGTCCTCTGTTTACTGAATCCAGCTATTATGACAAATGATTGTAATTTCAGGCGTTTGTTTCTCAGTTGATAATCTTTTCCAATACTGGTAATGCTCTTATGGACATGGCAAATAAGTGAAAGGAACCTCCAAGTTTGAAAAGGGTAAGTTTAATAACCATTAACAATGCTTGACTACAATTAATGTATATGACTGTAAACCAGTCGGTGGTGTGAGCAGAGGCATGAGAGCAGTTGGTGTCTGTGCATGGCTAACAGAGCACGGAAACAGACAAGTAAACATAATCAAAACAACAGAATAATCCAAGCTGAGAAATGACAGGCAGCCTGAACTGTATTCTAAATCAGAACAGCAAAGAAACATGAAAAATGAAAATGAAACTAAACGAAACAAAAAACAAAACAAACAAAACCGCTCCCACTCTGAGTCTGGTGGCAGCACCCAGCTCAGCAAAAGCAAAGAACAGAAAACCCCTCGTCTGGCAACCAACCACAGCAGCAATAAAAACCCATTGCGGCAGCTGCAGACAAAACAGTTAACTGATCAATCACCCTTAAAGCAACCTAAAACCTGACAGGGAATCAGTCACAGCTATTAAGACAATAGCCGAGATTCTCCTAGGGTCCCCCACACCATTCCACAGCGGACAGAGAGACATGCCCTTTCTCACCAGTTTTTGCCTTCTTTAAAGTAAAGAGAAAGGAAGGAAGGCCATTTATTTCCATTGGAGGGACAACAGAGTCACTGTTCTTTAGTATGTCAGGTAGGTAGCATGTCACGGTTCTTATTACATGTAACAGGTTCTTTTCTAAGGAACACGTATGTCAATCACCAAACAGCCAAAAGGAGATTGACTATTGTGACAGGAAAGAAATGTCATGCTGTGCAGTGGATGACAGTTGACCTTCATCTCAGGAGTCAGTGGTCTTTCTTCCTGTTGTGAAAGGTGTTGCCTGAAGGGTACAGCTAAATTAACACTGTAAAAGACATAAAATGACAATGTAACATTGCATAACTGGACAAACTGGAACTGGCCCCATTGAACCTTCCCCATCCAAAGGCTTGTAAATTCAAGAGAGCTGTTACAGTGAGACACTGAAATCAACAAAACTCCAGAATACTGAAATTACATAATTTTATTAGGTACTATAATATCAATAAATATATAGCTTTATAGAATAATTTACTGTGGCACAGTGAACTGAATCAAGTGACAGCAGAGGAGTAAGACGCATATAAAACACAAGAATGC
Organism: Hyperopisus bebe; assembly: GCA_026777045.1. NCBI lineage: Eukaryota > Metazoa > Chordata > Actinopteri > Osteoglossiformes > Mormyridae > Hyperopisus > Hyperopisus bebe. Next base: position 16,418,606 of record JAODJW010000094.1, read on the forward strand.
TTTCCAGTATGGAAGATACAAATGATAAAGAAATATTTGAATAAAGATTAAACCATTGTATGACAGCATATGAAGAGAAGTGAGCACTACAAAAACCAGATATCTTTGTCTGACATTTATGTTGACACATTATTTGAAATACTAACTAAACTTATAAACATAAAAAAATTCATGTGATACTACACTATCATCTTCTAGAAATCAGCCTAAAATGAATTACTGTGTTCATAAAATAAAAACTTGGACTACAGTATAAAATAGGCTATTTCATTAAAAATTAGTATTTCATTAATATAAAATTATAAACATCATAACTGAGACAGATAATACTTTAGGCCTAAGCTTATTAATGTCCTGTACCTCTATTTTAGTAAATCTCTCTCTCTCCATACTCCATTAACTGGCTGGCTACAAAGGTCTGGGCAGCTTTGCGAGTAATAGTTGTACAGCGGGATAAAATCTCTTGGACTCTTGGGCGTGGAGGCACCTTCGGAACTGAGGTGGTGCTGAGCGGCATTCGGCCATCGGCCTGGTCACCATGGCTGTCGGCCGCCTGGGATCCTGGCCTCTGTTCCTCTTTGTCAGAGCAGCTCGCGCTGACAGAGCTGCCGGAGAGGGAACCACAGTCATCGCTAAAGCTCAGCTCACTGCCCTCGCTGGCCACGCTCGGCCTGCCTTCGCGACCTTCGCCTGTTGCTGGCTCCTCTGTGATTGGTCGGATGGGGCTAGCAGACAGAAGTTCCATGGACTGGGACCTTGGCCTGAAAGTGGGCCTGAGGCTTTCCCCTTTGGGTGGAGTAAAACCCGGCGATGCCTCTTGGAGGTGCAGCTGTGCCAGACATAGGGTGGAGCTGTGCATGTCATTCTGTAGCGCCTGAAAGCGCAAGTGGGGGTTGCAGTAAGGTCGTAGGTACATGGAGGGCACATAGCCGGCCTTTCCTTTGTGTCTGTGGGACAAAAGTCAGGAGTTAGAAAACAAACTGAAGAGTTGCAGTGGGTCTCAACTGTGATGGCCTGAGGGGTGGTTCTCCCCTGCCCCCACCTCCTCCACTACTTTGATTTAAAGACCTAAAGACTAAACCAGGGGTGGGCAATCTTATCCGCAAAGGGCCTGAGTCAATGTAAGTGTTTGGGGGTAACCAATAGGTCAGTTGTTCAAACCCAGGTGTGAGGACTCTTCAGACAATCAGCCTTCTAATTAGTAATCTAATTAGGGAGTTGCAGCAAAAACCCACACACACAGTGGCCCTTTCTGGATGAGATTGGCCACCACTGCACTAAACTGTAGAGCAAACATTTACGCTACGTCACTTCCTGTATTCTCAATCTTTTGAATGGTACAGTAAGGAAACAGCTGAGCAGAAAACAAAAGTTACATTTACAAGAATTCACTGCTGCTTCTGCCTGCCCAGCAACATGCCAAGTGGATAATCCGGTTGGCAAGGAAAGTGCTTTCAGTGCTCTGGAGCTCGAATATATGGTTCCCCTCCCCAGGCTTGTCAGCATAAGGAATGCTCTACCTGATGAACCACCAACCGTCAGCAGACTTCTGAAGCACCTCGACGACAGACCCGATGTTCACAGACACCTCGTCTTCGTTGGTGGCCCGATAGGATCTTGCCATACAGTACAGCTTGCCTATGGGCCGACAGAGGAACCCGGTTACACGAAGACACAGGAACTTCCGCTGTAACTGCGATTTAATGGATGCTTGTGCGCTTCAGGGAGTTTATGAATAGGGTGCTCTGGAGTATCCAAAGACACTCTGTACATGTCTTTTTTTGGTGACCAATGGGTAGGTGGGTTAGGAGCAAACAGACAGCTCATAAGTTGAAATGTTCGTAAGTCGTTATTCAACATCATTTTAAGGGTATACACCAGTATAAAGAACTAGGATGCTGGGAGTACGCACGCTACACTGCTGAGCAGCGGAAATAGCGGCCAGAAGTCATTGGCGTGCAGAAAAAAAATCGTTGTTGCGGACAGGAAATGGGAGCCAAATTAACACAATTTGGACTTACAGTCCTCTTCGTTCGTATGTCTGAAAGTTTGTAAGTTGAAAGTTCGTAAGTAGAGGAGCATCTGTAGTCTCATATTCAGAAAGTCATTATTACCCACGTCCTTTTGAACATCACTGGGGGGGGCAGTGCATTCTTTTGACATGGAAACTGAACACTCAGTTGCTGGTTACGGATGCCACTAACCTTCCATAGGGCACTCACTCAGGTCATCTTCTCCATCATCATCCTCGCAGCTCTCTAGATAAGGCGCCGGGAACCAAGCCAGGTGCTTCTCTGTGTTCTCCACAAGCCACCAGCCTGAGTGGGACGAGATGGTGTCAGTACCAACTGTGGACCTAAGACAATGCCATCTGAAGCTCATAGGAGTATTTCAAATATATCTTTGATAGAGGAAATCTTTTATATAATTCTAATCATACACATATATGGCTTTTTTATCACATTCTCTATCTCATGTATTTTAAAGGGAGAATTTCCAAGGCTTACATAATCTGCTTTTTAAATAAAACATGAATGGCATTAAAAACACCATCATAATCTTTTTTTTAATTATCCATGATTTATCGTGTTAAAATGAATTTCCAAATTCCTAATTCCCAAAATTACATATTTCTATTCCATTTTTTTCTATGTATAGGACTTGTGAAAATGTGATAATTCGGTTGTTTTACCCAATGCTTATAACCACCCAGGACAACTGTAAGATGCATACCTCCTTTGTCTTTGATGAGCACATCCACAGTCTCGTTTACAGCGACGCTGAACGGTCTGTTCTTTGTATCTTTGGTTTCGTATGCGGCGACACAGCGGTACGTCTCAGATAGGAAGGGCTGGGATATGTTCCCAAAACTGAGACGCTTGCTGTCCATATAATCTGTATCTTGGCTTCCGATGTCTTCCGATGGCATGATTACAATGCTGAAAAAGAGAATACAAGATTAGGACATTACGTTGTGGCTGAACATTTTAAGCCTCGTAAAGATGACTCAAATACACCGTAATTTAAGATATGTTTGGTTCACATTAAATTCAAAGTGCGGAATGTTTTTTATAGTTAGCTGCTAAATCACGTACCTGTTTTTAGCATAATCCGGTTGTAGATCGTGATTTTGCGGCGTGAAGAACTGTATCATCTCGAAACTCTGAACGATGTTGTGTCCACATGCCAACAGCTCGGTACAGTAATTCTCGATGTACTTCAAGCGGAGCATCAACCTGCTCGGACCCCTTCTTTGAAGGTTATGCTTTATGGTTTTTGCTGGAACAAATTGTGCATGATTACACACACTACGGTCTTCGATGGCTTTCTGATGTTTAAGTAAATACATTATATCTTTATATCAATGTATACCTGGAAACTTGGGAAGGACCCGCTCTGATTTACGAAACCAGCTTTCTGTAGCAAATTTCCGTTTCAAACTCTTCTGTTGGAACAAAATAAAAGTCAGAATTATTAAATTAAAGGACTTTTCAGGAACTGGTCTAATATCTGAAACGTGATTAACTTACGTGCAGTTTCTTGAATTCCTGAAAAGACCTGTAAACAATAATTTCACTCTCATCTGACCAAAGCACCACAGTCAGGAAACTCTGCAAAAGAAAATTATATATATATATATTAAAATTATAATTTCTTTACTGAATTGTTGCAATAATATTTTTAAAGTTGGCGTGATTGTTGTGGTGGTTTGTCTATAAAGACAGAATCAATCCGGTTCAGAACTCCCTGAGATGGATTTGGGAAAAAATGAAAAACATATTTTTTTCATATTTATTGCTCCTTACCTTGTTCGCGTCCTTGTATATCACTCCAGTGAGTCTAACACGTAAAGGAAAACGCTGATCATTCATTTTTGCGACTGTAACCTACTATGAATTCAAAGCAGAACTTCAACTCTTAGAGTAAGTCCCGTTTTATAATCATGGAATAAGGCGGAGTCGATGAGACGTCATGCGTATTTCACAAATTCGGAAAATAGGTGCACATAAAAACCAAAAATAACGACGTTATACAATAACATAGGTGACGAACGTATACTGAGCTGGCGAACCCTTAAGATTGACATATCTTAAGATTAGATAATTAACATTCCAAAAAAAAAACGTTTTGTCTTGAGCTAGGATTTCAAAATGAGGATCGCGAGACAAATTTTAAAAGGGCTTAGAATTTAATCATTGCTTTTTTGATTAAGTATAAATAATAATGAACCTTTTCCTATAGCATAGTAAAAGAATAATCATAATTTAAAAATGTTTTCTGCGTTTTTATCTTAAAATATCTGGCATTTCAAAATGTTAGCACATCTTTAGCAATTTTCTATTGCCACACGTAATTTGTGTTGGCAGTTAAGTGACACTGAATTAAGAACAAATATTCCTTCATTCCTTCACACCTGAGCAGAGGGATCTCTCAGTCTTTGTAAAACCGGACACAAAAAAAAATCTCGTGAAAGATGTTTACCAAATGTAAACATGCATTGTCCTCTCTGGACAACTGATTAAATTCCATAAATCATAAAATGATTCACGGAACTGTCATCTTGATTTAATTACTTAGACTAGTGCCAGTGACTTTTCAAAGTGTGATTGGTGAGAGGTGGCTGGCAGAGAAAGCTGGCACAATGATCTGAGGCTGCTGACAAAACGGCCCCAGCACGTGTCACTACCCAAGGTCAGAGTGGCCGTTGCCATCTGGATTAGCTATCACACCTGGCCTTGTCGAGGAGCCTTCAGTTCACAGCTGTCCCTTAATCCCCTTATGCCTGATCTCTGCCACAGGTGACTTCCCAGACAGCCTCCCAGAATCCCTGTTGCTTTCACAGCAGCCGAGTGAAAACAGACAGGTCACCAGAAATGTGTTTTTGGCAGGCTTTCGTTACACTGAATGCTGTCATTGATGGACAGCTGAAACAGGGGTCTGATTTGGATGGATGCATTGTGTTGATGTCACTGTGTAATTTCACAGATGGCATAAAAGCTATAACTGTGCTATTGATGGCACAGCACAGTTCTTAGGTGGCACTCAAGCCTTACTGCCCTGTGCTTGGTGGTTCCAGTCTCTGTGTGTTTATAAGGAGTTTTCATGGTCTCTTGTGCTTCTGTGGGTTTCCTCTGGTACCCCCATAGTCAAAAACATGCTGGTATGTCAATTAGTGTCTCAAAACATGTGAATTCATAATGAGAGTGTGTGCCTTGTGATAGATTGGCATCTCATTTAGGTTAGACCTCTGCCTTTGCACTGTACTTCTGGGAGAGGTCCTAGGTCCACTATAGTTAAGGAAGATGTATCTATGTATGGATGGATGGATGGATGGATGGATGTTGCAAGGCATTGTGTAGGAACTTCTGGGTGATTCACAAAGATTTTTACATTTCTTTTCAAACAGAAAAAACTCCTCTGCTATCTGCTCATCACTCTGAATAGTACTGTTATTCATTCAACTTAAAATTCAGTATGTCTTATCATCAACAATGGTTTACATTTATGATAAAAATCTAAACACAGACAAGCTAAGAATAGAAACTGTTTCTTCAAGAGATAAAACCAAAAGAGGTAAACCAGGAAACTGGCTATATATACATTTATTTATATACACATTTACAGTAACCAAACAAGACTGCTTCATGTCAAGGAAATAGTGTGACATTTCCTCTATCATTTAGGTTACGTTCTATGTTTGTGGAGTTTAGATGCTATCTCTGTTTCTTATGAGTTGTTGTGTGATTTTCTAATCTAATGTACAGTATAATATTCAACTACATTATTTGTAAAACCAGACTTATCTACTATTTACAGGTAATTTAACCAAGATTGTACAACATTCCTTTTAGACAGGTTACACAACACTGTGAAGTTTAACTGGATTAAAAGTGCATGATGTCATGATGTCATTTTAGCATTACATCCTTTTACTAATAAATCACTCACCACAGGTCTTGGTCCTCAGCCTAAAGTATTGTTGCTGCCTCAGTGATTTGTAGCAATTCCTTTGGTTTTTTTTACTTTCCGTTATTTTTTAATCGTGTTCCAGTTGTGTTCATCTGAAAGTGGAATTAAGGTTAGTTAGAATTAAAGGTTATTAAAGGTTATTGTGCATTGATTTACTACTGTGATTCACACAGCTGGCACTGTGTGTGGTAAGAGATTGAATAATTCAACATTATAAAACATAATTAATCTTGTAACTGTTGTTATATGGTTAGTGTGTGGAACCAATGCCCCTTATAGGTTTGTCCAAATTCAAAATATTTATCAATACTGCTCTATTTCCTTGTTATCACTCTTTAAGAAGTATTTATTGATAGTGTTTGTACACCCTTGCGGTTAATGATTGACTAATAACTGGCTCAGGTAATTTCTATTGCTTTAATGCATGTGTGCTTTAGTGAAATGTAAATAATGAGTTTTAAATACTGCAACCACACCTGTTACCAGTTGTTCCAAGGATTTAGACCAGATAGCTTTCACACATGCAAACATGCATGCCCCTATCCATGTTTCAGTTCCTCCCATGCAGTTCGAGAGTAATGCAGAGGATTCTTTCAAAGATGGAGTATATCATGATATGTCTGTGTGTTTAGCATGTTTCTGAATGGCAAAGCCAGTAGGAAATGAAAATATCAACCCAAACAAGCAATACAGGATGTGATTTTATTTATATTGCAGCTATATATTTCTCAATACACTGATCAGTCATAACACTGAAGCTACTCACAGGTGAAGTGAATAACATTGATTATCCCGCTACAATGGAACTTGTCAAGGCAACTGGACAGTCGCTTCTTGAAGTTGACGTGGTAGAAGCAGGAAAAATGAGCAAGTGTACAGGTGCAGATGATGCACATCCTTACAAATCATGCATATGATACGCAGCTCTGTGTTCCCCTAAACCATAATGACTTGGGGACCTTAGATTACAAAACTGTCTGAAAGATATTGGAATGTGGATGGCAGAAAACTTTGGGCAACTAATTGCGAGCGAACCAGAATTGATAATTTTTGACCCCACAAGCATTGTTTTAAACCACACTAATTCCATTGGGCATTTATCTGTGAAGGCATATGTTAGGGATTTAGGAGTGATTTTTGACTCAGATTTTGACGCAAATAATTCTGTGGTCAAAATCAGCTTTTTCAGTCAAGATCCATCACCAGAATCCAGGAAACTTTTTAATCCACACCATGCATTAGAGTGAATTATCCATGCTTTGATTGCATCTCAACTGGATTACTGTAATTCAGTCTTTCTAGATATTAATCAGCTCTCGTCATGTTTACAGCTCGTTCAAAATGCTGCAGCTCAAGTTCTTACCGGTACTAAGAAAAAAGATTATATCACACCAACTCTAGCTTCTCTTCACTAGCTGCCTGTTCACTATAGAGATCAGTTTGAAGTTTCTCTTTATGTTTTTAAGTCTAAACATGATTATTTATCAGATCTAATCAAACTTCATACAGCTTCAAGATCCTTGGTAATTAATATGCAGCTTCTTGTGGACGTTTCAAAATTCTTGACTGAAACTGAATAGTGATCGTGCTTTCTCACTTGTTGCCCCAAAACTGTGGAACAATCTGCCTCTCTATGCTAAACAAGCCACATCAGTCTCTGCCTTTAAATCTGCTCTTAAGACATACTTTTATAGATGAGATATTGTAACTCTGGGGTAGTTGGTTGTTTTATTTTATACTTTACTTTAACTTTCTATCACGTTATTCCTGTTGCCCTTTAACTCATCTTCTGCACTTGTGCGTGTTTATGCATTATAAAGCACTTTGGTGTATGCTTGTCATTTTGAAATGTGCTTTAAAAATAAAATTTGCTTACTAAGTATCTGAGCGACTTTGACATGGGCCAAACTGTAAAGGCTAGACAACTGTGTCAGAGCATCTCCAAAACAGTGGGTCTTGCGGGGTTTTCCTTGTATGCAGTGGTCAGTACCTACCAAAAGCTGTCCAAGGAAGGCCAACCGGTGAACTGGGAGCTCAAGGCTAGCCAATGTAACACAAATTACTGAACCAATTAATGCTGGCTATGAGGAGTGTCAGGACTCAAAGTAAATCGCAGATTCCTGTGTAAGGGGCAGCGCAGCTGCAGACCTGTTAGACTGCCCATGGTGACCGCTGTCCACCACTGAAAGCGCCTACAATGACACACAAGCGTTTGAACTCGACCATGGAGCAATGGAAGAAGGTGGCCTGGTCTGATGAGTTATGTTTTCTGTAACATCATATGGATGGCTGGGTGAAAGTTGTTTTTTTCCCTGGGGAGATGACACCAGGAAGCAGTATGGGAAGAAGGCAAACCGGCAGAGCTAGTGTGTGTCACATCATGATTGTGCCGCTACTCCTGTGTGCCACGCCCCCTCGTTAACCATGTGTGGAATCCCCATGCTACCAGCTGTTTCTAGTCTTGTCTAATCAAGTCCCTGTATTTAAGTGCAGAGTTCATTAACATTTAGTGTCGTTTTGGTGTGCCCCGTGTATCTCTCCGATTAAATCCCATTTTATCCCATCTCCTTGAGTCCTGCTCTTTTCTACCCAGTCTGTACTTCCCTGAGGCATGACAGTGTGATGCTCTGGGAATGTTCTTCTGGGAAACCTTGGATCTAGCATTCATATGGATGTTACTTTGTCACATACAGTCAGTCCTACTACAATGTGACTATGGGTCTGTTTACACTCGACGCTCTCAATGCGCCCACATATGCATCATTGCCGCTTTGCGAGAGGCAAAAAGGATCATTGTTGGTGAATTACAAGACAAAGTAAAATCTTGGGGTTACCACTTCTCTAAAACCACCATCAGAAGCTACCTTCATGCTAACAGGTTATTAAGCACAAACGTTAGCACCTGGAGTCTGTAAAACACTACTACAACTTTGACTCGAACCATGTTCTATGGTCTGATGAAACCAAAATAGAGCTTTTTGGCAATAAACATTCAAGGTGGGTTTGGCGTAAAAAGAAGGATGGCTATTAGGAAAAGAACCTTATTGCAATTGTAAAATATGGTGAATGTTCCGTGATGTTGTGAGGCTGTTTGTCCTCTAAAGGCTCTGGAAAAATTGTTAGAGTACATGGCATCATGGACTCCATGAAATACCAGGACATTTTACATCAAAATTTGGCTGCCTCTGCCAGAAAACAAAAACTGGGCCGTTATTGGATCTTCCAGCAGGACATTGATCCTAAACACATGTCCAAATCAACACAAAAATGGTTAGCTGACTACAGAATCAAGCTTCTGCCATGGCCATCCCAGTCCCCTGACTTGAACCCCATTGAAAACCTGTGGGCTGAGCTGAAAAGGAGAGTACACAAGAGAGGGCCTACGACCCTGGATGATCTGGAGAGATTCTGCAAAGAGGAATGGTCTTAGATGCCCTGCTCTGTATTCTCCAACCTTATAAAATGTTATAGAAGATTCAGTGCTGTTTTACTGGCAAAGGGAGGTTTTTACTAAATATTAAATGCTGGGGTTCCAGCATGTTTTGGGACGTGTTTTTTTTTGAAAACAATTAATTCTTGATGAAGGATTTGCTTTTCTTTGAATAGATTTATTTCAATGAAAGGTTGGATTTTTCTATTTTTTTCAGTGTGAGATGAAGCCACTTCACCAAAAGGTAGATTTTTTTCTAACCCTTTTTACAAATCTTTACAAGGGGTGAGACCAGAAATGAGGGGTACGACCAGGATGGTTTTCTCGCACTGCTCCCTGGTGGACATGACCTTTAATCCTCCAAACTGAGCAGCAGTACCGCTTGCGTAGCGACAAAGGGCTAATGTGTTCCTCAATTTGTTCCTGAAAATCCTCACGTTAATTAAAATTGCATAATAAAATACACATATTGAATGGGAAAAATAAGGTTAAGGACGTGCGACTCCAAAACTTAGTAACTTACGCAAAACTGAATGAATTAGATAAAAAAAAAAAACAGTGATACCTATTGTTAACATTATGATTATATGCATTTTAAATAAGAAATAATAAATAATACATTAATGCATCGTATCTCCTATGGGTCTTACGAGTCTCATGAAATTGGCCTAGTAACCACTTTAACCGATCATGTCAAACTCGCATTTTTGACAGTTCTCAAAAAGCAAACATCAGTGATTAAAAACGTTGCTGTACTTCTTTATGATGTTGTCAAATATTTTTAGAATCTACTACTTTGACCAGTGCGATGCCTGGATGTACAAAAAGAAAAAGAATGGTTTAAAAGAACGGCCCCTTCACAAATTGGACATTACTATAGTTCACTTGGATAAATGTTTTTGCATGCAGAGAGTTTCTCTCTAAAACCATACCGCATTGTAGTTCGCATAATGCTTTTCTCTTCGACTGAAAAGTGCACTAATACAATTGTGATTCCACGATGTATTGGAATGGGTACTAAGGTATCAATCGGTGTTAGATTTATGGTGTGATATCACGCATTGTACCAGGACTGACTGTACCTACCTCAACATTGATCAGGCTTGGCCGCTCCAGTCCCATAGCTCACCTACAGTAGCACAAATTGCTGAAAAAGCTTCAGAACACAAAAAAGTGTTCTTATTTCTATTCATGGCTAAAGGTCATCCTTGTTCTTTTCTCAGCAATAGTGTCATCACAGACAGGAAGGACTAGCTGAATTCATGTTGATACGACTATATATCCCTTTTGTACACCAGCTACAACAGTCATTTAAAGGTTCTGTGTATATGATTCCTTGAGCAGCCATTTCAGATTCAGCACCTGAATGGTCTGTCCAGACTTCAGCTTTCAGCTGCAGTCCAAAGACATGCTGACCAGCTGAAATGGTGATGCCAGTGTCTTTATGGTGTCTGAGATGGACTGGGATGAGATGTGCCTTTTCTTATGCCTTGTGCATCCCAGGGAAAGGATGAAGTAAAAATGGGTGGATGGTCTCTGCTTGGGCCTGTATGACCTGGGATCTTGGTGCTGTGATGGGTTCTCCCATAGCAGACAGGGAGACGATTGTTAATAATGTGTCATTTTAGCAAGCATTTTCCCAGTTTGTAGCTCTGTACTGAAGGTGTCATTAATCAGTTGTTCCATAAAAATGGATTAACAATGAGTTTTCAGCTGTAATGCTTTAAAGCAGGGGTCTCCAACTCCTGGAGAGCCACCATCCAGTAGGTTATCTATCCTACCCGGCTTCTGATGAGCCACACCTGTTCTCAGGTAAATACCAGGAATAGGTGTGGCTCATCTGAAGCCAAGTGGGGCAGAAAACCTACTGGATAGTAGCTCTCCAGGACCGGAGTTGGAGACCCCTGCTTTAAAGAATAAAAACTAAAGGCAGTGTAAGAATGATCAGTGGAAATTCAGATTCTCTGTCAGAAAGTGTTGCTATCTATCTCTATCTCTATCTCTATACACGGACAAATGAAAAACACCAATAAACTTATTGGCGTGTGTTTGCCCTGCAAGAGAAACCCAGAGGACATTATTTGATATGACATGAAAACTCATAACACTGAGCAGCGGTGGGGGTCAAACCCCCAACCCCAGAGGTGGGAGGAAAAAGTGCAGACTAAAGCCACCATGCTATCCTCCCTGGAATGTCACGTGTATTACGCAAAGAGAAACGCTCCAGTTTAGAAACACTCCACTGCCCTCTTGTGGATCATTTAGTACAGATTTTCTACACAGTAAAAGAAAATTGAAGGAGAATCAAATTTCACGTGCAAAAAACATTGACCATGTTTTTTCTACTTATCCCGTAGTCACCTAATGTGTGCCGCAGAGAAACAAGAAACAGGAAATAAATGATTGGAATCCATCTCAGATGTGGGTTGTCCCATATTGCATTATTGGGGATGGGCAGCCCAAAGGTGGGTCAGTATGACGAAGGCATGCTTTTCACCTGGAACAATACCCTTTTAATGCAACATATTACATCATACTAGTAATGTATTAACATGGAATGAAATGAATTATGTAAACACTGTATTAAACAAAAAAACATCCTTTTTAATGGAAATTTTATTGAAATGCTGATGGAGACACTACATCCCCCCCTGACCACATCCTTGGCCGTACATCAATTCCACTTGCAATTTCAGTTGTTACTTTAAACAAAATACCTCTTTCTTAAAATTCCTCCATCCACCGAACACCCTAACACGTCATATTTCACTGCTCATTAACTTATTTTGTGACCTGCATTAAACATTTCATCCGCTTCTTAAACATGCCAGAAAAAAAGTAGCGTAGGAAGGACTGACGCATTAATATTTAACAACCTGTAAGAGGTGCTTAACTTACGGAGATATTCTCCTTCCCATCTAAAGGTTTGATGGGTTTGTCGCTTTAGGAAAGTTTCTTTTGTTGTAAATGTCCTGTATGAAAAAAAAACAGCTATGTGAACTATGAACCATGCACTGCTTTAAGCAGACTATCCAGATCCAAATAGCCTTGAATGGGACGACAAGCCACAATTTCTTTTTCGTAACAACTTGTCCACACTGTAATCAGCCTGAATTATCACGTGAACTTACCCATTGACTTACCCTAATTGCAGATTGTTCTAAAGACATATTTGATTTGTCCCAACAATGTCAACCAGCCAATGATGACTATTTATCCCTTTTTTAATAGGCTAACCGTGCTGCATTCCCGATCCCCTCCTCAAAAAACATCCCCATCGGCAATGGGGTCTCATCATCAACTTACCTTGCCGTGCCACAGGCAGTCAAGAGAAGAATGAAGCGGCACGTAACCAATTGACCACTGAGGTAGATAAAAGTAGGAACTGTACTCATACTTTCCTGGCTCACCATTAGTTACCTGAGGGCAGCACATGAACCCACAGTGAGAGGGCTAACACTTCAGGACTAGTCAGTGATATCTATTTGGTTCGAGTACTGCATTTTCTTGAGTGGTATTATAGCACAACAGCACAGTATACATCATGGTACCGATACCCACTCCAAGTCAAAACAGAAATGTTCTACATTAGGACCGCGCTTTTCTTGCTATTCCATCATTCATGTCAAAAAAATAATTTATAAAATTCATTCACCTTTAAGGCAGAAAGTTAAAGCTTTAAGGACTTTTATATATTTTCTCTCATTAATAGAAAACTACATTTACACATCGGTATCTGTTTAAAACACATGTTCAGAAGCTTAGTGGTTGGTTTGATAATCAAACAATACTTAAATACACAAATGCTCTCTGAAGCCCCATTCGAAATTATCAGGGTACTAGGATCTGCTGCATGCAAAACATAAAACACTCCAATCTTCGTATACTTTCAGCTGACAGACCTTGAGGAACGCAATCGCAGGCAGGCTTTGCTAACCCACCCTGGCTGTGTGTTATAAGAATTCCACCATCACAGTGACATGGGGAAAGGTGCAACTTAGTATTCCACTATGAAGAGAATTGAACCATCTGAGGGAGCCTCAGAACTTTTACAGAGTAACACAGCATTCCACAGTGAGGCTGTTGGCCTTTACCACACTGGGAACTGAAAAGAAAATACCACAATACTTCAGAGTTAAGTACACATTGTACATGGCTGCCTTTCCATGTAGACGTAACACGCTTCACAGGTGCTGAGAAGATGGCACCATCATGAGGGAAGCAAAGATTATACAATGATCCTCAAGCATGTAGACAAAAACATGTGGTAGGTATAGACAGAATTAATCAAGTTCAATAAATACTGCAATGGCTTTAACGGGACCTTTTGTAAGATTAGCTTCTATACTAGTGTTTATGACAACCAGAAGCATATTAACAGCTCATGTTGTGATTATGTTGCATAGGTAGATAAGTAAAAGAGGAAAGCAGGAAGCCAGGCAGGGAAAATGAATCTTTTGGGAACAGCATGTGTGCTGTTGACATCATTTGCCTCTTACCACCAAAGGTAAAGTGTTCCAAGAGACTCAAGTCTCTAGGTCACAAACACTTCCAGTATCCATGTTGAAAAAGCTTTAAGTCAACATCTTGCTTGATTCAGAAGAACAAAACTGCCAAGGATTTTAAGCAAAACCCATATTACTGTTCAACAGCATCCCAGCAGTTTTTGTAGCTCACTAACATTGGTAGAATCTCGCCCTATTTGCTCAAGTAGTCATGACTGCTTTAAGACAAAGGAGCCAACATAAGTTCCAAAGTATTATGTTAAAAAAAAACGATAACGAGCTCTACGAAGTCTGACCTTATACGGAAATAGAAAGGTATTAAGTAACTTTTCTGTGGAGGGGAGGTTAAACAACCAACCTTAATAGTAAAGATACCATGACGACACTGCAGGTAAACTAAAGTAGCTTAAAACAGATTATCAAAAATCAGCTTTGATAAAGAAGCACTGAGCCACAAATCTGGGAGAGCGTACTTTCCGTACGGCCCTTTAGCGGTTCTCTTGCTAATCTGGGCCTGAGCTTTCCGCCTGTGCACCCATCTGTCCAACGTTTCTTTCTCCAAAGAGGCTGCGGTCCTCCGCTGAGTCACGTGACAGTCTACAGCCACCCGCCGTCCTCACTGTTCACAGGGCATTGAGCAGTCCAACTCTGCAAGCAGCACCAGGATGCCAGCGTCACCGGAACTCATATATAGGCATGCTGTGTTCAGGGACATGGGTGAGGTTTAAGGACTGGTACCTGCAGGAGCAAACCAGAAAAACACTGGTGTGAAATACTGCATCACTCCCACACCATCCTAACCCCTTTCCACATGCTGTCCCTTTACAGACATGTTGAGGACATGCACGTGGATTACATGGCATACTGTTTGTCTTAAGTTGTCTGTTCACTATATATAGGCATAGAAAACCAACACTGGATTGCAGCATCTCTGGCAAGCCTTTGTGGATGAAAGCCCGACACAGATTTCATAAATGATCATTACGTTCTTCGGTCAGATTAATCTGAGCTCAGGCAGATTGCTGGAAGCCTGCTTGCTTGGAAAGGCAGGAATGTCACAAGTGAACGCATGTCAATGCCTGGGTGGCTCAAGGAATTTTCCTGCATTTTCCTGCATTTTCCTCCAGCGTTTGTTAACTCTTGCTATGTTAACTCCATACACAAAAAACTAGCTCTTTGAAAGTGGACAATAAAGAAGACTGAAAGACAAAGTAAGATTTTTATGGTAAAACCTAAATTAACAGCATATCAAAAGATCGCAGTCAGACACTTGTATTTTATAACTAAACCGGTAAGAGATGCTTAATTTACGGGAGATATTTATTCTGTGGTCTTGTGTTTCGATGCATTAGACCATGGTCCAGAAACATCTAATGGCAAACATATAAACAGCTAGGCTCCATGAAAAACTGCACTGAGCAGCTTTACCATTCTGAGCTTCTGTGGTAGTAATAACCCTCTATGGTTGCTGTGGATTTCTGGAAGCAGATGTAGTAGAAGCCAGCGAAAGAAGCACCACTTATGTCCTTGATTGTGTGATCTGGGACGAGAAACTGCTCCTGGGGGGGAGGGGGGGGCAGCAGAATTTCATTGCATACATACATCACATACATTTCACCAGCAAAACAAGAAAAGAAACACGTCCAGATTATAAAGAACAATGGTCAGTTTGGAAGAATGTCTTACCTTCCACCTCATAAAGACAAAATCACTGTTTTTCAGTTCTTCGTAATCAAAGTCGTCAGCGTTAAATGTTTTTGCATACTGATAAAAAGCCTGAAATTTGCCCTGAAATTTCAAGAGATCAGCAAGACAAATTAACATGTTGTAAAGTATTATTTACAAGTGTAATAGAAATACAAAAACAAAACCTGCCAAGTAATGGAAAGCTACCAGCTTTTCTACTTCCTATCAAAATTCACAAATTGCACAATTTTGACATCTGATAAATGTGTGTTTATTAGTAACACTCATACCCAGTGCTTGCGATCAACATCTTCGTCTGCATCCCATTTCCTTGTTAAAAAGGGGCGCTTTTTACTGATTATCTCCCCAGCAAAGAAGGTAGTGAGAGTTGGATATTCCTGTTCAAAAAAACCAGCAATTAACATCAAGTCACATAACTGCAGATATGACAATTCAGTGTGATGCTTCACTTTTTATAAATTTTACTGCAGCAACAATACATTGTAACACCTGCCCAAGATATCTGCACTTTAAGATATGCAGGGGTCCTTACTGTTCAAGATCTTTAGGGGCAGCATTCTCATGCAGCTGACTGCAAGAATGATCAAACCAGCACTTTTGAACAAACCACTAAACTACCCAGTCAAATTGCAACTTAATCTTAGCAATGTGTGACTATGCAGTTATACCTTGCCTGCGTGTATGACATCAGATTTGCACAATAGACCAATTTGTGAAAGTGATCTTTTGTTTGATGCAATTTCTTATACAATCAATGAGCACCAATGCCTGTTTAGAGCTGCATCATTTCATAGCTCTTTATCCATCCATCCATCCATCCATCTTCTCCCGCTTATCCGAGGTCGGGTCGCGGGGGCAGCAGTCTCAGCAGGGAAACCCAGACTTCCCTCTCC
>JAODJW010000094.1:16440505-16464882 GCA_026777045.1 Hyperopisus bebe
GCCTTATACTCAGCAGTGCTGCATGCCGTACATCAGTCTGGGCTGCCTTATACTCAGCAGTGCTGCATGCTGTACATCAGTCTGGGACGCCTTATACTCAGCAGTGCTGCATGCCGTACATCAGTCTGGGCTGCCTTATACTCAGCAGTGCTGCATGCTGTACATCAGTCTGGGACGCCTTATACTCAGCAGTGCTGCATGCCGTACATCAGTCTGGGCTGCCTTATACTCAGCAGTGCTGCATGCTGTACATTAGTCGCCATGGGAAAGTGCTGTACTGTATGGCAACAGAACCATCCAAAACTCACATGCATCTACTACTCAAATTGTCGCACCTAAAATCAGTGCAGTCATCCTATTCAAACTTGCATTCATTTTTGATGTATGACAAAAACTGTTTTTGGCCAAAACTGTTACAATGTACTGTAATACAACTGTACAAGTATGTTTTTAAATTAATTTGTCCTCCCCAGCAAGATGTATTAAGGTTTCCAATATCAGAATAGGTATCCTATATTAGGGTATGCCCTTGAGGGGCATGGATATATGCATTCAGCCCCCTCACCACACACACACACACACACACACACACACACACACACACACACACACACACCTCACTGGTTATGTACATATTCTTAAATACGTGGATATATGCTGCACAACAATGGTGACACATTAGAAAAAACCCTGAAATAAAGTTCTTGATGTGCCACTTTGTATTATTTTCCCAGGTATAATGTATTAATTGGCTCATCTTCCAACATAATGGGGCCACAAATACCAAAGGAGACCAAAGACACCTTCCATCAGCATTTAAGCTCCTACAACTTTTGGGCCTTAACTGGTAAGAGGACCTGTCATTCACCATTTATAAACGTTGCAATGTACCTGCTAGATTTATGACTTCATGATGTTTTATGTTTATTAAACGTAGTATTTGTATAGTAGTGCTGTTCTTGTGAAGAGTTGAAGGTGGCATGTTGTTTAAGGTTCTGCCCGTGTAATCATAAGGTTGGAGTTTATGAGCTTGTGCCGTTTGACCGTTTACATTGATTCTTGATCTGAACTTTCTTGGTTTTGACTGAAGATTAAAATCGCAAGTTATGTGTGTAGGTCTGGATGGTAATTCAATATGCTATGAAATGAAAATCTGACTTTACGTCAGCAAGGTTCAATAGAGGGCTTGGTACATACAGCTGACATACCATGAATCTCAAACACTGTTGCTCTCTCTGAAATATAATTCCCACATATGTAAAATGGCTGATTCAAAAAGCCTAGACTGTTATGTATTGGTCTTTACCATGCCCCCAAACATAACATACAGCAGCCCACATCAAAGCCCAATGGATCTGCTCAACCTGAAAAATAAATTTTTTCTCTCTTGAGAGGCATGCATGCCCCTCAGAAAAAGTGCACCTGGCGAGGAAAAAAATATATACTGACAGCCATTTATGTAAGGTTATTTATTGGTGGTAGGCTGTGATTGTAAGTCCTATTCAGGGGTACATTTCCCAAAGGATACAGTTAGCAGCTTATATAGTTGGAACCATTCTGTTTTAAGTTTGGGAAATGTATCCCAGGTTAGCAGAGGAGTAGTAAACAAAAGGGGTGTGGGGAATGTCAATTCTGTTACAAATTGTGATTCTTCCAGGAGGCAATTTTAATATCGTCAGTAAAAAAAATAAATAAATAAAAATCAATTTCTTAACATCAATTTAACCATAGGTAACAGAAATTGTTGTTCACATTTGGTACTGCCAATGTATCTCTCGTAGGTGCACACAGCCTGACATGCATGAGTTTGGCACAGTGCTATCATCAATGAGTATAGCCATTAACAACATACTGTACCTGTCCCAGAGTTTTTCTTGCACCATCTCAGTTTAAAGCCACAACTAACCACAAGTGTGTGAAATATAAATTCTTCCCTGAACACTAACAGTTTCTAAACAAATTGGACTATTTACAAGTTTTTTTCCCCCTTTAAACCCCTCCTTTGGGTTTCACCTCACCCCGTATCTTATGCTGTCCTTACCTGTCGCTGCACTCATTGCCAGTCACAACACTTTTCACACCACAGGATTTCTCACCACAGGAATCGCTGACAGGTCCAGATATTTAGCCTGCTAGATATCTGACTGATGTCAGCAATGCATCGGTGACTGTGTATGGTCGCTTATAGCAATCAAGCTCCGATTTGCCTCTGATCTGGGCCTTCTGTTGTTGATTGCCAAAAACTTTCGGCAAGCAGATAATCAGGACTAAAATTGTCTGATGTGAACTTAGCATTAGTTATTTTTTTGCCTGATCTGAATTTCCTGGCAAAAGCATGCACTCAAATGATGTAATGTAAAGTGAGTTAGCATGTTGGATGTGTTTACAGACAAAATACAACAGAGCCAACAGACAATTCTCAGTCTAATCAACTATTCTCTCCCTGATGTTGGTGTAATTTATTGGGAAGCCAAAATGTTCCCAAACTACTGATTTAAGTGGAGTGGTAGGGTCCTTGAGCTCTCTAGCATTAGCTGTAACCAACTCAAAGCCACAATTAGCATATTGTTTTCTATGTTGAACATCTATTTGAATTTAGGTCTCACCTGTATCAAGAAATGTATCAATTTGTTTCACTGTGCGTTCCAAGCTGAAAATGCTATAACCAAAAGGCACATGAGAAACACGTGTACCGTTACAGCCCTTTACTTGACATTTACACCTGAAATGCTGTTCTACCAAACCTGTTTTCAAATTTTGATACATTTTGAATCATCAAACATATATCATTATTGTATCAATTTGGATGGTCACTGGAGAGTTCTACCCCTAGTAATCATGATACTGACATTGTCAAACATATATCATTATTGTATCGATTTGGATGGTCACTGGAGAGTTCTACCCCTAGTAATTATGATACTGACATCCTCAAATATATATCGTTATTGTATCGATTTGGACGGTCACTGGAGAGTCTTTCCCCTATTAATCATGATACTGACATTAACAAGGAGGTTCTCTATTGCCTATAGCTTTTGGTTAGCTAAACAAACATCCAGTCGATATTGGTGTCAAAAAAATTGGAAGCAAAAATTGAAAGTCCAAATTCATTACAAACAACATATCTGTAAGATGCTCAGCTTACTGTTTGGAGTTCTTGATAAAAACTGCCTGACGAAGACAGCATACTAAAATCATTTGTTAACGGAGATGCAAAATAATTCCAGTGTCTGTTACAATGTTAAAAAGGAAGTTATGACTTGCTAACATCATGCCTAGGCTGAAGGAGGAGTATTAGAGTTATGTGTAAAAGGAGTACACTACAAAATATCAGTGAAATGTACTGTATAGTAAAAACATAAACCAATACATTTTCAAGTATTATGTACTGTACATAATTTTATACGCTATACGTTTACACAACTGGTAGTGTAGGATCTGTTTATACCAGCAGTGTCACAAACACAAGAGTAATGCATTGTGCTACAGTTTCATTACAATCTTATGGGACCACCGTGGTACCTGCAGTCCCTTGTTGACCAAAACATTGTTATGCAGTGCATGACTGTAGATATGTTTGTTCTATGTGAGCTGCTGCAGTGCCTTACTGTAAACCAGCCAATCGGAACAGAGCTCATCAACATATTAATAAGCCCACCATAAAAGGGAAAACGGCTTGTTTCATTCTAGGGCCAAATAACAGTGTTGTAAATGGGCCTGAAAAAGTGCTTCTGGGCATTTTTTGACCAAATCAAGTTCACACAAGTACGTATGTAGACACCTGGGAATACTTTTAATAGGAAAAACTGCATTCTATGGCATCTTTAAGAAATGACCACAATCTTCACAATAGGGCTGGAGTTTATCATCACACAACTGAAGTCATTGGTGTTGTCCTTTGGGCTGGTTGACAGACATCTGACAGTGGAACAGGCTGTCTTGCTATCCCGTCTGGAGGAGGAATACCAGGTATGGGGTCAGCTTCAACTGAAGCTTCTCTAATATGAGTTATTCTCTGCACTTTTCTTAGCTTAGGTGTCTAAAGAGGCATAAGCATCAGGTGTAAAGGGAATTATGGTTAAACCTTTTATATTTAAAGAATTGAAAATATTTGGGGCAATTAAACTTAGTGATGGCAAGTTTAGCCTGATTTAGTAGTCACTCTTGGAGCTCTACTATTTAAAGAAAGTCTCTAAAACAGTTTCTCCTGTTTGAGTTGGTCTTGGTAAGAGTCACGCTGCACAAGAAGATGATATTGTACCATGCTCTGGGACTGCTGCAGTAACAGGGTTCTGCTTCCTGCCCTTCCTCCTCTGCATAGATCCAGCGCTGGGGGAACGTGGAGTGGGCCCATGACTACGACATGTACGAGCTGCGGGCGCGCACTGCCGCTGGTGCGCTGTTTGTGCACCTGTCCTCAGAAAGCTCCACCGTCAAGCACAAACTGCTGCAGGACTGACACACTTTGCCGCCTTGTGCACTCAAGGCCCTGGCTGTGAATATAAAGGCAGTTGCACTCAAAACATCTCAGCCTCTGAATGAAACCTTATTTTGGAGACCTGGCTGGATCACTTAGTATGTTTTCATTTGAGTCATGAAAATTGCAGTTTAAATTTCAATTTGTGAATCAAGGAATTAATTGATTTTTTTCTGATTGTATCATTTCCCTATTGAAACTGATTTGGAGATATGTAATGGGAGAATTCCCTGAGGCAGTTTTATTGCTCATGCTTTTCTTCAAAAAAAGCACTGTAGTTCATCCATTTATCTTCAGCCTATTTTCCTTGTTAGAGAGCCTATCCCAGAAATCTACGCCTCATCCCTTTTTTTTAACAAAAATATTTATTTCTTTGAAGCTTGGAAGCTTGATAAGATGGGCAATGGAAATGTTGAGAACTTTATGGGCCATTTGTTTAATCATTTGCCTACATTAACATCCCTTGGTTAAAGTCATATGCATAGTCCATATGTTCAGCAAATTATTAAAGGCCATCCTCACTCAGAAATTATCAGTAAGCATGTAATATTAATGCAGATTTTATTGGGGGAAAAATGTTTGTTTTCAGTGACATTTGAATATATTGTTAATATAGAACTATAAATCATGTTTTTGCAATATTTTTGCTGATATGGTCCACTTTCATGAGATTAAGATACTTATTAATTCAACTCTTAAATGGATCACTTGTGGATTCAACTGCAGTTACACTACACTTGAAGTAGTTTCTGTAGAATAAATTAACCGTACATGTTTCTGGTCAAGGATCATGAACCTGTTAAGCCACGTGTAGTCTTATTGCACTGTGTAAGCGAGGGGAGCACAAGCTGAAGCAGCAACGCAAGTAACAGCGCTGGCAACCGGCAAAACATGATATCAGTCATCCGAGATGGACCAGTGGGTTCATCGGTAAATCAGAGGTAACATCTTATTTCCGGCGTCCGTGAGCACACCTGGGATTTCAGCCATGGTTACAACTGAAGGATGTGACGTGTTGTTACACTGAGTTGCAGACTAGGCTAACTGGAGCTTTGTTGCTTTCGAATAAGTTTCTCTAGACTTACGTTCTCATGCTTCATGTGTCTCCTGCATTCTGTACATTTTCAATTAGTTTTTTTCTGTTGAAATCCTGAGTTTGACAATACTTGAAATAATTTTCATAAATAATCATAATTTTCGAACATTGTCCGATTTATAATTTTTCAGTAAGTAATATATAGCGTTTGTTTTTAAATCTTCCCGTTAATATCACTAAATGAGCAATAACCAATACCAGTATTTTACCTGTATATCTGATTGTTTTACTCGTAGTGACAATTGAAAACTTGTGATCAGTCACAATTACTTAATCAGTAACAGTGGAATGTACACATACAAGACATCTTACTCATTATAAGGATACACAGTTATAAAGACTGTGTCACGTAAAGTTTTCAGCAAACGTTACCAGTAGACATTCCGATATCTATCATTGGTAATTTTTTTTTTTTTTTTTATCATAAACGTGATCGGTAATTTTGTTTCAAAGTAACAGCATTGACAATTCGGAACTCTTCCAGAAGGTACTTAATCCATCCCGGCCTGCACTCAAAAGGAGGGGAGGAAAATGACGCGCCAGTACCGCAAAACCACATTCCTGGACCAATCAAGCGGTCCCCGTAGGACTGACTCTTTTAACCCACGACCAACACGATATCTGTCCAGTGACGTCACGGCACTACCAACCAATGAGGCGCATTGTGGGCTGGACTGGATGGTACTGTCCGCGAGGGAGCGTCAGTTAGTGCAATTTGTTTGTTGTCATCAAGATGGAGTTTTTATTGGGGAATCCGTATAGTACTCCTGTGGGGCACTGCATAGGTGAGTGCAGTTTGCACGATGGTCTGGTAACATTATTCTAGTTTAATATGAAATGTACTGTCGCTGTATTTGCGACTTAGTTTTGCTCTTGACACCCGAGCTTCCCTGAGGTAATTCAGCCGCTGTCTCAACTCATTGGGCTAATTCGGTAGCCGTGCGCAACCCAGACGCTTGAGTCCTGGGCGATAGGTAAACACCCATTTAGCTAGTTGGGCGGTGAAACGCTCAATAACATACGTTGACCTGTTCGGATATGACAAAAGGTAGCCTTTTCCTTTCACGCTGCTATCACATGTCGATTCACTGGCACATTTCAATGTCAGTGTTAGCTTGCTAGCGCCGTTCAAGGCTAGGCGACGCAGCATCAGACAGGCATCTCCGAGTGGGGACAAGTTGGCATTTAGCGATTTCTGGTCATGTGTATTTTCGCGGCAATGTTTTTGTTGACTGACAGCTTTGATTTTGATCTTATCTCTTAATGCGTCATTACTGAAAGGTTTTTTTTTTTCAAATCCACCTCTCGTCACAAGTGAATACTTAAATAGAAAAAGTGTCCTAGTTGAACTTGGATAGAAGATGGAAAAATATTGTCCTTAGCCGTCCCTCAGAAAAATCAGTGCAGACATCAAAGCTGGAAAAAACCGACACCCTGTTAATATACAAAGCTGCCAAGTTAGAACATTAGTTTGATGGGTTAAATTTATAACTTTAGAATACGACTATATGTATTTCTTTATTGCTCACTTTTATGAGCTTTGATACTGAGATTATTTCTCTGGGAATGGTGATTCAAATTATTAACAATGCATGCAATAGATGGAAAAAAATGCCGTATTACCGGTCTCATTATATTGGTCTGGGTATTTGGTCTGTTTTGCCTTTCTTAACTTTTTTTTTTTTTTTTAACTTGTAGTGCCGAACTAGATTTAAGTAATTACTGAAATTTAACTGGTGAGATTCTTTAGTGTTTCATTGTCACTGAAATAATTTTGTTTCTGAATTGTCATGGCCTTTCTTTTCACGCATCATTAATGTAGTGGCAGTGATTGCTGTGTCACTGTATTGCTTCTGTGTGCATTAAATTCAGAGCAATTAACTACATGCATTTTAAAGGATTTACCCTTCTATCCATTTTGGGGAATATTGTTCGAAATTCTGCTTTGTTTTGATAATCCCGATACTACCGCCATGATACCAGAATTTTGTGCTATGTATTACCCAAAACAAAGATGTCAAATTGAATCTATGACTGTGTTTGTGGTATTTTTGGCATATTTTTCAGCACAGTGAGAAAACCTTTAATGCAAACTCAACTCATTTTCGTGTGAGACACCCATATTAAATACTGTATAAACATAATTGTGTCAAATAATATTTATAGGGTGTGCAGAGAGCTGTCCTGACATATTGCACCCTTAGATTAAAAATAATGTCATGGAAATGTAATCATTTACTATATTATAAAACAAAGTATCAGTGTCAAATAACACTGATCAAAAAAATAAAATGTCATTTGTTGTTACATCAGTTCACATCTCAAATTGCTAAATTATTGTAATTTATATTGAAAATGATCATCATATCAATGGAGAGTGACACTGTAAATGATTTAACTTCATTTTTTGGTGTATTTTTGCAGAGCTCTAACATTAGTTCAGTACATCATACAAAAAAATCCTGACTGAAGATATTGGACTGTATGTTTTTGAAGTTAAAGCATTGCTGTATTTATGGTAAATTAACGTGTGTAATCACACGATGAGTCAGCGTGGCTCCTGTTTCATTTGACACAACATATGTCTTTCACCTCCTTCACTATGACTGCAGAGCTGACCATGTGCAGTGCCATCTGTATTGCCCTGCTTCGTGTTGTCCCTAACTGCTCAACAAGCTTCCCCTTTCGTTTAGCGGAGGTGAAATGACTAGATTTTGCTGGGCTGCATCCTCTTCAGTAGAAGGGCATGAAACATAAATGCAAACGTATGTTGGCCTGGTCAGATGATTTGTGTCCGATAGTAACAGAACTGTGTAATAAGGTTGTTTTTTTTTAAGTTTTAATTGATCATTAAAATTCAAATAAAAATATTTTGCTCGTTTTCCAGTTGCAAAAAGTTGAATGTTAACTCCCAGAGAGCATACTGCCCGTGCATAGTTATTAAAATTTATATACCCACCATTTGTTCTATTTTAAAACTGCACCAAGGCTATGACAGATCACCAGCCCATTGGAGAACATCCACACATGCATGTATGCGCACACGTGCGCGTACACACAGAGAGAGAGAGAGAGAGAGAGAGATGTTTGTATTCGTATCTTTGTGAGGACCTTCCATTCATTTCTACGGACAAAACTCTAATCGCAGCTATGACCACCTTAACCTCTAACCTTAATCATAAGTAACCAAAACAAAATACATGACTTTTGTCTCTTATGGTTTACTGCTTGCAGTCACTGATTTTTATTAAATTGAGTTTCCCCTTATGAGACTGAAAAAATGTCCCCACAAGGTCAAAATAACAGGTTTTTATCTCATTGTGGGGGCATTTGGTCCCTACAATGTAATACATATACAGACACTTGTACACATCTCCTGATATACTGGAAGAAAAATAAAAAATTTGCACGCTTAAAGCCAGGAAAAGATGCGTAACAAACCCACTCTCCTACTGCATGAAAACAAACACATCTACAATTACATAGAAACTGACCTTGTTTTGAATAGTTTTTTCAGGATCTTACTGTGTATCCACTGACCCAATAAAATATTTTCCTCCCATATTACCAGATAGTACTTTTTGGAAGCATGATCTTTTTATATTGATGCATTTCCTGTGCAGCACTGCACTATGGCATGAGAGACAAGCACTCAGCCTAAAACACAAAGGGACTTTGGAGCTGAATTGCTTAAATGGGCAGTGTGCATAACAGTGTCTGCCTTTGGCTTGAGAGTTTTGCATTTAAAAAGAACAATATTTATTAATCCCCAATAAAATAAAAAACAACTGCAATTTATATATTCAGAATAATTAAAATTAAAATATCAAATTGGTAATTTAGTTATAAAAGTTCACTATTTGTAAGTATACATAAGTATATATGATATACATGCGGTAAAAAGAAAATGTTTGTGAGGAAATAAAATATCTTAATGCTAGTCTTTTTTCCCCACTGCAAAATGTGGCGAATTATAGCTATAGTATTTTTTTTTTGCATGTTTGAGGGATGTCTACTGTGGTAGCTATCTTGGGGCCACCAGCTATTTCTACATGCGGTATTTTAATCATCGTCAGTTTTTCTCCTAATTATACACACCAGTAGTTTACTGTGATGCATTATACTGTTGACCCAATAGTGAGACGGCAATTTGTAATACTTTCCAATGTAGAATAGTGGCATTGATCTGAAATGCCACCTGCGTACAAATTCATTTTGAATGTATGCCTTCTGTCCCTAATGGTTCCTTATGATTATCCATCGATCAGTGCTCTAACCACTTATGCCAGTCTGGGTTATGTGAGGGCTTGGATTCTGTCCCAGGCAGCGTAGGGCACGAGGCACATTCATGCACTGTGGGTAATATGGAGATGTCAGTTAGCCTGTGTCATATGAGGAGAGCATTCAAACTTTACATCTAGAAGCAAGATTCAAACCCCCAACAGTGGAGCAGTGAGGTAACAGCGCAACCCCCTGAGCTGCCATGTTGCCCCATTATCTGTATGAGGTCTTGACACCTCTAGAGAAGTCACTGGATCATCTTTTCCTTTTGTATGCGTCATACTGTAGCATCAATTCAGAATGATTAAGTGTTTGACTTATTTCAGTCTTATTTTGAATAGAAAATTTGTGCAATCGATGGGAGTCAATTGTCCTCTGGGAATCCATATGTGAAATAAACAACCCAGGTAATAGAGTGCCATTTACCTTTCATTAGTAACATGCTGCAGTCCCTCCTTACAAGAGATCTGCGGCTACATTTTCACTGTGTTTAATTGGCTGTATGTATTCCATAGACGGGAATAGCATTTATGTTAGCTAGCCTATCTTGCAAGTTTTAATTGTTTTCTTACATTTGAAATTTTCTGACAGCAAGACTGCAAGTCGTAGCTTTTAAGTTTTTTTAAGTACTTAAATTGTAACTGGAATTGTGTGTTTAATTGCACATTCTACGTGAAAGGACTTGTCAAAGTGTGAGACTCTAACTGTAAAATGGGAGTTGTTATATGGTTTATAAGTAGTAATATATATTTATTCATGAGGGCAGCTGAACACTAGGAGAAATTGCAGGTTGCTCATAAAACAGCACTCTGTCTGGTCCATTTTTGTCCAAATGCACTGGTCTCCCTTTTACAGAGTAGTCATTTACTGTTTAGCTGTTGCAGAGATGGTAGGGCGGATTCCCGTGTGGCTCTCCATGGGCTGTGTAAGCTAGGTCACTGCACTTGACTTTTCTGGTAAATGTGCTCATATACTTCCACAATGAACAGTTTTTAATTAATGCAAGTATCTCATTTTGCGGTTCAACAAACAAAAAAATGAACAGAATGAATGCATGTCCACCATAATTGTGTATTGCAAACACAGAACAGTTGTATGGCTTTAAGCCTAAGCCCTTACCATTTTTTGTTATACCTCAGTCAGAGAATTTGCTTTGCCTTAGTTCGGTAAACATATGTACTTCATATTGATCACTGATTATTTCGTCCCTGAAAAGATTAATGAGGATGACATATCAATTTTCTACCTAGATCTCTGCAGCTGTGATTAAATTTTTTTATTTTCCACAGTTTTTTTTTGAGAATTATCATGTTCTTGCTTAAAACATACCAAATGAATAAGAATTCAGCATTTCTCCTACACTCTTCTAGCCTTTTTTGTGGCCCTGTCATTTTTAAGTACCTCTTAATAGGCAGTTTGACTCATTCTCAGGTGGCTACAGCAGGGTTTTGTATGGATGTTATACCCTCCTTCTTTTATGTTCTTGTGAACAAATATGGCAGCACAGAGAAATTACTCAGAAACCATTTTAGAAACAATTAACATGCCTGTTCCAGGGATTTTGTGGAAAAGGCATTTTATGTAAGATAGTTGTTGAGTATTGTGACGTCTTTAGTAACTGGGTCAGGAATAATCTTCAGTTTGCTTTTCCCAGCATATGCCATGTTCTCATTGAGTATGTGTATGTATGTGTGTGTGTGTCTATGTGTTTCTGTCTGTCATTTCAGAAAAGGCTACAGATGGCTCCTTGCAGAGTGAAGACTGGACCCTCAATATGGAGATTTGTGATATCATCAATGAAACTGAGGAGGGGTAAGTATCACTGTAGGGTTGCCAGACTGTCACTTAGAGCAGTGTTTCCCAACCCAGTCCTCGGGGAACCCGGGACAGTCCACATTTTTGCTCCCTCTCAGCTCCCAGTGCACCTGTACCAGGTATTCAGTGTTCCTGATTGGCTGGGAGCTGGGAGGGAGTGAAAACATGAACTGTCCAGGGTTTTTTGAGGACTGGGTTGGGAAACACTGACTTAGAGTAATATTTTAGCTCACTGTCCCATAAGGAGTGGCAAGTAACATGGTAGGGTTACCAGACTGTTGCTTAAAGTAACATTTCAGGTCTTTGTGCCTTGAGGAAGGGCAAGATACATGGTTGGGTTGCCAGACTGTTGCTTAGAGTAACATTTCAGCTCACTGTGCTAAGAGGAGGGGTGAGTAACGTGGTAGGGTTTCCAGACTGTGACAGAGTAACATTTCAGTTGACTGTTGTATTTGCAGGGTGGTCCCTGCTGAGTACTGTACACTTGTCTCACTAAAATTAATTGCACATCGAAATGAACAGTTATTTACATAATCTATTCATTTTCTTAATTTAAAATGAATATTCCCCATGACTATTCTTTTAGGGAAATACATTTGGGAAATAAATCCGCAGTGTTTTTATCCATTTTTATTTATCAGTGCTCTGGACTGACTTTGAGATAATATAAAAGTTAGCTTTGTTGTACTTGTACCCCTCGTCTTATTCATGGCTAGCCAAACTATTTGGCTGAATAACAGAGTCAAGCAGTGTTGTTCATATTTATATTACTGAAATGTTAAGGCCTCATTGGGTGGTGGGTCTTCTATAACTGCTTCTCTTGCTCCCTTATTGGTTTTGTACATATTGCACTAACTTTCATTTTGTAGCATGTCGAGTTTTTGTCAATGGTGTAAGAAAAAAGACATTTCTATTCGACTTATTTAACATGCTGTATTTAACCCTTTCAGTATGGTACTCAGTAAATACAGTAGTTGTGGGCCTTTTATGAGATTGATAACATATAATCAGACTATCAAATTTATCTCCCTTTTGCACATCCTCCTGCTTATACAGGGTCGGGTTGTAATAAGCCTGGAACTTATCACAGGGGACACCCTAGGCATGATACCAGTCTACAACATATTTAAAAATCTATTATCTATAAAATTTATCAGTAACTGCCTGAAACACAACACACTGTCCAACATGCTCTTTTATATTCCAGTATGTCGTGGCTCTTGTTTTCCTGATTTCTTTTCACTTGAGGAGAACCTGCTTTTCTGGATTGTTTCTCACACACACCTGGACATGTCATCCATTTAGCGTCCTATACATTTGTGGGTGTGGCAAGTGCCTTCAGTCCCCCCCACCCTTAACTGCTGTTTACTTTGAACTGATCCATGGCAAAGTAACTCTTTGCATCTGTTTTTTTTTCTTCTCAGTCACTAAGCTTCATTCATGGACCTCCGGCCTACAAGGTTGTCCTTATCATTTCAGTCTGCTTTGACATAATTACTCCGCATATGAGACGCTTGACCTTCTTTACTAGTATGCATTGGCTCGACCTGGATACAGTCATATAGCTTTTTTTTTTTTTAAAGTGTTCTCCTCTTTTCAGTAATTTAACCTGGATCTGAATACCCCAGACCACTCCACTTCCACCCCCTGCACGCTTCCAGTTTACTCTGAGCCGTCTCTTTCTTCCTGTAGTCCCAAGGATGCCATACGGGCTCTGAAGAAGAGGCTGAATGGAAACAGGAACTACCGGGAGGTGATGTTCGCTCTGACAGTGAGTGTCCCAGGCTGGTGTGAAGGGATGGGTGGCATACATCGCCATCTCACCATTAAAGCTCTGTGGCTTTGTCTCGGTGAGATTTGTGCCAGAATGACTTGTCTAGACTGGTTTGAATAAGGTGTATATGGCTTTAAGAGGCACACCTCTGAGTATTAGCACAAATAATTTCTGGATATGATGGCTCTGTGTTGAGAAAACCCAGCATGCTTTTGTATCGACTTGAAGTTTGTCTGACTTCGACTTTATTTTCCCTTCCCAGGTCCTGGAAACGTGCGTAAAAAACTGCGGCTACCGTTTCCATGCACTTGTCACAAGTCGGGACTTCGTTGATGGTGTCCTGGTTAAAATAATCTCTCCAAAAAACAACCCTCCCTCTATAGTCCAAGACAAAGTGCTGGCATTGATCCAGGTAAAAAGGAAGCAGTAAAATTAGTTTCCTTTGGTGCACAAAATTATAAGGAATACCCTGGATGGGATGGCTGTCCGTATCAGGGCACAGGCACTCACACAGTTTACAGATGCCAGTTAGCCTATATGTATGTCTTTGGGAGGAACCCAGAGTGGCCATGAGTCTCAAATGGGGAGAATGTGCAGATCCCACACACACAGTGGTGGGGTTTCAGTCCACATTCCTGGAGGTGTGAGGCACCAGTTCTACTCACTGAGCCACTGAGCTGCTTGAAATGATTTTAAAATGACATGGAGAATGGGGGCTTTCACGCTGTCAAGAACAGATTTTTTTTTTGGCATATTCTATATGTTTCTGTGTCACTGCCTGGTAAGGTATGAAGGACTTGGATCTTGCTCCTTGCTGTCTTTAGTGACAAATGCTAGAAGGGTGTGTAACGTGTACTTTTCAGTGCAGTTAAGCAAAAGATTAATGAGGATGACAAATAAACACCATGTCACCCTTTGAGGTCGCTGTAGACTTGCGTCTTCCTAGGAGGACACGCAGAATGGATGCAGATTAAAAGCAGGCTGAAAATATCTGAACTGGATGTTTGCCGCTCGCCATTTTAAGGACGGGGATCCAGTGTACCAGGTGGCCAAGTTTACTCTATATCTAGTTACAACGACAAGGTCAGATATCCTGGAACAGCTTAGTGGCCTGTACTACGAAGCGGGGTTACTGGCTTATCGGGGTACCTTGTCGGATTTAAGGTAGTCTGGGCAAAATCTAAGTGAACGAACATGAAGTCCATTTAAACTGTGGTCCCTTAAATCTGATAAGCCAGCAACCCTGCTTTGTAGTACAGGCCACAGATGTGTTATTTTCTTACACACTTTAGTGCTTCTATGTGATATTAGATATTATATGACGGGTGCCATACTGTCATTTGTGTCATCTTACAAATGTATGCTGTAAGGTAGTGAAAGTGAAACTAACCCTGATGTACATCATATGAGCTGCATGTCCAATTAATAGTTAATTCAAATGGCCTAAAACATAGTAATTATATCAACATTATGGTCTTTCAGAATGGATGCAAACTTTGAATACCAAATGGATCGATAGATCCATGTGATAGACAGACAGACAGACTATTGACCCCGGGGGGATATTTGGTAAAACCACCGCGATGGTTTTTGTATAAAGCCGCTAGGCTAGACAATGCACGATTCTAATTTGAAAATGTGCGATTTTGGCTGCACACAGCAGGCATGTTAATTACTTAAAAACTGGTAGTCAAGTTATTTGTGTAAAGTTCATTTGCGCTGTGGCGTAATGCTGCTGTTGTCTCAAAAATGCACCATAAAAGAGTATTTTTGCCATCATGCCAAGTTCGAAAGATGTGTGGGATTCAAGATGTGTCACAGCCTGAATTTTCTATACAAATGATTGATTGTTCATAAAATAATAATGAAATCTGTAGGCAGTTTTATTCTTTTAAAGAGATGATCTGAAAAGCTTACCTCTCTGGTTTCACATCCCCACATTGCAAGCAGCTTTCTCATGCACACATATAACTATAAAAACAAGGCCAAATCCCTAAATTGAACAACAAAGTTCATTCTGTAGTGTAGCTACTTTCGTAGCACTTACCCCTTGGTGGCAATTTAAATAAGGTGTGTCCTCAGCAAAATGGAGGTGTAGGTACATCGTGTGATTTTCCCAATGCAGGCTTGGGCAGATGCTTTCAGGAGCAGCCCGGAGCTCACAGGCGTGGTGCACACTTATGAGGAGTTGAAGAGGAAGGGAGTTGAGTTCCCCAGTGCAGACCTGGAGGCCCTGTCTCCCATCCACACCCCGCAGCGGGTGAGACACTTGTCTGCCTTGGGGCTGAAAAGCTCTGTCATTTGGCTGCACTCCCTGTGGTTCACATCTACCCAACAGCAGGACCACAATATACAGTTTAGAACAGTGTTTCCCAGTCTGGTTCTTGGGGACCCACAGACAGTCCATGGTTTTGCTTCCTCCCAGCTCCCAGTCGGGAGCAAAAATGTGGACTGTCTGGCAGGGAGTTTGGAGGGAGCAAAAACGTGGATTGACTATGGGTCCCTGAGGACCGGATTGGGAAACACTGGTTTAGACTGTATGTGTTTAGGGTTACTGCAAAAATATGCTTTTGGTTTTGATTGCATGTTCCTTGGGGACAAGAATGGTCAACATGGGGAAGGTACTGCATTTAAGATTATAAGCAAGTATAGGAGGTTTTTACTGAATAAAAGTATCCATTTGTATTTGAACGAGGGTTGTTTGTTGGGTTAGGTGAACCGGGGAAAAGAGAGTGACTGTTGTGTTTTTATTTTAAAGCTGTGTGGCTTGCAGCAGGTCCCTGATGGGGACCAGTCCACCCACAAGTACAGCGCCTCTTCACAGCCCACCACGGCCACAGCCCCTCCCTACTCAGCACCGCAGATGCCAAGTTTAGAGGTTGCTGGACCCATTTGTCCCACCTCGGAACAGGTAGTCTTCTCTGCACACATGCATTCCAAAACCCAGATGTGTAGGTTTTATTTACCTGGTGCATTAAGGCTTCAGTATGAGCTGCTCGCTGTACTTCCTGTATCCATAGTCACTGTAGAACAGCTCTTACTCTTCACCCACTTCCAGGGATGGTCATTGTCGGCATTCTTCCCTCTCCTACTAATGTGGCTGCTTATCAGGGATTGGGCGCATTTTGTCCGATTGATTGAAAGGTGTCGAGTCACCCATTTTGATCACTGGTGATCACACCAAACTTGCATTCTCCCGCCCAGCTCCTTGAGAGAAGTCTCTTTTTATTTTATTTCCCTGCTCGACAAAGTAGATTCCGGGAGTCACAGCTTCTCCCCTTCCTCACACGGGCATTTACATGCCCCCCATGTCTCTGTCTAGATCACCAGGCTGCGCAGTGAGCTGGACATTGTGCGAGGAAATGCCAAGGTGATGTCTGAGATGCTAACAGAGATGGTACCCGGACAGGAGGACCCCTCAGACCACGACCTTCTGCAGGTTAGGTGTTAGTTGCGCCCTTTATTAAAAAAAAAAAAAATCACTCATGCCAACTTAGTTTGCTTCAGGCTCCTATTTATTGTTAATGTGACATTTTAAGCTTAAAACTTCCTCATATGAAATGTTTATTTTGTGAACAGGCATCTGGTGTGGACTGCATATTTATGGACTTGGTTATGGCTGTAGAGTGAAGTTGAGTAATGAAACAGCCGTCCGTGTCTATATAATGGCAGCCAGCAGAGGGCACTGTTTGCCTATCTAAAGTGAAGTGGTTTTACTACGTGGTTCACATGGATGCCAGGTGCTACAGAAACTGCAAAGATCTTGCTGCACTAGATCGCTGCCTTATTAATTTCACTGTAAAACTGCAGGGTCGCTGCATCTCCCTCAGTGACTGTTTAGGGAATTCTCTGCCACCCCTGTGTGCAGGAGCTGAACCGCACCTGCAGGGCCATGCAGCAAAGGATTGTGGAGCTCATTTCGCGCGTCTCCAACGAGGCTGTTACGGAGGAGTTGCTGCATGTTAACGATGATCTCAACAACATCTTCTTGCGATACGAAAGGTGCCAGGTTCCCCACCTGTCCCTTCCGACTCCTACGAAACACATGCGTAAATAAGCTACTGGATACAGAGAGGTGATTAGTTCAGGTCCAGAAAGTGAAAATTCAAACCAAGATTTTGTTTCGATCAGTTAGCTGAGCATAAAGAGTTACAGTCACAAAGTACTGAACTGGGTGGCTGAAACAAAATCTTCGTCTGGATTTTTACTTTCTGGACCTGAACAGACACCCGTGTATACGTCAGTATTTTTTAGAACTTAAGAAAAATGTTTTGCATTATGTGATACATAACATTATTTATACATTTAAGTAGCGGTATTAATTAATTTTACCTTTGTTGTCTAGTGCTAAAAAAAGCCACACTGAATCAAAAGACAGTGTCAGTTGTTTATCGTGAACAGACAATGTGTAATTATTTTTGATTGTGTACAGTTGATAGGTTAATTACTTAGTTGTTTTGTCTGTCAGGTATGAGAGGTACCGGACAGGCAGGACAGCTCAGAATGGCAAAAATGGGGTGAGTCATAACGAAACACCAGTTTGCTTGTAAATCCTTGTGTGTTTGTACGACTGGTATGTTTATATGGTCTTTCTCTGTCATCGTCTGACATCTACCGGTTTCTGGTTGTCCCTTTAAAAATGTTTCGTTCGGTAATGTCAGCCATGAGTGTCATTTCAGTTTCATTAGTAATGGGGGTCACTCTGACCTGCTTTGGATGCATGGGGCAATAATCAGCATGTAAAGCCATTTATTTTTCTGTTTTTTTTATGGCTAGCTGAGGCAGGCAAGTACAAACATTATCCTTTATGTTGTTGTATTTGGGAATGAGGAGTTGCACCAGGGAATGTCGGTAGCTCTTCAGCACACCCTGATGCCGCATCCAAGCCGGCTGCCATTGCTGCAAACTCGATTCAAACAGACCTCAGGAGCCGCAGGCCTCCCACAGACCAATTGATGAAATCGAAGTGTCCTTACGTGGCGACCTCAGACACCTTGACGAGTTTGTAGGACATCCATGGCTGGGGCGTTCTTCCGAATGGCAGAGGAACTGAGGCTGTGTCCTGATCAGAATACTGGAGCTACAATGGCCCCCACCTTGATTACCGGTGTCACTGCAGCCCTCTCCGCGATGCACAGAGATGCCTCATCACGGCTTGCTTCCGTATTCAGCATGCATTGAATGACCCTCAGCCTTCCCTTAAAGATGTAGTGTGTCGTCCCCCCCCCCCCGCAGAATACGTGGATTTGCAGCTGCTTTGTTTAGCACATATACGTAATACCAAAACAAACAATGAGTCATTTTTTTATTTAACTTTCGAATGCCAGAGATGACCGTTAACTTATCTGACAGTTTCTCATGAATCTTAAGATGACATCAGGTGACCTTTAGAGGCAAATATAATGTAAAAATAAATTCTGTCACCAGTTTAACTACACTGTCCTGATAGGAAAGCCGTTACTGTCAGGTGTGGCAATGCTTGCTGATCATGAAAATCTACTGAGTGTGAGTGTGCCAGTTTTCAGATTGCGGACACAGTTTCAGCTCCATTCTTACAGTCCCACTGCATGGTTCGTGTAGTGGTCAGTGCTTGCCCCTCCCACCCCCCACACTGCCACCACAAGAACTGCATTTTTGCGCTGCAGCTGAACGTATCGCCCCTATCACTGCTCCTCAAGAGCCAGGGGGAGTCCTGGGGGTGTCAGCTGTTAGCAAGTCACCCCTGTAATTAAAATGTATTGGCAAACCCCCCCAGGATGCTGGTTCTTAAGGATCAGGGTTGGACATGTCTGGATTAGGCCACTTTAGTGCTGGTAAACATGCATCATGTGTTGTTAGTGTTATTAGCACTGCGATGCACTACTGTATCAATCCCAAGCCATTGTCCTATATTTTTCCTAAAGTTTTTATTTAAAGCCCAGGTTTGATCAGGATGCCCTCCTGTTAGCAGAACAGCTGAGATTTTACTGCATTCCTTCTGGGTAACATCTTGTTAATGAAAAAGCCAGTATCTCTAACTACAGGCACGGAGAGCAGGACTGGATGAGGAGATAAAAAATTCACTGAAATATCTGGGGGGGAAAAGGCAGTTTATTAGCTGATGTGAAATGCCGTTAATGTGCGCATTTTCAGGGTCCTCGCCCAGTTCGGTTCTCCTTACTGTTACACGTGCCGGTTGGCTGCGTTAAATGTGTGTGACCCATTGGGAATTTGCACTCTTACCCACCATTATAATTCAACACCACAGTGTGTTAAAAAAAAAACATCTTTTTAATATGTGATTCTCAAAAATGAAGGTCTGCCGGTTCGTGTTTTGCCCTCCTTGCCAGCAGGCTCATCAGCAACATGTGACCAGTGTCTGCCAGCATTAAAGGAGTCTGCAGAGAACTCGATCCACCAGTGGTATTATGTTTATGAGGCTGTTTAGCAAGTTAAAAGCAGTCTGACAAGTGCTTTTAAGGACTCTTTACAGTTCCAGGCTGCTAATGAGAAGTAACGGAGCATATTTATGCATTTCTAGCTTAGAAATTTGCCTTAACAGCTGTTATGCTATTCCTGTAATGAAGATTCCTATACAATGCATGTTATTCAATTCAACTTTTGCACTGCATTCAAGCCCCATTTGCCTTTATCCTTCCATCTACCTTCCAACTGCTTACCCAGTACTTGGTTAGGGGGTATTTGCTTTTATAAAAAGCCATTTTATGTCTGAGATTTTTATTTTACCATGTAGATGTAAAGATGTAAAAATCCAATTTAATATGCTATTGCTGTTTATTTCTTATTGTAATACCCATCCTATGTAATTATTATAATCCTATGCTATTATTATAATAATATATTACTCTCATTAAAGTTGTAATAAAATGCAAATGTCAGTGAATAGAAGTTGCATGTATGTTGTTAAAGAAAGAGCCCATTTCTGCCAGTGATGACGTGCGCTTGATTCCTCCTGTGACTGTCCCTGCCTTTGTGCTCACAGGTCCTCAGCGAGGCTACTGAAGACAACTTGATTGACCTGGGGCCGGGCTCCCCGGCAGTGGTCAGCCCTAGGGTGAGCACGGCGCCCCCTGCCTCGGCGGTGCCCCCGGCCTCAGTGGCACCCCCTGCCTCAGCGTCGCCCTCCCTCTCTACACAGCTTGCTGGACTTGGTAAGGCAGCAGCCTTCCACACTGCCTGTCTATGCATCTTAAGAAACCATTACTGCAAGATGGGTGGCAAATTACTGCCACTTGTCTGTGGCTCTTGGATCTAGAGTTACTGTTTTCAAGTTATGCTACCCGTAACTAGCACTCTTTAGAAAATTGAGAATGAGGAACATCTATCAACAAGTGATGAAAGCCTTACAGTGATCTCTGTGCTCAAGCTATTCTGGATCCAGTTAGCATTACTCCTTTTCTTATGATGTCTCCAGATATGGGAGCAGACAGTGTAAGCGGCACTTTGAGCTCCATTCCAAGTTATAACCCGCAGGATGACTTTGATGTGTTTGCTCAGACAAGGACTGGCACCCTTCCACAGCAACATAAAAAGTAAGAGACTTTTACATCCAATTTTGCTCCTACTGTAAGAGAAATGATGAATTCTGCCTTTCTGTATGTAACAACAGGTCATGGACAGAATAATGAAACAGCTAGAGATTTATCAATATCAAAGGGTATGGCCACGTACTTTTTCCTTCAGAAAAGTCCTGGACTGCATGTAGTGGAATGTTGGACCTTTCAAAGCTTCCAGTTCGTTAAGGGATAAAGGAAGTAGAAATCTGCATGCTCCTGAATATGTAATGGTGTTTAGATTATTATGACTGGGGGGGTCATAGAAATCTTGGTAGTCAGGAAGACATCGTTCATTTTTTTAGCAATGTATCTGGAGACATGACCATCTTGGAATATGGGGACATCAGAAGGGAACTGTCTTGGAAAATGTCCGCATGTTCCTTGGCCATTATGTGATTATGTGGAGCAATCATAAGACTTAATGATGGCGTAGGTTTTGTTGAAACTTGGTTACAGAGGAATTCATTTGAGGTCATATTTGAGGCTGAATTACAGCCTATCAACTATCCAGATGAAATTCTATGCAGTTTGCCCATGTTTAGCAGATTGCCATTTGCACATTCATTTTGCAGTCTTTTGTGACTGAGGCACCTGTAACTCGTCTGCTGATCCTTTGGTGTCTTTGGAACCTCAGTTTGCCTTGAAAGCTGACAGATCGAAGTCCTGATTGTTGAACAGCTTTCACTTATCAAAGTGCTGACTGTCAGACAGCTTTTTAGCTAACACTTAGGGCGCTTCTCCACTGCACCAGGTACCATACTTTTGGTGCAGTACTTTCCC
Organism: Hyperopisus bebe; assembly: GCA_026777045.1. Taxonomy (NCBI): domain Eukaryota; kingdom Metazoa; phylum Chordata; class Actinopteri; order Osteoglossiformes; family Mormyridae; genus Hyperopisus; species Hyperopisus bebe. The sequence goes on from JAODJW010000094.1 coordinate 16,462,288, forward strand.
TTTTCCGTTGACTTCCAGTTGAGTACCAGTACCAAAAGTTCCGGTACCTGAAGTACCAAACTAGTTGGGGTACTTCTTTGGTACTTCAGTACTTTGGGGAGGGGCTAACGAAAGCATGGTTTGTCGATTGGTTATGCAAATATCCTCTAAACACAATACAAACAGCCATCTTGAAAAAAAGTTACAAGTTACAAAAAGTTAAAAACGACCATAAACAAAGTAAAAAAAATGATAATTAAATGTAGTAATAATGGATGCGTGGACAAATGAAGTGGTCCAAGCTTTAATACCGGTCTGGTTGGAAGAGCAGATACAACAAGATCAGGACAGCATGACAGGAAATAAAAAAGTATATGGCATATTGCATAATATGCCAAGACAGCATGGTATTGGAAAATTGTGTGTATATGTGTGTGTGAGTGTGTGCACCCTGCGGTGTGTTGGCGACTGCCCAGGGTTGGTTCCCACTTGCACCCATTGTTTCCGGGTTAGGCTCCGGTTCCCCCCCGCGACCCCAGTTGGGATTAAGCGGTTTCAGAAAATGGATGGATGGAAAAGGAGTTCAACATTAATTTCTCACAAACCCATCTAGGAGTGATTTAAACAGCAAGGATGAAAATGATTAAGATTGTCTTGGAGAACTTTAAACTGACTTTTAAAACATACTAGACAATCTTGAAAAGGAATGATCATTAAAATTGCGAAGCTTGCTAAATTTTTTTCCTATGACAGAATAAAATATTTTTGTGAAAACTTTAGTGAACTCCCTGGGCTATAATGTCCGCACACTATGACGATAAGAAAAAGCCTGATTTTATTCTATCTGACTAGCGATGTAAGAATTGCATGATCATAACATGCGATGCTGGTGTTAATATCGCACGTCATATAGCCCTATAATATACTGCAGCCATTTTTTAAATTCAGTACAAAATACCCTGCCTCATGTTGTGATGTTTTTCAGCACCGTTACCGGTTTTTATGCCGGTGGACAACCAACATCTTGAAATGCGGTACTTTTGGTACCTGGTGTACCTGGTGCAGTGGAAAAATCACCCTTACTGTTCATTTGCATTCAGCTTATAATAAAATAATAAAAGCATTTTCCATGTGGTGTTTCCATTCTTTTGTCCACCTTCTGTATCTCAATGGTTTGCCTTTCCTGAAATGGAGATCCTTATTAACTTAGTATGGCACATACAAGATCAAAAGCACACGTGCCAGACATCTCATTTATCCATTTATTTGTTAGCAGTACGAAAGTTGAAGATACTCAGGTGTCCGCTGGGGACATCAGATCTCAGAGCGCCGAAGGGGTAAGTGCACTCAGAGCTGTAAGTATCCATGTCTCCCCTTGACCTGCATGGACTTACTATGGCGTGGCGTGAACTTCAGCTCTCGACTCACAGCTACAGCTAACACTGCTAAAGAGTGAAGCGTATGCAGAATCTGTAGTGTGGAACTAATGAAATATTGACATTCTTATGATCTGGGTTTGGGTATAACATGGGTGAACTGTTCTCAACTTCCGACTAATTCTTTCAGAAATCGTATTGGTGAACTGTAGAAACTAACTGCGTTTGGGGAATAAAGTTCTTGGAAGTCTCAGAAATGGATTGGGGATTCCACAGCAGTATATGCCTTCTCTGCCGAGCAAAGACCAAGTCTGGAAAGAGACAAACCTTAAAGCACTGATATTGCATTCTTCCGAAACGGTCACACATTATGTCCAAGGTCCATATCCCCTTACAGCTTACTATGTCAGGGTGTGCAGTTAGACCTGAGTGTACAGTAGGGACCTAGCAGTTAAATTAAATTAATTTATAAACTCAGCTAAAATTGCCTAGTTGGAAATTTCACATACCACAGAAGATTTGTAGTTATGTGCTTATATAACCTGAGGGTGGAACAAGTGTTTATGTGTGTTTCTGTAAATGAAATGAAAAATTTGGTAAGAAAAAGACATTTCTGGAGTTCAGAGGGTATCTTAGTAAATGTCAGCTACTGAAAACATTGGAGTTCATATCTGGCTCGATTAGGGTGTTGTGCAGGTCAGTATGCTAGTAATCTGTGTCTGGAAGGCTGTAGGTTCGATTTCCATGGCCGGCAGAGTAACCATATCACTGTTGGGCCCTTGAGGAAGGCCCTTAACCCTAACTGCCCCAGGAATGATAGATGCCAGGCTGACCCTGTTCTCTGACCCTAAGCTCTCCTCACTTGTATGTTGACAAAAGTGTCTACTAAATAAATAAATAAAAATTCTTATCATGTAATACAACTTAATTTGGATAAATGTTTTCATGAAATGAATCTTAATTTTATCATAACATTTTATCATTTTTTTTACATGTTCAGTCCAACTTTTTGTTTTCTTTATATATAAATAGTTATGGATATACATATTTTGGGTTTCTGTTTTTGCTTCACATGTATATGGCCTTTTGTGTTGTTGACTCAGCGGAGGTTGAAAGGGGGTAACGCAGACATGGAGCCAATAGACAGCTGGCTCATTACCCAAGGAATGGTGAGACGTTCACCAGCGCTGCTGTCCATCTCGACCCCCACCCACCCCCTATCCCCCTCACTGTGCCCCTG
>JAODJW010000094.1:16471910-16500731 GCA_026777045.1 Hyperopisus bebe
ATATATATATATATATATATATATATAACCACAATGATTCTTGGTGATCTCATTACATTTATTTTTTCTTTACCAAACAATCTTTCGAAAGGCAATACGTACATCACGAACATTATAACATTTATCCATCCAAGCAGGACTAAATGACATATACAGGCGAGGTCATATTTAAACGCCAAACAGGCGCGATTGATGATTGCCAATAGGGCTAATACACTTATATTACATACCCTTTATTATTTTAATTAAATCATGGTGCTCAAGAAATGTTTTTCGCAAAAGTGCCTTTAGTTAATTTAGAATATCGTTACCCAAGTATAATTAAAGCACGACATGGTTATATTTGTTATATATAGGCATTAAAGCAAGATTATTTAGCCGTATAATTGCATTGCCGACGGAATCAAACAAAATAGAACTTACTTTAATATATTTTAACCTGCTTTGTCGCCTTGTCAAATTTCACCAGCCAGACTAGATATAAATATACATAAATAATATGCGAGAATAATCAAACAATTGGCCTATGAAATAAAAACAATTACCTTCTTATCTGCAATTTAGTAAGTATACGTGACTGTCATTATGCTACAATACATACTAACATTTTAATTCACAGAAAACTATTTTACGGTTTTTACGGTAGGGAAACGTAGCTGAACCTCCGCCCCTACGCATAAAAATCCACAAATAACGAACCTCTAAAAACATTGATGATAGGATATTGGTTGGATTTTCTTAGCAAATGATTGGCTAATGGGTCTGCCATTCAGCATCACCGTTCACAGTCCGCATGCCAAGCAAACCTTTGTACGTTAGTTGTTAGGAGTGTAATTAATATTATAGATACTATAAAAACTATGGGGAACGGCACCTTTTACTAGGTACCTAAAAAATATGGGTTGGCCTTTTTTGCACAAAAATCCAGTTTAAATTGGCCCATAACAATGCGTGGTAGTCAAAATGAATGATTTACTATTTAATAGTATAATGCATTTAACGTTCTCCGTCGCAGATTCTTCCCCCGAATCCAAAAATACACTACTGTAGTGCTGAGCGAAATGTTTGCTAGATATGGCAAAAAGACCATTCTGAAACGTTAACCTACTATAAGTGATCCATGCTATGAACTGCATTTGCACGCAACCAACTTTGACATTTGCTAATTATGAGTGGACTAAATACATCCAATATACGGTATAATAATGTAATCTTATATAGTTATGTTCTTAACATAGAATGTTGGCCAATATAACGAATGTTATATGCATTACACCTGACATAAAAGACATCCAACTTGGGAGAACGATTTAAAAAGCACACTCATACATTATCTGGTGTCTGTCCAGCACAATGTATACCTGCAAAAATATTTAGATTTGTTTCGTAACATATGTCAAATATAGGTTAAACTGCAGTTAAGCGCGACACGTTTTGAATCCCCCCAATACTTCGCGGCTAGAATCTACAGTGTAAATAGGCCACTCGTCGCCGCCCCTTCCTTTCGGTGACGTAATCTTGTTGAAGGTACTTTCGGACAGTCAGCAGAAATCTCTTTGTGGCAGTATTATCACAATATATTCTATACTTTTCCAATTACAAACTGGCACTATCCAAAAAACACATTGATAGAATCAAATTCTCAAATACGTACGATACTTAAACCTCGCTGATGTTTTTTATGTTCAATTTGAATATAAATAAATTGAAACGTTTCAAAAGGTTTAAGGTTTTTATATGATGTGGTTAATAGATTTTCGTCTAATGCACTCAGTAATACTGATGTTAATAGACTATAAAACTATAAACAGGTGAAATAGAAACTGTTATGTTGCAATAATAATAAAAACAACAATAATAATAACAATAATAATTATTATTATTGTTATTATTATTATTGTTATTATTATTATTGTTATTATTATATTTTATTATTAATAAGATGATCAGATTTTTTCATGTGACCTGTAATAACCTTATACTGAAAAGGTTGAAGTCACCTGTTTGTAACCCTTGGTCAATCACCTTGCTTTGGCAGTAAGCACCCGCGCGATCTTTCTCGCTCCGTCTCTGAGGCTGTCTACAGAACTGCAAGTTTCTCATTGGCTGTAGGCAGTCACCTCATGTCAAAACATTGCTTTACAAATCTAGCTGGACTGCCATGTGTTTTGTAGTTAAGGAGGCAGACACTACACATCCATAGTGTAGATGCTCTCAGCCTATATGTTTGCCTCCAATTTAAATTAAAAGTTTAAAATCAATGATGACCGTTTTATTTGGATTGCTTTTTAAAAAGTCGTTATTGATAAGCTTTCTGGAAACAAGTTGATTTAAAACTTTTTATCATATTCAAGCTACAATTCATTAAATATTAATATGGATTGCACTTTGGAAGGTAAATTAAAAATTTAATTAAAAACTTTATTTTTTGTGTTTTTTAATATTTTTACTTCCATCACATGTGTCCTATATATTGTATGTATTGAAGATTTAAGTAAAGCAAGCTTATCTATTTTAGAATATAACTGACAATGGTGGGTTGTTCTCAAATTAATGTGACTGTAATTTATTTCCATAGAGATTCAGCTTTCTATTTATCTTGTACTTATTCAACATTGTAAAAATGTTTTATAGACTTATAGAAATGCCTGCTGTTTACACACTATATCTAACGTTGAGATGCTCTATGGCTAAGCTTGGTGGCTAATTTATTTATTTATTTGATTGTGAATGATTAAATTAATGTAGCCAGGAATCACAACATATTTTTACTAAAATGGCAAAAAGTACTGCATGTAGGGATCATTTCTCTGGTTTGGACCCCCAGCATATAAATATGTGCTTCTTATTCAGTGAGTGAATTCCCTAAGTAGGAGCTGTGCTTTATTGTTAATAGAATAGATTCACATTCAATAGATTCGGCCGGAATTAAAACAGCCATTCCACATGGTTTCTGGGCATAGCTTGTTGTTAACTGGATTTTCACCAGCAAATGTATTAAAGTGTTCTGTGCCTCCTCCCTGAAAGGTGATCTGCTTCTCAAAATAATTATAAGTAAAATGCAAGAATGACCTTTTTACACATCCATCCTTCTTTTTAGTGTACATTTCTATAGGTTTATATGTATTTGATGTATGTTGTAAGAGTTAAGGGGAGTGACCCTTTCATCTTCCAGCCTTATTTTTTAATTATTACATAATAATAGTAAAAAATAATAATAGATTACATTTATAAAGCACCTTTCACAAACCCAGTCATCTAAGCATGGAGGCAGAAGAGAAATGTTCAATAAACATAATTCATGATTAAACATAATTCAAAAGTTTTGACACTGGAAACTTTTGTTATATTTATTTTTAAAAAATAATGAAAAACTGATGAGTTGTACTGAAGTGCTCAGTAATCACCATTTTAGGAAAATAGCTCAAATGAAAAATCTAAAACTAACATTAACAATACTGTATGATGTGTACGGTGGTGATTTTCTCCTATTCCCAGACATGCTGCAGCTCATCAGTAACCATGACATGGAGTTCGATGTTTTTGATCATCCCCAGTTCACTGGAGATGCCGCTACCCAGGACCTCAGAGCTCCTCCCGAGTCCAGTGCTACTTCACCTCCCACGTCAGCTTCCACTCTCCATCCACAGCCGACTGCCACCTCACACTTAGATGCCCTGCTGGACATTCCTGCCCCCACTACGCTGTACCAGCCCCCACCCCCTGTGCAGTCTCCTTTTCCCCAAATTTCAACCCCCAGTCACCCCAAGCTCCACCAAACCGTGTTATCTGGTCATACGCAGTGCTGGGAGGCCCAGGTTTCATTGGCAAGCGATGCTGCAGAAGATGTAGACTGCTCTCGACAGTCGCCCTTTGTCCCATCTCAGCAGCAGCAGTCACAGCTTGCGGTCAGCTGTGCGATCAGCAGTCACAGTCTGGATGAGTACTCAGGTATACATCTTCGCTTTTGCATTTGCAGTCATCTGCCGCTCGTAGATGCAAGACTGTAACTTTGGTTCATGGGAGCGGTAGAACAGCCCCAGCCTCAGCTGGCAAGGAGGGAATTTAGCAAACGATCGCTGCCTTGCACAACTAAGACTGTGGGCTGCCCTTTGAGATTTACACCAGCTGCAATGCTACTTGCCAGTGAAAGCTGGCTCTCACTGGAGCACTGGGCCCCTGCTGAAGAGGCTCGGTCTGCATGTCAAAGAGCCGCTGGTTGCATAAGACGCAAGCGGGCCCTTTATATGAATTTGAAGTAACAATTCAGTTAGCTTTAAAAAGTTAACGAAAGATAAAATACATTGTACTTTAAAGAGCCTTGATCAACTGTAATGATGTTGATCGAAAACCTAGTTTATCAGACCATCCAGGTCCACTCCCCTGCGACATGGAATTTATAGTTACATATTATATAGCATGAATACATGACCCAGTACATGTCATATAGTCTAGCAACCAGTTTTTATTGACTAACTGACCAGTTACCTGGTCCTAAAGAATGTTATGTAATTATGGCTGTAATACAGCGTATATTGTATTATGTCAGATGAAATCCAATAAAGTATGGATTTTCTTCTCCGTCAAACTTTACTGTGACCATAGGTAATTGTTCCTTGGTGTCAGTGGCTGTAAAATAAGTGCCCAATAAGGCCAGTGAGTAATTTACACTAGGGATATGTTTTCAGACTCTGTTGTGTTTGGTGGATGCTGGTTAACTCATTAAAGTAAGAAATGACAGTCAGAAATTGTGAAAGGCATTTTTGTAGGTGTTCCATGCACTTTGGCCTGAAATATCAGTATACGTGAAAGATGCATGGTGTAGGGTACTGAATAAAGTATGAAAGCTGTAATAATACTGTAATGTTCTAACATTTGACAGCATCGCACAGCTGCCTCATCTGTCCATCTGTAACAGTTGCAGCCTCTCTTTGCTCTTCCACAGTGGTTCACAGTCGTCATCCTTCACCGCCCATCTCCAGTCTTACAGCTCCTCAGCAGTCAGCCACACACGCAGCCCAGGTTCAAAGTCCACCCTCCGAATCCCTGCTGGCCACGTTGTCAAGTCCCTCTGCACAGATTTTTTCTCCGCATGCTCAGCAAGTTCCTGTGAGTGTGGCTGCATGCGCCGCTTTCATGGTGTTGCTAAGGTGCATTCAGAAAATGAAACGCGCATACTGTCTGATCGTAAGAGATGCCCCCCTGTTACCCTCTTGCCTTCTTGCACCTCCTGCATTAGCTTCCATTAAGAGTTCCGTCTCTGATGCTAATTTCTCTGTCTCACTCCAGGTGTTCCTCCAGCCCCAGTTCATCAAAACAGACTCATTGGTGCTCACCTCCCTTAAGCCTGACATGGGTGCTGTGAAGCCTCCTTGTGTTACCTGTGCTCCTGTTCAGGCTACATCTCTACAGGTAAGGCATCCAGCTTCAAGAAAAAAAAATGATATTACATTGGTGTATATATATTTTTCCTCCACAATCTCTAGATCAGGGAGTCTCCGACTCCGGTCCTGGAGAGCTACCGTCCAATAGGTTTTCTATCTTACCTGGCTTCTGATGAGCCACACCTGTTCTCAGGTAAATACCAGGAACAGATGTGGCTCATCAGAAGCCAAGTGGGACAGAAAACCTACTGGATAGTAGCTCTCCAGGACCGGAGTTGGAAACCCCTGCTCTAGATGTTTTTAAATATAAAATTAAATGACGGTAAACTTGATTTTGCTGAATTTCTCTTTGGCATGTTTTCAGGCTCTGATAAATGGTGGTGCCATCTTGACCACTGTGCCCATCATGGTGGACTCAGAGAAGCTCCCAATTAGCCGCATATCTTCAGCTGGCAAACCGTCGAACAAGGGAGAGAAGCGTACGGCCCACAATGCCATAGAAAAGCGATACCGCAACTCAATCAATAACAAGATCATTGAGCTTAAAGACTTAGTAGCTGGAACTGAGGCCAAGGTAACCTCACAATCACTCCCCACATACACAGATGGTAGGTTGTCATCCTGTGTGAGAAATATTAGAACTTATACATTTGTTTATTTGTTTGTCTTCAGCTGAATAAGTCATCGGTATTGAGAAAGGCGATCGACTACATCCGCTTCCTCCAGCAGTCTAATCAGAAGCTGAAGCAGGAGAATATGGCTCTCAAGATGGCCACCCAGAAAAACAGTGAGCTTTACTTTCATTACCTCAACCGTCAATGCGATTCCTTTCGGTGGCGGGTCTTCGCTGACCGTCTCTCATCTCTTTTCCAGGATCTCTGAAAGAGCTGGTGGCCCTGGAGGTCGAGGGCCCGGCCTGCGGCATAACGAGCGAGCTGCTCACGCCGCCGCCCTCTAATGCCGGGTCCCCTCTGCACTGCAGCTCCTTCCCCCACTGCAGCGGTGACTCTGAGCCCAGCAGTCCTTTTGGGGGGGTAAACAGGCGCTAACGCTAACGCTGACTCATTTAGCTGATGAAAACTCTTAGGTCATTCTCAGGCAAACTGCAGCGATGTTGCTGTTTCTGATGTTCCGTGTTTAACATGTTGGGCTTCTCCCTCTCCCTCTGTTCTCCTCCCATTCAGCTGCTGCTTAAGCAGCCAAAGATCTCCCGGCGTGATGTGGCCATGATGGATCGCTCTCGCGTAGCTCTCTGCGTCGTCACCTTCCTCTTCCTCTCCCTGAATCCAATGGGGTACCTGCTGAGCAGAGGGATGGGCGGCACGGGTACTGCGGGCACCACAGGGCACAGAGGGGCCAGTGGATCAGGCCGCACCATCATGAGTGTGAAAAATGGAGGTACTGAGCTCGCACTCGCTAGTTTTGGGACTGAATGGGGGGGTGGCAAAGGGCACAGAAGCTAAGTGAGAGCTGGTTCAAGGTTTAAACCAGTGGAAATATCTCGCTGTATAAAAGAATGGTGTATGACCTCTTTTTGAAGGGTGAGTAATTAAAGAAATAATAACAAAATGTGATTGATTGATTTGATTGATTGATTGATAAATAAATCTATGATGAAAAATGAAAAATGAAAAGAATGGCATTTGCATGTTATGTACAAGTTATCATTTTTTTTTAATTTCAAGATTGGTAGTTGTGTTTTTGTGCACTTCTGAAATTTGCTGATGACAAAAATGTAAAATTATACAATCACTTGCAAACAGATGTCTGTCTTTTATGATGTAATTGTGTGCTGTGGCCACTAGGAAATGTGGAGGCGGCGGCGTGGGTGCATCCCGCGGTCCCTGTCCTCTCCGCTTGGCTTCTGAACGGCCTGCTGGTGGCTGCGGTCCTGGTGTGGCTGCTGGTGTACGGGGAACCGCTGACCAGGCCCCACTCCGACTCATCCGTCATGTTCTTGAAGCACTACAAGCAGGCCGATGAGGACCTGGCCAAGGTGAGCGGTGCAGTTAGGGGGTCTTTATGGTCGCTGTTCCTGGGTGACAGCTGGTGTGCAACCAGGATATTCAGTATGAGGAACGTAATACCGTGTAATTGGTAAACAAATTAACTTCATTCACGCGCTTCAGTGGATCTGACACAGAGTCCCTGAAGAATGTGTGCATTATTTAGATCAAGAGAAGTTAGACAGACAGACGAAGTCGCATATACTGCTGATTTACTCTGCGGTTTGCATCTGCTGTGAACCAGCTCCTTCCATAAAAATACAGTCATCACAAAAATGTATGATTATTTCCTTTACAACCTGCTTAGCTGGTTGAATGAAGGAAACGTTTTAGATGCAGGATTTTAGCAGATCAGTTCAGCAGTGGGTAACCTTGTGGATTGTGGTCATTTTTTGAAACATTCACAGATGACAGCCCTTGGGGTATGAAATTTAAGGTTTTTAAGATTTTTTTCTTAGTAAGAAAAGCTATGTTTATATAATAATATTGTGGATACAATTCTGACATTTGATTTATATTAATTTCATCTTGAAATTAATGTAATAATGTATATATGCAGTTGTGATCAGAAGTGCACAATTAATTGCTGACAGTCAATTAACTTAGTGCCAAGGCCTCTTAACTGCCTGCTAGGGACCGCGGTTGACTGGCTGGACTTGTACACTACACTTACCATAAACATGTTTTTCCTAACAGTTTTGGGCTTCCAATGATTTGTACAACTGTTCATTTTCTTTGGTAGAATGATTATACGGCACACAAGTTCAGAAAAAAACACCAATTTGATGTTTTTATGAGACCAACATAGAGTCAAAATCATACGTGCAGGGTCAAACATATTCACACAGCACACCCAGTGTTTGTTTAAATGTCCCTTAACATGTTTCAAGTCAATCAGACACTTTTAGCAGCCATCTAGAAACTTCTGGCAGAATTCTGGTTGGCTATTTGACCACTCTTCATGGTAGAATTGATAGAGTCCAACCAAACTCATATTTTCCCCTCCAAACATACCTCTGGTGATTGTGGACAAACAACTCAATCTTCCAGTGCATGGCAGACTTGTACCTTAGTGGGTCTTGGATTGCATCTGACCATCCAGACTAATTTCCTCTCAGCTGAGGGTGATAGTTTGGGTTTTCTTCCAGACCTTGGCAAAGTGACTACAGCTCCATATGACTTATACCTACGAACAATTGTTGGAACTGATGATCTTGGAATCTGAAGATGTGACGAAACATTCCTGACATGAACAAGTCTAAAGTCCCCTTTTTCAAATCTGCTCTGAGCACCTTGGACTTCCTCATTGTCTCATGTGTTGGTCAATTCAACAAATGATGTCAAATGAGCCCATTTTAGGCTTGTGCAGAGAAGCCAGTCAACCGCAGTCCCTAGCAGGCAGTTAAGAGGCCTTGGCACCAAGTTAATTGACTGTCAGCAATTAATTATCTAAGTAGATGTATGTATTTTTACCCTGATTTTTTACCCTGTGTTGGGTTCAGAAAAACGATAATAATTTAAAACTTGTGCATCAAATTTCTGATCTTTTTTATGATGTAGTGTGTTGTATAATTATTCTGCCACAGAACAGTTGTAGAAATCAATGGAAGCCCTGAACTGCTGTGACAAATATGTATATGATAATTGTATGTAAACTTTTAACCACAGCTGTACATGGTGAAAAGATTACATGAGTTTGCAGATGTCAGTTAAGGTCAGCGGCTGTTCGGTTTTTGGATTGCACGTCTGATGTTATGACACAGCGTCCTTGTTAGTCCGGCAGAATGTTACAGAACTCAAATTACGAAGCTAATTTTACAGGACATTTGGCACATACCGCACTCTGGGTATTGACTGCCGGCGTGACCGGTAATAACTCCCACCCATTAGAAAAGCAGGGACAAATTGAGTCACTTCTGGAGGAATTGCGAAACTTCAGAAGCCTTAGATTTGCGGGGCTGCACTAAGATACCGAATTTATCTTGTTACTCTTATTATTATTGTGTCAGTTTTTCTTTTTTCAAGAGCCAGCTCTGCATGTACAGTGTTTATTCTGACTCTCTGAAAATCCGTCAGGCAGCGTGTTTATATTGTAACTATATCCTAGTTATGAGTTATATCCTAGTGTATGTCTGGTTCTGGGAGATGCGTCTTTGTGACATTGTTTCTGCAGGCATATATTATCCTTTCCGGCTCTGTCTTTTCATTTTCTTAGGTTTTATTTCCCATTTTTGCCATCCCTCCTCTGCAGGGAGACTTCGCTCAGGCCTCACAAAACTTTCAGACTTGCCTGGAGGCTCTGGGGCGCCCCCTGCCTGTGTCTCGGCTGGACCTGCTGTGTGGCGTCCTCTGGGCGGGACTGAGGCTGGGCCTGCAGTGGCTGTGGGTGGGCCGCTGGTTGGCGGGGAAGGCAGGCAGCCTTTGGCCGGACCCCCCCTCACAGAGCGACGGTCGTGCCAGCTGCGCCAACGCTGCGCTAGTTTACCACCGGTTGCACCAGCTGCACGTGATGGGTATGGAGGGTCTCTGTTAACCAGCACTGGAAAGCACAAGTAGCTGCAGTGCAGTGTACAGTGCGGTGCAGTAGGTTAGGATGCTGTGCTTGTGGTCAGGAAGTCGCTAGTTCCAATCCCAGGGTCAGAAGAGTGATTTCACCATTGTGTCTGTGAGCAAGGCCCTTAACCTTCCCCAGTTCTCTGGAGACTGTCTGATCTTGCTCAGAAAAAAGAATCTACCTTACTCTGGATAAAAGCATCTGGCAAATAAATAGAATCCAATAAGCAATGAATTTTTACACTGCTTGAAGTTCCTTTTCTTCCTTGTTAAGTGTCTAAAACACATAGTAGAAAATGAAGCTTTATTAGCTTGTTAGTTTAGCTGAATGTGAATCCCCTCTGTGTAAACAGCCTGTCCCTGGCACACCTTTCGTGTAACTGCTCGTCTGGCCCTCTAGGAAAGCTGAGAGGTGGCTGCCTCTCTGGCCTGCACGCAGCCCTGAGCGCAGTGAACCTGGCCGAGTGCTCGGGGGACAGGCTGACTGCGGCCATGCTGGCCCGGATCCACGTCGGTGCCGCGTTGGGAGTCAAGGCCAGCCTGCCACGGGGGCTGGGCTTCGCTGCTGTGAGTGTGGGCTCTGCGTGATCACCCCCCCCCCCGCCACTGCTCAGTTGAAACTCTGGTCCTGACTGTAGGTCACATGGTATTAGCATGGCTGGCAGTTAATTAGCATCTAGTGAGGTGACACGCGCAACGCAATGTACTTGAATCAACACGCCATTGTATAAATAGCCGCGTTATTATTTAATAAGCACCACCTTTAAAGTTGACGGTAATCTGACAGCTTTGCTGAGGTTTGCTTCCATTTGTGTGGCCTGGAAATGTGCAGTGTGACAGCTACATATGGCCCACGTACCAAGTACATGTCATGTGACCTCCCCCCTTCCCCCATGCAGTGGGTATTCCTGAGCAGCGCACGTCGCGTCTGCCTCGCCCCTGGCTCCGGCACCCCCCCGGCCATGCGCTGGCTCTCTCACCCCCTGGGTCACCGCTTCTTCATGGACGGGCAATGGACTGTGCACGGCTCTCCAAGAGACAGCATCTACAGCCAGGCCAGGAGCAGAGGTCCAACAGCTGCCTCCTCCTCTCTGACATACCTCTACACAAACTGTTCAGTGATTGTGCACGCAGTGCTAGACAGAAAGATAATGAGTTAATCAGCTTCCAGATTTGTAATTTAAGCAGTTCAGTGCCAGATCAGTAATAATATATGCCTATTTGCCTTTGCATAGCATGTAATTACTAATGATAAATTATGCAATGATAACTAATAATTACCAATTACTAAGATACGATTAGAATATCTGAATTACAAATCAATAATATATAATTACAAATTGATAATTACAAATTAATAACATAAACTTGGTAACAGAGAGAATGTTTGGGAGTGGGTGTACTGGATTTCAGCCCTGAATCCCAGCTGCTGTGCTCTCTGCAGTGGAGCCTCTGGCCCAGGTGACACAAGCATTCCGGGAGCACCTTCTGGAGAAGGCCCTGCTGTGTGTGCTCTCCTCACCAAAGGAGAAGACCCTCGGCGAGGGAGAGGGGTGGGACTCCGTGTCACCGCTGTGCCAGCAAACAACGGCAGGCCAGCTGCCTATTAATCAGAAGCCGTAAAGATCCTTCACGGCTGCACTGTGCTGATGTCACCCCTCTGAGTCCTTGGCTGCTTTCAGTACCCTGACCGCCTCATTTACAAAGCTCTCGTTTACATGTGTACTGTGGGCGGCTGGCAGCGTATTTAGCTCCTTAGGACCAGGGTGTGCTTATGCCCCGGGAATTCAGGGCTAGAGCTGTGTGAGTGGATATCGCTGTCTAAGTTATGCTTGGACTAAATCACACGCTAAGCACCTGAAACAGCTACAACGTTCAAGGTATGATGAGACGAGATAATATAACTTGCTACTGTGCCAAGGCATAGCCCTCACCTTAAAACAACAGAGCTGAGATATATAATAAAGAGTGCAAGTATCAAGACAAAAAGGATAACAAGATGTAACTAAATGTAACTAAAGTGGGAATGAGCATGTGCAAAGTTATAATATAAAACCGCCAGAATACAGGATGCTGTATATAATACTGGATACTGTAAATATGCTATATATGTTTATACAACCCTAAAAAAAATTAAGAGACCATGCTACATTTTTGTAAATCTGCACTGTCAGATCCTGCTTTAATCCTGCTTCTGCTGGCTGAAGGCTACACTGAGTGGCAGGCTGCTTCCAGGCTCAAAGTTTCTAAAACAGCAGTACACAAGAAAAAAGTAAAGCAGGAGACACTGGGAACAACCAGAAATAAACCAGGTTAAAAGCAGAAGTGACTTTTTAATGCCAGAGATGACGGCCAACTTATCCAACAGGGCCTCATGAATCAGAGGATGACATCAAGTGACCTTCAAAAAAAAAGGGGAACATTAAGCAGTATGAGGTGTACTGCTAGGATAATTCATAACAGACTCCTAGAAGCAGGACTGAAGATCCATAAAGCAAGAAGCCTTTAATTAATGAGAAGCAGGAAGAGCCATGCTGGAGTTTGCAAAAAAAAAAAAAAATTTTACACATGTAAGCTATAACTTGAGAAATTAGTGAACCTAAAAATTTTGCTGTGGTCTCTTAATTTTTTCCAGAGTGGTAGTATACTGTATATATTTCTAGTATATACTATACATCAGTACATTATTGTTATTATTATTACTCACAGGGAGTATTATTACTCACAGGGAGTATTGCCAGGCTCTGGAGTACCTCCAGCTGCTCATCAGCTTCTCAGATGCTGAGGCCTCCACGCAGTCTGTGGCCCCAGGGTCCGGCCTGGCAGCAGTCACTGGTTGGTAAAAGACCTCAGAGATCCCCGTGCTCCAGCAGGAGCTCCGTTCAGGTCCCATGGCTGCGTTAAGAGGCAAAGCCGCCCATTCTCACGCGTCCCCGTCTGTGCTGATGTCACAGGATGCGACATCCACTCCAAATGGTGGGCCTCTTTGATGGTGGTCATGATCAGTTGGCTCCAAGGAGACAAAGATGCTGCGGAGAGACTCTGTGCAGCTGTAGAGGACTTGCCTGTGAGCCTGCGGGCACAGGAGTGAGCAATGCACTGCCCTCACACACTCACACACACACACACACACACACACACACACACACACACATACAAAGCTTTGGATTTATATCTTTGTAGGGCCTCTCCATTCATTTCAATGGGGAAAACTAATCCCAACATGACGATCTTAACCTCTACCCAGCCCTAACCTTAACCATACGTAACCCAACAAAATACAAGCCATTTGACATTTTTAGTATTTTGATTCCATTCACAAATTTTTATTAAATTTAGGTTATCCTTGTGGGGACTAGTGGATCAGTTGGCTAAGTTTAATAAATTTTTCCCAAGGTGGGGTGGGGCCCCTGATTTTGCTGGACGGGGCCCCTGATGTTTGTCG
Organism: Hyperopisus bebe; assembly: GCA_026777045.1. Lineage (NCBI taxonomy): Eukaryota > Metazoa > Chordata > Actinopteri > Osteoglossiformes > Mormyridae > Hyperopisus > Hyperopisus bebe. The sequence continues at coordinate 16,485,299 of JAODJW010000094.1, forward strand.
GGGCCTTTGGATGTGGCCTAGAATAGCCTTGGATTAATCTGCATCTGGTTTTGGCGACAGAAGCACACAGATGGAACTCACACAACTCACCTTCCCTTATAAATGCCAGTTATAGTCTCGTACGCCTGCTGCTGAATACTGATGCAGATTCTGTCCTGTCAGGAACCCCTTGCCCAGAGCCGCCCAGTACACATTCAGGGCGATACAGGCCATCCAGGGCCAGTGGGAGAACTGGCAGCTGAGCCTGGGCTACAGTGGGAGGGCCAGTGGCCTCCTGAAGCACAGCCTGAGCTGGGACCCCGCCGGTCGCGCCGGGGTCATCGACAAGGTGCCCTTCCTTTCACCCTCCTGCCACTTTTTCGGTTGTAGCACCCTGGGCCCCTGGAACGGTGCTGTGGTGCATTGTGGTTGCATTGCATGTGTGAGCGCTGTTATGCAATGCTGCTTCAGTGCAACGCAGAGCCGGGTCACGCCGTGACATCGTGCCCAGACTGCGACCTCACCGCGATTGCGTGAAGTTCACCACGGGTCAATGTCCCTGACGGGTGTGAATCTCTTTGTCTCGTCTGTTGCTTGTATCACTCTATATAAGCACAGAGCTTAAAAAGCTTTATGTACTCAGAATAAATACATTATAATTGCATTAATATTTTTATATTTTGATACAATATTTTAGAGATATTCTATATAAACGAATCACCTTGTATTCTGCCTCGTTTTACAGATCGTTTTAGTCCTGTTAAACGTTCTGTTGGGTAGACCGGGCGTCTCGCTCCACTCGGTCGTACGTCACCTTGGCCGCGTGTCCTGCTGCCTTAGGTGTCACGTTTGTCCCCAAGGGGAGCGATGCAAAGTCGTGGTCCAGCCACAATGTGATGCCCTACTTAACAGCATAAAGTAGTGTGCTGACCCACATGGCTGCTTCAGACCTGTTCTGGGATGATCCGGTTCGTACTCAGTGCAGACAGACCCACCTATAGACAGTTTTGTTTGTTGTGTAATTCCTTAAGGCATTATGCTGTGCAGAGCTGACAGCATTCAGAGTAATCGCCATCTTTACTTATACAGGCTGGCTCACCTGCCTTCCTTTTGTTAATTTTAGCCATGTCTACGGTACACGTATGCTGCCGCAGTGATTAATTATGGTGTATCGCGCTGGTATGAATGCGACATATTTTAGATTACTCTGCGGTGAAGGCTGACTGACTGCAACACATATGTGCTAAGTGGTGCATTAAAAGTATAAAGTAAACAAACTGAAACTTAATTAAAGTGAGTGCAGGGGAGACAGCCTGTGGGAGTATGTGTGGGGTTTACTTTGGAGTACTTCATTTGTTCTGTCACCCAGCAACAGCGACTTTGCTGAGGATTCTCCTGGCAACATTTTGAATGATCCCCAGTTCCTTAACCATGGCACCCCCTGCTGTCCAGCTACTGCAGGTGCTGCTGTGCGACCTCCTCCTGGTCACGCGTTCCACCGTGTGGCAGCGTCAGCAAGGTGGTCTCCTCCCGGCCCCTGCTCAGCAGCTTCACGGCTTTCAGCAGGACCTGAGCTCCCTGAGGAAGCTGGTGCAGAGCTTTAGGCTAGGCACGCACAGGGTGAGGGCACCAGATGTGAGGTGGGGGTAGGGGATGGGGGTGCACGCCACGAGGCAGCTGAACCGTAAACTGAGCCGCACCTTAAATATTGCATGCGGCCATCAAAGTTTAACCTAATTCCTTGAGTGCACATTACATTGACTGTTTGTACGACGTGGAGGGAATGAAATATGGCGGGGGAGGGGGGGGGGCATTGTGGGCACGTCTGGACGGTAACATAAAGCCATAAAAGCGTGATATTGGTAGGGTGCCCACAACAAAAAAAAAGGGGGGGGGAGGAAGGACACGTCCTCTAGCGGTGTAGTTACGGGCAGCGGCCTGCTGATCCAGCAGCCTGATCTCCCTGCAGCTGTTCCTGCACGAGGCCACAGCCAGACTGATGGCGGGATCCAGTCCCACATGCGGCCAGCGGTTCCTGGGCCTCTGTCTGCGGCGCCGCACCACGTCGGGCAGCACGTCAGGTGACCCGGCGCCTGGCCACTTCCCGCCTGTTTGTCAGCCTCATACAGCAATCTTCCGAAACCAAGGGGATGCCGACAGGAAGTGTTATATTAGGATGTAACACTGTTTTTCGGCTTTTCCTGTATTTCGGGGATCCCTAGCGAATGTCTTGTATTTTCAGGTGAACCTTGAGATCTGGTGACAGGACAGCCAGGATGGATTTTCGGGGGGTACTCTCATCCTACGAGATCCCATTCCCACACTGGGCCTGCCTAGAATTTTTATAAATGACCCAAAAATGGCATCATGCCAGTCGCTTCATTAACCACACCTGCGTGGGGGCAGTCACTTTTACTGTCTTTCATATTCCTCATTTGCTGAAATGTTTCCTATGTTTTGGTAGTTACTCAAACTGTATGATGTATAATATTGTGTTGTCTATTACAAATACTATTTAATATTGTATTCCTCATTTGAATAACACTGTTTCATTCTGCCTTTCATAATTAATAGCGTATTCATGCTATTCCCTAATCAAGTGTTTCTCAAGTCAGTCCCTCCCCCCCCACATTCTTACTCCCTGCCAGCTCCCAGCATACCTGTACCAGGTCCATACCCAGAAATAAATTTCATGGGGGTGATCTGATAAATTTCAAATTTACTAACTGGATGCATGTCCGATCAGTAACAAAGAACATTCGGGCTTCAAACTCGCTATTTTACTACGCCTGCATGCCAGACCTGTAGCAGGTATTCTGCGTCCTTGATTGCTTGATTGCTTGATTGCTTTGATTCAGTTTTGCTGGGGGAGGGTAGAGACATGGACCGTCTGCTTCTCCCCAAGGACTGGTTGAGAAACACTGCTATGATTAGTGCAGTATTTACGTTTATCATGTTGCACTCATCCTTTGCATTACTTTCTTCCTGTAGTATCCTTGCTGCTTGGCTCCTCTCGATACATACTTCATGCTATACTCACGCTTATGAAACTTTACTCCATTTATACTGCTGCTCCCTTGCGTCTCTGCTGAGTTCCTCCCTCCCCGTGACTCCGCTGGTGTCTCTGCAGAGGAGAGCCGAGCGAGGCCAGGCCCCCGACAATGAGCCAAGGCCGTGACACTTCTGTGCCAATACCTGCCCTCCTGCTTGCTGTCTTCTGTCACCCCCACATAGCCCATGCTGAAACTGAGCCGTCACACCCAAACCGACTCCCGGGGAGGTTTCCCAGCCCACCTCTCATTTTATGCAGCTGCCACTAAACACATATATTTATAATTGTGTAAATGATATAAATTTAAAGAATGGAACAAGAATGCAGTTTTAAATGTAATGTACATTGTCCTGAAATGAATTATTAAATGTGATCCTAAGGATAATGGAAATTTTAAAAAACACAACGTGTGACTTAAATGAACTACCATTAAAACCATCCAATCTTATTTTCTCTTACAATTCATTTGCCATTTTTGACAAACTCGTTGCAGTGACAGCATTTTGCCACTGTGTGGTGCATGGAAGCTTGTAGTCAAGAAGAGAGAGGGGGGATTTCACCTTATCCTGTGTTTTTGCTGCAGGGGATAATCTGTGTATCAGCCTGATGCACATTTGAAAATAGTGATTTATGTTTGCAGTCTGGAAACACATAGAACTGGGGATTTGACTTAAGAGGTTTGGATCACTGTTAGTGAAACCTGTTTAGTCCCACATTCACCTGTCATCGGTGCTATCTCTCTAAAATGAAACGAGTTCATATCGGTTGCTTTTAATTTTATAAAGCTTTCACTTGAAGAGATTTCATTTTTGTGCAAGATAGAGCCTGATGTATTTAATTTCCCTATCTGTACAAAAGGAGTGTTAGCTAGGTGATTTCCAGCAATTAAAAAATAAATAAAAAGAGGTTATATATTCTAAGTGTTTATTTGTGAAATACAGCTGTTTTTCTTGAAAAAATGTTGCAATTATTGGAAGGTTAAGTATTACCAAAATCGGGCACATCTGTTACTGCTACAATATTAAAACATAATATCAGGCTGAGTTTACATTACATAGTATTATGCCCAAAGCACAGCTGTACAAATCAGTATTTTTTCTTGTATAGTTTGGGTTTTTCACCATGTTAATAACTCTTTTAATTTAGTAATAACTAATTTTATTTAGTGGTGCATAGTTTTATAAGAAAGTTCCTGCCAATGATTTAACAGGAAATTACAGTAGTTTTTTATAGATGGAATTAAAGAATATTGAGGAAGAACTGGAAATTGTACAAAGGTGTAATACTCTTGAATAACAGAAGTACAACTGCTATATGAAGTCGCAAACAACAAATAAATTATGAAATGAGATTTTTATGTTTACTGAGAAAAAATATCTTTTATCCAGTTAGCTTCTTTGATATTTTTACCATGTGGATATGAATAGAAATACTGTTTTGTAACATGTAGGATCAAATCTGTTTGCTGGATGAAGTTGTTGTTTTGAGAACAAACCATTAATTCAGGATTACATGGAAATAACTCTGTAAAAAGGGAACATTTGTACATAATTATTGTGTTATCTTTTTTTACAGAACTCTGGCCATGAATGAATATTGAATATGAAAAAAGGAAACGTTTGCCTGAAATAACAGCATGCAAACGCATTTCAAACATTCAAAAAGTCACTTTAATTCATTATTTTAATATTTTATAAGCAATGACATTCATTTTATAGAAAATAAATATCTCTAATAAATACTATAAACAAGTGTTTAAGTACATCACATTTTAAAAGAAACCAGCATAAAATAATTATATACAACATTAAATAATTGAGATGAAGTACAAATTACTGGTCGCTTATGATGAAGGTCGAGTATTCTTCTGATTTTACTGAAATTATGTAATATTTTAAGGTTAACAGGCAAGTTTTTTCCACCTACATAGTAAAATGTGAGGTCTGAGGAAGGAAGAAAAACAACACTGATATTTGACTGAGCGAAAATTGTACGATATTCATTTGAACTTTATGCGGTGCAGTGTAGCTAAGAACTGTGCAAAATTCTGTACTTCATTCCTTGAGCTAAATTATGAGTACAATCTTTGAGACACTGTGAGCAGAGAGATGAATACTTAGGTGAACTGGCTGGAAAAGACCAATACTATGGTCATATAAAACTTGATTGCCATGTGACCATTTATTTTATTACAGATTTCTGAAAGCACATTAAAAATATATATATATAGGAAGAAGTTTTATAAATACATCCATCAATCCACCTTGCTCACAGTTACTACACAACTTGAGTATGAATGTTTTTAGATATTTAAGTATTTAAAATTTGATGTTATTTTTTAACAGTGGGTTGCTCGAGCAAGGATTGCTTAGTTGCTTAGTACAGAAAGAAAACCAAACCATTTGAGAAACATGGATAAAAAGCGGTAGATTTCGACTTGAAGTATCGGAACGTATGATAATGCAAAATAACCTCAGCTGAGTTTTTTTTTTTTCGTTGATATCCTCCGAAGGAAAGTCACCCACGTTCTGTTGAAATTAAATGCGGCGGAGTGAATGAGTGCTGAAGGTTTTCATCCTTAAAGGACGCCAGGAAGGAAGAGGCTAGCAGTAGTTTTCGTCTGGGGGCATTAGTGTGCAGCTGGCCTCTGCCAGGGCTGCTGTTTGTGCCGCTCTGCTGCAGGAGCTGGTATCCTGGCGTTCAGCGCCACCCTGTAATCCATCCCGGCCCGTCTGGACGTGTGTCCTCTCGATGCCCCGCTCAGGAGATCCTCCTAAATCCCACTGCCATTTCTCAGAGACTCTGGGAAGAGAGCGACCCAGATGTATTTGGGTGAGAAGCTGCTGGCGGCGAACACTCAGGCCGACCCCAGCCAGCACGAAGAAGCAGGCCAGTTAACGGCACGCCCTTCAGGGTCTGTGACACGGAAGCGAGGTGGGGGGGGGGCGCGCGGAGCGTTAAAGAGCAGCGCGTGCAGAGCCCATCCTCGCCGTTCCTGCTTGCCGTGCAAATCAATACGGGAGCATTAAGTGGACTCACATGAGCCTGGGTCACTGTGCAAAGGAGAAATATGAATGATTTTCTGCCCTTTTTCCACCATGCAGCCAAGTCTAGGACTCTACCCTAGGTTTTCATCCACAGCTTTCTCTTTTTCTCCTTTTTGCCCTCACGGACATGAAGGAATCAAGGTTAATTTAAGACCACCAGCCTAAAGTAACACAAGCAGGTCGCACAGCGTTCACTCTCCCCATAAATAAGTAAACTCACAAGAGAGGAAAGACTGCATCCCTCTGGTTCCCTGCATTATCTCCGCGGAGCCCTAGATGGGGTACTACCCGTTTTATTAAGGCGGTGGAGTGGCATTGCAGAGAGCAGCCTTCAGATCCCAGAGTTAGTGAATCACTTTGATGTGCGCTCTGCCTGCTCTGAGATCTCATTACGTGGGAGGCAGTAGGGGGAGGCTGTATTGATCAGCAGCCAAGTCCTCCTCGCTGTCAGTCTGTGGAGAATCCGACGTGGTGCTTCACACACAGCTGGCTGCTGCTCGCCCTGAAAGCCAAGCCTCTACACTGGTTCTGAACTTCCGCCCTTTTTGTCTTCCGTGCCTCTACCTGTCCAAGATGGGGCGGATGACCCAAGAAAGCTGATACAGATTACTCCACAGCTACGTGACTTCCTTCTGATGGGTCACTTTTTGTATTTGGTGGCATTATGATTTGTGGGGGGGGGGGGGGGGGGGTTCTCAAGATATGTCAAACTGGAGCCCTGGGCAGAATGTTGGTGGATTGTGAAGGCTAGAGTAAGATGCACCGGGTGAGAGTCAGGTCATCTGTAACTAGGTGTTTACTTAAACAAGTACGGAATGTCTAATTGTTCACAATGCAGTGTTTGTTGGAATAAAGAAACAATAACAAGGAGAATTGTTAAACTACAAAAGCGCGTCAAACTGGGAAAAAGAAAAACTGTAGGGGGTGGGTGAGATTTGTGCATACATGACAAAAGTCATTTACCTGGTGGTTTGTACATCTCAATGAAAAGCTTTCTTCTTCCAGCGAGCAACCTGTAATGATAAGAGGGTGAAGTCAGCTGGAGAGAGTAAGGATGGGGGACGGGATCATCAGCGCTATTCTACATTCTCCTTGATGTCAAGTTGAGGCTTTGATGATTATTCTGATGATGAGAAGAGAATTTTATCCAAAGAAACTTAACACATTGTACCATTTTGCACATTATCCCGAATGAGGTTAAGTGTCTTTCGTCTAGTGCAGCGAGATCCATATGGCAGTCTGGATAGTAAGTGCGGTTCATAATCCTTAATCTGTCAGTAGTGGAGTCTGTGTTCTACATATGCTTCCTCAGTGTTTTAATTAACCAGAGCAAGGGATGACTGCAAGCACTGATAACTGAAATGGGCACGGGCACATACAGAACTCCTACCAATCTCTTTGGCACAGAAATAGTGGAAGTTCTGAGGACAGCCTTCATAGGAGCATCTGATTGACGCACCCATATCTTGGCACACCGAACAGCTCTGCACAAGGAGGAAAACAGGATTAAAAACCGTCAATAAAAACCGCACAGCCAGGTTATTATAGGAGTGATTTAGGAGCTAAACCAGCTGTGGGATTAAAACTAACCCAGATACATTTCACCTGTTAATATAAAATTCAAAGCCTTGTAGTTTTCAGCCTGCATAGATCACATTGTGTGGAGTTCATTCAGGATGCCTCCTAATGCCTCCCATCTGAATACTCCTCAGTGTCAGCTATGTGCCGGAGGTGTCATGCAGACCGACTCACCGTCGCAGCTGTGGCACGTGCAGCCTCCTTCACGCCGTAAAGTTTTCCAGACACCAGGAAAACCCCGCCGGTCCAAACAGCACAGGCCTCATGGAGCCAGTGCTCCCTGGACTCTGCTTCCAGTTCGGCTCCCTGCAGCACAGTTCTGCCGCTTTCATGCAGTCTTAAGGGACAAGTCCCGTCCTCCCCAGCCCTTCTCTCAGAACCCTGAAGCTGCTGCAGCCTTTTGTACCTCTCCAAGAATTTTGGCCGCGCAACGCCCTCAACAGAAACTCTCTCCGCACCTCTCAGTTGTCCTGGGTTGCCTCCACAACTGCTCCGCCCCGCTAGACTCCTACCGCCTTCCCTCTTTAGAGCTCCTGTGTGCCCCACATTGCAGTTCATTATCACTTTATCCTCTCTGGACAGCTGTCTGTATTTAAAAGACAAGGTCTTCCTTGGTATGCTGTCCTCGGGGTAATATGGCCCACACAAGTCCCCGAGCTCCTTGTAATTTGTCGGTTTTCCACAAAGACAGCAAGTGAGACTGCGGTCAATCAGGTTTTTGTTCACCAAGGGACCCTGCAGCATGACTGAAGAGTCCGGTATTGCCTTGGAAACCGTAGCTGCGTCCTGGATTTTCTTTCTCCTGGCCTGAAAGAGCAGATGTTCCTCCTCAGGCCCGTTGATGACGGTACATACAGAGGCAAAATGTGCCATTTTGTCAACATGCACATACGGCCTGAATAAAGGCAGGGTCTCGTTTTTGGGGAGTTTGCACAATAAATAGTTTATAGTGTACTCTAGTTGCTCTTCCATCGCTAATAAAGTATCCTGCTTTCTGTGTGTAGCCTTAAATCTGCGGCCATTCTTTGCAACCTTGCCGTGATTAAAGTACTTGTCAGTTGTCGTTTTGGATACTGCTTTATGTGCCACACTGCCTTGCTTGTCCAATGCCGTAACTCGTGCCTTCCTCTGGGAGTGAAACCCATGTTTGCCCAGTACACACATGTTGGGAGAAGCCTGGGAGTTTCCCAGCCGTTTCTCCTTGTCCTCTGAGGGTGGTATGGGCAGCGGTTCCTGCTTTGTGGCTGTGGTGCTCACCTGGGAAGTGTGGCTCTTCCTTCTGCTTCTTCTCTGCTTCAGATGCATTTCATGATTGTTCTTGATGGCCCTTTGCTTGGCTATTCTCTGTGTACTGATGAAGGCGGTCTGTGTTTCCAAGGCCAAGTCAGGCTGGTTGCTGCTCTCCTGGGATCCTTCTTTCTTTATAGCATCAGAATCTTTCAGGCATGTTGTGTTTTCTAACACCATGGTGCTCTTTGCAAGTTCGCCATCCTTGTGCACCAACTCTTTGTCCTCTGCTGGCTTTACTTGTTCCAAAACGTCCTCTATGATCTTTTTTGGCAAATTCTCAGCTATGTTGTCAAAATGAGTGTTTAGGCTATGCTTCTTTGTGCCCAGTGATGTCATTTTCTGAACCATGGCTTCATATTTTAGCCCTCTGCCTTTCCTTGGGGGCAGATACTTTGTTTTGACAGGGTACTGGGCAGGCAAAGGAATGTCATTAACACTAACAGGGGAGGGATCTTTCGTAAGAAAACTGTTCAAAGGTAATGTAAAAATCTCGTCTCGCTTTAACCTCTTTTTGGGACTCTTACCCACCGATAGGTTGGTTTTTAAAGGAAGTTTGTCAAACTTGCTTCCCTTTATCATCCTCTGTTTTTTCATAGGAACCATAGACTGGCAGCTGGATTTCCTTTTAGCAGCAGACTCACTCTTCTCATTTGATTTGCTAATCAATGATCTGTAGATATTTTTCCGGTATACAGAAGCAAGGGTTTGTTTGGGGCCATCGCAGCACCGTTCTTTCAGTAATGCTGTCTCCTGCTTCTTCACTTCTTTAATCGTTTTAGGTAGAATGCACATGGTCTTCTTCTCCATTCCTTTGTCTTTCACTGGGTTCTCCTGTGCTTGTTTTCTGGATCTCAGTACCATAGATTTTTGGTCTTTAACAACTGACGTTAAACTCAAACCGGTTTCCTGGTTTTCATCTTGGTTCATGATCTCACTCAAACCATTCCTACTTGTGACTGCAGTTTTGTGGTCTCTCAGCTTTTTCCAGTCAGTTTTAGTTATCAAGCCCTTGGTATGACCTACAGAGTCCTCACCGTCAAACTGCTGGTATGGCTTTGGGCCACGTTTTTTCAAATGGGGGCATGAACTAGATGCAGCCATTGCAGTGAAAGAACGAGTGCACATCCTGGAAGGGAAGTTCTCTGCTGAAATATTGCATGTCTGTGAGAAGAGGTCTTTGTGAACAGCCCGTCTTTGTTCTGCTAAAACTGTTGTTTTAGTGGGTGCCATATTGATTTCCTGAGGAGATTCTGGAACTTCCTTTTCATCCATATTGGAAAGCCTCGCGACTACAGTACTTGCATGAATTAGTATTCGAGATTGGCGTCGTCTTCCTCGCACATGCCGTCTGCTGAATGCTGTAAGATTTGCAGATGGGGCCATTGGCTCTGACTCGGTTGAAGATGTCACTGCACTCACACAACTCATCTCAGGATCAACCTCTTCATCACCTTTCTTTGGGGAAGGTGGGGTGTCAGCCCAGGAAGGTGCTGAGTGTATTATTGACTTTCCTGGCAGCTGAGGAGAGTCAGGCTCCAGTTCCACAGCATCTCGTCGATCAATGTGGTCCCTTGCTTGGGGGAGGAGTGATGCTTCTTCATTAAACACTGAGAAGCCTGCCTTCACACAATGTGTCAGTGGTGCAATGTCACGTGAGACTGAGCTTCTTTCTGAGTTTGTGAAAGGCATGTCTTGCTCATCTACTTCTTTGCTAACTTGAGACTTGTCTCTTTGCTCCTCAGTGGGGCTGCACAGCTCTTCAGGTTGCAACCATGTTTTATTATTGATGCTCTCCTCAGAGTATGGTAAACTCTCCTTTTGCTCTTTAACTACACTGGTTTCGCTGGGACAAATAGACGCCTGCTCCTCGAGTGTTTTTTCTTTTGTGAGTATTGAAAAACCTTCTTCCAAAAGCTCACTCATGGTGTTAAAATGCGGCGACTTAGACATATTGTCTTTTAAGGCTACAGGCTCGTCTTTCCACGCCAATGGCATGCTTTTCTTATCGGAATCAGAATCAGAGCTCCTATCTCTATTACTGCTTGCACGTGATACTGCGCAGGACTTTGCAGTATTATCCTCTTCTGTAATACACCCTTGTTCCATCTCATAGTCTATTTGTTCTTCAATATCACTGGGATATGTTTTTCCTGTCAATACCTGACTTGTTTTAGGAAACCCAGTGGGATATTCTTCATCCTTTAACCATCCTTCTTGCTTACTTTTAGTGTCTTTTTTCTGGTCGTTGCAGGCACTGGCCATAGTATTAAGATTCTCATTCACTTTCTGTTCACTTGACTTTTCCAGCAAGGATGTTTCTTCAAAGTCTTCTTTTAGTGACTCCTTTATTTTATTGATGTCTTCTTGGGAATTTGGCTCTGGATTTAGTGGGCTGTGAACAAGGTTGCTTTGAGATGTCTCCTCTCCAATGGTCCTCAGGATGGTGTCGATATTCTCTCTAACTTGCGTAATCTGCAGGCCTGATGCACTGTCCTCTGATATCTTGGAAATGTTATCAAGTGCAGTCACAGAACAGGAGGATACATCCAGGGTTAGGTTACAATTAGCAATAGTCCGCACTGGTTCTCTGTTTTGGTTGCAGTAGTAGTAGTTTCTTTCCATCTGGACCTCAGAAGAGCATCCATCCTCCTGCAACTCATCATGGATCGACTGGGGAGTACCGAAGGCTTCAGTGGCAGATTCAGCATTGTGAGTCGCTGTACAGGAAACTTCTTCAAGATTACGAAGATGGTCCTTAAAATCCTCCTCTTGTTTAGGATTGCTCCTTTTGTTGCCTTTTTTATTAACCACAAGAGATTCAGACAGCAGTAGATGTTGGACATTATTGGAAATATTTTCCACTTGAGATGTCAAGGCATTAAGACTCCACAAGCTTGGATTAGACAATAGCTTCTCAGAGAATCTGTCCTTCAGGGAAGAAGCATAGCTGGTTGTCTTGGGGTTAATATTTGATGAAGAGTGAGATTTCTGTGGCATGAGTAAACCTTGGTCTCGTAAACTGGTGGAGGAAGAGGTGCCTGATGCAATGGGGGGCTGGTTATATTGAAACGAGTCAGAAGTAACCATCAAAGGAGATGGTGTGGAGCTGTAAGTTGGAGACCTCCCCACAGATCTAGCAGGTGACTGGCTGGAGTTGGGGCTACTGTTCTGGTAGTAATGTTCAGGTGACCTGACGGAGAGGTCAGGGAGACAGTAGCTCTGTTGTGGCTGAGTAAAGTGTTGGTATTTTGAAATGCTTTCCTGGCTGTTAGTCATTCCCTGCAAGGAAGCCTGTTGTTCATATCCAGACCTAGAGGGAGCCTGCTGGTAGACATAGTTACTCTGTGCTCTGTAGCTATTTTGCTTTAGGCTGTTTGTGTTCCCAGTGTTCCTGCTATACTGGGAGTTCGGGGGCACGGCATAGCTTTTATAGCAGTGTGATGTGGGGTTGCATTTCTCCACGTACGACGGTGTGGATGCCGACAGAGACTGAGAGTGCTGAGGAAAGTGCAGCTGGCCGTGAGAGTAGCTCACCGGGGATGGAGAGGCGTCTTGCGGGAGCTTCTGCTGATGGTGGCTGGAGTACACTGAAGAGCGGGACTGTGCTGCATGAGGACACCGGTTCTGGGAAACAGGCAGCACATTTGGCTGCAAATACTGAGACCCGGTGCTTCTGACACCATCTACTGGTTCCATTTTTGCCAGCATATCCTGGTCATACTGGGACATGTGCGATGTGGCCGGCCACTTCTGCTGAAGATGACTTTCTGCCATGTACACGCCTGAGTATGTGTTACCAAGATGGCCGCCGTAACTGCTCTGCAGCTGCCGGCTTGGAACTTTGCCGCCTTTGTACTGCTTCTCAGCTGGGGCAGGGTTGCTGCTATAGCCTGGATATGCTTGCTGGCTATAACAATCCTTGGCCGTGGAGTCTGCTGCTGTCGCCAACGGTGCTGCTGCGAGTGAGTGCGCTTCATAGCCCTGTCTGGTCTGGCTGCGCTGATGTCTGTAACTCTCAAGGCGTGATAATTCATAGGGTCCCTGCTGGTAGCAGTGCTGGTTACCATGGAAACAGCTCCGTTCTCTGAAAGACTGCATGACTTCGTCTACGACGCTCTAAAAAACAAGGGCAAAACAGAGTGTTTGCTTTATGTTAAAGTCCTCCTCTTATGTTCATAATGCTTTCTCATTTATGTCTCTGTTCTCCTTGTAACACAACTGTATATAATGAAAGTTTTTCATTCTTTAAGTGATATATATTTATATATACTATCCTATTAACACTTTTAGTTCATACTAAAACATGCATAAATCTTGTCCTTTTAATATTTTAGAATTATTTACATTTTGCATTATCCGTTTTTATTTCACATGACTCTTCCAGTTTCATATGTTGTCTGGCACATTATGACAGTGTGTTAATGATTACTAAAGGTAACACTGGAGGAGAAATTTGTGACTGAAATATTAATTCTGGTTCCTTTTTTTCCTTAAATGTGTTAACTGGAGTGATGCATGGGAAAATACGTGATTCATAGTGTAGTCGTTGTTGTCACAGCTTATCGTCACCCAAACATCACATGCCATACTGAGGACAAGCTCTCTGGAGTGCCTTATTGGAATTCAAATAATAATAAATCAGAAATTTCATGGATGACTTTTCCTGCATGAAGTAAATAAAGAAATACAATAAAAATAAGAAGCAAAGATGCTGCTTTGCAAAGATCATTTCTGCTCTCCAGTACCCTGTGATTCATTTGACAAAGAACAACTTATTTGCCATGATTGAGATCATGACAGCATATTTAAAATCCAAAACATTGAAAATAAATATGGAAAGGTATCTTAAATACACATTTAATATCAGGGGACTTTTTGAAATCTTCAGTTCCATCTGCAGCAATCTGAGCACGTCTTCGCCCCTATATACCCTGACACTGCGTTCAAGCTCTGGTGTAGGGTCGACGTTTGTGGTCAAACATGAACAACCTTTACCCAGAAGGAGCGAATAGGCTGGTCTGCCTTGTACCCCGAACAGCCATTTTTAAACCTTGTCCCCGTGTCAGAGGGTGCAGGCTGAATAATGAAGTGCCGGCGCCTGCGGACACGGAGATGGGGAGGGCTGGGAATCTGATTGTTCCGCTGCGCACCAGATCATTTAACATGCACTGGATGTAACTGGGCAGCCTCGATCCCATCATCTACCTGGCAGACGCTGACAGCGCTCTTCTCCCCGGCAGGTTTTCACCGGATCGCGCCGCCGAGCTTCTCTTCTGCGTGTTTACATTTCGGCTTCCCCGCCTTTACCTGCGTACTCTTGAGCTGGATAGGCGGGAGACTAATTTTCTCGCCTTGGAATGCCCCCGCCATTGATTTCCTCCTATATATGTGTTCTCATTAGTAGCGAGTAATCATGAACGTGCTTCACACTGTTATATGCATCTCTCCCTTAATAATATAAGGTGGTAAACCGAGCAAACAGTTTCAATGAAATCTATATAGATCGTGTCTGTTAACGATAAGTTATGTACCACGAGTCCAGATCGCGCTAATAATATTACGAGAACTAGCGGCTTGGTGTGCACTCCCAAAGTGAGCCAGAGGGAGAAAAGACGAGATGGCTCAGCCTGTCTGACCTGAATGGTCTGAACTGGGGCATGACATTTCAATCTCTGTGTGATGCAGACCTACAGGCAGGAATTGGAGGATACTGGACCAGAGAGCCAGCAGAACAACTCCCCCACTTTTAAAGGTATACGCTAGAATTTGTATGACGTCATAAAACCAGAAACGCCAGTGAGACAGCCACTGGGAATCCGATAAATAATATTTATTCTGTTTGTTTATTTAAAAAGTTCAATTAAACTGTTCAAGCATGCTGTAGGCACTATTCGTGTTTATATTCCATCTCCATTTTGTACATTATACATGTATTTATGAAATATATTTGGATTTGTGAGTTTTGTGCATTTACCCAGTTAACATATGGATTTTATGGATTATGAGTCAGTGGATTAGTTATTCCTACGAGGTGTGCGGATTGAATAGCCTGCCCAGCCAAGGGCAAAATTATTTATAGAAGCCAAAATGTGTTATGTGATAAAGCTTGTGTTGGGTGTGAACAACATCCATACAGAAAGGAAGGGCAGTATCTTCTCCCATCTTTGACTGCCCATCTCTAGACGACGCAAATAAAAGAAAATCGAATTTTGTAAAGCTAAGTGCATCTGGGTTAAAGGTCACGCTTTGCAATGAGTTGCAGTTTTATATGTGATTTGTACTGAATTCATTTTATTATTTTGAATTAAGAGTGTAAAATAATGTGTGCAAAGTTAGTGATATACACTTATAATCATTTAATTCCTTTATTTGAAAATTTCCACAGTAACCTACACATATCACATATTTTTTTGCCAAATATTATTAAGTGGTATTTGTGAAGGATTGTGATGGATTGAAATTGAGTGGCTTGTTAAACAGCAAAATA
>JAODJW010000094.1:16506290-16519020 GCA_026777045.1 Hyperopisus bebe
GGAGGGGGGGGGGGGCTTTGGGGACTTAAAGCACGTCATGGGTCCAAACGTCAGGTTGAGTCACGTAAAATAATAATAATAATAATAATTTATTAATAAATCACCCGAAACTCATTCCCACTTAAGGTTTTCTCTAAAAACCCCAGTTTATTTAGGTGATAAATTTTTGTGCTATATTTTAAAGAATGCAGCCCTTATAGGTAAATGATTTAAAGGTCCTTTTCCTGAAGTTTTATGAACTGGAATGAGGACTGCAGAAACAACCCCAGTCTGCGGCTTTTTGGCATTAAGCTGAGCACGGCATTTGCTGGGGTAAATAGCCGGGTTAACTGAAGCTAAACCTGAAGCTAACCCCGAAAGCACATGTCTCTCCTTCCATAGCGCCTGAAATCTGCCAGCATCCGAGTCGGCCCTGGGCAAGATTCAGAGCGCCTTGTTAAAGCGGGATGCGGAATCATGCCGTCGGAATGTCGGATCCCCTAAGCGGAAGCACACCAACAGGGGTGCGGGGGAGAGAAAAGCAGAGGAGTTCAACTTCAGGGCCTCTGGGGCCAGACGGCTGCTCGTTATCGCACGGTGTGCTGCGGAGAGCTTGGCATGGCGACAGGGGGCAAAAACAGAGACGTTCACCCCTGAAGCCAGGCTGATTGTTCGGCCCCCGTGTCAGGTATGCTTTGGCCAGCCTCGAGACCGGCCCATCCCCGCCCCCCCCCAGATTCTCCCCCTCATGGACTGTTTCACATGCTCCCTGACGTGCATATGTATGAGACATGAACTCATCTTATTGGAGATAACCTGCCACCTACCGCAGAGAGCACCTGTCCCAGCTATCGGCGCCCCCCCTGGATCGCCGCGGGATGGAGTGGCCATGGTCGGTTCGTGGTGGGAGGGGCCAGTCAATCTCGAGCAGCTGGTCCTACCACCACGACTGTTCCCCGTGCGTATGTCTCGCCCCCGTTGCAGTCTCGCAGTTCAAATGCACTGATATGTTCTGTGATGCCCTCCCCCTCCTCCCGCACTTGCAGAGGGTGCCACGATACATTGTAGAAGGACACCTCGCCACCCCCGCTTCAGCATACACGCACCCTCTCACACGCATACGCGGGCATCGCTCCATTTTACAGTTTTCCAGGATGCGTCTGCAAATATGCGGCACCCACTTCGGGCCCAAACCGTTTTATTAGCTGCCATGAATATAAAAAAAAAAACAGCTTTTTTGCATAAGCAGCCATCTTGTTTATTTTGCTTGACCTTCCAGCCTGGCCCGGTGACTGTATCGCATCAGGGCCGGTGCTTCTGACCGCCAGAGTGCCCGGCTCCTCCCCCCATCCTTGGCAGTCCGTGTGGGAGGGGGGAGCACGCCATCCATCACGTCGCATTCAGAGTGCCGCCGCCAGGAGCCGCATGCCACGCATGCGCCAGCCAGCTATCGATTGCCTCTCACCTGCAGCCGGCGTTCATTAGGGTCTGCATCGCAGGCCAGTCGTTTCTCATCTGCATCGCCAAGCCCTACGCAATTAGCCTCTCCGGCCCGTGCATGGCGGACAGGGGGAAGGCGGGGGGGGGGGATTCGCAGCTGAAGGGCGCTCGGAGCAGGCCCTGAGAATAACTAATACACCCCCCATCGAGAGACACTCAACATCACCCCAACTTGCAATTTGTATGCATATTAGAGCAGGTTCCCGAGCCGAGTTATTTATCGCTCGCTACACGGATGCGACGGGATCTGAGGCAGGAGTGGTAAACAGAGCTGGAGCGGGGGGTGTCAGAGACGGGTCAGCGGGGACACAGTGGCACAGGGAACTGCATCATCCTGACGTGATTTTATTTTTTTTTCAGCATCCGACGGAGGAAAGACATTATTAACACCCTGATCGGAAGGGTTTCCTTTCTTTGTTTTTGGAAGGGCGTGCGCGTTAATGGTCCGCGGTGGTTGCCAGGCAGTTTGAGGCGTAGCGGGGGACGGCGATAAAGGGGGCTTATTATGAATGCGGCACGGAGAGCCGGTGAAATAGGCCAACAATATGGAAGGAGACTGCAGAGAACACGCCTGCAAGATCCTGGGGGACAGCTGGGCGTGAAATGGGTGTTATTTTTAGAGGGGCGATCGCTGCTCCTAACCTCTCAGGTGTTCCCAAATAATGTCTGCCCAATTATTCATTGTTCAATTGAGCGGCAGGCATCCGCTGAATGCGTCCGTCTCTGGCTTCATCGCCGGGGGTTTATTAGGGCAGATGCGGCTTTATCTAGGCTGACATTTCAAACCGCCTCCCTCGTAGGCTGCGGCAGAGATGACTCCGACACCGGATCAATAACGGCTCCAACAGGGATCACACATCTGTTTCGGCGTGCAGACAGAGTGGCTCGAGCGTGCACGCTGGACGGAGATAAACAAGTGTGCTCGCATCTCCAGGGAGGTAACCATGGTTACCAGAGCTCATTTAGGCAGCCTGTCCTAGAGGCAATACAATAACAGGTTTTCAAGGCCAAAGATGTCACTTATTTTGAAAGGGAAAGTCATCCTTTATTGATACCAAGGTGTGCCCATCTGTGCAGATGTTGAAATCTTAGCAAGGGTGCCTTTATTTTTGGAAAAATCCCACTCAGAAAGATTTGTGCTTTGTGAATACCATTAAAGCGTATCTGTGATTTTCATGTTCAGTTAATTTCGTTTGGAATGACTCCCGTCATTTGGTTTCGAAGTCTGCATGAATGTGTCGCGTATGAAAGGCGAGGACGAAAGCGGACAGGATGGCCAGAAACAAGCTGCTCCTCTGCCAGCATCCAGGAGCAGCCCGGAGTGGACGGACTGGGGTGGGAGGCAGTAAGAGAGGTTCACCTTGGCCAGGATATTATGCATGCTTTAAGACAAGCACAATTTACTCTAATTAGGTATTCCAGGCAGGCTGCGTTCATTGACCTACAGTCCATCCTCATGCCATTGATTGGCCTAACTTTGACTTTTCTCCGGGGGTAGGAGAGCACTGCTGCCGGTGATGGTGCTAGGAAGGGTTCGCTTAATGATCTGTGGCATTTATCAGTATGAGTCATTTTCTGGCCTACTGTATTACGGCGTAATTCAGTCTCAAGCCACTGGAGCATTTTAGATGTATTGCGTTTACAGTCTCTCTCTCTCTCTCACGCACACTCTCTCTGGAAGACATTGCGCCCTCCCCGTTCAGGCCGGCATCTCTGCTCTGAAAATTAAACCAGAAGCGATTCTATCGACTTCTTTCTTGGTGTGATGTTGATGCAGTCTGGTTAGCGTCACACCTGCGTGGTCCATCTGCCTGCGACAAGTTCAGCTGAGATCTTCAGTCTGGCAGGACTCCATTCAATATTATAAATTAAACTTAATTTAATTTGAAATGATCCATCTGAGGACTGGGGAAATTAACAAGTGTTTTGTCTCCTGTCTTTCGGGAGGGAATTATTTTGTAATCCTTTATAACCATTTGCGGTCGTAGTTCATATGACAGTTATAACGAAAGAAAAAATTTATAATTTTGATGCAGGTGGCATGTGGTGGTGCTGTGTCTCACACCTCCTGGTTGATGGTTTGAACCTCACTTCCACTGTGTGTGTGTGTGTGTGTGTGTAACTCACACGTTCTCTCTGAGTTGTGTGGGTTTCCTCCTAAGTGGCTAAGTGGTATCTCTAAATTGCCTTTTGTGGTATATATGACCCCAACCAGAATGAGTGGTTAGAGGACGGATGGATGGATGGATGTTGAGAAATCCAAATACTGTATTTTCCCTCTTTGTGTTGCAGCACTTTATATCAAAGATTTAGTAGTATATTTTTATTTATAATGTTAGGGCAGTTGATCAAAATGATATTTTTGTAGATGACTTCGGCCGTCTCTCACCAAGTGCATGGGACTCTCCCGTTTGTGTTTCTTGATCTTGGTTTTAATATCACCGCTACACGTCGCATTTTGTGACCATGTGCAACCTTCCCCGTTCATTACGGGGCCATGACGGCAATTTTCCAGAATCCTGCGGATGCAATAAAAAGGAAAGGCGCTGCGTTGCACTGCCGCAGTGTGTGTAAACCGGCGTCAAGGTGATCCTGCAGGCTTACCCTGCGTGAGGCGAAGGACCATAAACGCTAACATATGCTCACGCACACACCGGCACATCGGGCCTGGGCTAGGGGGGGGGGCAGTGCTCTGTAACCTCGTTGATTTTTTATGCCACCCCACGTGGGAGGCAGCCATCTCTGACCTCATTATGATGCCCCTTTGCTGAGTGTGGGATCATCATCCTGAAATGGCAATAATGCGATTTAATAAACGTGGGGTAGTGCGGGAGGACAGGCTAGAGGATTGGAGATGGTGAGAGCTGCATTATATCACAATAAAAGGACATAAAATGATGTCATAATGGCATTTTACTGATTTATCGAAGCCTGTTTTTGTCTTTCGTCCTTATATACTTGTCCATTTTGCTTCAGGGGATAGAAAGTGTTTCTTAAAATAAAAGTATGAGGATAATTTCCAGATATGCTGTGGTACATTTCTGGAACAGATATCCATAACAGTGATATCAACATCCACAAATTAGCAAAAGACATCTTTAAAACTCTCATTTGTCTCAGTATCAAATGTTTTCGCTTATATTCGTTGCACTGTGTCCAGTGTCACTGTCCATTGATGAATGCAGCTGTTTTTCTTCCACTCCTGAGTGTTGTTGACACCCTTGTGAGATGCCTACAGCCTGGATGGATACCTCCCAGCAAATAATATTGTGGTTAAAGACCCTGGAGACAGCTATTGTACTTTTAAAAAGGTACTTAACCTGATTTGCCTCTGTACATGTCTAACTGTGTTCAGAGTAAGCTATCCCTATTGCTTGTAATACAAGTTTCTGAAAAGCAACTGTAATAGTGATGACAATCAAACAGAGCTGACGATGCTGATTTCTGTCAGGGAAGATATAATAAACCATATATTTGTTTCATATAAATGGAAATTGCTGCAAGAGATGAAGGGAGGATTGACAGGAAATCCCACCTAACCTGAGCAGGGACTGTTGTAGTGTGGAAAAACAGGCCGGAAGCAGGCCAGTGAACAGCGAGCGTCTGACGTGCAGGGGAAAAGGAGCAGCGCCCCTCAAGCGGAATCAGAATGACGGGTGACAGG
The DNA here is from genome assembly GCA_026777045.1 of Hyperopisus bebe. Taxonomy (NCBI): domain Eukaryota; kingdom Metazoa; phylum Chordata; class Actinopteri; order Osteoglossiformes; family Mormyridae; genus Hyperopisus; species Hyperopisus bebe. The sequence continues at coordinate 16,511,434 of JAODJW010000094.1, forward strand.
AGGCCAGGGAGGCACCCCGGGGGGACCTGGTGTGGGTGGGTGTGGGGCACTTTGTCCTGTCTCTACGAATCAGTGATGAGAAAACGACCTGGGGGGGGGGGGCAGGAGCCTGGAAGGCACAGCTGGCTATTAAAGGCGGAGGACAGAGTGTGAGGCAGACAGTGGCTTTTCCTGCACGGACTCCGATGTGTGTGGAGCATCTGGCCAAAACCGGCGCTGCCCAGCCGGGTGAATCGGAGCGCTGCACGGGATCCCATTTAACGTGTTAATTGCAGTCTTCGGTGCAGGCGAGAGAGCTCTGACTCCACTCTGCCGCACCTCGGAGCGAAAAAAGGGGGTGGGGGGGCTAACACAGCCGGCGCTTTGACAGTTAACCGCTGCGGGTGACACGTGCGTGCGAGAGGCATGAATAATTGTGAGGTGAGGTAGGGAGAGAAGGGGGGGGACATGGGGGAAGCGAATGCGACGGGCTGCCAGTGCACTGCGATGAGTGGGACGGATTGCAGAGAGCGGTGGGCGGGGGGCAGCACCGCCCGCTGTTTTTCCGCTTCAGTCGGTACCGCGCTTACGTCACGCTAACTCGCTAACCCCGCGGTTCACGTCCCCTCAGCCCTGGCCACCGTCTCCTTCCATTAAAGGCAGAAGGCAGCGGGCAGTCGCAGTCCGGCTTCTTTTTAATGGCTCTGAAGCTGCGGGACGGCTGCGGATTGAGCCCTGGGCACAGATACGCGCACCAGCGCTCGCTCGTATATATCCCCCCCTCGCTTTTAGCATCGCATTATTTATTTACACCTCAGTTATAGGTGCCGATGGAGCAGCGCGTTTTCATGTGGGGGAGGTGGGGGGCTCTAAACGTTAAACCGGGTAGTTTATCGCTGTCTTTGTCCTTGCCGAGCCTCGGAATGAATTTGCAGCGGTTCCTTTCCGCCGGTATAAACAATGCTGACATTTCTACTGAAACCTGAACGCTTTGTTTATGTCAGTGCTTTACCGTCCATTTCTACACATCTCCAGACTCGACATTTTTTTCAGTAGTGCTGTACATTAATATTTGATTCCTGAGAGTTGTTCCTGAGAGGTGTGGATGTGTTGATTTTTTAAAAAGTTTCCATGCCAACAGAGCTTCACAGAGCATGTAATTGCCACACACGCTACCCGAGACCACCGGGCTTTTTAAAGCGCTGTCAGTCACGGTTTGCTCTGGCAGCGGCGACAGACTGCGCGGCGTTTCTCCCGTAAATTCATCTCCTTTCCCGTCCGTCCACCTCCCCGCTTCTTCATATCAGCCCCCAGCCTCGCACTCTTTTTCCTTTTTCTGTCCCGCGAGGCAAATCTCTGGTTCCTCTAATGAGCTCGTGCGCGCGCGTGTGCGTGCGCTACGGGATGTCCTGCATTGAAACGGGTGCGATTTTGCGTGGAGCTGCGTGCTACGCTGGTTATCAAGAATAACGTGCCCCTTTCGGAACAGTTTCCCGTGATTTCGTTTTCGGTGCTAACGAAATCGGATAGTATCCGGGATTAACACTGTGCCGAAGGGAATATCAATAATATTAATCACCATATCACACTTGGAAGTTTTGCCCCAGAACCATTTGCAGCAGCTCATATGGATCAGTGAGGCTGCTGCCCAACACACACGTGCAGATACGGTTATCCGGTTCTCTGTCACCATATGTGGTTCTCAGCATGTGTCAACAGAATCCTTAAACAATGCCCTCTGGTTATTAATGAACACAAGGAAACTGGTCCCAGTCCTTACTGTTCCAGTTACTCAAACATCTCTTTTCTCCCCAAGTTCTGCCCTTTCTTCATTCACTGGGTCCAATGTCTTTGTTTTCCCTGGGTCTCCTTCCTCCTGCACTGTGTGTACTTTCTCTGTAGTGTACTCAGTAAGCTCTAGAAAGTTCTAGAAATCTCCTTGCTCAGTAAGCCTGCTGCTAACACCCCCATCTTGAAGACGTGAGGCTGCATTGTAGACGCAGCTTTAGTGCACGTCAGCCTGCATCGGCCTTTGTGGGCTGCTCTACACTCTTATCCCCGCATTATAGGAACACTGCACATTTTATATTAAAGATCATCCTCATTTATTTTCTTTCCCTTTCTTTAATCGCCTCGCCTGTTCTGCTTATTTGATTCAGTTGCACACCGGCAGGCTTGCTCAGAAAGAAGAGTTTGACTTCCATTGTTTAAGAATCCTCTTGGAAATATGAGCTGTCCAGAGCTATTACTGATTGTCAACAGCATCTGCTGAGCAAACAGGCATGTTTGGCTAATGCAGACAGACTGGAGAATCCATGCTTACTGGTGCACTAACTACTTCCAGCACCACGATGGATACGGTATCCTCCTGCTGCCTCCTCGTCGGGCCCCTCTCTTGCCTTTGACATCATTCCGCCTTCCCTCATCTGTACATGTGATGCAAACACTCCCTTGGTGATAATCCCAATTCCCTTCACAAGGTCATCTACTACGGTTTGTGCTGGCAAGATGCCTTTGACCGATTTGAGCGGAATGCTAACCAAATACACGGGAAGCTTGCAATTACCTGGATGCTTCATGTATAACAAAGACCTTTTTTTTTGCTAGAAATATTTCATTCTGGGGCTCTTTTACCTCAAGATCCATTTTCTATAAATGTCACGCCTTAACACTGCTCCCTTAATACCCAAATACCATGAAGGCAGGTTGTGTGCTTCTCTAGTACAAACTCTGGCTCCCCGATAGTCCATCCAGCAAACATCAGGTGACACTGCATTGTGCATGACTCATGTACTTCTCTAAGCAACTGGTAGTCATGTGACCTACCTACCCTGGCTGAATCTCTCCCCTTTGAACAGACATCCATCCATCTTCAAATGTTAATCCAAGGTGGTGGGGAGCTTCAAGCACAGAGAATGAGGCAGGGTGTACCCTGGATGGGATGCCAGACAACTTTATGGGCACTCAGCCAATGAGAACATGGCTTGTTTGTAAATACCTACAGTAGATGGACACAGAGAACGACTGATCAAGCTCTACCAGTGAAGAATTTTCTAAATTGTATAGCATAGGTGCAAAAAAAAAAAAACACTACGTGGATGACATACATTACTTATAACTAGTAACCTGATAAATCTACGTAGCTACAGTGTATTTCAGAGCAAAGATTATTGAAGACTTTGCTCCAGAATCATTGATTCGGTTCGAAATGAGCAAACCTAAAACAAAGAGAAGTGAGGAGAGTTTGCTGATTGTTTTCTACTACACTGCTGCTTGACAGACAGATCTCGCACAGAACGGATCACAAAATGCCAGTGGTTTCAATGGATTTGAGAAAGAATGACAACATTTTGAGCAGAACGTCGAGGGGGCGCGGCTAAAGCACACCCGACATTGGGTCTAGCATTGCCTATGATACCAATTATGTCCTGCTGCTGCCTAACTTCCAGCTCACGCTTGGAGGATGACATAATTCAAACATGACCTGCTCTGACAGTCGCTCAAAGCGAAATATCTGAAACAGGAAATGTCATATGATGGAGGAACATACGAGAGGTCAGTAAACCACCCGTTCTTAAGCTCGAGATATAAGAACAAAGAATCAGAAGCTGAAAAGCATCTCACTCTTCGGCCCATGACTAAGCAGTGCAGAGACACAGCAGCTAGGTGAGAAAAATATTCCCTCTGAGCCGCCATCTGAGAGGCAGAGGTCACACTTTCATGACCAACTCTGAATCGCAATGTGTGCTCCTGAGCTGAAAGGCGAGGATCTTTGCTTGGCGTCTCCAGCTAAGTGCTCCTCTGCTCCTTACACCAATCGCGATGGGCTAATGAATTAGCACCTGTCTGCAGTGCTCTGTAGTACATTAGCTGCATGCGCGTGTCTCTGTAACGCCATTATGTGGAGTAATTAAAGTGATTTCCACTTTAGTCTCCATTTTGTACAATTTGCATCCTTGTCAAAAAGAGCATGCTCCAATGAGATGATATCTCATCAAATTCTCAAAGAATGTCAAAGGATTTTTTTTAAGCACATTGATTATGTCATTTTGGGGAAGGCTTCTCACGTTCTATAGTGCAATGGGAAGTCACATTCGACCACGCTGATTTATGTGAGGAACACACCTTGGTTGAGAAGATCCCTGTCATCCCTTTAGGTTTGTTGCTGTTTGACGGGTACAGCCTTTGGTTCTGTCGTGTTCCAGGTGCCATTTATTGAAGCGAGTATTTCTCTTTCAAAGAGCCCTCACAATGCCTGCTTTTCAGGAACAGCTCTGTGATCCTGATAGAGAAAGAAGGCACCCAACACCCAGGATGGGATTATCATGCGTCGTCAAGTCGCTGCCTGGCGCAAAACTGTGGGAACCACCAATGTAACTAATCAGAAACCTGTGACTGACACTCAATCTGGGATTCAAAACTGAGTCCTCTCCTGCTCTTCATTCTAGTATCGCATTCTTTTCTCTAATCTCTGTATCGCTCAGTTTCAGTGACGTGACCTGAGTTTGACACAGCTACATTTCTCAGATGGCTTGACTTATGAACATTTCCGTTAGAATGCTAATCTCAGAGGTGTGGTTAATGTACTTTTAAATGAACGTTCAATTTAAATTAATGTTTGTCAGAACTAATGTAATTGTTAATAGACAATATGCTGTAATTAAATTTTTTATTACAAGCGCTGATTGAGCCGTGGTTTTAATTGTGGTATTAAGCTGTTATTTTAGTCCCTAATAAAAAAGTTGCAATTTTCATATTCTGGGATGCACATATAATGTGCTCCTGGTCTTTTCCCATTGGGCCATCTGCACAGAGTAGTACAGCAGGGGAATGCTCTCTGTTCACCTCTGATTCCAGCCCTCTTTATTTCAATGAACTGCCCGCTAGACGTCAAGCCTTGTGCCGCGCCTTGACTAGCTTAGCTTCCTAAATGTGGAGTTAGCTGTCGCTATGATTATCGACAACACTGCTGTTTACCGTCCTTCAGGGGTCCACTCGCATAATTCCCTCGCGGCTCTACACTTCCCAGCCGCTGCTAACAGTCAAAGGACCTGCTTCGATGTGTTTAAGTCAGCAAACCTTCAAAAATGTGACAAACATTAGCGCCGTAATGGGGGTACTTTCAATGTGCTTTCTGTCATTTGCACTGGATAACGACATCATGGCTCACAATAGGACGCTAAATTCATTTTATCGAACGCGAGGAGCACCTGCCACACACTTTCGTCCCCGGCCACGCTGGTGCCATGCAGGTTGAGATCGGCACGTCTGCGGACGATCTGCATTCGGCATCAACAAGAACAGGAAGTGACACAATGAGAAAAAGTTGCCTGAAATAACACCGCAGTCTCCTTCCTTACAGCATATTAAAGGGATGAATGTGTCCCGTCATGACTCACAGCTGTCACATGGGTGATGTCATAATTTAACCGCAGTGCTGGGCCAGGAAAGGGATCATCGTTGTCGCTGCTTGGTTTAGTGACGGTTACCTAAATGGACAGCAGTGGAGTACCACTAAGTATGAGTACTGTACAGTGCAATCGTACCGGGTTCATGTACGGCCATCGTTCAGAAAATCTGTTAAAATAGGCTAAGGAGCCACACGTCGCCTTTATATCTGTCTGTTGCAGGCATCTTTAAATCTGCTAAATGTTCTGGGGAAGAAACATCTGCAGCAAAGCCTCCCGCCGCTCCCCTGTGCCAAGCGTGTGTCTATCAATAGGAGCCCCTGGTCCTATTTTTCTTTGGGGCCCATTGCTTCAAATCAGACCCCTTTAATAACCTTTCCCAGGACTCCTAGCTGAGGACTAGTCCAAAGTCTCCTGGTGGGGTGTGGGTGTGTGTGTGTGTGTGCGGATTAGGTTTATATTACATTGTGGGGACCAAATGTTTTTTTTTTTTTTTTTGGTTACTTATGGGTAAGGTTAGGGCTGGGTAGGGGTTAAGGTCGTCATGTTGGGATTAGAGTTTTGCCCATAGAAATTAATGGAGAGTCCCCACAAATATATAATTACAAACCTCTGTGTGTGCGTGTGTGTGTGTGTGTCTGCGTGTGTGGAAGGGGTGGGGGGTGAAGGGAGCGACTACTGCATGTTTAATGGCTCAGACAAGCTTTCCGATCGCCTGACAAACCCGGTATCAGGGGATTTTTTCTGTTCAATTAAGACTGACCAGGTCCGCTGAGTATTATCAGCAGGTGTGTGGCCACAGGAGATAAATAAATGATTAATAAGTCCCTGCCCCCCAGGCTCCCCAGCTTCTCTCAAACGCTTTTTGACGTTTTTTTTTCGCCCTGCCGTTCGGCAAACGCGGCACATCAGTAGATTCGCTTCCTCTCATCAGCATCTCCCGTCAGAGATCCGTCTATCCGTCTGAGAGCAGAATGTGCATCGAGCGCGTCCTAATTAATGTCTCTCGGCTGAAGCTGAAGCCGGCCTTGACTGTAATTTTAGGCAAAAGTAATAAAGGCCCCCCCCCGGGAGCCGGGGATGAACTTCTGTGTGTCAGACTGATCCTGCACAATGAGCATTCAAAGCAGGGGGCTACGTCGGCTGCTGGCTGTGCGTGTTGTTTGTTTTGTTTTGATTTATTTATTTATTTGTTTGGCTTTAACGGGAGCAGCAGAATACAAAGGTAACTTTCATTCCAACGGCGCCCGTTTAGCGATGATGTCAAATTAAAGTAGTAGTTATTCTTTCATTAACGTGGATTAAAAGTCGTTTCAGGCACACCGCAACCCTAAACACCTGCCCCCTACCTCTTGACCCTCCCCACCACAGATTCCAGAAAACTACAAGTATGCAATGTTTTGAAATGTTTTTATATTTTCGCCACCACAGTCTCCGTTCTGAGCGAGCGCTGAAGCCACGAAGATTAAAAGCTTCTTAGACCCTTGTCAAAAGTCCATGTTCACTGTTTCTACAAGCAGATCCAAATTCCTTCTATCCCATCTTAATTAAATTTCAAGATTATTAAGCTATGGTCTGACACATACAACTGCAGAAACATACCCTTAGGTACAGCTTTTGAGTACCATTCAGTTTTGAGTCTGTATTTCACTATGCTGTAGAGTAATTTTTCTTAAATTTAACAATAAGGCCTTTTTTTATGTCTGGGCCACTATGTTAGGGACACAGGAGCATTTGTCTGTTAAAGCGCGCCTGTGTGAAAATGTGCAGCATGGTGCAAACATCACTTTTAGACGTTAGGAGCAGCGTTACACAGGCTGCCTGTCCCCACAGCACACTACATCACTCCCAGCATCTTTATCACCCACCGCCGGCACGGGGCTAGCAGCCGGAGACACCCGCACTCAAGGCAAACATGGAGAGCATCCCTGCTCTGCACAGACCCCCGGACATCAACCCCGCTAAGAGTTATACGCATTCCTCACATGCCTCCGTCGGCCGCGGACGTGGAACACGGAGACGGGCGTACCTGTGTTGCCGGTCAGTCTCTGTCGTTCGCACAGCCGAGCAGGACCAGAACCTCCCGCGAGGTGAAAATGCCAGCGGTACTCCCAGCCTCCTCGTTCTCTCTAGCTCGCCGTTCTCTCTCCATTTGCTGCCATGTTCAGTGTAGGGTGGAGGGGGGGCTGTGGGGGTGTGG
>JAODJW010000094.1:16519120-16538209 GCA_026777045.1 Hyperopisus bebe
CACACACAGGTCAGCCAAAACCGTACGACCCAATAGCCTCTCCCATGCAAAGTAAGTAATGTCAACAGTGGTCCACCTGAGAGAGAGACAGAGACAGAGAGGGTGTGAATGCGGGATCCTCTGGGGGGTCAGGGAAGAAAGGAGGGTCAAAATACGGGGGGGCTGGATAGGCACCTGCCCCAGAGGTTTCTAATGCGTGATGGCAAAATGACGAATCCGGCTTCTAATATTTCTGACGAGTTCCCTGCATGAGTGGGTGGCAAAAAAAGTCAGAGAGAGAGACAGAGAGAGAGAGAGAGAGGGAAAGAGAGGAAGAAGAAAGGGAAAGTGAACAGCTTGCTCTTCAAGACGGTGTGAGGGACTGAATGTGAGCCTTGGTATGATTGTGCCATGAATGGAAATAAGAGCACCCCCCACCCCCTCCAGCACTAAAGACGGTCGCTTGCAGTCACCGCCCCCCCACGGTCGCTCAACACCATGGACGCTGACGACTGTGCGGTGGCCCACGCTAATTTGGATGCAGCATATGGAGCGCGAATCCCCTTGCCTGTGTGCTGTCCCCCCCCGCCCCCCCAGGCAGAGCGCGGTCCCGCGGCATGTGCAGCCTGTGCGGTGATTGACGAAATGTCAGGCTGCAGTGGCGTCTGCGTCACTGACACGCGGTAAGCGATCCTCACCCTGGATATAGCCGGAGACTCGCCGAATTAATCCCCCTCGTCATTCTCCATTATTTTGTCTTATTCTTGTCCAGAGAACCATACCGGAGCCAAACGCTTAGCAATACTCCAAAAGAAACCATTTTCCTCGTACTTTACAAACTGGAAATGCATTTCAATCATATAACAATACATAAATACTTGTATCTCATCATCTAGCCTGCAGGAAATTTCCACTTTAAGGTATCACGTAGAGAGTAAAATGCACAGATGTAAGGCGTAAGCAGACACTGGCGCAGACCGAATCTGCTACAATATCCAAGAGCAGAATTTGCGAGACGTCAGCTCCATCACAGGAAAGTGAAGAGGCTGTGTGTGTTTACAATCACCATGCAAATTTGAATTGCTCATAATGGAATTAAAAAGCTATTTTAACATCGCCAAAATATTTTTATTCTTTTTATTCAACTACTAATAGTGCGAGAAAGTCACAATGAGGATGAATTTTATTTGCATCTACATGCAACCTTAGCAAAATAGCACGTCATTTAAAGGTGATTGCATCTTTACTCTGAACCATAAAAAGTGAGTTATTTTACAGCTGGGTGTAAGTGAATTCTGTTTTTTCTATGATATATTGATATTGAAGTGCTATATATTTATAAACTGGAGGCATTGTATACGTCACAAGTGGCTCTGTGGAAAGGTGGCCAAGCTTTGAAAAGCAATACATAAATGCAATACATAAAGTGCAGGCCTTGGCAATCATCAAGGAAGCCATAAATTGTCATTAAGTATCACTGTGGTTTGTGTCCTTCATGTCATTAAGGATCACTGTGTCCTTCAGCTCCATTTTAATCACGCTGATTACAGGTTTTCCTCCATTATCCAAAACCCGCATCTGATTAAGCTGAAATAACAGCCTGTCGGCTTGTCAGAAGACTTGTTATCAGCTAAGCATGTGTGTGTGCGCTTGTGAATATGCTAGTCAGGCAACCATAAGTCATTTTTTTGACATTGGGAGAGTACTTTCCTAAGAATTTAGGAAGAAAATAAAAATTTAAAAGAGATTTACTACTTTTTACTGGTTGCAAAGAAAGAGAGCAGCCTTTGAAGTACATTTACTAACAGTTTAAATTTGCGCATAATGTTATTCATGCTAAAGATCAAGATGTCTGATTCCACACTGAAAATTTCTTATCTGACATTTTTTCTTGCATTTTTTTAGATTCAGATTTTCACACTACCTGAGTAAGACTGAAAGTTAACATTAACTATAGCAGGGTTATTCAAATCACGGTCCTTGAGGGCCAAGCACTGCTGGTTTTCCAGCCTTCCTTTACCTGTGAGCCAGGTGTGAAGCCTCTGACCAATCAGAATCAGTGATTATTAAACTAACTACCTGGGAGAACTGAAAACAAGGCCTGGATTTGGAATTGAGGTCCAGATTTGAAGGACCCTGAACTATGGCATTTGTTCCCCAGTGTGATCCTGCAACCTGGGTATGTGACAGCAGATCTGGAGACCTTACAGCCTGACCCAAACTGGACTGAACTGCAGCGTGTGAGCAATGGAAGGGAAATCTAATTAATGGCAGATACTGAATTGGTCAGATGGATACCTTCTGAGGCTTGCTATATTTAATTCTCTGGCTGGGTACTTGAGTAACTGTGATGTGTAAAATCCACTCTGTCCGGTCGGAGCACTTCCACATAAATTGTCTCTCGAGCGACTGAAGCTACTCGAAGCTCTCGGAACAGTTTATCTGCCAAATCCAATTGTGCAGCAGGTGGCATTGTGTCCAGAATGTAAACAGGTTCAAAACAAGCCGTGCTGCCTCTTTGCTGCGCTCCCCGATTCACCCAGCTTCCAGAGGGGGAGTTTGCCATGGAAACGGCAGACCAACTTTTCAGAGAGGAGCGCACAAGGGCAATCGGGCATGGGAAGGAAGAGGATAAACAAGGCCGAGCCCATTTTGAGCAACAGCTCCCCCTTTTAAAATATTCTGTCGGTGTTTCACAGGCACGTCATTGTCGATGATGAAGATTTTTCTTGCGTTACAATGTGATTGAATTTGATCTTTTTAAGTTCTCATAGGACTCCATCAATTTGAAAGGTTGAACACCATTTCACTTCATACCAGCCAGGATGTTCTAGCTATTTTCAAAACACCGATCCTGGTGCAATGGAATGTGTACAGCCCCCTAAAAGGAGAGCTACAAGTGGGCTGAATGCTTCGAGCCAATGCAACATGCTATGATTCAAATATTTTCCCTTCATACTGACTTCTCAGCCATGCTATTTAAAGATCACTGCACGTTTGATAAATTCCCTCCAAACCTACTGCTATTGTCGTTGTGTAAGTTAAAATTGACACAAAATGATACATTTGAACTAGTTTTTACGACATTAATTTTTAGTATAGTTGACATTAAATGCGCTTTGAGGTTTGATTTACTACTTGGTTTGTAGAAAAAAAAATCAAGAAAAAAGACTAGTATAATTGTTTAAAATAATTTCAGTTACATTAAAGAGATGGAGTTTACATGCTTTTTCTGTTACACAACTCCAGTTTCTTGCTACAGTCCAATGACGTACAGCGTAGCTATGGGGTGTCTCTAAATTTCCTGTGTGATTGTGCGTTTGAGTATGCAAAGGTGTGCTTCCTACAGTATACTGGCATCCTGTTCAGGCTGTGAGATGGATGGATGACATTAAAGAAAAAAGAACTATGAATATAAATAGCCGGTCTACAGGCGCAAACTTCATATTCAATATGTGACTGCCATCTGGTGGTGAGAGGTGTAAACACAACTGAAAACAATGCAGGTTTAAGCTGCAAAGCTGAGAATGAAAACATCCATTCGTCTAGTTATCCACTACAGGATCACAAAAAGCCTGGACCTGGTCTGAGGGACACTAGAAATGGGGACATTCTGGAACCTATACTTTGGCAAAAGTTTCCCAGTTCCGGTGTAACAGGTTGCTGTTGAATCCATAAATATATGCATTTTCCTGAAAATGCCAGTTTAAATCAGCCAAATAAGAGTCAGTTTGGATCCAAGAATTAAGACTACACTATGGTAGTTGTAATCCCTTGATCCAGATTGCATTTGTGCATGTATTGTTAGTATACAATTTTGTGTGTGTGTGTGCGTGTGTGTGTGTGTAGGTTTGCATAGATCACATTTGAGGACCAAATTGTCCCCAAAGTGCAGTAAAACCTGAAATTTCCCTACTTTTGGGGACATCTTTTGAGGTCCCCATTTGGATAACCTCAGTTTTATAAACATCTGTGAATGCAATCAAAAACGTAAAAATGTATTTGAGTTGGTTACTTATGGTTAAGGTTAGGGATGGGTAGAAGTTAAGGGTGTCGTGATTGGGATTAGGGTTTTTCCCACAGAAATGAATGGACGGTCCTCATTTAGATAGGAAGACCAACTTGTGTGTGTGTGTGTGTGTGTGTGTGTGAGAGAGAGAGAGAGAGAGAGAGAGAGAGCGACTACAATCGTGCTATTTTTTTTTCTGTTGCATGACAGTTTGTGTTACATTTTAACTGGGTGATATGTCTGCTTTTAGTAATATTTTTAAATGTTCAGTGTTTCCGTGTCAACAATTGCAGGTTATTTTAAGCTTTTGTTTATCTAATCCTGACTGACTGTGGTGATGCAGGGCAGCTCCCAACGATCAAAGGCCTTTGGCATGTTCTGTTCCGCAAAGTGCACCAGCCACGAGAAACAAACTTGCATGCCACTGAAGAGAAATTGAGCAAGCTCAATTAATGCTCAACTACCATGTAGCAGTATGGCCTTTTTGAAGAGAGGGAGCACATGGTCTTTAAACAACTGAAATATATAAAGTCAGTTTAACATTAAAAAAGGCATTTGAGTGACTTATGGGATGAATGAAAAATATTAACGAGTGATACCTGTTACAATAGCTGATATCCACCCATTTTCTAGCTGCTTATCCAGCTCAAGGTCACAATGGAACTAACTCAGGAAACACATGATAAATTACAGATGGCCAATTCACCAAACTACAGGTGCTTGGACTGTGAGAGGAAACACACACAGTACAGGGAAAACATACAACCTCCACATGCATAGAACAGGGGAGCAAGATTCAAACCCCCAAATATAGAGGCAATAGTGCCCCTGAGTCTCCCAGAGCATATACAGCATCCCATATCCCCTTCATAAAAAGTCTTCATTTGGGTTATCTGCTGTTTTTTTACCATGTGTGTCTTGTCTGTCATGCATGCAAACTGTTGTACTATATTCATAAAGAGGTTTATGTCTGCAGTGCATGCTGGGAATTGAAGTCACAGTACTTTCCACTGAGTATCCTGGCCTGTAATTTCAGTCTGACTAATCTGGTGGAAAAACAAAGTATAAAAACGGTGTAGCACCAGAATTAGCATACATGCTCTGGTGTCCAGTCATAAAAGATATAGGTATCTGTCCTTTATTAGCCTTCAGCTCCATAATTCAACATGCTGAGTACAATAGGAGAGGCTTGAGAGAGTTTTGATTTGTTTCTTTGTAAAATTCACTCCAATTAAAGCTAAATTTGCAGTTTCACACATTTCTCAATTTATCATTATGCACCAGTATTAAAATATATCTTTTTGCACAATCCAGCCTGGCTCTTGCCTGCTTCTCATTGATGAAGGGCTTCTTCCTTGCTTTATGGGTCTTCAGTCCTACTTTTAGAATCTGTTATGAACTGTCCTAGCAGTGCACGTCACAGCACTTAATGTTTCCCATTCTTTTCGAGGGTCACTTGACGTCATCCTCCGATTCATGAGGCCCTGCCGGATAAGTTGACAGTCATCGTTGGCATTGGAAAGTTCTTTTATACTGCTTTCTTAGTAACTTTGGGCCTGGAAGCGGCCTGCCTCGCACAGAGGCCAGCAGAACCAGAATTAAACCATAATTCAATTGTGTAAAATTCATCTATCAGCTATAACTGCAAGTTAATTATCGTAATAATAGACTTCCTCACATTTTAAATATTTCAGAGTAGTTATTGTCAACAATTATTTCCCTTAAATAAAAATTCTATCCCCCTTTCAGAAATATATGTACTTACACCATCATCTGGCCAATGAGCTGCCATACTGAATCTACACCTTCATCTACAATTAAGGCCCTTTCCCCTCACTTCCAGGCAACAAGGCAACAATGACAGGAGACCCACCAAAGGCCATGGCTTCTTTGAGGCTTTGAAGGACACATTGTAAACGCAACACCACCGTGCTTCTTTGCCCTCAGTTATTTCCATCAGCGGACCTATCAAGCTGCCTGGATACACACACACACACACACACACACACACACACACACAGACATTCCACTCTGCAGGTGACTCCAGTCAAATGTGACACTTGCCCCACACAGGCCGATGGAGAACCCCCCCCCCCATAAACAACACACAATTATACCAGGATACAGGCTGCGAAAACAATAGCCGTTACCAAAAATATGGTGCTGGCAAGCAATTACACATCGAAATCAAATGAAAAATAAATATTTTAAATTCAATGACCTATTTTGTTTATGATATGGCTTCTATTAAATTTGCACATCAGTGAGTTCCTCATTTCAACATGAATTTTGCCTTGAGCTTCCATCTCTTTTTTCTCTACAAGTCTATACCTTGTACCGGAAAGAACTCAGGATTATAGCCAATATAGACCGAGAACAGATTCTGTGTGTGTGCATGTGGAAAATACCTGAGTATCCATTTCTGGATGACATGCATCAAATAAGTCAGAGGAAGAAGTGTTATGCAGTTTATTAAATGATCTGTAAATGTTATATTTGGAAAAAAGGACCTTTTCGAAAGCATTTCTCAGTTTTTCCAGGACTCAGCCTTGGAGCATTCCATATCAAGTTAATTTACCTAAATATATTCTCAGCACAACACCAACAACTTTGTTAATGGAAGCTTGCTGATCCATAACAGTTCCAGTGGTAGATGTTTGCTGGGGGGCAGCACAGCATTAATGTTAATATCAATGATCGATCAGGGGATTTGCAAGAAAGCAAGAGGTGTTTAATTATAATTGCACAAGGAGTGATGGTGTAATGGCAGCGGGATTTGAATAAGGTCACATCTCCGGCTCACCTTGCAAGTGTTGTGTTATATTAAATGCCACTCATGTTAAGTGCACTGAAACCTTCTTGATGTAGTCACAGCATAATATAAAGGTTAAATTGAAAAATGTCCCTTCACCAGCAGAAAACACCTGTGATGATTGATATCCCTTGTAAGGGAAATAAATGTTAACAGACCCCGGTTCATAACTTGTACCTCTATGAATAAAATGTATTTATTACATGAAAATGTGGATTTTTCTGATTATATTTTGAATGTTGCAGCTTCACTGAAATTTAAAAGGTCAAGTGGCTGGGTAAGCAGAGTCTGTTAGGGAATATGGTTGAGGCTGCTTTTCCAGTTTGTTAATTATCATAGACCAACAAGGAAAAAGAGCACTTAAAAGAAGCATATATTATTACAACAGATGATAAATAATTGTAACAACCCTGCATAGCAAGATAGCAGGCCAACCTCAGAGAACACACACACAGGTTTATAATTATATCTTTGTGGGGACTCTCCATTCATTTTTATGGGGAAAACTCTAATAACATGATGACCTTAACCCCTACATAACCCTAACTGTAACCATAAGTAAGCAAACAATAATTAGACTTTTTACATTTTTACTTTTTTGATTGCATTCACAGAACTTTGTGGGGACCTGAAAAATGCAACAGGTTTTTATTACATTGTGGGGGACATTTGGTCCCCACAATGTAATATAAACCTAATCCACACACACACACACACACACACACACTCACACAGAGGGATGTTGGTATTTATATCTTTGTGGGGACTCTCCACTCATTTCTATGGAAAAAACCCTAATCGCAACTATGACATCCTTAACCTCTACCCATCCCTAACCTTAACCATAAGTAATCAAACAAAATACAAAATACAAGTTTTTTGACTGCAGTTACAGATTTCTTTACAAATTGATTTTCCCCTTGTGGGGATGAAAAAAATGGTCAAAATTTCAGTTTTTTTTATCACATCGTGGAGACATTTGGTAATGTGTACATGACCCACACACACACATACTCTTGATGGGCAATTTGCAGATGCAAATTCACCTAACCGCATGCCTTTGGACTGTGGGAGGCAACTGGAGTACCAAGTAGAAGCCTTACATGCATGGAGGACATGCAAACTCCCCACACAGAATATGGCTTATGTACGGCGTTAGGATTTGTAGGTTTTTTTTTTTTATATTCTATCACATTTACAAGGGCAATTTCATTGCAATAAAAAAAGAAAAATTTAAACAAATAATTAGTTATAGCATTTTCTTTTAACACTTCACATATTATTATACTTTTTTTAATATTCAAATACATCACGCCACATTTCGGATTTAATGCTAATATAATACTTCATAATACTCAGCAGTATGACAAAAATGTATGTTTCCAGCTCCCTAAATGTCATGCAGCGCTCAGCTCACCCTGAGCATTCCATGCTAACAGAGCTTTGCTTCCATGTGTATTTTATCCTCCTCCTATCATTGAACCTTCACCTCAAGTTTATGACTTGTGCACCCAGACATGGCTCAGTTTCTCCCGCTGGTGCTGTGTCCCTGTGGTGTTCCAAGCAGAGCTTCCAGCTTCAGCTACATTGCTGGATTCTTCAGCTCCTGAAGTTTACAAAGGTATCCATGTCCCTAAATTCACCCATTAAGCACAGCGTCACCCGAACCTGTGTGGTATGGTTCTGTGTGAGTGTAAAGATATTGTTCCTGTCTGTAACCATGCCATCCACACCTTCACTGGGTATGAACTGTACATGCAGGGTGTGATTGCACCAAGGATGTTTTTATTTTTCTCATTTGTGGCATATGTCTGTTTAGGCTTTAATACACAGCACTGTATTCCTGCCAGCAAGCAGTAAACAAGACAATTACACAGGCATGTTTCAGACAGCATGTCTTCTTGGCTTGAGTTTGGTAAACAGTTTGTGGGATGAGCCAGAAGTTCTCGGTCTTCCATACTTGTGCTTGCAGGTAACGCAGCTTTGTCGTCAAATAAAACTTTCTTTTTCGTGTGAAGCAGCTTCTGATGGTTGAAACTATTAATCTCTCCAGGGTTCACAGAGTCAGCAGCAAGCGAATGGTTTTGCAGGACAAAACTGATCGATCTGAATTGAACTACATGTACAGAGGATAGAAGCCATGGAGGCGATGATGGTAAACATGCCTGCTGTAGTGTAACTATTAGCATTGTCTTGCATGAGAATGCAAATGTCATTCATGCCGCCAAGGGAATTGCCATTCAGGGAACACATTGTGGGGGGGCGGGGGGGGCAGCAGATTCATACTCATAAGTCTACTTACTGCCGTTAACTGTCTATTGTTAGATGGTCACATTGTCCAGAATTGAAGATTGAGGTGCTGGGGCTCCAGAAGGTGAACGGGGGCCCCCGTGGCCCCACATGGAGGGGGGCGGAAGCCAGGCAGGGGATCCGGAGTGGACAGGATGTAGTCAATGCTGAACTTGATTTCGGATTCGGGTTTTCCCAGAGAAGGGGGGTTGAGTGGGGGGTGTCTGTTGCTGGGGTCCATGGGGCAAAAGGGACTGGAGTCCAGCTGCCTCAGGGCGCTCTCCTGGGGGCCGTCCATGGGCAGGAAGGGTTCGGCCGGCTCCCGAAAACCCACCTTGATGTTGCGTCTGCGGCGACGTCGGCGGAAGTTACCGTTCTCGAAAAGGTCCAGCATAGATTCACAGCCTGTAGCAAACGTCCAGTAATTTCCTTTCCCCTTATCATTGCCCTCGGTCCTGGGAACCTGCAACATAAGTTGCATAGGTGTTTACTAATGTGACTGAAAACTGTCACCCAAAATGGTAAATCTCAAACTTTGCAACATGATTAAAACTGGGGAAACATTATTGAGCAATGAGGTGAAGAGAAATATTTAAAAAAAAGTTTGTGGCCATTCACAATGGGTAACTCAAACTATAGATATGTCCAGATATGTGGAAAAAATGCAGTTTTTTCCAGAATGAACCATAAGAGAAGTTTTATGAAAGTTCTCTCTCTTTTCAGTGGTTTATGCATTTTCATGAATACCCATCCATCCATTGTCCAAACCACTTATCCTACCGGGTTGCGAGGGGTCCGGAGCCTATCCCGGAAGCTATGGGCACGAGGCAGGGAACAACCCTGGATAGGGGACCAGCCCATCGCAGGGCATTTTCATGAATATATTTTTCAAAAATATATTTTTAATGATTTTGCATGTTTTCAGATTTGACATTATTTCCAAGCCTAATGTGGAAGTGCTTTCTGCATACAATTTAACTACCTCTGTAATGGATGAAAATTCTAACAACAATAACAACAATAATAATTATAATATATGATCATAATAAATAACCACTATACAAAAACAGATATAACAAGAAGTCCTACGTGTACATTGCAATATTTTCTGAGTAGATTACATGGGATCTGAGTAAGGCTAAGTCATGCTGTAAAGAAAAAAAAAATCAGACCAAATTCCAAAACAAAAAACCAAACAAACAAAAAACGATAAAATCACCCTTTGGCTTACATGATCAACAGTTTTAACGGATACAGAAAATGCGTGGCACTTTACCTTCCTAATTCCTGGCACATAAAATTAACGGCAATTACTTTACCTTTATGAAGCAGCTGTTGAGAGAGAGGTTGTGTCGTATTGAGTTCTGCCAGGCTCTCTGGTTGGAGCGATAGTAGGGAAATCTCTTCATGATGAACTCGTATATCCCGGACAGTGTGACTCTGTTATCCGGACTCTGCTGAATGGCCATTGCTATTAGTGCAATATAACTAAAAAAGAGATCGAAGAATTCAGTATAAGACAAATATTCCAATTATGCAGCTGCAGGTAATATAGCATATTCTAGACCCAAAGTCACAACTCTGGTTCGTTTTAATTTTGGAAAAAACACATTAATTAAATACTTTATTTTATGTGAAATCTCAGTAATGCTAATAGTCTATCTCTATCTATGTGTCTATCGCTTACACTTCTATATTCGATGAACGAGTCTGATCTTTTCAATTTAACAAACAGCGCGTCCAGTTTAAAGAGCGACAATTAAAGTTACCAGAGACGATCAACGCCAGCTGTTCATCTTAAGGCAGCGATACAGGTGGAAATTTTTTAATGATTAATAGCAATTCGAATAATTACAAATGGAAGAGATAACGGTATATATGACAATAAAAATAGTTATAAATGTATCAAAGACATTGCGAAAATATACCCGCTAAACCTAAGTTCGTTTAGTAAGTAGTAAGTAAGTTTATTATACAAGATGAACAAGAACAACAGAAATAACAACGACAACAAATAACAACAACGACAATAATAATAAAAATAATAAAATACCTGTAGGCTGGTCGGCACATTTTTTTCTCTTCATCAGTACTACAGGTAGGGTAGCCGTCACCATCGTAATTGAAACAATTGTACGGATATTGCGAATTATCAAACATTGTTTAATATGTACCTTGCAGAGTGACAATGTTACAGCTGTCACATATGCCGAGGATAAAGAGCTGACTCGCTCATCCAAGCCGTGCGGCGCCCGCGGTTGCCGGCCAGCTGTGAGTAGTTGTTCGCCACTGTGGCTCCGCAAATGAAGTCTAACTCCACTAACAGCAAGCGGCCGGTGTCCCAGAACAGCCCGTTCCGATGCACGGCGTGCAGGTCCCCTGGCGCCTAAGTGCAGATAACGGACGGAATTGCTCGGCTCCCACTTGCTTGCATGAACCTCTGAACCCGGGGCGTCATCAATTTGTAGCTAAACGGTCTCACTCGCTCCCACTCTGGGTGGTCCTGAAAACGGGGAGCCGCGCGCTGTTTATTTATTTATTTTCGATTTCTTTTTATAGTCACATACATCAAACAGACAAAAGTAGTCCTCTCTCTCTTACACACACACACACACACACACACACACACACAAAAACACTTCATACGGGATTTCATTTTTATTTTCGTCTAAATAATCCTTATAAACAAAAGTAGAAATCTCATTTTTTTTTGTTTGTTGTTTCCTGAAAATACAGAAGTTGCGGCCAACAATGCGAGGTCTGTAGATCTTATCTATAATACTATATAATGGGCGTAAATTGTCTTTCCGTGACTAAAGGGGGAAGATGTGTGTTCAAAGGGTCCCTAAACAGGGGCATTTTAGTGACTACTGTCAGACAGGCGGAGACTGAGGGAAACAGCTCTGGGCGTCGTGCCTGCGTGTGTGGGCTTGGGAGACGGGGAAGTCCTGTCTTCCCGCGTATCGGAGCCACTACATCAGGTTAAAAACGCCCCACTGGTTTTTTTTTTCTTTGACGCTGGAACTGGAAAAATCAAGGCCCTCTGATTCAACTTAATAGAGATTTACATCAAAAATAGAGTAGTACAGTAGAAGTATACAGATCAAGGATGTATAGATTGGACAAAAGGATTTCTTTGGCAAAGATTTAAAATGCTGATTTCATTAAGCGATGATGAAATCACAATGCAGTTAAAGGTATGTTTGAACATTTAAGTGTCTCAATACTTAAAATATAAATTTTGCCATCAGCAAACAAAAAAATAGCCAGCAAGCATAAGCCACAATCATTTGGTAAGTCTGGCTTGAACATTACAAGAATGCTGTAGGAGCAAAGCATGTAGTAACTGATACAGGTAAACAGCCTATTTTGGGCCTTCGCAATTTTTTTACATGCTGGTTTTTGAGAGCTGTTATCTTTTTGAAGTGTACCTAATCGTGGCTTTTCAAGGAGGAATGTTTTCAGCAATGGCAGTATTATGTAATTAAGTCCAGTTTTACTGTTCAAAAAGAGGACTCTAAAAGCTTTCGTAGGAAGTGATTCAGATGTTTCATTTTTGTGTTTTGGAACACTAACAACATGGTGGCTCAGTCCTTCAGGGTTATGTGTGTGTGTGTTTGTGTGGTTATGTATATATTACATCATGGTGACATTTGGTCCCCACAATGTAATAAAAAAACTGTTATTTTGATGTTGTGGGGACCATTTTTTCGGTCCCCACAAGAGGAAACTCGATTTTTTCTGTTGAGTGCAATCAAAAAACTAAAAATGTCAAAAGTCTTGTATTTTGTTTGGCTACATATGGTTACGGTTAGGGCTGGGTAGGAGTTAAGGTTGTCATTGTTGGGATTAGGGTTATGCCCATAGAAATGAATGGATGGTCCCCACAAAGATATGAATACAGATGTGTGTGTGTGTGTGTATGTGTGTGTGTGGATTACCAAATGCCCCCCCCCCATTGTGATAAAAACCTGTTATTTTGACTTTGTGGGGACTATTTTTCAGGTTCTCATAAGGATCT
The DNA here is from genome assembly GCA_026777045.1 of Hyperopisus bebe. Taxonomy (NCBI): domain Eukaryota; kingdom Metazoa; phylum Chordata; class Actinopteri; order Osteoglossiformes; family Mormyridae; genus Hyperopisus; species Hyperopisus bebe. The sequence goes on from JAODJW010000094.1 coordinate 16,532,231, forward strand.
GTGAATGCAATCAAAAAACTAAACATCTCAAAAGTCTTACATTTTATTTGGTTAATTTAGGTTATGGTGAGGGATGGGTAGGGGTCAAGGTTGTCATGTTGGGATTGTATTATGTTATCATGTTGGAGTTTTCCTCATAGAAATGGATGGAGAGTCCCCACAAAGCTATAATTACAAACCTGTGTGTTCGTGTGTGTGAGGTGTGTGTTTGCGTGTGTGTGTGTGTGTAGGGTGTTTCTGTGCTTTCCAGAATAGGTCTCAGGTTCTCTGTGCCACTGTACAGGATAAACAATTACAGTACATTGCTGGTTTTATAATAAGCCTGATACATTTAAATGATTAGTAAGAATAAACTATACGCTATTTAAGTCATTAGAGATGTTAAACTATAATTAACAATATTACCATCCTGTTGAGAGTGGACCCCAGCCTTCTGACCTGTATTGTCTTAGATGAGCTTCAGTGTAGCAATACATACACGCAGAAGGTATTTAGAAATTAACAAGGAATTGAATAATTCAGTACCATTATTCATCTGCTACTTGAGGAGTGGCTCAGTGGGTGGCGCTGTTGCTCTAGGGCTGAAGGTTTAAATACTGCCTCCGCGTTCTGTGTGTGTGTGTATGTGATGTTTGCATGTTTTCTGTTTTCTTTAAGTATTGTGGCTTCCTGCTGCAGTCCAGAGACATGCAGTCAGGTTAATGGGAATCTCTAAATTGCCCGTAGTGTAAGATTGTGTGTTTATGTGCTTTGTAATGGACTGCCAGCCTGTCCAGGGTGGACTCCTGCCCTGTGCCGCCTGGCATGAGTTCCAGATCTGCAAATCTGACCTCCATAAGCATTGGAAGATGGATTGATATAATACGTTATAGATATAAAGTAAACATGTTATTTGAGTTGTGCCAATAATGCTATGTCATACATTTAAATGTATCTTATAGTCTATTTGCCTACAGTTTGCTTAAATGAAGGTGTAGCTGTAGTGGTCTTAAATATAGTACGGTTTAAAGGAACTAAAAGCAGCTGACGAAGATGATGATGAAGGACTTCCTATAGGAAAGGAAAAGATTACATTTTACAAAACATTTGTCATGCCCTTTTTTCCATAGGAAATAATTAAGGTAATTTGTGTCTGGTAGCACTAATAATTGCAAGTGTGTTTGAAAAAAAAAAGTGTTCATAGGTTCATAGTATTACTCCATTCATGATCTTCTCTTGAAATATTTTTCTTACGTAAATCCAGGTATTTGAAATGTAACTTGCCTGCTTTGTAATGGTGCTGTTTTGTGAGCAGCAGACAAAATGGTGAGACAGAATATCAGGTCTTGGGGAGAGCGCCCTCTCGACAAGAAGCCAATCAGATAACAGTGCCACAGGAGACTTCATGCATTCCCATGACAACACTTCCGCGGTGGACTGTCTGGGGCAGCTGATTGCAGCCCTCTGTTTTGCGGTCTCTGTCCCCTTAGATGTTTGTCTGAACTTCACTTCCTTCATTCATAAAAGGGATATTTAAGCCTATTTGTTAGACGGCTGAAAAGAGTATGTGAAGGTTATCAAAACAAAAGTAATGATCAGTATAATTACATCGACTGCTGAATGCTGCCTTGGTAAAATAGAGCCCCATTTTAGAAAATGTATAAAATTGCCAAACTTCTTTCTGAAAATACATTTTAATTTTGTGATGCTTTATTAACGTAAATGTCAATGCCATTTCGTCATAAAAACGATTCCCACCCAGATTTAAAATCAAGCAAAAAAAAAGTTATACTAAGGTACACGATACAAATATTTGAAAACTGTTTAGCATATTCACAGGGAAGATTACACTGGTTAGCAATTGTTTACTTTCTTCTTGTAAATCAAAATAGGTCATTCTCAGATTTTTTGTACTGGATTCTAGCATCTATAATCGGAATTTCCCTATCATGCAAGGACTTTGAGTGATACACAATTAAACTTTGCGCTATATGTACTGTATAGTTGCAGTGTATGTGCAGGGTGGGAGTGACTTTTCTAAAATGTAGATGTGTATGATTTTCTGCTGTGCTTGGCCTCAGGAACATCCACGCTAAGGGCGCAGCAGACGTCAGCCAGCATACTTGATCATCAGCTGCCACCAGGCTCGGCAGGTCAGCAGGGCCCTGCGTCAACATGTACCAGTGTGTTACGGCTTGCAAACTCCGGCAGAACAGACTTCTGTAAAGTGGTAAAAATGTTCAAAATAGAAATAAAATCTTTTTTTTTCTTAAATTAAGCTTTAATATACCCATACATTGATAGTAAGGAATTATATACTATCAATATAGCCACTCTAAAACTATGGGTGATAGCAAAATCCATCCATCCATCCATTTTCCAACTCTTTATCCTAGTGGGTCGCGGGGGGTCCAGAGCCTATCCCAGAAGCAACGGACACGAGGCAAGGAACAACCCTGGGCAGGGGGCCAGCCCATCGCAGGGCACACACACACCATTCACTCTCACATGCACACCTATGGGCAATGTAGTATCCCCCAATTAACCTCAGCATGTTTTTTGGACTGTGGGGGGAAACTGGAGTACCCGGAGAAAACCCCACGACGACACGGGGAGAACATGCAAACTCCACACACATGTAACCCAGGTCCCAGAGGTGTGAGGCAACAGTGCTAACCACTGCACCACCATGCCGCTGATAGCAAAATGTTGAGTGCATTTCTGAAATCAACACAAAGTAAACAAAGGGCACCCTTCAGCTTTTCTGTGTCAAAGTCCTTGTCGACCAGTGTTATTAATGACATTAGTATCACTAAGCAGTCATATACAGGATCTATGAATATAATAACATGGACTGTTTGTGGGTTAAGTACCTAGTGCAGACTCTCGGTATAGACATAAATTTCAGACATTGATATTTAGTTTTCCCCTCATACCAGTAAATGATACACAGCGGGTGTTCGGTTGTTGTTTTGGGGGGTGTTGCAATTAATAGTGGACAGTGCAACCTGAAGCTCATCCTCTGGATATATTTTAATGTTGCGTCAAGTTGCTGAAAGCTTTGGCTCAGTGGGCCGCTTTTCAGCTCCATATCTCCTGTGTTGCGGGTTTTAATCCTGGCCCAAAATCAATGGTCTTTAGAGAAAATAATAATAAAAAAGCTTTTACAGTAAGTGAATTGGTATCTCTAAAATGTCCGTAGTGTGCTCTGCCACAATAATCTTGTGACATATCATAACAATTATTTTCTTATAAAATTCTTTAGATATTATTATGTATGCATGAGTTCAGTGATTCTTCATTAAAAGTTATTTATAACGCCTGAGTGCAATGCGGAATTTCAGTAAATCAGGGGAGTAATTGGATGTTAAATAAGCAGAGATGTTTTTCTTTGTTTGCACTGCCACCTAGTGGAAAAAATGGGTATCACATCAATATTCATTCGTCTTGGATGTCACCTAACTACATTCATGTACGAAAGAATGGTACATTAATTAATGAGAGAAAATATATGTGGGAAAAATAAGTTTCACTCGAGGAGTGATTTTCTGCTAAACAGCTAAGAGAGGATGTGAACCCCCTGCTCCACTATCTGGAACGGATGAAATAAAAATTAAAAATGAATTAAAAATTAGGAAAGAAAGAAGAAACTGGGTGCAATCGCTTAACAGCACCAACTAATCCTGCAAAGTTTGTATAAGCGTCATATTGCATTACATCCTTTATAGTCGTCTGCAGATTAGATTGTTTTCTAAACGTCAGCAAATTTTCATTGATGACCATTCAGGGTCTAACAAAAAACAACACACTTTGTTTTTGTTTTTGTTTTATTGCACATTTTGCAAACAAACTCCACACAAACAATGCATGAAAGTAAAAGAAGCGTATCGCCACAAAGTCATAGCTTTTTAGGCTGGCAAATTACTTATACCTATTTACATGTGAGAACAGAAGGGAAAAAGTAGTGCCTTGTTCATCACCATCAGGACACCATGGACACACACCTCAGCTCCAGTTCTCCTTGAATCCAGGTGGAAAGTAAGCCTTTTTTTTAAATAGTGAAACCAAATATTCAAGTATTCCTATCATTGCACAGGCACTGGATTAAATCCAATTCATTCTACTGTACTTACACAGCCACTCTAGCATTGCACTCTGCTGACAGTGACTGATGTCCACACCCTGGCTGTACTGTCAGTATAAGATAGACATCAGCACACACCACGTTGAAGCACCCACAATGATGACATGAAATCGAAAACTATTCTCCTTGTTTATTTAAGCGTCATTTAATTTTCTAACTTAGACTTCAGAAAATAAAACAGCAACAAAAAACGTAAACCATTATTAGTCTATGGAGGATATGCATTTCTTTATAAATCGTCTCCTCTTAACCAATGAAGATATGTCTTGGTATATGAGTTGTGATACAGCGAAAATCCCTCACGTTTTCTAGCAGACTACTGGGACGCTGCATTTCTTAGGAACAGTCGGTCAACCTACCATACAAGTTATGGTTTTAAAATATTGTCTTTTCACTACATTGCCACTGTGATCATTGTGTATATTTCTTCAGACGAACACAACCTCACACAAGGACAAAAGGAAGTAACACTTAAGTCTTTATACATTAGGCACTGTGTACAAAAGGATTTTCTCCTAATGGATAATTATGCTAGCATTAAAATGTATGTTCAAGATGCATTAAATAATGCAGCATTTCATCTATTTACAGTAATAAATGCTTACTGCACAGTCTGAAGTCAGGACATGTATCTGGAAAGCAGCCACACTGAGAGTTACTGTTCAATTTTGTAAAGACATGATTCTTCACCCAGTGCAGAGGCCCTTTGCCACGCTGCTAACCTGCGGTCAGTGTGTGCAAATTGGTTTCAATTGTGCATTTTGCTGTGCTCCGATATCAACCAGAAGTTTTTCGAATGGAAAAGAAAACATATATAAATAGAGCCTGTTCTCCCTTGCCATTTTAAATTGGATTTAAATTCCTATGCTCCTGTTGAATCTTCAGTGAGATGGAATATTTACAATACACTTCATGCTATTGCACAATTCAAGGAGGTAGTCCTTGAGCCACCGGAAGCCCTTGGGGAGGCTTGATGCAATAGTGTACGATATCTGAAAGCCATAATCATTCTGTTGACAAACTATTTATTCCCATGGCTTCTACAGACTTAGAGGCCTGGGATCTCTGGAGTTTTGGTCATGAGTCAAAAAGTGCTTCATACAAAAAGCTTACAGGACAGACATGACATGTTGTTTGGAACACATAGGATGATACAGAACGATACAGAGTATCAGGCAACAATGTCAGAGACCCAAGTTTTGCAACTGAAGCACCACTTAAAATAGTATTTCAGTAACAGATTATTATATTACCTCATAATTTTATTTTATCATGGTACCCCAATTTACACACACACACACACACACACACACACACACACAAAAAAAAAACAAAACACAAGATTAGTGCAGAATAAGACCACATCACAGAACTTGACTTGGTCTCCAGTTCTCCTGGAATGTATAGAAATAAACAAACCAGAGTGCTGACAAATAAGGAAATACATTTCAATTTGATCACAAGTCTGGTTGGAGAATCTAAAGTTCCACTTTGAAATGCACAGGAAACGTTTTATGATTCCTAAAGACGACTTGTAATATCGGAATTGATTTAATCAAGGAAACAGAAGCTTTTGCCCTTTGGCAACACCGTTTCAGACTAACTATCTTCCACAAAGGTTTGACAGTTTAAGGAAAGGACTTAGCGATCTGGTGAAAATATTAGATGAGCTAATTAATGAGCTATTTATAAAAAATTTGAAAGTCTGATTTCAATTTCAATTGTCTAAACTCGGACTCTTATGGCATATTACAGTATATAGACCAGGGGTGGACAATGTTATTCGCAAAGGGCCGGTGTGTATGCAGGTTTTTGGGATAACCTGTAGGTCAGCTGTTCAAACCCAGGTGTGAGGA
>JAODJW010000094.1:16538309-16567625 GCA_026777045.1 Hyperopisus bebe
TTTTTGGGATAACCTGTAGGTCAGCTGTTCAAACCCAGGTGTGAGGACTCTTTCAGCCAATCAGTCCTCTAATTAGTGACCTAATTAGGGAGTTGCAGCGAAAACCCGCATACACACCGGCCCTTTGTGGATAAGATTGCCCACCCCTGATATAGATTGTATAGTGTTCACTATAAACATTCATAAACTATGACTCATTAATATGTATGTTATTATACTGGTAGCAAAATATGAAATTGGCTCAGTCGTTTATATTATGGCCACTTGTGCTTTTGAAGTAGCGTCATCTAATAAATACAAACAGATGTATGGATGCTCTTGTGTAGACATGAGAAGGAAAACCCAGTACCTAGGAAATCAATAACTTAATTAGAATGTAATTCTGAGTTTGGCAGCTTTTTGCAAAGTGAAAGGACGCAGCACTTTGATATATGTGAACAGTACCAGCACGAAGAGTACCTAACATAAGGTCTACAAAACGCCTCTCAAGTACAAAGCATGTGATTATAACCCAAAGTTTAACGAGTGTGGCTGAGTAGTGCTTATTAAATGGCAAACACAAAGTTGGCCCATGTCCGCTGTTTATAGGCAGAATTAATATTAGGATTTACGTCCCTTAGTTGTTCTGTAAAACAACAACATTTGTCATGTCTGCTCCGCTCCATGTTTAGGCGATAATGTAAACATGAAAAACTGAATGGATGACCATAAACAAACAACAAAAAAATATAATTTGATTTTTAAACCCAAATATATAAAAAAGGAACTCCATAAATATGACGTCTAGCTATGGCTGTACAGAGGTTCCTAAGAACATGCACACATGCTGCCTTTTCAGCAGATCTGACCCGGGTGGGCGGCTGTACACCAGCATCCCAGACAGCCACACCTCCATGGGCTTGCGCGTCGCACGGTGGAGACGAGGAGCCAAGCCTGCCCTTCCGTATGTATCCAAACTCCAATCCAATACACTTCAACCGAACCAGTCTTATTCCCTTTTGCGCACTTAATCGGATGTTCACAACAAATAAAAAATAAGTAACTCAATAAATAATTTAAGGCCAATTGAGGCTGGCAGGACAAAATAAACACACATTGGAGCAAACCGGCACTCCAATCAGTGCCTCAGATTAAAAAGAAAAATTTAAAAAAATCAAATGAGGGACAACAGCAGAGAACAATAGTTCTTGTTGACACGCTGTCAGATATGAGCAATAAAACCATTTTATTTAACAAGACCATGTCTATCACCTCCCTTATGCATGTACTTGCACACAAGCTTGTATCAGCTTATATACACACACTTATATACAAATGCACATACAAGAGAAATGAAGGAATAAACGAGTGTTGGAATTCACTGAATTCAAAACGTTGCGTAAATAGGGGCGTCTCTTGCAAGACTTTGGAGGGCTGGGGGTGGGATCTGGGAGTGCAGGGGGAATGCTCCCTCCAGCCCTGGCCTACTACCTGTCCCGGGGGACCGTGTGGGTGCTCCCCGCCTCCAGGTCGTCCTCCACTACGGCCGTGTAGCCCTCCTTCTCGATGCAGTCGGACAGCACCTTGAGCACCAGGCGCAGCCGGCGGTCCATGGCCTCTAGGTGGGGTTGGATGAGCACCGGCGTGAGCTGGTCCCTCAGCAGGGACTCGGCCATCAGGGTGCTCAGCTTGAACTCCTCCCTGGCCAGCAGCTGGAGGCGAAGGTGGGTCGATTTCTTCACTCTGCAGGGAGACGGGGGGGGGGCATGTGGGGAGCTGTCATTTTCCATCATCTTTCGCTCTGCTTCCCCTGCCCTTTGTGTTCTACATTACTGCAGAAGTGTTTGTTCTTTTATAATTTAACATATGATTATCATGCCATATTTTCCTTAACTGCACTTAACATGATCAAGTGTATGAACTATTTACAATTATTTTACAAGTACGATGCATGTATATGTCATGCATGTATATGAATACATTTTAGAAAACAATTTTACATAAGGAAACAGCAGGATTATATATAAAATACTTTTACAGATATTGCTCTGAACAGCAAGATATGGGACCTATGAATATTAAGGAAGTGAAACTTTCTACTCTGTCTGAGCTGTCATGGCCCTGAACACAGCTGATGTGATGCTAATTGATAGCATAAAAACGTAACTAATCATTTATGTCTGCAGCTATAAGATGTTTCATCTTATCGATATTAAAACAAGAAAGGCATAGTATCCACCATAAAATATGCATTGTATATTGTTATATCAAGTTACATGACTTTTATTTTACACATTTTAATAAGTAGCTGCTGGTGTTGGCCCAGACTTACTATTTGAATTACTGCATTTACAACAAAGAGAAAATGTATTAGGGTTAGTGAAAGTAATCTAAAAGCTTAACATTATGCAATTATGTTTGCTTCGTAAATATAACCGAAATGTACAAAATTGTCAAGGAAATTGGTAGAGGTGAAACACACTCAAATCGAATCAAACAGGCTTTTATTGTCAATTCCCTATATGTTCATAACATACAAGGGAATCGAAATGCTGGTCCTCTCTCGTCTTTGTAATACAGTATAAAAAAAGAAAAAAGGTATAAACGTATAAGACACTGACACCTTTATTTCAACATTTCAATGAAAAATAAATCCGCTGACTCACCTGCAGCATTGGCTTAAAGGCACAAGAATAGAGGCTTCATCATGGGAGTGTTTCCCAAACCTGGAAAAAAAAGATGTAATAGACATATTCAACCTTTCTGGCTCAGCACTCGTGCACTGTAATATTTATAGAATGGATCGATATGATGTTGTGGAAAATTTAGGCAGGTAGCTTGAAGGCTTTTGACGCAGTCTTAAACAAAAGGCTTCTTGAGGATGTAGCCTGTGATGTTATACTTGTGCTTGAGCATAAGCGTAAATAGATGAACATGTTAGTCAGATGCTATAAAACTGGTCTTGCTGACTAACTAAACTGAAAACAAACACACATATTCAGATACACTGCTACACAGCTACAATTACCAGCATTGTAATATTCTGAGAAATCACCGTTCAAGAAAATCAATAATCCTGTTTGTAAAAATCTTACACAACAAACAAACACAAGACTATGTTTTTGTTTATGATAACATAAAGCATGGAACCTTTTAATCCCTTAATTTGCAACACAGTGTTGTTTCATAATGCTCTATAATCATAACAGAAAATTGACTAAAAATACAAAAAAATATATATATATTTACACATAGAGGCATGACACAAAATGTCCCATAGGAGATCTTGCAGTGTTGCCTCACGCACACTGCCTCTAACTAATTTAAATATTTCTCAACCCCAAAATGATTTCCTGCTCATGTGACCTTAGTAATGACCTAGTGCCTCCTTACCCTCTCCCATTATCCAAGTGGATGATAAATGTGTCATTCCCAAACTTCTCAAACGTCTCATAGTGATGGCGATCCATATTACCTGTGTGACACAAGCACAATAAGTCGAGTAAGAGGCAGGTGCTCAAATGATGTAACATCTCAAATGACATCCAATCTATCCATCTAGGAAGTCGTTGGATTTTCTGTTACAGACTTCACATGTTCTTTTAGCTGATTTTTTTTCAATACACAGAGACCATATGTTTCATAAGACCTGACAGAAAGATGAATACAGAAAAGAATTCTAATCCAGGGTAACATGCCTATGCATGATAATGGCACACTGATAATATCTAGAGGAGGTTTATGAGGACTTTATGAAACATCTCACCCATGAGAAAGTCAAAGATGGTCATGTCCATGATGTCCAGGAGGCGCGTGCCGCTATCATAGGGCGGGGTCTGCTTGACCTCCTCGCAGTAATCTGGGTCAACCTCCCATCTGTTGGGAGACAACATCTGATGGTTTTCACGGGAAGTCCACTGCTCTCCTTATTCCCCGTCTGGGATTTCAGTGCGCGAAATGCATTTACAAACCAAATTCTGCTGCCTTCATCTTTTATTAATGATCCTTCAGTAACCGCTGCATCTAATTCAGAGCAGATAACATGGGGCTTGTGTCAGTGTGCCTTTCTGTTCTTGCATGTATGTACGTCCCCATTCTACAGCACTGAATGCTGGCTTGGCAGCGAATGACCAGGTGCCACTCTCAGGATTCATACTCAAAAATAATAGCAACACGCCGTTTCCCTGACAACGATGCTGCCGGTTCACCCTACGGATGTAACATCTTTCTGATTAGCTGCTTTCCTGAAGAGCGCGGTGCAGATATCTGTCCGCGCAGAGCGTGAGCTGGCCTGCGGGTGGAGAATTTTTACCTTCCGCACAGCTGGGGAGAGGGTTGCTGCACGACTGTGAACTACAGGCCCTGTGAGATCTCACGCGGTCCCGGGGAAGAGTGAAAAATGGCATCATGCAGGAGTCAAGAACATCACGAATAAGAATTCAAGATTTGGAGTGAGCAATGAAATCAGAAAAAGACCGTCTTCTCAGTTACCTGTACCTTGAGATTGTTTGATTATCATCTTGAAAGGCTATGGCTTTGCATATATTTCAAAGGGGAGAGAATTCTCCTGGCTTGATGCTTTTATGAATGTGCATCACTCTCTACAATGTATAATTAGAATGTTTCAGCTACTTTATAGCTACCAAATATGTCTGCAACACATATATCTCTATAACGCATTTGTTTGCTACGAAAGTTTTTCTTTCTGAGACCAATCCTTTTATCCATCCAACCATCTTCTGCTCTGTTTTTTTCCTTTCAAGTCGATTCAATTCACTCTTGTACAACACTTCCTGATACAGTTATCCTGAAGCGCATAACAGAGAATCAACCAACTGTGTCACTCACTGGCATGCAACACTTTGGGGTAACAATGGTGTAAATGAACAGTGAATAAAAGACAGATGACAACAGGGGAGAGGAGACAAGAGTTTGAAAGTTGAGGAAAAGAAGGGTCAACTGCTGTCACATCATCCTGAGTATAACATCACACGGATATTATCCATCCATCCATCCATCCATCCATCCATCCATCCATCCATCCATCCGGGGCTGGACTGACCATCTGGTCCCCCAGTGGCCAATGGATATGTGGGTCTGGCAAATTTATCATGAGGGACCGCCTTGTTTGGCAAGATTTACTATGGGGGACCCCAAAGTCCAGGGCAGAGTTTTAATCCCAGTCCAGCAATCCATCAGCAACTTATCCTGATCAGGGCCATGTTGAAGTGTCACTATATTACTATATATGATTTATACTGTTGCTATGTAACAGATCAGAGATTTGAATGCTGTTGTAAACAGCTGTATTGTAGAGCACTGCTCACTCTGAGACAAACAGAATGCGAAGAGGGCTACTTTACAATGAGACCCCTCACTGGCTGCACTACACTGCACAATGGGAACCAAGGGCTACCTTATGAATAATTCTCCAATTAGTTCAGAGCATTTTGATTTACCCCAGAGACAAAGTACTAGGTATTAGTAGAGCAATGGTGTTAGAATTATGTCTTTACTGAATGTGTGGTTCAGCTCTCGGGTGCATTACAGTAACCTATGGTAACCAACCATACGATCAAAAACCTTGATACACAAAGTCACAAAATCCAGTGAACACCATGAAAGATAATTGAAAGATACATCATGGTGGCTCGACCATGTCCAAACACACCACAAAAACAGGATAACTGTGGGTTTATAATCTATTTCCAAGCAATATAAATACAAAACCGCATCCACTTCCTTAATTTAATGCTTTCACTAGGCCATCTAATGACTTTGCACTTAATTATTCTTATTGCGCTGCTTCTCACGCTGTTCTGCGCCAGTGAATCTATTACTTCATTTTTAAATTTCAATTTCAGGGAGTGTGAGGAATCATATTACCCCATGTCCCTAATTTCCTGGAGCAATTAAAAAACAGACGATGAAAGAGGTACTTTATGGCTTTTTCGGAAGCAATGAGCTCCTAAATCACTCTGTATGGGGGAAGTTCTGTATTGTCAGTCATTTGTAGGTTTATTTATTTCATTATACCCAATCCTATGTGTTCTGACTGTGACAAAACAAATTTTATAAAATGTAATAAAAATAGATAAGTTACAATTGTATCCCTGCAGACAATACATAGGGTTCAATGACATCCACCTCTAATATGATTCTGAAATTGTCATTTTTCTTTAAAAATATTGTTCTGTTATTTAAAAATAAAGATGTAGAGACACAGACATGCCCAGTTCTGGTTCTGGGGGGCTGTAGACCATGCTGATCAGGCCCGGTAATATAGGGGAGGGCAGGGTGGGTCTGGCCCAACTGATCATAAGACTGGACCACCCTGTCATAACTGTGCCCCCTCCCCAGCCCACCCACATTTCAAAGCTGAGGCACGGCTCGGTACTGATGTTCCTACGCCCCGTTTTTAAACCTCCAGCAAAGCTGGGGCAAAGCAAGGATTTTTTAAAGTGGGGAGCATTAAAGCGACCACAATGCATACAGAAGGGCCAACCTCATCATCAGTCAATGATATGTTTTAAATTGGTGAGTGACAGGGGGAGAGACCAATCAGCTTTCAGTTGGGGCCAGTGGCCCCACCCATGTAAATGTCCCTACAGTAGGGCTATGTGAGTACAAGGAGGAAATTCACTGCATAAACTAAAAGTGTGAGTGTTTAGTGAAGACGCCCCTGCAGTGACAGAACCAGCTCTTACTCTGCTTTCTTTCGCTTATGGTAGGATCGCCGCCAGGGGTTCCTCCACGTCTTGCGCTTCGCCAGGGCCAGGTCGGGCAAGAAGGCAGCCAGGGAGCCCTCGATCTGATCGGGCTTCCCGCACAGAGCGTGCTCCGTGGAGCAGTAATAGGAGCACTCGCCATAGAAACAGATGTTGTTGGCTAAGCAAGATGAGAAAAGGGGAAACATAATGCATCGCAGCCTCCGTGACGAGCTTAAACATGCCCCTAACAGTAAAGCTATCAACGGCTACGGGATCAAGGCGCCACGCTGGTGTTTCAAGGCATCATCTGGGCCTCATTGCTGCAGAAGTAGACAGGTGTTTGAAAAGAATGACCTTTAAAGTGTCTCCTTGCCTTTGTGCAGCACATAAATTAAGTCACTATTCATGTCAGACCTATTAGAGAATATCTGACGCGGCACAAACGCCCTCTTGTCTTTGTGAACTTTGTAATGAATGGAGCTGACATCTGAACTGGAATCCCCTGTCAGTGTGGAGGTCTGTTTAACATATGGCACACAAATGCACTGCACAGCCACCTGCAGTGGCCCTCAACTCCGCCATAGTCTTTATAATCCCCCGGTGCCCCCCAGGACAGCCCTGTGATGTCTGCAGAGTTTGGGGGGGGAGCAATGGCATCCGCACCTGGCGATATGAAGAAGGTTTTCCACAGCTTCTTGTCCCGGGTCACGTCTCTGATTTCTTTCGTCATGTTGACCAGCCTCCCGGCCACCGGAGGGACTCGACGGAAGTCCAGGATCCTGCCGAAGTGGACAGCGTGTCATCAGCTAAGGTGACTCTACTAAGGAGACAGAACCTGGCTACTGCCCACACCTGACGGATCATGCTAACCAAGCCTCCACAGACCCCAGACCCAGAGTTGCATGATAATCTCTGGTTGACCACCGAGAGGCGCTGGATTAAACTTCCCCGGATCACTCGCATCTCCTGCTCGGTCTGGCAGCCCATCATGCACTCACACCAGTTACCAGTCACTGGATTGGTAACTGCTGGGGTCCACCTCACGACCTTTGATGAACGTGGACAGTGAAGGTCTTTTAAATGCAAACACATGCAAATTAGTTCACATGTTTATTAGATTAAGGGAATTTAATTAAAATCAAATGTGACACCTCAATCTAATTAGACTATTCCCTTGCTTCCCCTGCCACTGGGGGGAAACAAACTCAGGCCATGCAGCCGTGTGTATGTGAGACAGTAATAAACTGTGGCTCTGTATACTGTAGGTTTTCAGGATATCGCTGCCTCATTTAGTGGACAAAATGTCATTGTAATTGAACCGTTGGTCGTCAACCATGAGGATAAAGACAGTATGGAAGAAGTGAGAGGCCCAGTGAAAGGGCGACCCTTAATACAGCTTTTAGCTTGATAACGTAGTACTGTTTAAAATTATTTTTACAGATGTAGCTTACTTGTATTGTTATTAGGTTAATGTGTGCATACATTCAGAATGTTTCAGGCCCTAAAATTGGCCCAAACGGCTGAACGAGCCACAAGGAAAGGGATGGGGAAAAGAATGTAATTTCTAACAATGACCAAAAGGGGGAGCTATGACCCAGGCAATTATGTCTAAAACCAAACCAACACTTTAATGTAATGCTGATATTATTTTAAAGGCTATTATGGAAATAGTTCTATGCTGAAATCCCATACAATAATTCTTATGCTAAAAAGGACGAGTAAACAAAACACATCAATCCTATATAAATAACTAAATAGAAATAAATGAACATCTTGTAAAACGAAGCATGGAAGTGAACCGCAAAAAAGTTATTGCTGAAGCAGAGTGCAGGTGCCTCTCTGACATCCACTTTCACTTTCCCGTGCGCGCAGCCACATGAATAATTCATCCATTTATGACATGAAGCTGAGCTCAGGCCCCAGGGAGATTAAAGGGCCCGCAGCCAGCCGAGATGCAGGGTAGCGACGGCCACGGCGACTCAAGCGGGCGAGCCGAGCTGGCCGGCTACCTGGGAGCTTTACGCTCTGCCTCACACCTCCGTCAAGGATTCATCCGAAAAGACCAAAGAAACCCTAAATGAACAAGATCTAATGAACAGGCCTGAGCCCCAGACACCCCCATCTCCTCAGTTACGGGCTACGGCGCTCCTGCACTGAACTGCCCGCTATTCACCTTACAGAATTGTAAAGTCCGGCGGCCCAGTATATCTGCTCCTATAAGCAGGAGACTGACACAGCGCACAGGAAGCATCCCTTGCTCCTGCTACTCCCTTTGTTAGAGATAACAGTCATTCTGCGAGTGCGCCTCTCCTCTGCTCCATGAAATAATGAATGCCTTCGGTTCGGTGTTGCTAAAAAGGCCGGATTGCTGAGACTTCACCAGAACTCGGCCTTAATTTGTAACAGAAGCAAAGCCTGTTCATTTTGGTGAACCTCTGGGCTGTATATTTAGAACAGCGCAGGCTTTGCATACCTTTGGTCCTCTCTCGCCCTGCCTGCAGGCGTGCCAATGAACCAACTGGATATTTCACTGGACCAGATGGGCTGAAGTCTGTGGTAGACATTACATTCCTGTATGTCGATACCGGGCCCAAGGGACACGTTCTCCACATTTCAGGTGACTAGTGTTGGGATCATGCCAGTTTAGGAGCAGCATGCGCTCCTGAGCACGGTCAGGGTCGGAAACGAGGGCAAACTCCCTGCATCGGCTTTACGTCCCACTTCGCCTGTTTTAAGCCATAAAAAACAAGGCAAGTTCAAGGTTTTTTGGGTGCAGATGTTCTGTTTACCAATATGTAACATCAGCTGCTGGAAATCAACATTGTGCATTGGCTGTAATTGCACTTAATTACATTCCATTATAATATCCAATTTCGTGTGCATTTTGGTGGAGGGTTTAATCACCAGCATCCTTAAATAATCAGGGGTTAGAGTCTGGAGGTGTGCACGGATTGCCACTGTTGTGTCAGCTGCCAGCGGTGGGGGTGCTGCATCTCATCTCTGCGCATTTGCATCGTTTAAAGTCAGCACACAGGTCTCCCGGGCGTCCAGGCTGGGGCTGACATTTAGAGATGCAGGTGTGACATTTACCTGTCCAGATGAAAGGCCGCGATCTCAGCGTTGTGCCTCTCGAAGTCAGAGAAGTAGAAGAAGTCGGGCGGGGTCTCCTGCTCCCGGGTCTGCCTGAGAGGGAAAGGACACAAGACAGCGTGAGGCCCTTTGAGGAACAGTGTCACTGTAAAGCCAACCAAGACCAGGCGAAGGCAGATTAGCAAAACAAAAACTGTCAGCAGATGAAGGCTCAGAGACTTCAGTCGGGGTGAGAAAGACCACTGTTTAAATTAGGATTATGCACACTGGGTCCAAACACACACAGCTTATATAAGCAGCCCTAGAAGACAACAGAAATAATGTGAATATCATCACGACTGCTTGTTATGTAATGGTTTGAAGCAGCAGATGGACACACTGGAGTATCTGTTTTTATATTAGGTACAGCGTGCTAAAAAATTTTCATGAAAACTTCAACGATGTTTCATGGAGATTAAATATTATACATAAAGGGGTGCAGAAGACTGACTTCTTCATTATTGGGGGGCAAGAAGTATTTGTGCATCCTTTTGCATATTCCACGGTTAAAGCTGATTCTTTCCATGTGATTCATAATTTTCTTTGGGAATTAAGTGTCAGCAGACGGCAGCGGTGAGGAACAGGTCCAACAGTGATCAACCAGCCAAATCTTTTTGCAATATAAATTATTACAAATACAGAAAGGTGCATTGAAGTATCTTTAACACACCAAATAATAAACTTCTGATCCAGTGTCAATTCTCACAACACCATCTGTAGTCCACATCCTACAATGCAAATAATAAGCATGGCCCTGCTGTAAGAAATTAAGTGTTCCTAAAATACTTATAAAATACTTAACAAAACTGCCTTGTGGTCACTGAGGACTTTCAGGAACTTTCATTACTACCAAGCCAAATATGTCCAACCCTTGGCTCGGTGTGGTTTGGTCACCAGACTACCATCCAACATTACTTTAGCTGTTTATCGCGTTATCTATGGGAGATGGAGGAGTCAAGACGGGCTTGGAATGGAAACAGATCGTAATCTTGGCAGGGCGGTTCGCTTCAACCTATTCTTCAGCTGGCTGTAATCGTCGCCCCGCCGCTGCAGTGTATCTGACATATGCACCGATCATTAAAAACTCAGCGTGGAGGCCGGCAAGGGGCCACTTCATTCAGCAGCTCCGTCTTGCTCGTCCCCTCCCAAGCCTGAAGGCTACACATGGCGTCTCCTCCCTCAGCCTCCCTTCAGAGACGGCTATAATTAAAAGTCTTTTTTTTTTTTTTTTTTTGTCTGTATGGGAAGGCCGACTTTGCCATTATCCGGTTATTGATAAAATCTACCGATTTCGGTAAATGGATTTGCAGGGAAATTATCCAAATTCAGCAGTAAATTAACTTACGATAAAAACCACACTGAAGTCTCATACAGCACGCCTAAGCTAGGTGTCTCACTGGGTGATGTATTGGACAAGTCGCTGCAAGTCAGTGTGATTTGGTATGCAGCACGTCACAATACATATCTGTAAGATACTAACTGTGCCCATAACGGTTCAGAAGTCATGATTCCCGGCTAAAACGATCTCCTGTCAGGGCCGGAGCATACGGAAGCGAGCACCCTTTTATGTTTGCATTCGTATCTTTGTGGGGACTCTCCATTCATTTCTAAGGCAAAAACCCAAATCCCAACTATGACAACCCTAACCCCTATACATAACCATAAGTAACCAAACAAAATACAAGACTCTTGGCATTTTTAGTTTTTTGATTGCAGTCACAATTATTATTTTTTTTAAATAAAATTGAGTTTCCTCTTGTGGTGACTGAAAAAATGTAACGCACACACACAAAATAAACATGTAAACAATCACTACTGATTATATTTTTCAGTGATCTATGTGTCCAGCCCAGCAGGGGGCAGTACAAACACATCTCCTGAAAGCTTCCTATCCAACACTGAATTGGCAACATTCACCTGAAAAATAATACGCGCGACATGGTCGACAACTAGGGCAATTCTGGAAAGTCCCCCAACTGAATTGGACAACAGCTGCGTTTATATGCAGGTTGGGATGTGGGGGGTGGGGGGGCTGTCAGCCTCCGGTGGCAGTGCTCCAAAGCCCATTAGCTCCCTAACCACTCACTCCCGGCAGCAAAAACCCTCACGTCTCTGAGCCCATTATCTTCCCCATGCCCACGCTCGAACCCGCACTGGAGCTATAGCAGGAAGTGTCCTCCCCATTCTTGCTGGCGAGAGCTCCGGGCCTCGTCTCGCTCATGCTGTGTACTGGGTTTGACTTTTTGACATGTAGAAGGGGGCCGCAAAGACTCGCTGATGAAAAGATGTTAGGCCCTTGAAGATGGCGATTACTCCGACATACACCTGATTTAATGACAATATAGCTGTCGGGACCTCGATATTACTCATCCGGGCTTTGAGGTCGAGGAGGGCCCCGTCACCGACTGTCAGCTGGCTGGAGAAATGAGGAACGAGAATTATATCGTTAGCCTGCAGAGGCTTGACAACCATCGCATGGGTTTGTTTTCGTCAGTTAGGCTAGTAGAATAATGATCGTTATTAACATACACATATTGTAGCTAAATAAAAATATGTCCGTCCATTTTCGATAACCGCTTGGTTCCGGAGCCAATCCCGAAAGCTACGGGCCCAAGGAAGGGAATAACCCAGGGTGGGGCGCCAACCCATCGCAGCCTAAAGGAAAATACCCCAATTTCATTCTGTGTGACAAAGTCAATGGCAGGCACTTAGCAGAGGGCTTGATGGTGGCCGAGGTGCAGTGGCTGGCCGAGGTGCAGTGGCTGGACGAGGTGCAGTGGCTGGCCGAGGTGCAGTGGCTGGCCGAGGTGCAGTGGCTGGACGAGCTCGATACTCGACAGGCACATCAGGCTCTTGGGGGTCTGACGATGCAGTAGCGATGCCAGTGTTCATGATGACTTTCCCAAATGAGACCCCAACCTTTCTTTAAAAATACAAAGTGCTTAACTGGCTGTTTGCTTGCACACACAGGCAGAGTAAACACATCCTCTGTTTTACTAACTAAAGGGCTTGTCGGTGCTCTTTGTAGGTTTCTAAAGTAGAGCTATACAAATACACCGAGTGGGTTGCAGACAGACTTGAAGCCACATTTTAATATGACCAGATCTAAAAGGCTTAAAATAGAGAAAGTTGACCTAAAAAGTCCAGTCCTGTTACAGCATTTGTCATAGACGTAGGCCAGTCATGGACAAGGTTTTATTTTTTGACAACAATCTTGGATGTGCCTTTTCTGTTAATTCTCCCTACCACAAGGAGGCGCTGTTTAGCCATGGCCAAAAGCAGATTTTACCAGGGAAAAAAAAATAACAAAACAGGGTAGTTTTCAAGATTAGCACAGCGGCCGCAGCTCTAACAGTAAAGCAGCCCTAGAATTCAGTCTCTAAGTGAGCATAAAACATGAAACGGCACATGGGCTGGCCTCATTTTCACACTCCGTCTTTTCACAGAGCACTGCTTTGTCCTCGGGCTTTCATCACAAAAGGCTGCTTGGCGCTGCTTTTTTGTTTTCTTACGAGCAAGCAGACGTGTACCGGGAATCGAGCTGTTGCGGGTCATTTTAAGATCCTCTGTAACAATGGAGGAGCTCGCCGTTTCAAAAAGGCAGAAAAGAAAAGGCAGGCAGGGACAACGCAGGGTGTGACATGCTAGCTCACCTAGTGTTCCCAGCAGCCAGTGCAGATGACAATTATTTAGCAGTCTGTCTTAAAGACAGGGCCACTGCTGTTGCTTGGCAAAAAAAACGGGGCTGGAAATAGTTGGCGGACTTTGACTCCAACTCTGTGCCGGAGTTCTTGTTTATGTGAGGATGATGCTTAATGGTGCAGCAAAAATACCATTGCAGGACTCCACTGTTTCTCTGCTTGCAGTTCCTGCGAGACACACACACACACACACACACACACACACACACACACACACGCATATCTTTGTGGGGACAGTCCATTCATTTCTACAGGAAGGACTCTAATCCCAACTATGACAACCCTAACCCCTACCCAGCCCTAACCTTAAAGGTAAGTAACCAAACAAAACACAAGACTTTTGGCATTTTAGCTTTTTGATTGCAGACACATTTTTATAAATTTAGTTCCCCCTCATCAAAATAAAAGTTTCTCATTTCATTGTGGGGACTTTTGGTCCCCACAATGTAATGTATACCCATACACACACACATATGCAGGCACACACACGCACACACACACACACACGCACACAGACACGTACACACCCATAACCCTGAAGGGATGAGCCACCATTCTGTCAGTGTTTCAAAACACATAAATGAAACATTTGAATCACTCCCATGAAAGCTTCTAGAGTCCTCCCTCCCTCCCCCCCTCCACACACACACACACACACACACACAGTATGTCCAGGTGCTAGTACACCTGCAAAGCTGTTCTGTTTCTATAATATTCACATGAACCCCCCCTTCCCCCCACAGTATTGGGAGGAGCTCTCAGGCTAGCTGTCAGCCCCAGAAAATGAAGGAAGATGCCAAAGGGACACAGGTAGCTCACAGACACAAGGGGGAGCTCTAGCCACTGGCCACACTTTTTTTTTTCCTTCTAGAGACAAAACACATTCCTCATCTGTTCCCTGCTAGGCGGGCTTTTTTCAAAAGATACTTGCTTATCAACATCTTCCCAAAATCATAACATTTGTGAAGTGGAACAGGGAAAAAAAATAAGATAAACGATGCAGTCGATGCTTAGAGGCAGCTGTAGCTACACAGAGCTGCTGGCCTAGAACATCGATACCTCTCCAGGAATAATTATCTGTTATTCACAGGCCGATGGCTCCTCGAGATGAATTTATCGATCCTTATAAGTTTCTCAAATGGAATTAGGTTTAAATTTAAAGAACAAGTATTAGCTAAAAAAAATCCACGTGAAGCATTCTCCACACCCAAAATTTTCAACACAGAGCTCAACAGAGCTTGCAGGAACTTGAAATGAAATGGAACGGCTTGATTCTTGTGATGACAGCTGGGCAGTTTCCAGTCCTGTAAAACCCCCAATGAGGAGATCTTCTGCATAACCCCAGAACATCCTGCCAACATTTACTTATCACTGGCGGCTGCATTACTACATAGAAGTCAGTGGTAGAGCATGTCTTGTCATCTGACAGCATGGTGTGGCATGTTTTTAAATGCAGGGCCGTTCTGGAAGCCCTTTTGCACTGAGATGCAAACTGGAGACAGGAGTCCAGATAAGCTGTCAGACGGGCCTCGATATCGGCATGCGACCCTCCCTTCCACTCCCACAGACCCTGTAATCGCATCCTATAAATATTCCAGCCTGATAAACACAAGAAGGGGCAAACATGGAGGAATCCATCCCTGCACACACAATCCCTGACAGATTTAAACTCCATTCCATCCGACGCATCGATCTGATCTTGTGCTCCAGGAATCATGCAACGATCTTGCAAGAGGAGACCTGGAGAGTGATGTGACAGCGCTGATCTTTGTCAATACATTCTACACTCGTTTATCCGTCTGTGAGTAAAAACCAGGTCTTACAAGATGAGTAGATAGGTCAGATATGAGTCTCCTCATCCTGGCATTTTATGCCTCATTTGCAAAAATCTATGTAAAGGACAATACTGAGAAACACGTCTGCATGTCTTGTGGGAACTTAAAGGGTTTACGTACTGTAAGCCCGTGCGAGGAATGTTAAATATCGCTTTTATAACAAGAACGCCAAGCTTCTCTTACAGGACAAACCTTTTCAGTATGAGTATCCTAATGAAACATATATATACAGTATATGAACTATACAATCAATCAATCAATCAATACATCCATCCATGCATGATGCATCCATCCATCTTGACAAGGATAATTCAATATCCTCTCATTTTAACGCTTTGCTGTATATTATCTCTTCACAAAAAGGTTTGTTAGTTTTAACCCATATACTTGCAACAAATCATAGTAAACATTAAAAAAAAAATCCTGTCAAATCCAATAATTTCCCAGCACATTTATTTGCAGTATTATCAAATTTGGTCTAAACCACACCAGCAATAAATTTTGCTCTATCAGACTTAATTGAAATATCCTGGACTATCATTCCTCCATCAGGAATGCTATTAAGAATTCGAAACACTGGAAGCTGCAGCTCAGTATATGAAACATATTAGCATGCCAGGCAAAGAACCTACGAAAGAAGGACAGACAGCACAGGCACGTTCATGTCAAAGACTGCGAGACCTTGGAAAACTTTGTAGCTGCTCTCTATTGCAGAGGATGATACAAGTAATGAGAACAAGGTAAAATGACCTAGCTGAATATTAATATACCCAATTAACTTATGCTCTTGTCATACTGGTGGCACACATGAATCACCTTTCTAAATGCAGTAGATTCATGTCTAGCACAGAAACTGGAGTGGGCTTTGACATTCTACACATCAATGGCGATGATCAAATGTTAGAGCCCAACATTGATAAGAGTCGGGAATAAGATTTCACTTAAAAGACACGTATGTGAAGAATGCCTTCCTTCTGGACTTACATCCTACAAGCAACAAGCCTACAGGCATCCTTACATGTGCCATCCAAGTACAAGCTAATCTTCCATACGTAAACATTCCAAATGTTTATGAGGACATTTACACCACACACAATTTTTAATTACGTTTGACAAAAGGACAGAAATAGAATGTAAAATGTATCGTTATTCCTGTGTAATAGGACAGTAATCACATCAGCATAATTCAAATAGACAAAATTATCACAGTAATTATACTGCAGAGTAAAGACAAATGAAGCCATTGTCAACTGTTAATTGGTAGTGACCTCAGGTCGGGTGATGTTCACTGAAGATTGATTATTTTCCTCCCCCAACTCATAGACACCTTCAATTTTGTCTGAGACTGACACTGTCTTTAATGAATTCTTTAACTTTAACTCCAAAGAATTCCCAAAATCACAAGCCGATTTTTCTGGATGTTACTTCAGAACTACGATTGTCACTTTTAAATCTACCTGTCTATATGTCACAGACAATGAAAAATCATATTGCCTCCTTTAGTCTATGACTGACAGTCTTCCATTGCATTGCAGTCAATGTCTATCATTGGTACTCAAAACTAGTTTTACCTAAGGATGAGCCTGTTTATATAGTCACACTTTAGGTTCTTTGGTCTTAAGGAACAAAAAAAATTAAAAAAAAAAAAAAACTTTTGGATATAAGAAGACCTATGAACAAAGCAATACACAGAGCAACACTGACTGAACTTTCAATCTTTTGGCACTTTCTAAAAAAAGTAACAAGGTTTTTGACATCGCCATGCAGCAAGGTCATAGTGACCTTTCCAATCCATGGAATATAGCATGTCCATGATACAAAATCTATTATGTGAAGATGAATCTTCCGAAAGATAACAACAGTTGTATGAATTGAGGAGCAAAACTTTAAGTTGCTGCTTCCCCCAAAATATGTCAGTAAATCATGAAAATTAAAGCCTCCCCCGATTCCCTTTCTATAGGCATTTTGAATGCTTGTACTTCAGTGAATAAACGCATGATTACTTCTCTCAAGCCGAATCATTGTAGCGAGTATGCAATCGCACCACTCTCTGTGTCATCGGTTTCCCATCCTTGATTTACATAAACATTTCAAAGTTATGATGAGACAAACAAACATATGACAGACTCACGACAAAATTAAAAAAAAGACCTGCCTGTCTAATCTCATGCTCCTTAGAATATGAATCCTCCATTCTGATTTCGCCAAACGCATAGCTACTTCACTCCAGTTATTTCCCTTGTTAACACTGCACTTGGGGTTATGGCTGCCTATCTTGAGCCAGAGGTCTAAGCATAGCTTCAACCCAGCTCTCGCCAAAGTAAATGGATTTTGTAGATGCCATTAATAGCACTCTCTCTCACAAGCTCCTTCTCTCCCGATTAATCATCAGAGTGTGTGGCAAGACAATATACAATAACAGATGTTTGTTTAAAACAAACTACAGAACAGCAATGCAGTTTTTTTGGAAACAGTACTTTAGCAGTGAGCCAGCTAATTATTATTTTATAATGCTGGGGAATAGGAATTACTTTCCAGCTAAAGATAACATATTAACATAAGTACCCTGTTCTAACCCCAAATCAAGCATCTCCAACAGGGAAATAGGCCTGTCTGTTACTACAAACAAGTGTGGATAAAATTAAAATGAAGTCTTCTCCGTGTTATTTCCCAGGATAAATGTTTTGGTCGTTACGTGTGCATTGCGGGAAGTGAGTGCTGACGTCATGTGGGGTTTGACATCATCCTGAAGTCCATGGATGCCGAGGAGAAGAAGGAGCTGGGAGAACAGTGGGGTGAAGCTGGTCGAAATGCCCCGTGCGTGTGTGTGTGTGTGTATGTGTGCATGTGTGTGGTCCAGGTATACCTTACCTTGTGGAGACCAAATGTCCCCACAACGTGATGAATACCCTTTTTTTATCTTAAGGGAAAACTCTATGTTATAAAAATCCATGACTGCAATGAAAAAACTAAAAATGCAAAAACTGTATTTTTTTTTGGTTACTTATGGTTATGGTTAGGGCTGGGTAGGGGTGAAGGTTTTCATGGTTAGCATTAGCATTTTTCCCATAGATATGAATGAGCAGTCTCCAAAAAGATATGATTGCATGACTCTGTGTGTGTTTGTGTGTATGTGTGCGTTCACATAAAATTTTATTATTGTAGAAAGCATATTTGCAGCATGTAACTTAGTCTTTTAATATATAATTAGAAAGCAAACTGAGAACCTGTAATGGGTCGTTGAACCAAACAGGAACCAAATGTCGGGCCTGGTACATCATACCGTTCTTTCAGGCATCCTTGGGGATCTTAACGTCTATCAAGGCCAGCATATCATTTACTTGGCTACTCTCATACTCTATCTTAATGGAATAACCTGTAGTTCTTGTGAAAAAAATAAATAACTAAAGCATACGATTTGTGCCTTTTGAGTTATATCCTCAGCCTTGCAATAAAAGCAGGCCCGTAGTGCGGAGCCACATGGGCAGACTATTACAGGAACCCAGATAATGATGACACACTCTGAATGTCAGGCAGCCAGGGGCAGTCCATTCCTTCTTATTACAAAGATGCTGCACGCAGCTTAATGGACAGATCCAAAGCAATAGTCTACAAAGCAGAAGAGGTTGAATTAATCTTCTTTTGAGAAGCCAGGGCCCATTGCATACACTCCTGATTCCCCATGTGCCTGCAGGCTCGAGTGTAGATAAGGGAGGCGGAGCCACGTCTAAGCGCCATATTTGGCATCAAAAACTAAGGACGGCCGACATTACCCCTCTGATGTCATGCTTTCAGCGGTATGAGAGCTCGGCAAAGCGCAACACACTGATCACCGCATTTAAGACCAACAGCTTTCACGTGCTCGGCCTGGACAAACCCTGGGGGTCTGTCTCCACAAGAGCGCACTCGGAACGCAAGTGAAAACGTGGGATAAGCAAGGAAAAAAAAAACAAGCTCCCCAAAGACCGTGTAGGGATTTGGAAAACTGAGGACTTTGCTGCTCCGCAACTTTATCTTTCTGACATCTGTTGAAGAGGAAATGCTCCCAAAGCCTATTTGCAAGATGTACATTTTTTAAACTAATGACTTAAAAGATTTCAAGATGATTTCAAGATTTAACTTGTCCCTATCATTTACAGGACATGGGGTTTTTATTTTTACTGTGGGGCAGAACCACAACATTCTGGTCTTTCCCTTGTGGCTGTCATGCATCTGTAGTCTTTAATACTCAATGGTGATTTGAACGGTTCAATAAAATGCAAAACCATCCTCATAACCTATAATGTGTGGGATGAACATATATATTAAGCCTCATTAAATACTCCGAAATCAGATTTTTTGACTCTGATGGAGAACAAAGGATATTAGAAAGCCTTAGAAATCTACCTTCTGGAAGTGCTAGCAATGAAAGAAGGCAATTAGTCACAGAGCCTATCCAAGCTAACAGGCAGTATATAACAGGCAGTATGTAACAGGCAGTATGTAACAGGCAGTGTACAATAACAGTTACTGATGCCGTGTTCAACACAGGTGACATCTGCAGCTATTTTTTCATGGTCATTATATTACTCCTCCTGTATTCCTGAGGAATTCCCACTCAGATCACAATTTTTGAGTGACAACACATTTTGCATGCATGTATCTCTTAAAAACACAGGAACCGGCAATGAGTCATAAACACACACACAGAAATGGGAAATTCGTCTTAGGAACCTGTCTGAATTACATATGTGCACTTCCTGTTTCAATCCATTTCTTCAGTAGATCCACAGTGAGTATTAGACAATAATCAGAAACACTGCACACAACCACAGACCATATCTGCACGTCCATCAGTCCCTTAAGTACTGTTTAAAGAAAGCCTTCTGGCAAAAACACCATGAAATATTAGGCTGTTATGTCCTTCCATACAGTTAAGCGGCATTATCTTAAGTGTTGCTCTATGCCTGCTGTATAAACTCCAGTTTGATTCACATTTTCCAGACGTGCTCCTCGAGATCTACTAGCATCAAGCCGCTATGTGTGTATGAGTCACAAGGCTCGATCTACTGGCCCCTGGAACTGGTGTCCAGGTTAATGTGGCGGCAACAAACTGGCCAGTTGTGCCAGACTGAGGAACCTCTGAAAAAACCTCTCCTGGGACAGGAAGCTCCTTAATCATCTGACGCTTGCTTGCATGTGACGCTCGCTTGCTTAAAGGGCTGAAACATCATGGCAGCACAGAAAAACTTTGTTGTCGTTGATATTTAAATTATTTATTTTAAAATTTCCCGATTACGTAGGAGATAAGTTATGACAGAAAAAAATAAAACCTTAAAGAAGCCCATTTCAATTATTGTCACTCATTGTCTATGGATAATATAATTAACTTACCAATCAGTTCAATAGTGCAGTTTGTAAGGGGATTTTCACACATAAAACTCATTCTCTTTATTATTCCCTCAGTACTAGATAATAACGCCTGTTTGTACCACCTTACGAAAATGGAAGGTTCATTACTTGTGGTAATATTTCACTGTGACACTAACCATATATAATGAAAAAGGGATGTATCCGGCACTTAGAGATGTGGATTAATAGAACCACAGACTGTGGGGGCAATAATGTCGATAGTTTCATGTCAATTCAATTCAATTCAATTTTAATTGTATAGCACATTTTCACAACATTACATAGTCTAAAAGAGCTTTACATTATCCCTGCCCAAAGCCCCCAGTGAGCAAGTCAGAGGCAACAGTGACAAAGAAAAACTCCCTAGAAGGAAGAAACCTTAGGCAACAACATGAAAACGGTGAGTCAACCTCAGACTCATGGTGAGTCCTCATGGCGCAATTTGTGGTGAGACAAACACACCAAACTCATGACCATTACAGATAACAGAAAACAGGTATCTTCAGAAACCAGAGCTGAAACACAAATGATAGCTGGATAGGTCACAAAATCTATGACTTAAACACATCATACTGCCAAATATGATTCTTTTGACATTAGCATTAGCTTTGACGCACACCCTCTCTGGATCAGCTATCTTCGTTTAGAAAATCTGTCCTGTTTTGCAGTTCCTTATTTTTTTGCCAACTGTAGCACGGTTAAATTTTCAAAGAGATTGCATTCTTTGGGCAAAGTCTTTATATATTTATGACACTCCAGAGAAAAACATTTTTTAAGGGCAAGAACACTCTGGTATGTTGACGAGTGAGACCTTTTTGGTTTCGGCTGCTGTACTCTTGCAGTATTAATAAAGAGCACGTAGATGAATCAGCTGCCTTTCAGCCTATTTGTTTCTGACAGTGAGACGGACCATTTTTTCAAAAGTGATGTCAGATCAATACACTTTATATGAAGGTTCTTTGAAGGGAGACCTGACCAAAAAAGGTCGAACGAAACATGGAAGCCTGTCTTTCTAAGTGCTGCTATCCTTCCAGATTTAGATCGCTTAACTCACTGCCAACGACAGCGCTTATCATTAAAATATCATCTGCTGGCAGGTTTTATGTATCTATTTCATGTGATGCACCCTTTAATGTACATTCTGAGCCTAGAGACAAAGTCAGAGTGAAGGGACGTGTGCCAAGGCCTTAGCAAAAAGTTCTACTGATGAATGGCAGTCAAAAACTGATTTTTGCAGTAGATTGGGAGGATTGGGAGTAGTCACATAGTAGGAAAAAACACATAATATTTTCTGTCATATTTCTCAGTGTGCAATAATCAGCAATATCTTTGTAAAGTAGGTATATGATGGAGAGAGTTTCAGTCTGTGGAAACATTACTACAGTTTCCTCACAATTAAGCTGTGTTACTGAACTAATTATGTGGGGAATTTATGACACATTCTTCATAGCAGATCAGAAGAGGAGGAATTCATACCTGCACTTTCCTGCCACGGCTTCATCTTGCCCCCTAAGGACCTTTCCTGTGCAAGTAATGTTAGATGCTCTGCTTTTTAAAAAAAAAAATTCTATGCATTTCCCAGTAACAGGCACAGAACCTGTCCCCAAACCTCCAATGCTTACGGCTCAGCTAGGCACCACAGCAGACAATAGGCAACAGCAGTGCACGACTCCCAAACAGAGACTCTTCTGTTTGCACTCGTATGAGCCAAAAGAAACGAAGGAGGGGAATATCTGGGGAATCAAATTTCTTGTGCCCCGGCTCAGTAGCACCTGACCTCCTCATGGAATACCTGCCAAGGTTTTGGCCAAGGAAAGAACAAGGATGAAGCGAGTTGATTTCCATTGTAAAAGGGATGATTATTCACATTTCTCAAATTGTTTTAGCTGAACACTACACAGGTTAAACTATATGCATCAAATGTCTGTGTCTGTGTATGATCTATAAATCAATATCCTCAAGCATGTATAACCAATATCCTCAATAAGATTTCACAGGATTACCCAGAAGTCCTAAATTGCACCCATTGTTCTGTTACTAGTTAACTAGTCCCCTCATTCACACTCGGAGGCTTCAGAGGCCGGGATGCTGGGATTTTCCTTGTACAGTAATGACTCGGTCATCATTATATGATAATGTTCAATACCAAATTGGGAACAACCTAAAATATGAAAAGAAATATTGTGAGTGCTTTTTTCTGGACTTTACAGCAGATCCACCTAGGAATCATACAATCGATAACTTTACAAAGAAAAACTCCAGGGATAGGGTGATCATGTTTTTCACTATTAAACAAAAAAAAAAAATGACTAAAGGTATCATTACTTCTTCCATTCCAAGTGATGTTACTTCAGGCTAAGCATTACTCTGATACACTTTTTATGATACAAAATAATCTCTGGTGTTCATTTGGTTAGCATAGGTATGTGTAATTAAAGTTCTTCTCGCAAACCGGGATGGAAAGCAATTGCAGCAACAATACAGGCGATTATGTGGCAGCAGTCTGTCGACACCTCTGGGCTGCTCCACAGGCAAGATTCAACGTGTGCATGTTAAGCCACTTATTTGCGCCATCCACACAAATCAAACCGCAAACATGGTGTGTCTCACACTTAGGCATGACAGCCCCCAGGTTAACGTGAATATTACGGAGCTGCGAACGTAAGAAAAACTGTGTTAACGGCGGCTCCCTGTTAAACACGCGACCAGAGGGATTAAAAACAGAATAGATTCTATATGTTTTTCATTTCCGTCTTTTAATTCTGGCTTGAAAGCTATGGTGAAATTAACAGGCGCTACAGTATGCGGAAATTGTGTGCGGAGAGACAGCTGGATACCTCCTTAAACAACTCACAGCTTCATTAATGAGTAACAGAATGGACAAAGGAACATAATTAAAGATTACGTTTTATTTAGCCAACGTTTTTATTGAAAGTAATATAGCTTTTTGTTTTTTTTTTTGAGAAAACAGGGTTGCCCAGTCCGTGGAGCAGCTGGGGCTTAGGAGTCTTTACTCAAAGGCACAACGCTGAAATCACTCTGACAGCCCAGAGATTTGAACTAACAAACTTTTAATCACAGATACAGCGTCCTGGACCACTGAGCCACAAATTTATACCAAATAAAGTCTTTAAAAAGTGCGTGGACTTTGAAGAATTTCATAAGCTAGCGTGTATGTAAATAACTTGTCTTATTTATACTGTAAAGGTTGCGTCAATCAGTGAAATTTCAGCAAACATCGATTATATGGACACCCACCCATTTAGAAACACCCCATTCTCCCAGGAAAAATATATATTCAGAATAACATCAGTACTGCACCACTATCTCCTCTGCTAGACTGTTCCATAAGTATCGTCACATTCTTGTGTAGTGAGGCTACTGCAGACACAGATCCGTCGAGTACTCCCTCAGCTATGTCTTTGCTGAAGGTTATCCGGAATCATTATTAGGCAAACTGTAAATGATGACTACATGTATAATTAAACACCAATGGCGGAAGAGACCCAGCGATGAAAGCAAAATAGACTAACGATACAAACCCAATTAAGATGTCCCGAAAGCACCGACCACAGAAGATGAAGTCAAATACTGTGATGCAGTCCAGAGGGCAGCATTCAGGATATGCTGTGGAAACTAATGCTGGGGCTGACCTTGTTAAACATTTATAAAAACCGTCTGAGACACTTTATTGGAGAAGGACTAAAAAAAAAAAAAAACAACACTTTGTAGGAATACAGGGAAAACAAACAGCGCTCTTGCCAATAACAGGAAGAGATCACTTTTTCCAGCTCTGTGGAAAAAAGGCTTTTAGCTGAAGAACAGTAAAACAGATAATAAAGACAAAAGTTGAAAAGGGAAAAATGCACTTTTGTCAGGTGACTTGAGAGCTGATGACAGACAACTACTGCCACACAAAGTCATTTTGTTCAGAATCAAAAAATTAAGAGCCAGAATGAAAAAAAGTAAGGAGAGTAAAATATCAAACACAGGTAAACACAATTTGTATCCAACTGAATGAAAAAAATAACATACGCTATATATAAAACGTAATATTACCTACCAATTATTACTATGCAGAAAACACTAAATAAGGCTGCAAATACAGTGGAGACACCCACACACTGACTCCCACATACCCAAGCTGGCCTTCTCCTGAGACCTCCAGTCCTCCGAGAAGAGCATAGCTACAGTTTCCTGAACTCCCTCACATCTCCCTTGGAGTGCGTATGGCCGACGACGCACCACAGTGCAAAACATCCAAGCATCCACACACACACACACACACACACACACACTACTCTAACACATTAAAATGCAACAATGCTGCTACATCTTCAGTTACTGCACACAGAAAATGCACCTCACGGGACATTCATTCCTTTTCCGCAAAGAACAAACATTTCCTTTATAACAGCTGAATCTTTCCACCTTATACAGCAGCTTCTGACTGTGATTTATTTGCCTCCTGCTTCCTCGATTTGCTGAAGTCGCGTTATTTATTTGCTGTTACTCGTGTAAAGATACTTGAGTAAATATAAATATATTATATATGTATATGACTATATATATTATTACAGACATGCTACAGTGTACACTACGTATTACATAATTCAGTAAATGTATAGCTTATGGAACTTGATGTCATTCTGACATAATAAACACACATCGTAAAGTGTTAAGGGAACCACCATTTGGTGAGGGCCTCTTTTGTGGAGGCTGGCTTCCGCACATGGGTCGTCAGAAGTGGGGGAGTTTCTGTAAATAACAACGCGGAAGCTCTCCTGTTTTCATACTTCAAAGTGCGTAATGACCATCCCACACAGACTGTGCTTGGCACGTAGTGTGGGTGGCATGTTCCTGCAGGAAGGCTGAAGGAGAGAAGGATGACCCGCGGCCTGGAATGACCCAAAGCCTTGGGCTTACGTTCCTGGTCTGAGCTCTAGGGGGAGCTGTTGCTGAGGCCCAGCAGCGTAAAACTACAAAGGAGGTGTAAGTTAAGTCCCCTCGAGGAAGGACAACCCTGAGCCAGGAACAGCTCTGCAGCTGCAAGCACTCAGTGTATCGGCAAATAAAGACGGAGGAAGCTTAAATAAAGCAAAAAATAAACCAGAAATACTTTCCTAAAATGGCCATCAAATGAAACTTTTGCTGTCGTTTTCTCTCATTTAATAACATCCATCCATCCATCCATCCATCCATCCATCCTCTATGTCCTATGCAGGGTCACAGGGGTCCGGAGCCTATCCAGGTAGCTACAGGCGCAAGGCAGGGAATAACACAGGATGGGGCACCAACACATCTCAATATCTCAATAATAAAAACAACAATACAAAAATATGACAAGCTATTTAGATGCGATGGTGCTAAACAAGTCCTACTTTTAACCTTGCCTTCAGCAGCTTCTTTTAAGGTTTCCCACTACTAAAAAGCAAATGACATTCTTATCCTGGCAGTGTTTACAAAGGCAGAGTCTGCTGTTGAAGGAGACCTGCTCACAGAATAGCGTGGCTGGTGTAGAATGGCCTGACAAATCAATGCTAGATGCACACAGACAAGCTATGGTGAGTGGCCTCGTTTCTTGGCAGCGAATGAGCATGCTTGCCCATGCCAGGGGACTTGCTCCTGATAGGACCTGACACGGTGAGAAAGAGGAATTGACTTTTGCAGAAATCCCACTGCAGGCGACTGCAGCAATAGCTGTTAAGGAGGAGGCTGGAGTGGCCGCATCGTCCGTGTCTTTGTTCCGGAATGAAGGAGATGGAACCTGTTTTCGCGTTCAATAAAATCTCCCGGCCTTCATCAGCATTGATAAAGGCAGCACAAGCAGCCAGCATGAGGGTATATTCTGCATAAACATACAAATGCTCACACACATGTATGCATATATATACTTTTTTATAACAAATGAATGGTTGCAGGAATACCCAATACACTCTGACGTCTAGACCGAGCCCTTATTAATACGAAGCAACCACAACACTTCAGTGGATTTTATTACATCTGAAACTGTCTAATAAAGACGTACATACTCTTTATGTGCAATACACCCTCATATTCATTGCACTGTTAGTCTCTTTAACTAGGCTGTAACTATACCATAGACACAAGTGGTAAAGCAGCTTCATATCACAATATAAGAATATTGCAGTAAACACTGGGAGCCTCTGAATAACATCTGCTACAAAACTTAACTGTTATAGTGTGTAATATATATTTTTAGAGCCCTATCTGGGGTTTTTCTTGGTCTTTTGCTGCCTGGATGACTGGTGTGTATCTGTTATACAAACATGCTTCCGTAATTGACCATATATTCAAAACACATAAAACGTATAGGTCATAGAATGAAAAAGAATATTATGGGGTACCAAGTCCTGGAATACTGGTAGAGAAGATGGGAATGGAAAGCTACTATTTAAATACATGCATCCATATGTGTACATACTTCAAAGCTTGGTTAATATCCCAAGGTGGGGTGATTTGACACACTAAGAATGCTTGCTGTTTTTCTGTAACTGTAGACCCAAAATAAATTAGGCATAACTGCTCTTTCTGAGCATGAAGCACAAATAATTATGAAACAACGTTCTGAAATCTGGCTGAGTGAATATTAAATATATTACATTTTAATGAGCTGTGGATATATAACACTACTCCTGACTCTGCCACACTCTCCTGCTTCGTTCATGTGGGTGTGTAAGGGCAATCTTGCCTGTGAATGAAGCAGATCCAAATAATGCTCAAGTCACCCAAAAAGAGCAGCTATGAAGTATCACTCCTGACTAGAAGCTGAATGAAAATGAACCGATCTTATATCCTTCATAATTTGTAGAATATAAAATAAATCTGAAAATATGGAATAGCTAGTAATTACCATTAATTAGTAGGCTAGTAGTAACTAGAAGGCAGTCAGCAGTGACCATGCAAGTTTCATTGTAGGCCTATAGAATCTATATCCTTTTACAAAAACTATTGAAATATTGAAACTATTGAAATAACTGTGCGAAAATCAGTTAAAATATGGAGTGAGTACTGTATAAAAGAAATAAGACATTAGTATATCATAAATATATCCAGTTCTTTGACATTAATGACAACATCAGCCTAATATGCATGCAAAATACATACAGATGTCCTCCAGATCTTTCTTCTGTAAAGGAATATCTGCAGCTTGCCTGACACAAATCATTCATAAATCTATTGGACATGCTGTTCTGTATTATTTTCACCTTTTCTGCAGTTTTTCCTTTTCCATTGGCCTGGCCTAATCCCATGAGAAATGCGGTCTCCTTTCATGTTACTGTTGTTCCACCAATGCATGCCTGGCTCTGCTGGCAGTCAAGCGTGTAAATGTCCGGGATTCCCGTACAACTAATGCTGTGCTCACAGAGTGGGGATAACACTGGTCAACACAGCGCACCAAAGGTCAGTGTGAAGGAGAGCGGGAGGGGAAAAAAATCGTATAGCTATAGAATCCTCGCACTTCAACATAACTCACAGTTGTCCCCAAAACAGGTAAAAACCAGGGTCAGGTGTGTACTCTCCGCTAGCATTTAGGGACAATGCGACTACACCGACCACGAGTCAGATGTCACATCAAAGAGTCTCAGTGTTCTCAAATGTCATCACTTAATGAACAGACAGTAATATCACCTGGATAGACTGCAAATAAGAATGAATAAGTACAATGCTGTAGAGTATATTCATAATTTACTGATAACCCATTCACACTTTAAACACGTATAGAAACGTCACTTGGAACCTATCCCAGGAAGCACAGGATGAAAAGCAGAGGACACCCTGGACAGGATTTTAGTCCACTGAGGGGCGTAGATTTTTGGGTACAAACAATAGGGACATGTCCCTACCAATACTGTAAGAGTACCGTGTGTGTTTAGGGGGCAGTGGGTTCAGGGCTGACCTGAAACCAAACCTACAGCCTTGAGTCTACTGTAGGACAACTTTGCAGACAATAAAGCTATGGCATTATTTGACAGAGTGTGTTATATTGTGTTATATCCCTAAACCAAAAAAAAACACCAAATGAAAACACACTGGAGCTAGAGACCCCTGTCCACAAATGTGTGATTTCATAAATACTTTTCAGTTTGGGGATTGAGGCCAAGGGTTAATAAAACATCCCAGGTAAAAACCCATGAGTGCATCAACAATGTATCTTGTCAAGTTTAACAAAGAAAAAATAACACTTTCCTGCAAACTCCAAGTAACTAATCATATGTTGACCCATTAATTAAAGCACAAGTGTAGATACAATTACTTTATTTAGCAGGCCAAAGCAACATGCAATTGAGAGCTGAGAGCAAGGTCACACAGTCTCAGCATCAACTGAGGGTTTAGGGCCCAGTGCTGAAATCACTCTAAGTCACTGATCCCATAACCCAAACACAGTCACGATAAAATATGACTCACAAAATACCAAACTGAATATGCTAATGAATTCGTCAAATGATATACAGCGGTACCCTGGAACTCAAAGTTAATCCGTTCAGAACTCCGGATCGAATCCTAAAAAGTTCGAGTTCTGATCGAATTTTCCCCATAAGAAATAAT
>JAODJW010000094.1:16567725-16595843 GCA_026777045.1 Hyperopisus bebe
CGTGTGATCAGCTGTTTCTGGTTGTTGTCATTAGCCCTCTGTATTTAGTCCGTGTTTCAGTTTGTTTCCCCAGTCCGGTCATTGTATTGTCCGTCTGTGTTTTGCCTGCCTTACCTGTAATTAAATCCTATATTCCCCGATACCCTGACGTCTGCGCCTTTGTCTCCGTTCCATCACCACTCGGCACGACAATATTATTATAATTAAATGTACTAATGGTTGATTATTAATATTAAAATAATGAATAAGAAATCTTTATTTTTAAATGCATTTTATTACATAATAATAATTACTGTTACTGTCTGTCATTGTCTAAATATATGTATTCAGCTAGTGTAAACATGCACGATGCTATCACAGCGAATGCAAGGCTGAGACTGAAGCTTTACCCTTTGTTTCCGCTGAGAGACATGCCGCGTGACTCATTTCCCCGCGCGTACAAGTTATCTTAGGTCGGCGTTCACGGTTTGACTTCTGAGATTCAGATCGAGCTCTAGGTAATTTTTTTTCGAACTGGTTGGTTCAACTTTTAAGAAATGCGAGTTCTAATGAGTTTGAGAACTGAGGTACCATTGTATCAATATGAACATGGTTTACTGTTTGATTCGTGGCGCCCTTCTTTCTGAAAAATCTATGCCTGACAATTGCCTCCAGTCTAAGCTGATGGGACTCCTTCACGACGCCTCACGACACCTATGCAAGCAAGGCAGCTATCAGGCAGTGCTACTGTACATAGTCGACACAATCTCACTTCTATATTAGGCAGAAATACAGAATGCTCGTCGCACTGGGAGATCACTTAATGAACAGAAGTTAAGACTGGTAAACAGTGCGAAGTTATCGCCCGTTGGGGTTACAGTTAATGAACAAAAAACAATGATCCACCTTTTCTACTGTGTGAGTGCAGTATACTGGATTTGTGCCTCTGGGGCCAGGCTGCTGCCCCCCAGGTTAGAGAGCATAAACACCCCCCCAAGTTCCATTAGCACTTATCTACTGCAGGGTCCTGGTGTGGCATGAATATTTTCAACAGAAATGCAATTCTTCTTTGGTGCCTTAACACAGACTGCCGCGGACTGACACCCATCATGATGTGCAGCCTTTTGCTTTCCAAACATACATAATAGATGTGAGCCAGCCATAATGCACATCTGTTTCCAGCCCTCACTCTTCCTGCAGACCTGCCCGGCTGCTACCTTTGATCCTGTATCTCTGCTGAAATCGCAACATCTTTTTCTTTTTTCCCCGCACTAATGGTGGTACGAGCATGTTTTCAGAGACAAAGCATAAAAAGCATCAGGCACATAACTAGGTAAAAAAAAAAACCCTTTTTTGCCACTTTGCTGGACAGATTGTGGGGAGCAGCAGGCAGGATCAGAGCAGTTTGCGTGATACACACAGGACGGGCGGTGCGGTCAGCGGCTGCAGGAGCGGTGTGCATGGAGATCTGTCTGCCTTAGCCTGCATGCTGCTGTTTGTTCAGCTTGTTATTTGGAAGAAGGAGAAAAGGACGTCAAGAGAACAACAAGACTACACGCCTCACTTTATTCAGCTACAATATTACGGGAGATAATCTGGAGAAGCAAAAGTAGCTAGATAATTTAGTGAAATAAACGTGAATTGATGCTTAATAGAATTATTTTTTAGAAATACGTGTACTTATCTTAGGGTCTTTTCCAAGTGCATTATAATATAAATTTGGGGTTAATCCCGAAATACTTAGAAATATGGAATCTTCCGTGGCAATAAATACCTGAGAAGCAGGCAATGTTTAGATGCATGTCTAGAGCATCTACTGGAATGATCACACTTGGCCTGGCCCAGGGACCTGCAGTAGGTCTGGCGCCCCCCCCGCGCCACCCATCGCCGCCCAAACCGGCACGTTACCAGACCAGGCAGGTTGTGTCTGCAGCTCCCCCACCCCGCCAGCACCGGGCCAGACCCGCCAGCTACTCCCTTTGCGGCACCCTGAGCCGCGGCCATCTGGTGGCGGCGCCGCCGCTTAATTCTCAAATTTGACACCATAATTCCAGTGTCTCGTAACTCCCTCCATAAGAGGCCGTGACTCTCTGCCTCACACGCAGGAAAAAGCCCCCCTTCCCCACCCCCGGACGCTCCCTCTGTCACGCCATCACGAGGACAGCCCCGCTGCACGCGGCGAGACACCTCTGAGCCGAGCCCGCGCTGATCTCACGGAAGACAGCTGTGGGATCAATACGGCGTTACATTTCTGAATCCCAGAACTTAAGCAGTCAGCAGGGAGTCTATTGAAACAGCAGGTGCTGAAGTCATTACATGGTGCAGCGCATTCTAGCTTTTGTCGCGGCAAAACACTGGCGGGGGCAGCATTTCTGTACAGTTATAGAGGAGCAGGTGGAGGGGAAAAATGCATTTATGAGGAATCCAACTCTGCACTTTGGACAAGAGTTTAGGCTAATTTTCTGAAGAAAAAAAAATCACGGCACTGTGTCGTTTCTTAATATCCCATGGGAGATGTACCTTAGTGGGTCACACATTTTTTATCTATAAATTAGGATATTCTGAAATTGCCATCTCAATGCAGCTGAATAACCTTTAAAATGCAGCTTACAATTTGACAAGTGAAAATCAATTCCTCATTGTAATCTAATAGAGACCATGTAAGCTACAACATACTTGTATAATTAAGAATGCAGTACTTCATTTCTTATGAGGAAACAATATTTTCTTACAAATCTATTGATTTGCTTTGATTGAACCTAAATGCCTAAAACCCCCAAATTAAAATCTTAATAGTAATAACCACACTAGTAAAATTAAAACTGATCCGTTAATACTGGTTAGCCTCTCAAATATCTGGAAGCATTCATTCATTCTAAGGTTAACATGCATAATCCTGGAGCTGAAACTTCAATTAAAGAGGCATAACTGACCTGCTACTAAACATTTACAAGATCTCCTATTTTATTTAAAGATAAAAGTTTTGAATACAGTTCAATTATTATTACCTACTCGTATAAGTACATATAATGAAACGTTACAGGTAAGTGTTAAATAAGAATAAAACACCTGGTTTCAACTAGGTGCCCTCAAATTGCTGACTACAAATACACAGGTACCTATAATTAAAGTGAGTACACCGATCACAGAGGCACCCATGCCATTATGAAGGGCACTACTCACTTCATGGGCTTGAACAGGGCCTGGCCATAGTTCTGGAAAGTCATGATGAGCTTCAGCTGGGTGCCTCCAGACTTCATGGCTGTTAGGGGACAAATACAAGCACACATGTGGACTTTGTTTGCAATGCATAGTGTCAAAACAACAACATTCAATCTACAATTAAAAAGAAGCTACGTCATACTTCATTTCAATTGCGCTTACTTTGTCATCTTAATTCATCCTCTATCATCTTCATAATACAGTTTTCATGGCTGATTCATCATTATAAGACTATTGATTTGCAAGCTGACTCATGCCTTTCCACTATGGCAAAGCCACTGTGTTATCCAGATATCCTGCGGGATTGTTGCATTGCGCCATACAATCCTTTTTTTTTAAAATGCACAACGTGTTACAGATTTAGAAAGGAGGTACCGTGTAACAACAGCGGACGCACAAAGCTAGGCTTGTCATCGCAAATGAGTCAGCGGCCCAACAACAAACGCGCGGTGATGCAATTAACAGAAATGTGGCAACACAATCCCCATTGCTTAAAGTCAACGGAACGTCACACTGATTAGCTATTAAACTTATGAATATGACATGAGATTATGTTAGCATGAAAAGCAGATGAGTGCATGGCATGGCTCAAGGACCTTAAGCCCTAAGCACTTTTCTACACACAATTAAGCTCTATGCAAAAATAAAAGCATAAATAAAATTAAAGACTACAAAATTACATAAATTTAATGTACTGATGCAATGTCGTAATAATAATATTAGGCTTTCCTTTACATGTGGACTGGGATTTCAATATGGAGAAAAGCTTATTAAAGGTTAACCACTGTACTATTAACTTTGCTATTAAACACCACTAATACATAAATACAAGCTGCACAGAATTTGCCCATAGGTAACCTAAACACACATTAATGCATTTCAGACCAAAGGTCAGCGCTCCTGCTCGTGTAGTCCAAGTTTATTTGATCTCTATCATGCTGATGTAGACCTTTGGACCTTCTGTTCTACCTTCATTTTCAGCTTGGGTGGGGGGAGGACCTGAAAATTCACACACTGGTTTGTTGACACAGAACAACCGTGATCCTTTTCTTTGTGGTACTGTGTTCATCGCAAATGTAATTCTCTTTTAACTTCTGCCGATTTAAACTTAAAATTAGTTCAGTGTTTACAGTATAACCCTGAGAGTACGGGGCATAACTGGGTAAACTGGGAAACTGGGGAAGTAACGTCAGCACAGAAAAAAAGGCCAAACTATCTGGCTACAATTAACTTCCAGATAATTAAATTGACTTTAAAGAGAGCATGTAACGCACCTTATGACTGTTTGAACACAGAGAGAGGAGCAGATCAAGCACCAGGTAGGATACAAGGAAAGACCACTGCAAAATGAGTGATAGCATACAGCTTCTTTTGTTCCCTTTTAAACCTGCTTACAATGTTATATAACAATAAGATTCAAGAAACTTATGCTCTGCTGGCTCTGTCCCATTCTGAAAAAACAAGTGACTCTGCTTTTGAATCTCCCTTAACTTTAGGTACTGTAATTTGTACAACCAATGTTCCGCCTTTCATGGAACTTCGTTTCCTGCAAACTACAGCATGGCTGACATTATTACCAGCCCAAAATATGAGAAGCATATCCCCGCGGCCAGGAGCCGAGTGTTGAGTGGGAGGGGCAATTTCGAGTAGGAGAGGCAATGTCGAGTAGGAGAGGCAATGTCAAGTAGGAGGGGCAATGTCGAGTAGGAGAGGCAATGTCAAGTAGGAGGGACAATGTCAAATAGGAGGGGCAATGTCGAGTAGGACGGACAATGTCGAGTAGGAGGGACAATGTCGAGTAGGAGGGACAATGTCAAATAGGAGGGGCAATGTCAAATAGGAGGGGCAATGTTGAGTAGGAGGGACAATGTCAAATAGGAGGGGCAATGTCGAGTAGGAGAGGCAATGTCGAGTAGGAGGGACAATGTCAAATAGGAGGGGCAATGTCGAGTAGGAGGGACAATGTCAAATAGGAGGGGAAAAGTATAATACAAGGGTTAATGTCGAGTAGGAGGGGCAATGTATAATAGGAGGGTTAATGTTGAGTAGGAGGGGCAATGTATAATCGAAGGGTTAATGTCGAGTAGGAGGGGCAATGTATAATAAATAGGAGGGTTAGTATCGAGTAGGAGGGGCAATGTCGAATAAGAGGATTAATGTGGGAGGGGGTCATAATGTTGGGCTTGTTATCATCTGTTACCATAGCCTTCGTTATAAACCCCTCTTACCCCTCGGGATAACCCCCTCCTACATTGCCCCTTCCACTCGACACCTGGCTACTGGCTGCAGTGATATATACTTGCAAAAAAGCCAAAGCCAGAAGATACCAGTAATACACAGTCCCAGACAAAACTCATGAACATTTAGCCATCTAACAGAAAATCAAAGACACAAATTACATATAGCCATCGTAACTCGCAATAAAAAAACAAATAGATGCTGGGATAGACCCCGAGCTCAATGTAGCCCTGTACGAAGTTATGGAAAATAGAAAGATGGATGGATGGATGCTTTTTCTGGCTTCTCAGCTACAACTAATACCTCAGCTATGCGCCGGGGACCTCTGCCTGTATAGCTAATGACAGCATAAAGCTAATTGTGATCCCACATTCTAACAGCATGATCTACAATGTCCTCGTCTCTGCACGATAAACCTCAACCTGCTAGTGTTTCACGTCCCTGCTCTGACTCCTCATCAGCACGTGCCCAGTCACAAGCAGGCTACCGCACCAAATATCTGGCTGTATAATGCAGAGTGATAGGGAGTGAAAAGAGTTAAAGGTACCACCCATGCATTTTCACATAACAGTATGTTATACAACCCTATTAATTACTCTAATGTATCACATACGTGAAACACGGTTTGAATGGAAAAGCATGCATCAGCAGGAATGAGTCGCTGTTCCAAACATAGCACATCAGACAGTAAGCAGATGGGTGAAACCGACCTATCTGATTCATGTGTAGTCCAGATGCCTGACACCTTTCAGAAAAAAATCACACAAAAAGGCCCTTATTCAAGCTATTGACACACATTGCAGCCACATGAGCACGTATCCCTGTACACTGAGGTGTGGCTTGGTTCTTTAAGGTCTTTATTGTGTTGTACATACTTTACACTCAACATGACACCACCGTATAATGGTGACGCTAAACAAGCCGTGTAGTGCGGCCTTCAAAGTTTGTTCCACTTGGGCCGCCCTCATTCATGCTATCTAGGCTTATTCCGCTGATGTTAATGGAAAGGTGTCAGAGTTTAAACAACTCTAAGCACAAACAGACAAGCTGACAGCAGTATAGCGAATCTCCCCGCCTCTCAACCACGGCATTGAAAGTGAATGCGTCGGCATGCAAAATGGCAAACGGGCGGTATTGGAAGTGACCGTCAACGAGACACAGTGCAAGAACTCAATTGCTGAAATAAATATCAACGGGGAGAGCAGAAACGGCAAAGCTATACAGAAGCTTGACATCGAGGGCACCTCTAACTCTGATTCACTCAGAGCAACTGGTTGAGTCAGTGTTTCTAGATGACCACAGAAAACAGATATTTAAAAAGCAGCGCATAGGAAAATACTAAGCAACAAACTGATTACAGTTTTCAAAAATTTAAAGGGATTAAGCACCTTATATAGATTACATTGTTACAATAATTTAATGTACAGAAGTCAAATCCCATATCCAATATTCTCTCTGCTATACAAAAGGTATATTATCATGATAGGGACCTAAAACTCAGTTAATGTAAAATGATCAATTTTAGACATAATTATGCATAGCATCCAATTGCAATACAAATATCAAACGTTTTTTTTATAATATATACATTTCAGATCTCCCGTTCAGCGTGGAATAACCCTTCACAAGTTCATATATTTTACAACTCATAAAATAAGCAGTAATTAAATTTAATGATGTCATAGAGGTTATTATCAGGGTGCAGGGTGTTGGCCATATACTCTATACAATAGACTTCTTTTGATGAAACTTTACTGGTTTAAAGAGTGACATCTGATGATTTTAGTGATTGACTTTTGAACTACTACTGTCCAACTGCACTGACCACTGAGTTCATCTCTGAGGGTTCATATTTACACTGGCTGACAAGGGGTTTGCTTTCATGGAGTGAGGCCCTGTTTTGCAGCAGGACTGTTGGGGGCCTGCTTATTTTTATCTCTGGGGTAATACAAAACAACATGCTCCCCCCCCCCCCCCCCCCCCCCCCCCAGGGTGGAATGTGTGAAAGTAAAAGTGGAAAAGTGGTGATGTCACACGTCAGAGGCTTTGCAGCACTTGCTTCCTACACCTACAACATGTACAAATCCT
Source organism: Hyperopisus bebe (assembly GCA_026777045.1). Classification (NCBI taxonomy): domain Eukaryota; kingdom Metazoa; phylum Chordata; class Actinopteri; order Osteoglossiformes; family Mormyridae; genus Hyperopisus; species Hyperopisus bebe. The sequence continues at coordinate 16,575,253 of JAODJW010000094.1, forward strand.
GAAACACTGACTGCTTGAAATGCTTTCATATAAAGAGATTATTTCCAAAAAACTAACAGAAACCAAAAGGATCACTAATATTTGGGGTCATGCATATCTGTGTTCAGTAACATTCAAATATCCATGAAAATACAGGCTGCGCGGAGTGTAAATTGAACACATAAATGCATGAATTGGTTCCATTTTTGCACCTAATGGTTTAACACGTTATGTGTTCCAAATGATCATACATGCACTCGAACATAAAATGAAATAAAATTGACAGATAAACAGTGAAGAGCAGGAGCCAGTTAGATATTGCAGTGTGCTTTTGACTGAATGAGAATGTGATACAGCACGTCTGACAATCATTAAAGAGATAAGTGCAAGTCTTGTTAAAAGGCAAGGCTGTTGGGTCAAGATCCAGCCTCTGGAACAAACTTTGATCCACACCTCAGTTTGGCTCCCATCACCTTGAAAAAGCATCCTGACTTCTTGACAAAATAGTTAAGCCCCATATATGTGTAAATACCGACACAAAGTATTAGAACAGTTCTATTGCTCGTCAGTACAGTTTCATTACTCAGGACATTCACATGTTTTACTCTGATGTAATCTATCCAGTTCACTAGTTTTAGCTGGAAGTCCTCCAGATAATCCATGCAGAATAAATCACCCGTACTTATAAAGCCATATGTTAAATACTTACAAATAAGAAGCACTGAAAGATAGTGGAAGCAGATTTCTGGAAAGGGTTTTGTTTGTTGCATAAAATGACAAAACCACAATTTAATATCTTTCAAACAAAGCACGATGCAGTGTCTTTTAAAGGATTTACTGGTCTACTCTGAACAGTTCATCATAGAAGCGTCACAAGGACAATGACATTCCGGATACAGGCCTCTTTTTTCTCTCTTACTCATCCAAAGGTCTTTGTCATCTTATCAGGCCTTAGAAACTACTGGCCAACCCTAATGATAGGGGGTGTGCATAGCTCAGCAGGTTAGAATGCTATGCTTATGATCAGAAGGTCACTGGTTCAAATTCCAGGGTTAAAAAACTGCAGTGGCTTCCCCCCCCTCAATTGCTGCATGGACTGATGCCATACGCTTGAATCATAGTACCATATTGGGCCAAATGTAAGATGACTTCCCACTTTTCGGGAACTATTTTTAGACAACATTTTTTTGGAATACCAAATCTTACTTTTATGAAGAAAACTAATTTGACAAGAATGTATAATAAATAAACCAGAGATCGGATTACAATAAATGTATTAAATAGCAAATACACCAAAAAATGTATTATTTGGCCGGGGGGCGTAATGAGTATTACAAATCCTTGAGGGTGCAGAATATTGTCAATGCAGCAAACCCACATGAAGGGGGTAAAAAAAATGTGTTGTGGAGGAAGGTTGAGCCTTATTAATTAATGATATGACAGCTCTTTAAAAATGAATGCTAGTATCTTTATTAACAGCCACCATCAGTTTAATACTAGCAGTGGCACAGCCAGGGAAGCCAGCAATTTACACGACACTCAGGGATACAGGCTAAACACACGCATTGGCAGGGCTGCCAGCTCTCACGCATCTGGCATGACACTCACGTTTTATGACTCTCACACTTACGCAGGAAATCTACATTACCGTAAGTTAAAACACTCATTACAAACTATTGCATTTGGAGCCATCTATTGTCTTTTTTGTCTAGACCCCAAATATAAAACAACACCACTGTTTCAGATGTATTATGAGGAAAGAAAACAAACTGTCATATATTGGGGTGAATGCGGTACACTGCTTTGGATAAAAGCATCGGGATCTGAGATTTTATAAACATAGCATCATAGACATAGAATCAGAGATTTTACTAAGTGATTCATTTTGGGTATATTTTTGGCAAAGCTGCAGGACACAGCAGAAGACTGATGATGAGAACTTAGCAAGCAGCCCTCTGTTCCTGTCTGTATCCTGGGCTTTTTGGAGAAGCTGTAAAAGCACCAAAGATGCAATTAGGTAAACTGGTTTCTTGGAAAATAAGTTTGAGGTTTCAGCTACAAAAGGCATTGATGTACATGTACTCTTTTATCTACTGTATACTGATATATGTATAAAGAGAAAAAAATGACAGAAAATTATTATATATTCTGGTGAATTTTTTATATATATACACACACACACACACACACACACACTGGTAGAAAATAGGATGCTACAATGTTAATCATGTGCTTCAATCCTCAACATGATGGAGATGCAGGGCACATGCACTGAACAGAAGCAACCCTTTGTCCTCAATTTATGAACAGTCTTCAGCAAAGACCCATTGTTTGAGGGACCTAAAGGGGACATCTGACCATTGACCTAGAACAGCCCAGGTCAGTGACCTTGAAAGAAAGCGAGTTAATGGTCTATTCTCTCATTCCTTACATCAGCAATGTATACATTCCTGGAGATCTCTATACGCAGTCATTACTAACCTCTCTGTTGTTACTAGCCTTGTTCTAAATTGGATGGCATCACAAACTAGGCGTAATTTTACTCAAGTGAGTAAATAACCCTGCAGGTACATGTCCATTTTTATTGTTCTGTATTTGTTTTTTTTTTTGTTTCTTATTTTTTGATAATTCACTCACCATCCTTGCTTTCTCTTTTATATGTTTTGCATTTTGTTTTTAATTAACCACTGTGAATGCAGGTCATCAAAGAATTACAAAAAACTCATCTACTGTAACACATTCTTAAAAAACAAACAAACAAATAAATCCATTTGTGGCCCATTTTCTAAGAATTAATTACATTCACCATATAATTGATAATAATTAATAGCCACCATGGTACATCGCTTTAGCTGTTTTTAATGTCGTGACTTATGCAAAGCTGGTGCATTTTTGTTTTGCGACAGTTGCATAATACACAGGATGCTATGCAACTCTGGTGACACACATTTTCCAAGTGACATACAATATATATGTTTATAGCTTATGAAATTATTTTGTTTGTAGGTTTGTCTCACAATTAATCAAATTATTTGTTAAATCATGTTTCAGCCCATGGTTTCTGTGATGAAGACAGAAGAAAATCATTTAGCAGGTGCACTTCAACAGCCTTTCAATTTGCACACAGGATGCTATGCAACTCTGGTGACACACATTTTTCAAGTGACACACACACACACACACACACACACACACAGAGTCATGTAATCATATCTTTTTGGAGACTGCTCATTTATATCTATGGGAAAAATGCTAATGCTAACTACGACAATCTTAAGTAACCGAACAAAATACAAGAGTTTTTGCATTTTTAGTTCTTTCATTGCAGTCACAGATTTTTATAAAAAAGAGTTTTCCTCCTTGTCCCCATAAATTAAAAACACAGGTATTCATCACATTGTGGGGACATGGTAAGGTATACCTGGACCACAAACACACACACACCTACATACACACACATATCCATCCCAAGAAAGAATATCCAAAAGTTACCTTAATCGCTTAAAGTCTAAAAAATAAACAAGAACAGATCTGTAAGGAATTTCCTACATTTATATTGCACCAAGGTGAATTCATGAATTCATGATTCAGCTGGAAATGATGCATCAGCCAAACCGCCTACATTCTATCTCCCCCAATCTTCAGGAGGCCAATTATTGTGCTCGGAATCTAAAAGCAGTCTCTCTTTATCTTGTTCTTTTTTAATAAAGACATTAAAACAAATGTGCTTTGGGTTCTGGAGTCCAGAGTGGCAGTGAGTTTGCTGATATGTAATACATACAGCAATTCAGGCCTTTATTCAGAAGACCAGTTGTCCACTGTGTCATGTTTGTGTTACGTATTTATGACATTCAATGCGGTGACAATTCAGACCTTAAAACAGCTGTTGTACATAGCATCACCCCAGAATACTGTACGAGTATATGAATTTTCTCTCAGCATGTGCAGCTAATTGACAGAAAACATGCAGAATAAATGAGATCCAGAACAAATCTGAAGACGATATGCATAAAATGACAGGCTGAAAGCTAATATTGATCTGCAGCCATTCAGAAAATCCTTGTGGGTCGAACCAATTGTCATTTTGCTGTCTGGGAAGCCTGCATAACAAGCGAAATGATAAAAGATCATTGTGACACTACAAGCCGTTTCATCCTCATTTGTTTTATTTCCTGTTCCTCTCCTACAGATATGTTATGAAACGTGATGTCTTGAAATCGGCGTCTAAAACTGAAACCTTGTGGAATCTGAATGTGATTGTTTATTTACAGTACACGGGATTTGCACATGAGTAAACAGTAGCTAAACTGTTACATGTAAAAAGCCTAACAAATTGAAGAAAACGGGAAGATAAGCCAGAGTACAGCATAGAAAACTTACCGACACTGGTGATTCGTTGAGTGACCAGATCATTCAGCAGAGCATCCATGACTGGGCTATGTCTAGCATACAGTTCATACCGATTAATTCCAATGTGGAATCTCAGCCAGTTTGGATAAGTGTCTACAGAGGATTCCCCAGTAGGGCTAAATTCTTCTTTGTGCCCTTCATTCTGCCTGAAAGAAACAAACCAGCAAAAAGAAATGAAACACAGGTAGAGCAAAGGCAAGAATATGTAAACTAACATTAATTAAAATTTGAGTTCTATCTCGAGGAACTCAATTTCAGCAGCTCTGGGATACGTCATTCTCATAGTCTCAAAGCCCACATGGAGATACGGAACTTGTAATCTGTAAGTCTCAAAATATAACATTTGGTCTTCAGACAAGGATACTGTTTTTGATTAAAAAAAAAAAAAAGTTGTAAGATTATGAAAGACTAAGCAAAACATTGAAATCAGAAAACATACAAACTGCACAAACAAAAGTGCAATGACAGGTTAACGCCTTCAAAAGAATATTACACAGATGTTCACAGCGTTATCCACCATCTTCGTCATCGTCCTGACATATCTGTCGAAGGATTTAACGCTTATACATTACTTTCAACGTCTAAACAGGACTATCAGACAGAAAAATATTTTCTGATGTACTGATGTTATAAGTGTTGTGTTTTTCATTAGTAGTTTATTTTATACTCTAGTAATATTACTATAGTTAATAACAGCAAATAATATTTCAGCTAGTGCATCTTTTGAGTAAAGTCCCTTCTTCTACAAAAAGGACTGTATATATCACGAGTGATTAAATTCGTCCGAAGTTATGGTTGTTCCACTGCATGTACCTTGACCAATACTTAAAATGTCCTCTAAGTTGCTGTTTTGTTATTATTTAACAGTTACATAAACCCAATAAAGAGGTGATACAATGTAACAGCTACAAAGGACACATGATCCATTCTTACCATTCTTGGTCGTCGGCAGCTTTCGGGTTGAATCTGATGTCTGTATTGACGTTAAACAACGTGTCTTCGTCTGTCAGTGGCGGCAGGGGGATCTTGTATAAAGGTTGCTCAAAGAGGGACGACAGTCTAGAGGAGCCCTGGACAGGTTCACTCTCGGCTCCCGTGTTCTGGATGAAGTGCTTCTTGGTCTCTTCGTTTCGTGCGTATTGCTCCAGTCTTTTAAAAGTCTCAGTTTTATCCCCGGGCCCCGTGATCTTTTCTAAGGAATGCGAGGTAAGATTGGAACTGGGCTCGTTACTGAAATCTTGCAGTATCCTTAAAGTATGTTTATTAGGCCAGCCCGATTCGGCTCCCGGTCTAAGCCGCTGCTTACCCCAACTCTGCGGTTCTTCGCTCGGTCTGTGGGAGCATGAGCAGGCGCTGTTGCCGGCGCTGGGTCCGGCCGCTCGTCTCTCCAACTTTGGTAACAAGTCAATCATGATGTGCATGGTGCACGCTATCAGGAACACCATGAGGATCAACACTCGGAATTTGCGAAACAAGATCATCTTCATAGTTACCACTCTCAGCAAATGCAAGTACCGATTAACCCGAATCGAGGTGTAAATAAGAAAGCTCAATACATCACAAGCCCTATTTATTAAATTAGCTGCGATTTTATCAAAATTCAAGTTAAAACGTTCGCTGTCTTCATTTGCAAGGCTGGATAAAGGTACCAGCGTTCGACTCCAGAATAATCCGTCACATAACTTAGAAATCCATGTAAAGCGAGAGGCTGTGTTATTATTTTTGCTTTGGAAAAAAATAGATGTTGTCAGGTATGATACAAGGCTATATCAATGCAATGCCGGGGAAGATTCACCACGAACTCCTGACCTAAATAACTTAATGCTTATATTTTTGCTCAACGCCGAATTAAATGCACAGGATAACTGGCACTGAGGATGAATTATAATATATATTTCAGAAAAAATATCCATAAAATGTATTCTCTTGGTCTTGATAGCTGCGCTCCATCTTCAAAACCTGTATGCTGCAGTGCTGAAGAGACCTTCTCATTTCGCCTGAACACTCCAAAGGCATTTGTCCAAGCCGCAGTTGAGAAGAAAGCATATGTTAAGAAAACGGCTTATTCTTCATATAGGTCAGATGGATGTACAAGACGACGCGAAGACGCCGCCGTCCTGTCGAAAGTCCACGGAAATATTGTACAAAACATACCAAAATCAGAAATCACTGAGCTACACGGAGAAACGATGAGAGCTAAATCTGAACGCGTTGGCTGCTTTAATAGCAGAAAAAAGATCCACCCATCCCAACCACGAAACCAGGACGCATAAGGAATATATAACAAACTATACACGTATAAAGCTCTAAAATAATAAAATCCAGAGACGTTTCAGCAGGTGCAGATATTTTCTTTTGCTTTTGCCCAGAAGCTGCACCAACCGACACCGCTGGCGAACTAGTGCTTTTGCTGTTTAAAGCTGGGTGGGTGTGTTAAATATTATGATAGACCCTTCTAAATCCAGCCTTTACTGAACGTCACAGGGTCGAGATTGGCTGGATCCGCATACAGGCTGCGATAGTAACATAAAAAAGGCTGTAACAGTCTGGGACTGTACGCCTCATCCGTCCTGCAGTTCTGGTTACTGCGACAAGGGGGCGTATTATAATAAATATAGTGGGGGGGAAAGACAAAACGTATATGTGTAACAGTAGCAATATTGCAGCAGCGGTTGGGTTGCTTTTTTAAAATCCGCCTTTATATTATATTGTAAAATACTTCTTTCCGTCCGAACCTCCCACATATTCATTTTTTGATATGGCCCAAAAGAAAATACAAAAGTAAAATGGTCGCCACATGTTTGAGAGATTCGTGCTCCGCTGCAGCGGCGTCATCCGAAGCAGGGGGCATAGCGTTTGCTTATTAAGTACATCTGTAAACTGCAGGAGAGGCAGCAGGTATGGTATTTAATCACTAAATATGATTCGATATATAATAAGTTTGAGGAAGTCAAACACATGAATGTTAAACTTTATGTGCATAAAGCATAATATTCAGTTTTCAGTCCTCAAAATAGCAGACATTCTCTCATTGAGTCAGGAAATTCTCACTGACGTTTCTTAAATGTGATCTACTCAACTAATGTTTGATTTTACATAGTACAAAAGACTTATAAAGTTCAATATTTATTTAAAATCTTAATGCAATTCGATATACTGACTATAAAAATATTGTATACGACAGTATGAAGGGCAGGGCAGTTTCTTCGGAAATAAAGATCTTATAAACATTTATTTCAGACTGCGAAAATGTTAACGGTATATTCTAAAAAGTCAAGTCTAACCCTAGGGAAATGCGATTTTTGTTTAACTGTGGTTTAAGTATATAAGAACAGACTGGTGTTTGTATACAGCATAGATTGCCTGGTTATTTGCTCTGTAATGTCAGTTATTCAGCACGAAAGCTATGGGATTTTTACTTTTTGAAATGATAGGCTGCTGATTACAGGAACTAGCAATAAGACCAACGAAGACCGCGCCTAGTTGGTATAAATAATAATTATATAAAAAAAATAACAACTATTCTATAGCAAAACTTTACTGTTGAGTAGTGAACTAATAACATGATGAAAAAAGCTTATTTAAAATAATGATCATTTAGTTTTTAGGAGTAGTGAGGCCTGTGCTCTCAAGTAGCAGGTTGCATTACATCAGAACTCAGTTTTTGGACTGCGTGGTCACGTGACTGTCCTTCAGACAACTGAATTTCAAAGTGTCTATAGTTCGTCATCTGTACAGGGCAACCAGTGGGAGGCTGGCTGTCTTACTAAAGGACAGCAGTAACAGGATACACAACGATTGGATCAGAATTTATTGTCTTGGCTCGTTGCTTCTCTGAGATGAGTTGTGACACAGAGCACATAACTGTGTACCCTAGTCTGGCACAAGAGAATGGTATGTGGATAGCAGTTCAGAGAATTAATATTTAGTACAATTCAGAGTGACTGGGGAAAAGAAACATGGTTCACGTTGCTGAAAGAATGTTGCTACAGACAGCATAATAATGGAAGTTCATCAAATAGAAACAAAAACCTTGTAGCTAATGATAAAAAGTGTTAAGATCTCAATATGATCTGTCTTCTTCAAAATAATTAGATCCAGTATGATATATATGCAACAAATAACCTCCTGTGTTATTTACACAACTGAGTTTGATTTGTACTCTGTTAATTGGGCATTCATTTGCATCACTGTTGCCAATGCAAGTAATGATAAAGGCTAATTACTCACCTAAAGTAGTGTCCAATGATCCCCCAAAAGAAAGAAGTCCAGGAACTTAATTTTTGTGCATTATCTATTATTGTCTGTACTAATGCAAGTGCAACAAAATACACAACCACACACACACACAAATGCATGAAATTCACACAAATTTCATTCAGATGTCAAACTGGTCATGGCAGCTAATTAAAATGTAATTTTTAAATCTGTTTTTAATGGCTCAACAGTAGGGGCTCTATAGTGTGAAGGACTGAGATCTCGTCAGTCCAGAGCAAGAAGCAGGGTGAGCAAACAAGGAAATGTCTTACAAAAAGTCTTTGTACGCCTTCAATGCTTCTTTGAACTGTTAAGCATACACACATGTCAGAAAACATTAAAAATGCAGTGGGCTCAGAATTCCCTCATTTTGCTATACAAGTCATCAGCTAAAGAGAGATTCAGTAATGAATTTTGCACTGTGATTCTATTACATTATTATTTTGAAATCCTCATTAAAATAAGAGCATAACTCTGCACACTGTACTGTTGTAAAGTCATGATGTTGTGTTGAGTAAACATCCCATTTGAGTGCTGCTGATCATCTAAAAAGAACTTATTAAAATATTACTGCAGATTATTTGAATTGGTCATCCTTACAGGGTAATTGAGATGACATCTAGAGGTCTTTCTACATAAATTATCCAGTGTATGTAGTTATCAGGATGATTGTTCTCAATTTGCATCCAATTCAGTGTCATTTGTATGATTTTTTGAACAGTGTGAATGTGCTCGGGGCTACATTCATTTTCGATCACTGACCTCACGCACAGGTGTGAAGTCTTTATGGTAAATTGGGAGGTTGAAGAATATTTATAGTGGTTAATGGAAAATTACCGGTCTGTACATGGGCGACCAATTAATCTGAAAAGACATAAGGAGTTTCAAGCCAAACGAAACAGCAGTAATGAATGGCTCATGTGCACATGTGATGGACCTTATAGCCTTGGGATTATGTCACTTGCACAAGGGTTGTAGAGAGTGACATATCTTTTAGAGGTCGGGGCAAAGTGGTATCTCTAAATACTCCAGGTTTATGTACTGGTTTCTCCAGACCGATGTGGATTTTTACCGCCTCCTGAAATAGTTTCAGTTCTTCGAGTAAAGATACAAACAGGCCATTTACCGAGATTTCACGTTAATGGCAGCTGATTGATGTTTTAATGGAAGGTTTTTAAATACGGGCCTCGTCAAGCAAAGGCAGAGCTGTTTTCTGAATGTATGTTTGGGAACTTTAGCAAATCAAGTGACGGTAGTTATGTTATAGTAAATTGTTCCATTGCGGCCACTGCAAAAAGACACAGCTCGTGCTTCTTGAAGCAGGCATCTCATCGGATAGATACGTCAGCATGGGCATTGACTAGCGGAGCTGCTGGAAAAAAATGAAGGCTAATTAAGAGGTGCGGTTTCGGTGGGAGCAGAAATACTTCGGTGTTTGGTGACACTGATATAGATTTCACCGGGACAATACGCTGCTTGTGTGTGACCTTGCTTATCTCTCATCTGCAGTGGACCATTACAGTCGGATTTTCTATATGTCACTGCGTCCGGGAGCGAGCGCTAACTTCTGCAGTGGTTGAATCTTGTAGCGGATTTATACTGACCTCTAGACCTGAGCACGGTGGTAACCTCATATGTGGTAACCAACTCGGAAATAGATGAATACAGGGTACCCGCTAGTCAGCTGCTGTCATTTTTAAATATTTACCATATATTTTGCATACTTTAAACTGATTAACCAGATATTATATATGGTAATAATTTCCATTTAAACTGATATTAAGTAGTGTAATATACTGAAAAGGCCACTGCTTATTCTCATATTAATCATGAATTCTGTTTAATCGGAGCATTAAAAATGACACTGGTAATCTGACTAGGAAGACTCAGAGCTGTAAAATACAGACTCAGCATCAAATCGTTTACATTAATGCTGCTATTCAAATGTCTAGTGAGAAAATGCCTAAATTTTGGAATTAGAGTAAAGCAGACTGGTATTGTGCTTTTTATTTATTGGTATTAGAGAATTATAAATAGTGCATGAAGAATGTTAAAGCCTAGGCTTGAAGGAGCTCCTTTCTGTTTTGCTTCCTTGTAGATGACCAAGGCATGGACCTCTGACACACTGATCCCAGCAGGGCTGTATTTCCAATATGTTTACCTGCTATGGTACTCAAAACAAACTATTGTGTTAATCAATTAAAAAAGTAACTTTGATGTTTTTCTGTTGAAATATGACAAAATGTGTCGCTGCTTTTTTGGGGGTGGGTAATGTGTAGATTGCACTATAAGTACTGGACCCCGTAGAATGTGACAGTGTTACATTAAATGAAAGAAGGTGTCTCAGAAAATAGAAGCTGAATGTCAAGGTCAAAACAGAGTTCTCCAATCTCTCCACTATGAAAAAACTATTTTATTCCCGATTGTGCAATTAGGTTAAAAGCATTTTACTTGTATAGTATCATTTATGAGTGACCTCTGTACAAATCTGGGGTGATATAAGCTGGATTAAATCGAACAACCATGCTGTAAAACTCATTTCCACCACTATACGCAACTTCATCTGATATAATTGTGAGGTAAATGGGTCCTTCTGATAGCATCGCCCTCTGTTGGTCCCAGCAGGCCTTGCTCCAAGGTTAGTTTTGCAGTGTTGTGTGAGAACACAGGTTTTGATCTTATGGCCTGCGTGTAATTGCCACCTGAATTGGCACAAACAAGTAGGGACCTTTATGATGGCAGGTCAGCTTTCAGACAATAAAAACATCTTCTGAGGGTTTCATTGGCCAGTTATTTGTTCACTGTTATGTCCAGTAAAAATGTGTTGTGGCATTTTAATGGAAACTTCTGCTTTATCTATGTTATACACATACACTACATTTATAAGAGTATAGCTGCTTATCTTTTTGTTATCTGTTGCTAATCATAAATGTATTTTGAAGTGGCCAATATAGATTTCTCACGACTTGATTACTGAAATTGCATTAATATGCAACATTATACTTTTTTTTCCCAGAGATTGATAAGAGAATTCTTGTTTACCGAAGTGGAACAGTTAATTGAATAATGCAAATGAATCCATTTTATTAAAATTAGTAAGCAAACATTTAAGGTTGATTGTAAAATTAATTGTTACTCCACCCTAGGACCACTGATTATTTGTCCCCTACATTTTTATCTTAATCATATAAAGCATATATACAATAAATAGAATCACTTGTATATAAACTACAATTTAGTGAAATTAGTCATTAACAAGACAAATTGTGGTTTTATTCTAGCATTTCTCAAAAAATGACGGATGTATAATTGCTCATGTGTAAACAGGATGAAAACAGTTAGAGCGTGGATTGGCTTCGCTGGTTTGCGGTCCAGTGTGAGGGGCCCTGGCACTGAAACTGTTTAACTAAGACGAGGCTCCGAGTCCTGGAACCAAAGCAAACCTAAACAGACTCTCATTGCATGCTGTTCCTCCCAGCTGTAGGGTGATCAGTTAAAGTCACGATGTCACACGTTCAGGGATCCGGGGTTTTATTTTATGCCTTGAAGCTTCTGGTTTGTTACACACTTCTTAAAAAGCCCTTTTGTGTGGCTTACCTCAGTACACTATTCATTAAAATGTATAAATGTATGAACATTCAGGAGGTGGGACGTGGACTCTGGATGGGATTTGCTGGCTTTTGGGTGGATCCTCCACTTTCTCGTCCAGCCAAAAGTACCTTTACACTGCTAATGATACCCGTCCAACTAAGATGCCCATTCTGACTCCTGATAAATTTCAGGGCTGAATCACTGGGGAGGAGAAGCCTCTGTTTGGCTTTTATTTGCCTGGAGTGACATCTATGCTTCATTTAACTTCATATTACTGTAGTTTGGGTCATTCTGTCAGTCTTTTTAACCACTTTCCCCTAACCAGCAGTACCAAGGAATCCTGATATCTATGCAATTTCCTCAGCCACACATGTAATTGGTTTACAGTAAGACAGTTTCCTGAAGTTGTATTTTGAAGGATAAAATTGCAAATGACCCTGGACACCACGATTATGATGCCTTGCAGTTATCTGATGAATGAGAGTGAAACCTGCGTACCTTGTTTCAAAGCCTAATTTGGAAGGCGGTGAATAACAGTGCTTAGCCTGCAGTAACATGTATAAATAAAAGTGGTTTTTTTTGGTTCTTCCGGCCAGTGACATTGGGCTCAGTGGTGTCTGTAATAAGCTACCACTGTAGCTTCGAGTCAGAGGCTGCTTCCTGTTTTCCCCTTTTGTTTATTTTTAGCTCAGCTTGGGCAGTTACACCTACAAATATACCTTCTATATTTTCCGTTGGCTGCAGTTGAAAGGCGGGCGGCGGCCTGAGCGACACTCACTCACTCATAAAATTATATCCTGTTTTTTAACATTTTGACATTTGGACCCTTCCTCATAGTTCTATGATTGCCTAAGAGTGGATAAGGTTTTAATGTAAGGTTAGTGGGAGCAGCATGTATAGTGTTTATGTGTGTGTAGAGTATATATGTTTTCCTGTGGCCTTCATCTGTGGATTCCAGGGAACGCCAATGTATTATTTTAGTAACAGAGTTCTTGCAGTACTGTGAAAATGGGGTTCGCCTTTTGCTGCGTGTTTCTGTAGTTTTGACAGAGGATTTCATTAGATGTCCAATCAAAACTGCACAGTACAAAGAAAAAACCCTCAAGAGCATATGAAATTCAGTTATAGTACATATCTCATTGATTTAGTAAAAACATCCTTTGTAACACCCGGTACCCAAGGTGTAAATTAGCAGTTTCCCACAGAAACTCAATAAGTGGTTACACCACTTTTAATAACAACATACACAACAACTATCGTCAAACACCTTGGCGCGTTATTGATGATTCTCTCACACCACAAACCACAGCATTATCACCCCCATCCTTGACCGTTAGTACTGTGGCATGCAGCATGAGGTCTTCACAAACTCCAGTTTACCTCTGCCACTTCTGGTTCACGTGTCCCCGGAACTATTTTCCTAAACTGGTTCCAATTTGTTAAACTGTCACAGATCCCAGTATTCTCTGATGCCCTTTTTAAGGGTAAATTTATAAGCGCTGACCTCAGGTGAGGTCTGAGAAGCTGGTAAATGTCCACACGTTGATCTGGTCTTGATGCCCTGAATAATTTTACACCTAACTCTTAGGCATGGAAAATTAAATGAGTAATATCCACATAAATTAATCCTTTTGCTTATACTGTACAGTGTTTTGCTGGGAAGGGAAAGGGTTTCCAAAAAAAGCTATAATTTCACAGTTGAAGAGTTTTTACTTTAAGGGCAGGTGTATGGCTGGGCGCCTGTAATCAGCAGGTTGTTGTTTTGAATCCCAGGGTTGGCAGAGTGCTTTCATTGTTGGGTTTAGGAGCAAGACCCCAGACCTCCAATTTCCCCACTGACCGGCTGATCCTGCCTTCTCAATTGTACATCACTTTGGATTAAGTTTAATAATGGGATATAAACAGTTTCTCCTAATTAATTAGTTACGAGCACTTCTGGCTTGGATGGTTAAGACAACAAGCAAAATGCTGTCAACATATTAAACATATTAAAAATATATTCAAAGTCAAAAGAAAATCATATAATAACAAGGATAGTGAATTTAAATCTCCCCAGTCAAAAAGAAGCAGTATATTATTATTAGGGACACTCAATGATCAGAAGCCTGTTATTTAAAAAAAAAAAAATATCGAACAACTGAAACACATTAATGCCAGTTTTGCCCGTCTTGTTTTATATATGCTTTTTAAATAATGATGTAGACATAATTAACTAATCATTAATTGGGGGTCAGATGAAAATGGTGTATATGCAGTATGGCTTCCTTTATGTCTGCACAGATGACTGTTAAATGCCAAAACCGGTTTGTTTCTTTAATATTTAATCTTCGTTGAGTCATTGTGCTAAAACCAGTTTGTTTGTATAATTCTTCATCTTCATTTAGCCTTGGTGCTAGTTGGTTTTGTAACACAACCTCTTTGTTTTTCTTTGTATCGTGCCTGGACATTCGGCTCCTTGAAGGTATGCCTGCCACTTTCTGCCAGTCAGATAGCCCTCCTCTGTCTCGTCTGCAGAGGAAAGACGCCACAAACAATTATACTTAAGACATTAATCCAATAAGGAGACTGATGACTAGTATATTACAGAACCTAAACGGCAACACATATTGCATTATACCTATAAAAGCAGACTTCAGCAGATTACTAGGAGTTATGAGATAAAACAATAGTGAAATACCCAGAGCTTCCAGGATGTAGAATCCTGACGTGTTTGTAAGAACTGTAATGGTTCTTTTGTCTGCTACATCCTGCTATTGAGGTTTTGTCTGTGTTTGTAGCATTAGCATGTACCCATGACCACAGGCTAATGCTGCACTAAAGTTGTTTTTTTGTTCAGTTTACACACTTGGATTAATTAGCCTTTTTTGCCTAATATGCATCTACTGTACCACCTATCATACTGTACATATTAGATGTAATGTGCATGGAGACTGCATGCGACCAGTGTGCATGAAGTCACATAAAAAAATTTGGAAATTTGCTTTTGTTAGTCAGTTATATATATCATTGCACTTTTTTTTCTATGTAGAGTTAGTGATTTGCTGTTTTTTATTCAAGATCACTATCATGCTGCAGGTAGCTCATGCAGCCACTGAACAGGTGTTTTCAGATAAGCAGGGATGTGTTTAGTCGGTACTCGAGAGGCCTTGGACAGAAGCGGCAGGAGCTTAATGGTTTTGTGCAAAAGCGAGTCCCTGTCTGACGCATTTATTTTGGCTTTGATATCTTTGACATGGCATACCTTTTCAAAGTCCTCACGCTAACTTGAAATTGAGTAATACTGTTTGGATGCCCTTTCAGAAAATCAATTCAGACTTGGAGGCTGACTCAAAGAAACCACATTCCTCTTATCTACACGGCAATCTTTCCCGGAGTCACCTTGCTCTCTGAATGTATCTCTGTAATGTGGTGCTCCCTTTATGGTGGTCATGCACTCCCAGTATGTACAAACTGACCTTATAATCTGTACTGGCACTCTCTGCCAGGACAGTGATGCCTGAGTGATGTCTATTTTGTGTCCAGAGGCAGGTTGTTCTTGTAGCCCAATCTAAAAAGTATTTCCCGTTTTTCTTTTCTCAAAGCAGCTAGAAGGGCTACCCTCGATGGGATGCCAGTCTATTACAGGGCACTTACGTAATCACACACTCTGGGCAATTTGTAGATTCTGTTTCTACCAGCTGCAAGTTCTTTAAGTGCAGCAGGCAACCTGCAGATATATGGGGCAAACGTGCAGAGAGTATCGGACGAAAATTAAAGCCACAACCCTGGAAGTGTGAGGCCGACTGTGCCATTTGCTCTTGAGATGCGTAGCATTTCTGTTTGATAGGTATTAATAAGAGGGTTTGGATCGTGGTCAATGGCAGTGTTGTCCTTTATACTGGCATCACTGGTTGGCAGGGTGTTCTCCGTCAGTCTTCACAGGATGCACAGAATGAGAGAGGATACTCTTCCTCATGAGGTCCTTCAGTTCCTGAAGACCAGCTGCTGTTTGTTCATTTCTTTCATTGCTGCCGCTTGCTGTTGAGAACTGGCATCGCTTGGCAGGGCCCTTATCAGAAAAGATGGGCAGACAGAGTAGCGTCCCCCGCGACCCCAGTGACATTGCTCGAGCATGTGCTGCTGAATAAACAGGAGATTACAGGCTCTCTCTAGTACAAGTGCATCAGACTTTACACAAGGCATGTGAAATCGGAGAAATTTTAGGGATAAGACAGTGAAAGCATACTGTGGAAGTTGTCATTGCAGTTACATCTTACAGTCAATTCAAGAAGTTTCCATTTCCTGATTTTAAGCTGTAAGACAGCCCCAAATAGGAGTTGATGTTTTAGCTAATATTCAGATGTAAATTCATTTTTGCCTTTTTAATTAAAAAAGATCATTTTTAATCAACATAAATTATTTTTAATACAGTTACTGAATGTAAGTTTAGTGTATATTCATTTTCCCCAATGCTTATCTTGGTCATCATTGTGGGGTGGGCCTAGATCTCAAGTAGCATTGGATACAACACATTGGTTACATCCTGAATGGGATGTCGGTGCATCACAGGGCATAGACAAACACACAACAGGTAATTTAGAGATGTGAGTTAATGGCATGTCTTTGGATTGTGGGAGAAAACCCAAAACATGAGGACAACCTATGAACTCTGTTGAATCAAACCCCCAAACCCTTTATGTGTAGAAAGGCAGCAATAAGAGTCATTGAGCTACTGTGTCTCTCCAATTTAATGCCTCTGTGTTTAACCCAGAGTTACTGTTTTTGTTTTGTTTTGTTTTTTATTCAACTTCTGTTTGATTATCTGTTGGTTAAGCATTTATCCATAGGATTTATTACCTTTTTTCTAGTCAGTGCATATTTTTTTTGATTATGGTTGGGTAGCATGCTCTTTCAGAGGTCAGAAGTTCTTATCTGCATGTGTGATAGCACATGCAAGGATTAGCAATTTCCATGAGTTAACAGTGGAACATACTGCTGAAAAATCCGTCTGTCCGTCCATCCATCCATCCATCCATCTTCTAACCCAGGGGTGGGCAATCATATCCGCAAAGGGCCGGTGTGTATGCAGGTTTTTGGGGTAACCTGTAGGTCAGCTGTTCAAACCCAGGTGTGAGGATTCTTCAGCCAGTTAGTCCTCTAATTAGTAATATGATTAGGGAGCTGCAGCAAAAACCCGCATACACACCGGCCCTTTGCGGATAAGAATGCCCACCCCCCTTCTAAGCTCTTACCATAGTTTGGGGTCATGGGGGGGGGGGGGGGGGGTCCTGGGGCCTATCCTAAGCAGTTTAGTGCAGAGATCTGTGGTACAGTGTATACCCTAGATGAGATACACTACAAAATGTATTCATTACAATGCTACAATAAAGCCATTAGATCTAAGTTAACTGTAAAGGAATGTACCATTATATCACAATTTAATCCAGATTATATATAAATGTATTTTAATGTATTACTGGGAGTCACTCAGGAACAAAAAAAGGGTTTTTTTGTGCAGTTTTTCATTGACTATGTTGCATATAGATATGTAGATCTGGCGACTGAGGGGAGGCATTACTCTTCATCCTGGCTTCACGAAACTGCTTTTGTTTAGCAGTGTGTATGGGATGGATGGGATTATGTGAACTTCATGAGGGAATATTGTTTGCACCTTGAGGCCACCTGGTCCCTGTAAATGGGCTCATATTCCTTATCCATTATACAACCATGCAAAGTAACCTAATGACTCCCACAAGACAGCTGCCCATAAGTACCAGCAGACACTGTTGGCTGAATGGCATCCTTTGGCTTTCTCCATGTCAAAGAACTTGCCATCTATTCCAGCTTTGTGGAGCTTGCAACATGCAGCTCTTGTAGAGACTGGGTGAGAAAAGTGCAGATTCTGATCTATGGTCATTTGTGAGGCTGTACTTTTGTGGTGGTTCTTCTCTGTTTCCCATTAATGATAGGCTTCTTCCTTGCCTTATGGGTCTTCATCCTGCTTCTAGGAGCCTATAATGAACTGTCCTAGCAGTGCGCTTCACACCTGCACTGGATGTTACCCATTCCTTTTGAAGGTCACTTGATGTCATCCTCCGATTCATGAGGACCTACTGGATAAGTTGACAGTCCTCTCTGGCATTAGAAAGTCCCTTCTGCCCTTTACCTGGCTGGTTTCTGGTCTTTCCCAGTGTCTCCTGCTTCACCTTGTTCTTGTGCACTGCTGTCTTGGAAATGTTGAGCCTAGAAGCCACCTGCTGCTCAGCTTAGCCGTCTGCCAGCAGGACCAGGATTAACCAGGATCTAAAAATACAGATTAATATATATACATACCTCTATATCAACATTAATGGCAGACTACTGTGTAATATTTACAACAGTAGCAATATCTCTTGATTTGGTTAAGGGGCAACAACCTTACCACCTTATCAAAAGCATGCTGCTGGTTTAAACCCTCCCGCATAACTCAACATGCTCACTGAACTGTGCTCACATGTACAACATTTGTATGTCCCTATTATTGGGGGGAAAAGACATGGAAAGAGAAATAATTGATGCAATAATGCAATAATTGGTGGTATTTTTCACAACTTCTGGAATAATTCCAGTTTGTCATTTGTTTAAATAGTATAATGCATTATGTGTGACAGACAAGAAGTCAATATTTATGCACTGTTTTGTCTTTTAAACTGAACAACCTTTTTGAAGCATTAGCTGGTCATTTTAAAGTGATGCTGAAGGCTGTAATTATATCTGCAATCTGTTTATCATTTCTTTATGTGAATTAGGATGATGAGATGATTTAACCTCCCAAATGTCAAGCGGCCAAGAATATAGCTGTAATGATGTACTCTCTGTGTGACAAAATCCCATCAGTACATTCCTCAGTGTCTACTTATGTACTTATGTCTTTATTACAAAAAAAGACAAAGAGTTAAATAACACTTTCCCATGCTACATGAACAGGAGACACTAAACTCGATATGACAGAATCCAATTCTAAGTTTTCTTGTATTTCGCCCTGAATGTCCTGTTTCTGGTGATGTAATTTCACCCCATAATTAGATGATGTTTTTTTTCTTTTCAGTGACACATATTTATGCCTAAACATTACAATGATTATATTGGGAGTACTGGGAGATACTCCTGCCTGGGATACTCTGGGGACATTGCTTGGTCTCTATGGTGCTGTTTTGATAATTCATTGTATTCCTCATTGTATCATGTATAATATACCTCAAAGGCCATCTATCGCATACAGTAGGAAACTGAGTACGATAGGATCACTGAGTTCTGGTCTAGGTAGTAGGGTAATAGGTTTTAGGCAGTAGTGGAGGAGTGGGGGGGGGCACAGGGCCAATCGCAGCAGAAGGCCCACTGTGAAATTTACCAAAGAGGACCCTCACGGCATTTCACCAGATGCCCCATTTGATGACAGGCACACATAACATTTTACCAAGAACACCCCCCTCCTCGCCACCCCCACCCCACCTGCTGTGAGACCCTTCTGCCCCCACGTAAGGTAGGTAGATTTTAGTTATCTTTGATAAAGCAATGATTTTTTTTATTGTTATACCGATGAATTATGAATTATTTATTCAGAATACAGCTCAAGGAGAGCAGTGCAGGTGCTAAATATTGATTAGTCTGTACTGTTCTGGTAATGGTATTTTCAGTTTCGTTAGGAGTATTAAGTTATTGCTGGAAGGTCATGATATAAGATAAAAGGATATTTATGTAAGTTCTTTTCATACCTTATCAAGCAGAAATGTGTATAACATACATATAGCGTGTTTCATTTATTCAGATACCTGCATGCATTACACATTTCTTAGCTATGCTGCTTTATTTCCCGTTGAAACTTGAATATTGTTGTTTAAATCAACCCTATTTCTGGGTGCCCAAATGTACCAAGTTAAGACGTGTTCATTGGTTATATTTCCAGGCTGTTTTCAAAGAGCTGCTTCCCCTGTTACAGAGAATACAGTTCCGTACAGTGCTCAGCTTCTTATTACGAGAAATTAGCAGATGCTTCTATTTAGTCACCCTAAAAATGACGGAAACCCTAAATGTTCTTGAAGATTAAAATGAAAAAAGAGAAATTATACCCTTATAATAGGCTGTATAGAGCACAGTAGCTCTCCAAGTAAACTTAATCAGCAGGGCCTAAAACAGCTTGCAGTACTACAGTCTGCTGCCTATCTAGCTCCAGGCTGAGGGAGGTATGACCCAAAAAAAACCCAACAACAAAAAGGAATTAATCCAGAAATGACCCCTGATGATGGCACAGGAGATCCTTGCAGCCTGGTTGGGCTTGTTATAATTTTTCATTCAGCGTTCTCTCTCTCTCTCTCTCTCTCTCTCTCTCTCTCTCT
>JAODJW010000094.1:16595850-16646662 GCA_026777045.1 Hyperopisus bebe
AAACAATCAAAATGTGTATGACTTTTGTCCAAACAAACCTGTGGACGTCTTCATAGAGAGGAGCATCCTTTTGAGCTTCCGGCCGTGTCTGTCACATCCCATTTTTCCTGTACTGGAAGGGACTCACCTCTGCAGTCTGATGACGTAGCAGGATGTGCTGAAGAAATAAATAGGAGTAACAAAATAAAAAATACTACCTGTGTGACTCATAGTTCAAGTGCAAATGCCTGTCTTTCCACTATAGGAAAAAACCTCCATTTACACTCATCTATCCAAAAAAGTAAAAATTTCCTCAAGTTCCCCTTTAGCAATTTGGTTATACCTCTATGCATAAATTCATTCACATATCATCCGTGGATCAGTGAATCCACTGTGAGCTCCCACTCATCAGGATGTCTGAAGGGTCTCATCTATTGTCCAGGTTCAATGGGAACCTTCAAAATACTATTCAAAGAAATCTAAGAAAGGTCGTTCAGTTCTTAAGTCAGGGCCCCTCTTAACACCTTAAGTTTCTGCTATTTTTAGTGCGTGAAAATCTTCAGTAAAGGTTTATGTTTGCTGCTCTGAATGACTGAATGTGCATTACACAATATTCCTGTCCAGATTCTTGTAATTCTGTAAACTTACCAGCAGTACCCTTTGCTTTCAGATATGACCACTGAATGTCCTATTCTTGCTTGTGCTGCATACTACAGTTTTTGGTTGTTGGTCCTTATTCCAAACTCAGCCACCAAAACGATTCTCTCCCGTGTCCTTGTGAGAGGACAGCAACCATTTACTGAGACAGTAGCTTTAATATGTCAGAAGTCTTTCCATGGATTCTCAGCAGTTCAAAGCTGGACTGAGCCACTCGAGGGCATCCACTTTCTTGTGTATTAGCATGACTGAGTGTATGTGATGCTGCTCTCTGTGTGTGGCGACATGGGGCTCTGTGGATTAGGACGCTGTACCTATGATTGGAAGATCGCTGGTACATATCCTGCAATCAGCAGCCAGTCGTATCACCACTGCGCTCTTCAGCAAGTGACTTAACCCCAACTGTGTGAGTCTCATGGGAGAGTCAGATGGACTGAAAATCCATTGTACTTGTTCATTGTACAGTGACAAAAAAGGTCTTCTGTTCTTTGGCTAGTCAGACAGGTAAGTGATGTCCCAAATGAAAACATTCATGATTTGTGAAGCCAAAGGGTTCACTCTTGCTGCATAGAGCTAACAAAGCTTTGGTCCCAGCATACACATTGGCACACTTAGCTTGCTGGAAGATTCTAGAAGAAAAAAAAACACAGATGTTTGTACTCTACGCCGGTTTTAACCCTAAAAGGAGAACTAGTTAAAACATTACTTATAGATCCATTTTAAGTATATCAGTCCCATTATAGCTGTCCTCATGTTACAGTATCATTATTATTATTATTATTATTATTACTACTACTACCTTATTATGCTGTTTAATTAAAGCTGTTACTAGCAAACCAGGAAACCGCTCATTTGAGGCATACAGAAATGCAAGATCAGAACTGGATTGCCATTTAATATTGAATCCAAAATTTTTGATTGTCAAAAAATGTTTTTCTTTTTGTCTTTCACTGGTGACAAAGTAATTTCTTTGACTTCAGGTTGAAACCGTATATAATGAGCTTTTCCTTAAGCTAAAGCCGCAGTGTATAGAACGCATCTCTCGTTTTAGGGTCACGCCTCTGCTGGCCTCGTCTTTGTCTCCTTCTTAGGCGTTATAAAGAATAGCGTGATTGTGACCTAGTCAGGTCTCCGCTTCTCACCCCAGGCTTAAGACATTTGTTAGAGAACAGTATGAAATTCAATACACGCAATGCTTTCTCTCAATTGTAATTAGGCGGAGAATATAATTCCGTTGTGTTATTTATCTGAAATAGTGGTATTCTGATGCTGCCCTAAACTCAATACTTTTTGAAAAGCTTCCCTCCAAGCTGTAAAGTTAAAATCTGAAAAAGAGCATTGTGGAACATTTCCTAAGGAAGAAGTGACTGTCATAAGCTATACACCTGGTGAAGGAGACAAAAAACTCCCTGTGTTTCTCAGGACCTTTGCTTTTCCTAGTTGCCTCTTTAATCAGTTTTTGCCTTTATCGGCTGTGTCAGGATCGCTTCCAAGTTAGACACCGCGTTGGAATAAGGCTTCTTAAATGTGCTGTCAGCGTGCGGCATGGCGCTCAGTCATTCTCTGTGCGCAGCAGCAAACTTAAGAAGCATCCCTGAGGCAGTTTCCAGCTTCCTACTCTATCAGTGACCCCTGTTTTTAAAAGTCTTTCATATCAGGTGTTTTTTTTTCTTCTATTTTACTTCAAAGTATCATGTTGCATTTTTGTCATTAAGCCTGAAGTGCTTTCATGTTTGTTTCAATCTGCTGATGAAAGGTAGGACTCACCCTTCTTCCCCCCACAAATTGTTTTTTCCAAACGTAAAAAATAAAAAATAAAAAAAACTTGTAAGCAGTGACTTGCGCAAAACAGTGATTTTTGAAGTAAATGAGCACAGCCTTCTACAGTGCATTGACTAGAGGCGGTAGAGGCGGAGTGACATCAGCTGACTCAGAGGCTTGCCGACAGTTTACCAACTGATTTACACTGAGTAAATAAGGGAGGAACATGCTGCAGTTTGTCATATTCCAGTTTATGGTACAGCTCATTATGTTATACAAATATATAAATACAATGTCCCTATAGTGACAGTGTACCTGTACTAACTAAACTGGTTAGTTACCATTTTAAGTGTGTTTTATTTGTTCACTTATTTGATTTCTTATAAAATACTTTTATTAATGATTCATATATGCATGTATATTATTCTCCTTTAAATGTGGAATACTTGATACATTATGTATCCACACTTTACACACCAGAAATCCACATCTAATAAAGTGCAATGCCAACTGTTTGCAGCAGGCCCGGCAAACACTAATAGTGAATTCCAATTGTGGGGGTTTGCTTGTACGGCGTGATATTTTGCAGTTTTAAACCGTTTACGGCTCATAGAAATTAATATTATTTTACAGGAGTCTCCAGGAGGTCGGGTGTGACTGTAATAAAAGGCTAATCTCCTGAAGGTAGATGCTGATTGATGAGCAGCTCAGGGTTCAATTTGCTGATGAACTTATGATACATTCTGACTTTGTCCACCTACTTTCCTGGCTGGTGCAAAACGGTTTCTACCTGTGTAATCCTGAAATTAATTGCACAGAAAACATCAACATGAATTGGCATGAATTGAACACACGTGCTTTTCCATAATTATAGTATACTTCTTGACTGTAGTATACTTCTTGTTTTTTTGACACTACCCCTACCTTCCATACACAGTACTTTATATTCATGAGAAAGCATTATGAAAGTCAAGCAAACACCATGCGGCAATCCATCAACCATAAGAAAACAAGCGATGAAGAGACTGCAAACTCCTGATATATCAGTCAGTATCCCAGACAGTGAACTTTTGTTTTTATTATCTTAAAAATTAAACAAGGAAAGCTGGTACTAAAAATGACAGCAGACGCATATAACAGCAAAATATTTGTACTTTAGAAAATCAAACTGTTCCCCAGATGTAGTGAAATGTTGCCAGAAAATATCAGGTTAATAATGAACTCTTTCATATATTGTCATGCCACTAAAATTATATTGATTTAAATTAATCAGAAAGGTCAGTGAAAATAAGCTGATTCATATTTGTGACATGATCTCATTCTTTCACCATGCTGTCTCTTGATTTGTATGAGAGATTAAAAAATGTAGGAAGCTTAAATTCGTAAAATACTCTGTATTACAAGCGGGATTCTCAGATTGGCCCAGCAAATTGCTGTGAAATTAATTTCCGTATGAATTACCTCTTTACCTTAAAATATTTGACAATTTATGGAAATACTGTACAGCTAATAGTAGACAGCTGCATGCATAGATGGGAATTAGCACTGCATCTGATGTATGTAGAATAAAATACTAACAAAGTGTAGCTGCCAGTGGACCGGAAGCTTGCCAGTTGCGGCTTGGTGTGGGCCAGCTCAGCTCCTCTCAGCTGTATTGACACGGCTCTGTGGTTAATACAACGCTGTTAGGGCGCTTCCATCTGGTGTTTAATGCCAAAGTGAGAAGGACATTAATCTTGAGCCTCTAGATCTGTCAGACCTGCAGAACAGAAATGCTGAACCACCCTTTGTGCATGTTGTGCAAAAATATACAGGGTCCAACTCTCATTTAGAGGATTAATAAAAATGGTATTTCTAGACTGCAGAGTAAAGCTGGATAAGCGTTTATGGAAGATGAATGAATGAAAGATAAAGCAGGTGTGATACAAGCTGAAGAATAACAATAATGTAATAATATCATCAAATGGGTGTTTATTGAATTAAAACCACAGGGATTAGTCAGTCATATGCAGCATTGTCAAAATATCAATTTAAATATTAATATATGTAAATTATTTGCATGCTGGTGTATAACAAGTCGGTGTATGAAAAATAGTATGTTGATTGGAGTTGCTGAAGCCCATTGCTGGAAGCACAGACCTTCCAGTTCAAACCAATGCAAAGCCAGTCTATAATTTTTTAACTATTGACATATTCTAGCCTCAATGTAGATAAAATGATAAAAACCATTAAGTCAGTCTAAGGTAGCAGCATACTTATAGAATAATAGCCTTTTAATGAATACTCAAGATGGACCTAGGAAAGACAAAAGTTTGCCTAGCTAATCTATTAACATTTCTTTGAGCATTAAAGAAGGAGCCTTTATTGTAGGATTTATTCAGCATAAGTTTTGTACAAAAAAAAAGCAGTCCTAAAATTAAATAGGATTCAACAATTTTAAGCAGGTGGATTCAGAATTAGCAGACTTGATGTAATTTGTATTTTTAAAAGGTCCTGTTTCTGATTGAGTCAGTGAAATCAGAGGAATACCACAGAGCTCTGTATTTGGGCCATTCCTCAACTAAATAACAATATGGATAATTAACTTACAAGGTAGGAATGGAAACCCCTACCTAATAACAATGACATAATAATAATAATAATAATAATAATAATAATAATAATAATAATAATAATCTCTTCAAGTGTGTTTACATAAACACTACCTGCATTCACATGCACTGGTTGCCCAGTCTTAGACTAAACCTTTGGTCTCATCACATTATGGGCCCAAAAAAATAAAAAGCCTGAAACATTCATAATTTTTAGTCTATTTTTTCCAAATGCAAAATAATGCCTACAAATTCTGGTCTAGTTGGTCCTTTGTAGGCTTCAAAGCAAAAACTTCCTGCTCATAAGAAAGCTTCTTCTTCCCTATCAGATCTTTATATTTCTTTGTACATCTCTGCATAATTGTATGACTTGTTTCTACCAGATGTCATTAAAACAGTGAAATTGTGTGCATCCTCTCACAGCCTGTTTGCTCTTGTTAGTATTTTTATCATAACTGCCCTCCTCGGCACCTCCTGCTTTACCTGGTCCTTAATCTTGACTAGGATGTACCTGCATGCACTGATGATTAATGAAATTCACTATACTATTCATTGTAAGTCAGCTGAAAAGGTTTTTTTTGTTGTTGTTGTTTGCTTTTGAATTATGACTGTAAAATTCTGCGTTTACTCATTGTTCTTGGCATAGGCCATGTTTACTGCATAATTTAAAGGCTTTTTCTGTTTTATAGGTAAACTATTTTGTATTTTTTCCACATTATTTCAGTTTATTGTGGGTGCACTGTTCTGTGTGTATATGCAATACAGCCAGCTCCTTGACAATCAGTTGCTGAGTTGCCTATGCATTTAACTTCAATGTGATTTCATATAAGTACATGACAACTTTATTATAAGCTTTAAAGGAGCACAGCTAACACAAAGTTTCATGTACTTCTCCTTTCTAGATACTCTATCTCTCCTGATACAGACAAAGGCTGTAGCTATAAGAGAGATGAAAGCCTCCCTTTTATCGCCAAACAACAGGTCAACTTTTAAGCCTGCGCTGCTGCTGCTGGCCAGGCAGGGGTGCATCCCGCACAGAGCCGTCAATCCCGGCTCACTTTGTCGATCTGGCCCTTATCTATGCATATCGCGCTGCGGGGACCAGCTTGTGCCCACATTCAGTGGCTGCGGTTGCCCTCTGACTGATGAGACAGCTATTGAACTGCAGTATCTGACTGACTGTGGTGAGAGCTGTTCTTCAGGAGCCTTTTTCTACCATCTGGCATTTAATATTCTGGTCTGTGCACTGCCAGGCAAGGCTGCAGCAGGGGCATATGGTGATCTGACTGTGTGAGGTTCCAGTTTGACTGTACAAACTCTCTTGCGCCACTAAGGGACTCGCAAATGAGGTGACATCCTGGGGGATGCTCCATACTGCGCGCCTGGGGACTGCGGCATACTGGCAGACAGGCACCTGTGTCAACATAGTCCAGTGGGTTATTGCTATACCAGAGTTTTGAATGGAATGAATCCAGCTAAAACTATCGCTGGAGGCAAACTATCTCGGGAGGGTATCTTAGGCTGCATACCTGTATGTCCTATGAGATGCTGGATCATGCAAAGGGTCTGGAAAGTGAGCTTTTGCCTAACTGGGTTTTGTGTAACAGGGTTTAATCTTAGAAGAACATTGCTGTGTTGCCCCTTTAGATTATCGAGTTGATAACACAGTTGATAACACAGGAGTAGGGATCTATACTGTTTGAGAGTTAGCTGAGATGGTTGTACTTTAATTTCAATTGTCAAACAGAGCACACCCAGGAATCTGAGGCACACTGCTGACTGTTGTTAGCACAGTTTGATGCAGAGAATTTGACACACTTGCAACCCAAGGGAGCCTGAAATATCTCCTAGTAGCATCAGAGTGAAAACCTCTTCTTTAACCGAATATAGGACAGGGAAAGCAGAAAGGCTTTCACTGCTTCAGAGAGTAAAAAAAAAAAAAAGGAAAAAAAAAAACAGTTTAACTGCTGAGTTAATAGGTACATGCACACATCGGATAGCTCATCCTGGATGTGTGGTAGATTCATAATTGCAAGAAGATGTTAGGGCACAGGGAATGGACTGATGAAAGGTCAGTAGAACTGGAGGAAGAACTACAGCCTGCTATCTGGCATGACGCTTTTCATTGTTTTGTCACCTGATAAAACAACGGCAGCCATCTGGAAAAAGTAGTTTTCTTCGTTATGATGCTTTTCATGTGGAATAAATTATATCACATATTTGAACATATTCATTTCACTTTAGAGACAGGGATACATTGATGGCCAGATGGACAGCAGATGGATCTTTAATCTGCGAGTGTAAATTTTGAGTCTAATCTAACGAGAGCATGTCTTAACTCTTGGCTAATTGGAACCAATCGCCATTGTGTAACGCACATTCCAGCAGATACATTGTGCTGAATGAGCATAATGGATTGCTGGAACAGTATGTGTATTTACAGCTTTTATTTTTTTAATCATGTGATATATCTGAGTTATCTTTTTATTTTTTAATTTTTTTTATTACTGTTCTTGTCATATGTCAGATTGTTTCCTGCTGTATTTCACCAAATGGCTGTGGCACTTATTTAAGTAGCTGGCAGTGAGTCGTCTTTTTAAGCATCTTTCTGTTTTGTTTATGTACTTCATCAGGTTTTAAATTGAAGTAGTTGACACATAGTGGTTGTTTCTGTACTTTAACCAGTTGATTGCTAAGTGGGCGGGTTTGTGTTCCTAATGATTCAGGGCTTCTGAATGTAATGATTTGTCTTTCTCTGGCGTTCTGAAGCAGACTTCTCTCTTCTATGTTATGAATATGAGGAAAAATATACATACAAAATTATTGTTTTTTTTGTGGATTACATGCAATAAAGTTGCAAAATTTCCCCTATTAGGGGAAAATAGTTAAAAATCATCTGAGCTACAAGTGACTTAATAATTTTAATATACTGTACCTAACAAGTGAAGGTAATATCAATTGCTCTATACATACAGTACGAACAAATGCTGTATTTCATTGTAAGTTTTTTCTAAACATTCCCAATTTCATGACTCAATGCTGCTCAGTAAAATAAAACATATATTGCACATTTATTGAAATAAATCAGGTAACAGCTTTGCTGTGAGACACTCACTGAATATTTTGATTTTAGCTTCAACTTCTGGGATTCTGTGCAACATCAGGACCTAAACTGTCACAGTATTTACAACCGGGAAGGAATATTATTGGTCTCTATTAACCCCTACCCAGCCCTAACTACAATCATAAGTAACCAAACAAAATGCAAGAGTTTTTGCATTTTTTAATTTTCTTTATTGCAGTCACAGATTTTTAGAAAATAGAGTTTTCTCATATGGGGACCAGTTTCCTGGTGCCCATAAGGTTAAAAAATGGGTATTCATCACGTTGTGGGGACATCCTAGACATTGGTCCCCATAAAGTAAGGTATACCTGAACCACACACACACACACACACACACACACACACACAAACACATATGTTTGTGTTATCTTTTGTGTGTTGTTTGGGTATTATCACTCCTATCTCCAGTTCAAAAAAGGAAATGATTATAGGAAATGGTGTCTCTAAATTGCCCGTGTGTGTGTATGTGTGTGTGTATCCTATAATTGCCTGGCATCCTGTCCGTGGTATCCCCCCACCTCATATCCCGTGCTTCCTGGGACTGGCTTCAGACTCACCAAGACCCTATGCTGGATAAGCAGATACTGTATGGAAGTTGGATTTATATGTGATGAAACATTGCAGAAATACAATCTTTTCAAATGAATTATGCTCCATCACATTCTCAATTTTTGAATGTAATGAAATTTTAAAATGCAATCTCTTGTTCTCTGACAAGTCTGTTTGAGAATGAACACTCTAGGCTTGGGCGTACCCCCTCCCCGAGGACCCCCTTAAATGGGTGGAGACCTCAACCCTCCAATGCTCAACCCAAAGTTATGCCCTTGACTCTACCTACATAAATCTATGCAATTTGTCCGTTCAGGCAGTTTTGGAGGTGGTGCACAGTTTAGGTCATTTTGTGCACACATTTCTTATTTTTTATCACTTTAATGTAATGAAGTGCTACGTGTCTGATTCTATCATAATTACCTTGAAAAAGACCTGTCTGACGTGTTTCCAGGTACAAAATTAACAAAAACACCAAAACTCTTAGAGCTTAATTATAATAAGTTCTCAGAAGAACAGAAAGGCTGTTAAATTCAATTTTAAATTCAATTTGTGCTTTTGTGGGTCAATATTTTTGTGCCCTAGTGTGAGTGGGGATTTTTCTGCTCAGTAAAGTCAGTTTGTGCCCATTATTTTTACTCCCATCATCAGCACAAACCTTTCACATGACTCAGATATACAGTATACTATACAGTAGGCACTTGAAGGTGAAAGGACACTTAAATAGGTGACATCCATTCTACTCTTTAAGAAAATATGGCGGGGCCCTTTTATAGGGTCCATATAACAGTGGAGAAAAAGTCAGACTAAAGGGTTTGTTATATAAAACTGAATACAGCTACAGCTCGATTTAAGTTATATGTAACTCACTGGTTAAAACACTTTGGTGTTTTATCAGCGGATCTGGTTTTTAAAACTGCTGAAATAAAATTGGACTATATATTCTTTGTTTTAGGACCCTTTTAATATTGGTAAGCAGATAAAAAGGTGAAAAGATGTGAGTTTTGATAAACGAAATACAAATGATTGGTATTGCAAGTGTAAAACTTCATGTGGAATCAAACATTGTTATCTTTCATATTGTTCCTCATCCAAAATACTTGGTTAGGGTTCCTTTTGTGATACATTTTTGCTAGCCACCAACAAACACCCATAACCAGTACCCCAAACCATTCAAAAGCCGAAGCTTCTGTACGAATTTAGGACTCATTTCCCAAAATGTAGTGCAGTATCAAATTCACTGAGTTCCTGCAAAGTCCACTGAGCTTATGATTGCTGAAATACTTTTGGGAAATGCACTGCTTTTCTAGTAGAAACACCCAAAATATCTTACTGTTTATTACTTATTTTATTAGCCTGATATTTCGTCGTTGCTCACAGGGGGCAGTGATGTAGACTAAGCACAATAAAAGGACTGTATGGAAACATGCATGTACCTTTATTCTTTGCTTTGAAAACAATTTGTATTGGGCTTGACTCAATATTACTCGATGAACTCAACAGAGAAGCAATCTGTATGAATGGTAGTATAAATAGTGCCTTATGAAATCTGTATGAAAATAGTAATTATCATAATTGTGAAACACTTCACACTAAACACTCCTGTTCCCTTGCTTCTTGGTGCACTCTACTTCTCTGCGTGTTGACACACTTTGTGGGCGGAAGCCGTGTCCAGGAATGCGGACAGGTGGGTGTGAGTGGAAGGCTCTGGTCATTGTGGATTTCCCCTTTTTGGTTTGAGAGAGAAATGTAGAAACCTCATAATTTTTCTTGGAGTAAAGCCATGAGAGGGAAGAAAATGCTCTGGTTTGTTGAAATGTTCCAGGCTTCTCTTTTTAATTTATTTTTCTCTCAAAGAAAATAAAGTACAAGCTGTAAAGTCTAGGTTTATGCTATCTAGTTTCTAATTAAAACTATACCATAAACTTTTCTTGTTACGGTGACACCAAAAACTATCAGAAATATGAAGGGTTTTATGTTAAAATTTTTATTACTTTGTCCCGTCTGTGTTTCAGTAATGTCGGGACCTGAACCGTATCTGTTCCTAAGGGTATCACATAAAAGGATATGCTACTTTTACTAATCGTCCTGAGGGGAAGACACTTTCTGATCGGCTCAATAAAACGCAAGGTATAACCTGAAACTTCTATCCATATAAATGGTGGATATGGGATACAGACTTAAGATAGAGATAGACATTCTACTCCTTGGAGGTGTCATTACACCTGAATACAGCTGCATAAAAGGATTGTATCTGAGATCAAGCAGAAACTGGGGCCAAGTGGTTATAACACATAGTGGGTAATTAATAATATTCCTTTAGAGTCTAAATAAAGGATGTGATGAGTTTTCCAGTTCCCTCTCTGCAGACCTCAGGTTCTTAAATAACAGTTTTCTGGACTGTTTAATTGGCCCAAAGACCCTAAGAGTACGATGGACAATGCTCTGTTATCCTCCTGCACAACGACTGCTCTTGCACATCAGTTTTGGATTAAGGAAGCTGCGGTCGCACAATGACTCTCTGTCCACCTAACTTCAAAGCAGAGACAGCCAGGGCACCTGCTTACATTTACGATGCCTTCTGATAAAGCTGTCCCTTGAGCTAAACTCATGGAACCCTCAACCCTGCAGCCATCCCAGACATCGAGCTTTGTCAACAGATAGAGCTTCGATGTCCTGACCACCGCCCTTAATCAGTAGTTTGGGAAGAATGTCCTGACCATTGTGCTGAGGGAGTGCCACCACAACGGCCATAATACGACCAAAGAAAAACTTGGCCCTGGTTTTTGACTATGGGCACTGGCTGCCTTGTCTGCCTCTGCTAAGGCTATTTGAGGACTATGAGGCTAAATAAAACTGACCTGATCATGGAGAAACACATGGAAAAAATATAGGAAGATATGAGAAACATAGCTAGAGAATGTCAAACGCAACGGGAAATCAAGTGTCATAAGAACGTTGAAATAAGGGTAAGACCACAAACCGTGTGACATCAGAGTTTTACTGAAACCAACATCAGCTTCTTTCTTAGACAGTGATTCAAAAAATCAGACTGACTCACAGCTGTTTTTTCAAAAGGTTTGTTTTTTTAAAACAGCTCAGAGCCATTGTTTGTAAGCAGACAGAAAAGGAGTGATTAAATTGTTTCAAGATGTCCTTGAACTCATATACATTATTTCTTACAATATTAGTTTATGTTTATTTCCTAGGTTACAGTTTAATTCCAAGCTAATTCAAATTTCACTCATTTATTCCCATAGGACATCTAACAGAAACAAATACCTTTTGCTGAGAAGAAAATCATGTGTAATACTTAATTAGCTATTTCCCTGTCCTCATCCACAATGCCACCTGCTATTGAGGTCAGTGCAGTAGTTCATCCTCTTTTCCTCTCTCTGCTTACCTACCAGTCCTTCATATTGTGTCACACTGCCCAGCTCCACAGAATGCCAATGAGCTTTTGCACCATACAATGACAACTGAGCATTTTCTTTGTCCAGTGCAAATATTGTCCTTCTAATTTTCTTGATTTGTGGGGGTTTCATAGATCTTATGAAATGGATAGGGCCTTCAAGGGGCATTACCAAAAGTTTCAAATAACAATTTACAAACATAAACTTCTTATGACCCAAGTAAATTGTTCTGATTCAGTTGTATAGTAGCTGGCTGTGACCAAGTAAATCCTACATTACCGGAATTATGTAGTCTCTGTCCAGCTGTTACCTTCATATGAATTGAGATACCTTTCAATTCCATTTTCTTATGGACATTATAAAAAAGTGCACCTACATGGAATGTGACAACTACAGTTGTGTTCTGCCAAGTGTGCTGAATAATGTTATT
The DNA here is from genome assembly GCA_026777045.1 of Hyperopisus bebe. NCBI lineage: Eukaryota > Metazoa > Chordata > Actinopteri > Osteoglossiformes > Mormyridae > Hyperopisus > Hyperopisus bebe. The sequence continues at coordinate 16,608,355 of JAODJW010000094.1, forward strand.
GATTAACAGAAAAGATAAGGTCAGTCTAGTACACAAAAGAACAGTAGAGGGCCCAGTACCGAGCCCTAGGGAACTTCTGAGTTGTTAAGGAACACTGTCCATAAAAGATGTAGTGGAAACAGCTTCAGAATGAGGGTGGGCAGTGGTGGGGAGGTGGGGGGACAGAATAGCTTCTCTGTTGAATGTGCCTTTTCAAAATCATAAGAATTTTTATTTAAAATGGGTAAGATATGTTGCTCAAATTGACTTGAAATCTTGCTGAAATTGATAAGTGATTTTTGCAGGGGATGTGAAGGAAGCAAGATAATCAATGCAGCCGCTTTTCTTATGGTGCCCAATGATCTCTGCCCGTGTGGCTCAAGAGCCGACTGGAAATTTGAGAACATGGCAAATATTAACTGAAAAAGAGGAAAGGGGGGGTAAGTGACCGATTTATGGGACAAAAGAAATTAAGGCACCTAAGAGTAGGTGAAAATTGAGAAAATGACGTGGGGTGAATAGTGGGTAATTAGTGAGTTCAGATAGAGGATCTGGATGCCCAAAAATGGAAAACATCAGTGATGTCACTTTTATAGAAGATGACAGAACATTTACCATAGGCTAACAGATTTCACATTGCCAGAAAGATGATTTAGTAGTAGTGGCACTAGTAGAAAATGCAAATAAGTGGGACTGACTTGGGAATGGTCCTGCTACTGTGCTGCATATAGTCAGTCTTTGGAAGCTGATGTATATACTGGCTTGTAGGTGAGAGAGAATATGATATAAAGCCTGATGGTAGGGAGGATGTGGAAGCGGCAGCTCTCAGCCCTGATGGCATCTCCTCCTGTGTTCTAAAGACAGGAAGAATATAACTGGCCACTCTTTTCAATGACATCTTTGTCCCTATCCAGTGTCCCACTGTGCATCAAGAAACCTATGATTTCTTTCTTGCTGAAAACATCCAAAGTTTTGTGTCTAAATCACTACTGGACAATGTAGCTAACTTTGGTGTTTGTAAACTGCACGGAGAGAGTGATCCTGTGATACATCAACAGCATTTTTCTGGAATTTCTGGACAAGAGGGACACCTGTGCTGGAATGTACAGTAATTCAATGACTCCAGCTCTGCCTCCATCGTGTCTGGAAAGCTGGTCGGAAAACTGCTTTTGGGTTGTGGAGTTCTTAACAGGCAGACCTCAGGTGGTGAAGATCAGCAACAAAACTGCAGCCTTTCAGATCTTCAACATGGGGACTCCCTGGGTGCACCACCTGAGCCCAAGGCTCTATCCCCCCTTTACCCATGACTGCATGGCTAAATTCATAAGCACCTGCATAATCAAGTGTACTGATGATACCACAGCGATTGGTTTCATCTGCATCCAGGAGTGAAGTGGTGGAGATGGTGGAGTCATGCCATAGAAGGACCTTACCCTGACCTTACCCTGAGCAACAATAAAACAAAGGAGATTGTGATGGACTTCAGGAGGCCCAGCAGGAATCATACACCTGGAACTGCCACTGATGGCTCTCCAGTGGAAACTGTCACCAACTTCAGTTCTGATTGGTCTCCAGATCAGTCCTTACAAATGACTGTCAGTGCCTTCACATCATGGTATGGCATGGTATGGTATGGAGGGAGGGAGCCACAGCTGCGGCGCAGAGGATCATATGAAAGGTTGTGAGGTCAGTCTAGAAGATCGCTGTCGAATTACTATCCATTGACTGGATACATATCAACAGGTGCCACAGCAAAGCATTAAGTATATTACAGGATCCCAACCAGACCACAAGCTGTTCTCATCCCTGGAGCCTCGTAGAAAGATTTGCAGCATCACAACACTGACTACCAGATTCAAGATCACTTTCTTCCACTAAGCCATTTGCATCATTGAAAACTAAAACTGGACTACTGCAATATTACTTCCACCTGCACGTTATTTCAATCGTAATGTTAGTTACTTGTTTTCAGTGAATTATTGCACATCTGTTGTGTATTGTCTATTCATTATGTATTGATATACTACAAGTTAGTCTTTGTACTGGGTGTGGCTGTATGTTTTCCAATACCCTTATTGCACATGGCCAATAACTTCTGTTTTGAATCTTGACAGTTAACATAAATGTAGGAGGAATCTGACGAGAGAAGCTGAGCTCAAGAGACAGTTTTCCTGAATGGTTTAGGGCCATCCAAGCCCACATAAAACAAGGTTTATGCTGATTAATACAAATTAATTTTCATCCCATGGTGATATATTTCTCTACTGCTGGGAGTGGAGTCTTCCCAGATGACAACGTCCCCATTCAAAGGGCTTCTTTTCATACCCAGAGGTTTTTGACTGAAGTTGGAGCCTTTCATTTTTAAACTTATGCTAGTTCAGTCTCAAACCATAAAATTACGAAAACACTGCGATGTTCATTAGTTCATTAGTTAATTGATATAAATGTGAATGAAGTAGACTGGCCATGAAGGAGTAATGTTGTTGTGATAAGCTTTTCAGTAAGAGAATTATTCAGCAGAAGCTTATAATGAAGTATTGGAAAACAAATTAAACAAATGATAAAAACTGTCCTTCATATTCTGTGCAAACAAGCCATAACTAATTAAAAAATGCCGATCACATACAATATAGGTTTTTAAAAGGATGAATGATATTCATAGGAGCCCAAAACATGCATACTTGTCTATCAATGCATCCATGAAGTCATCTGTCCATCCATCCGTCTGTCCATCCATGCATCCATCCATCTTCCATAATAGGGTCCATAAGAATAGTCTTGGTGAGCTTGTCCAGGGACCCATGAGGCACAGTGCAGAGAAACATCTTAGACAGGGTGCCAGAGAAATGAAGGCAGGTTGAATGGATGCTCATTCATTTACTAATGCTGTCTTATTAGCTAAATGCATTTGTGAAAGTGGGTTAACAAGTGGTGTGAAGGAAGTAGTCTGCTCTCTTGCCAAATATGACTTAAAATAAGCATCCCTCTCAAACACACCTTAAGTACACGCAGTATTTATATGTTGTCTTAATTAATAATGGTCTACAATTGCACAACCTCATAAAATTCATAATCTTATTTTTGATATACAGTAAAATCCTGTTATAGTGGACTTGCTTATAATGGAATGTTGTTTATAATGGACAAACAATTTGGTCGCTTTTAGCTGTAGTTTTGTTCGGCTATAACGGACATGCAGGCTCCGCCTACAAGGCGTGTGGCGTGCCGGTGATATCCAGCGCAGATTATTAATAGTCATGTATCTGGTCAGGTAAAGTTGGATTACTACATGTACAATATAATAATCTATACCACAAGTGTGTCTGCTGGGGTGTGGCATGAGTAAATGGTGTCCTGTAGTTGTGTCCTGGGCATACAACAATTCTGGATATAACGGACTCTGGATATAACAGACTGTTTTGCCAGGTCCCGTGAAGTGGATTTTACTGGAATCAGTTTGTGAAATGTATCATTTATATAATGAGAGAGAAATATCGCCTAATACATAGAAAAATATTTTAAAATATGTAAGCATGATGTTCTACAAAAACTTTTACATATTCTTCAGCAAGAAGAAGGTAGGTTCTGTTCATCCTTATTGTGCTTCTGTTCTATTAACTTGTTCCATTAAGTCTGCATGCTGTCTATTAGGCACTGAATAATACACTGGAGTATAAATGCTATCCTGGACCCCTATGGAGCCTGGGCATGGCTACTTCCTATGAATCTTTCCTTTAAATGATAGCCTTGCCTTACAGCTAAACTTTCTGGAATGAATCACAGCTTGATTACTATAATGCTGCTCTGCCCGCTCTAAAGCAGCTCTTAAAAAAATCTTTTTTTTTTTTCTTTAATTCTCATCAGTGTCTTGGAAAAAAAAATCCATAGGACATTCTGACATTTCTTATTTTTAAAACTAATTGGCCTTGAATGCTAATGAGAGCTGAAAACATAGAAAAAGCTTTTCTATACTCAGCCTTTGGTATAATTTGTTCCACCTAAAAGGGAAAAAATGTGTAAGTGTTTTATGATTGACTTTACAACTTTCCATTATATGACCTACATTAAAACCACAAACCGTGAGGCAATTAACAAAAATAATTGGTTATGACCTGCCTCTTATAAATGTATTACAGGGCTGCGGCATAATAAAGAGGTGGCGGCTTTGTCCAGTTATCTTTGGACTCAGTGAGACATTCCTTCTGAAAATCTGCATCTCTGAGGTCAGCACTCATGATAGGCTCAAGATGTCAGACCTCCATGCTAGGCCGCAGAATTAACAAGCACTCAAATTTACCAGCTCTGATCTTTCTAGGTGTCATGAAAAAAGTTTTATTTACTTCCATGAGTGACAAATGCCACCTCAAACATGTTCACAGGCTTTCCGCCTCATGTTCCCTGAGTCAACGGGAAACTGGATTTGAGGCTGTTGACTGAGTGGGCAGGTCCATGACAAGAAGTAAACAGAAGAAGACAAAGAAGCAGAAAAGTAGAGGAACTGGGAATGAGGCCTGCGACTTAATGACCAGAGAAATAAAACAAGGACATCAGAAAATAACAGAGAGAGTGAACTCCAGCAAACTGACACCATGCTTGTGGGACTTTGGCAGAGACCTCTAACCCAGAAAATAGACCCAGCTATCTAAGACTGCAAAGCTGGAATAACGTACTAGCTAACCAAGACATCAGTAACAGATCTACAAATCTGGAAAGTAAATGGCAGCAAACATGTGACACAGAACCAGAGGCATATGGATAAAACAGCCCCACAAACAGGATTCAAGTGAACAGAGCAAAGTGCTGAGTTTTCCTCTCAGAGAGTGAGACTGAGTCCCTGAGCAAGGTTCTGCACAGAAAATGGAGCACCAACTTCTACTTCAGGACCAGGTCACATGGATCTCAATCTCATGATCAACAGAATCACCATTCCTACAATCCAGACATCTGTGTAGTCTGACCTGGAACAGGTTAGTCTGTTTCAGCAAGTCAAGAAAAACAGAGAATCGACCAGCTGCTCTATGGAAATATATATCTTCTAATTTGAGAATGTTTGGACACATATTTGGCATACCAGATTACTCCTGCCTTTTAATATTTGTTGTTGCTTTTTAAAATGCATTTAAGTTTCACACCTATGGTTCACACACACAATTCATTTAGATAAAATAAAAGTGTCTGCAAAATTTTATTAGTTAATATCACTTTTTCTGTTAAGGATGGAAATAAAAATGAGTATGCTAAAAGATTTTATATTATTTTATCTCATATAACAATTTCAATGTATTAGAACTGATATAATTTTGGTCTACAGCATATAGGCCTACTAATTATTATTATGAAATTGTTTTTCTGTCAGTTGCTGCTCTAAAAACATGGTAACTATGAATCTTAGGTTTTAACTTACAGGTTAATTAACTTACACTGCGGAATTCTCATGGTTCAAACACGTTTGGGCCTATTGGTCTGTGATCTAGTCATATCTAAGCAGAATCACATAAAAAAGTTGTTTTGGCTGCAGCGATGGAAGTCACACATTTATCATATGCCCAGAATGGCAATATAAATTCAGCCTTCTTAAGACACGTGAAGCCGTTGATTATTATGCTGCGGAAGAATAGAATACTCTGCCAGGAAAATAAGATGCACGCGCCCGCGCACACACACACACACGCACGTAGTCGCAGGCTGGCAGCACAGACCACAGCGCCTTTCCATAAATTACTCAGGCGAGCGGAGGGTAGCGCTGCTCCCCCCTGCTGGCTCGCGCTTCTTCAGCGCGCCCGTATTCTCAGGGCTTCCCGAGTCTGCAGCGGTGCACAAGCGCGCGCGCTGCACCACCTCGCCGCCCGAGCGCCGCTGCCCGCTTCCTGTGATGAGTCACGGCAAGTGGAACAAATTTAATACGGGTGAATGCGTCTGATTTTTAGTTTCGATGTATTAAGTATCAGAGTAAGGAAAGTAAATCAAATAGCAAATAAATTTAATGTATAATAAAGAAACACAAAACGGTACGGCTTAAGGGAAACATTTACGATAATATGGCACCACTGTGGTGCTTTTCTCAAATGCTTACTCACTGCCCTGCAACATTCTTAATTCTTTCAGTCCCCAGCTTTGCCATAAAATACTTTAACATCGCATATACTTTTGTACAAATACGGATTTAATTTAAAATGCCAATACAATTAGCGTTCAATTACTCACTGTTACTGATTTTCTACTTGTCATGTGCTGTGCCCAGCAACTGGTTTTGTGATTGATTGTGCACAGGAACTAATTAATGGTTGTTTTTGCAATTCTTTAACTATTTCTGATTTTGATAATATTTAGTCAATCACAATTTATCAATTCACTTACTATATATTGTCCAAAACAAATCTTCAAATAATGTGCTTTTAATAAAATCCCTAATTTTCCATTCATAACTAATTAAATATAATCCATAGATAGACATATAGGCAAATTACATTGCTGAGTATTAAATGCACCTCCCGCCCCCAGCACTTTGATCTTAAATCCCAGCCTGAAAACTATTGAGTCTTTAGTTAATTTCTAGCTCTGGTCTGGGATTTCAGCGATGGGAATTCTGGGAATGGTATAATCATTCAAACCAAAAAATGTCAGTATTCCTAAGATTAAAATTCATATGTCCCACTGAGGGACCCTGTTTTAAGCTATGGTTTATGTAATACTATTGAAATGATTTATTTTACATGAAGTTATCACACATTTTTTAGTAAGACATGGCTGTTGCTTAGTAAACTGTCCTGTCTGGTTAGAGATGCAGTACTACAGATACGTTCAGATAAGGGAGACATGATGGTTTAGCGCATGGCCTTAATTCTCCTCTCCCTCTGGGGTTGGTGGTTTGAATCCTGCCTCTGCTCTCTACCTGGGGATGTTCTACCTCTATTGCCTAGGTTTCCTCCTATAAATCCAAAGACATGCCGTTATATTAGTTGGTGTCACTAAATTGACTATGGTAGAGTTTATGTCCCCTATGATGGACTGCTCCCCCATATAACAGGAGTAGGCAATCTTATCCGCAAAGGACCACTGTGTGTGCAGGTGTCTGGGGTAACCTGTAGGTCAGCTGTTCAAACCCAGCTGTTAGGACTCTTCAGCCAATCAGTCCTCTAATTAGTAATCTAATTAAGGAGTTTCAGTAAAAAAACACATACACAGCGGCCCATTCTGGATACTCTCTACAGTTGTTCAGGAGAAGACTGTCATAATAAGGGACGTCAACCGTGGCTTTTCTGTAAATTGTGTTAACGACAAAAATATAACGTCAATTTTACAGTAGTTCTACTAATAATATTGATGATGTCACAGTCAAGTACAACACAGTGAGGCTTAGAATGAACTAGGTCTAAAAAATGGAGTTGAAAGAAACATAACGGCTAGAACGGCTAGATACAGTAGTTTAATAATCACAACCACTGTTGTAAAACTGCAAACTTGAGCATAAATAGACAATTAACAACCTGCACGTCTTCCAATCTGTATGGACTCATTCTGCATCGTGCATGAGCATTGTGCAGTTGGGCCGTTTGAGTTCCATTTTCCACTACGATATTTATTTCTTATCCTCGTCTTTTGTGTTTTTTTTCCAAACTCATACTTCCATTTCGTAATATTGATAGCTGTTATGCAGGCACATGAAGTAGTTTTATTTGTTAATAATAAATGCACTTCAGGTCCCCACACTGAGAAAGAATCTACATAGCAGCTTTCTTCTTTATCATTGCAATAATGTTTCTTGACACGCACAAAATGTTTCTTGACACGTTCCTCCAAAACACCCCAAAATGGCTCCGTAATATTGAGATGTGGTGACTGTGCAATCCATGGGAGATGTTCAACTTCAATTTCATGTTCATCAAATCATGCTTTCACCAGTCTTGCTGTGTGTATTGCTGCATTATTATCCTGATACATGGCACCATGTTCAGGATACAATGCTTGAACCATTGGGTGAACATGGCCCTCCAGAATGGTTCAGTGACACGCAGAGGTGGACATTTCATGTCCAGAAAGTAAAAATCCAAACCAGTTGAGTACAATGTGATTGTGACTCTTTATAGTCAACTGGTTGGTTGAAACAAAATCCTGGATTGGATTTTTACTTTCTGGACCTGAAATGTCCGCCTCTGGTGACACGCCCATCTGCTGTATAATGAGTAGTGGACCTAGGCTGTAGGGGTTCCCCACCCCTGACCTAGGGAATGCCATGATGTCGCAGCCCAAACCATTACTGATCCACCCCTACACTGCACTCTGGGTATGCAACAGTGTGGGTGGCATGTCTCTTTCGGGCTTCTCCACACCATAACTCTCCTGTATGTGGGAAAGACAACAAAGGTGGGCTCATCAGAGAACAATACATCTTTCACATTGTCTACAGCCCAAGAGTTATGCTGCTGGCACCATTGAAGCTGATGCTTGACATCGGCACAAATGACCAAAGGTTTGGCTATAGCAGTCTGACCATGAATACTGACCCTGTGGAGCTTCCAGTGACCCATTTTGGTGGAAACAGGAAAGTTGGGGTTTGCACTTAATACTGCAGTGAGTTGAGCAGTTTTTTGTATACAGTCCAGGTTAGTACCCGGCCATCCCATTCAGACAGCTCTCTCTTCTGTCCACAGTCACTCCTGTTGGACGTGGTCTGTCCTTCATGGTGGTTTGCTGACATTAATCAAGATACCATGGCTCTCAAAATACCACAAAGACTTGCTGTCCTGGTCACAGCTGCACCTGCGAAACACACCAACAGTTTGTCCTCTTTCCTCTGATATGTCTCCCATTATGTTGTGTAAATTGCAATATTATATGTACAACTGTACTGTTGCTCTGCTAATTCAACCTTCACACTTTTCTAATGGAACTAATGGAATGTGCCATCAGTGAAGACTGGCCACCAGGCCTCACATATATAGGCGTGAAACCTCAAACACTATTGACCTATTTCAGTTTCATTGTCCAACCCCTGTACATGTATAGAGATGATGCCCCAGTGGTTATCACTGTAGCTGTGCACCTCCATAATAGTTAGAATTAGATTGTAGTTTGGTTCCCACCCCTGTGTTTGCACAAATCGCCTCCTACAGTATCTCTGATGACGGACTGATATCCCATCTAGGGCATCTCTTGCTGAGTGCCTGGGACATGCTCCAAGCAGACTGTGACCTCATACTGGATAATTAGATATAGAAAATGGATGGATCTATGTATAGAGAAATTGTTGAAATAGCATGTGATTACCGCACAATCTCTCTAGATGACAGGACTTGTCAGTTGGGTATTTAAATGTACTTTTAATTACTAGATTGGCTTCATATTTTATGGCCAACAATAACGTGGACTATATTACAGATATTAATATGCTGTATTATTTTGTTTGCAGTCTGATGTCTTAATATTTTACAGTTATTTCACACACACATATATATACTGCAAAAGATTAAAATCTAAGGAAGTATAATTTTCTTCTATTTAGACAAAGGTATAATTTCATTAATAAACTAAACACATCTTGCTCACATTTAGGCATATTGTCTTATTTTAGGAAATCTGACTGAGTACAATTTTCTTACTGCACTGGCAGATCATTTTTGGCCGGTTTTAGGCCATCTTATCTCAAAACGGAAGCAGTCAATCTTAAATCTGAAAGGCCATTTTTTGCAGTGTATCAGTTAACCTTTACACGAAGTACCCTAGAAATTGCAATTTCCCCAGTGTTACAGAGCTAGAATCACTGTCCTGTTCCTTTTTTGTAGACAGCAGGTCATAGGATGCCACGTTGTGAAGCACCAGGTGAAGTACAATACCTTTCTGATCACAAGACTCAAGGTTCAGGTAGGAGAGACAGCCGTCTTAAAGCGCTCTCTCATCTGGTACATGCAACATCTGATGGTGGAGGCATCATCAAAGGTACTGTGGTTTTGCATCCAGCTGACAGTTAAATGTGAAGCATAGAAGCCTGTTACTGCAGGTCCTCATTCGGAATGTTCTAGTACAACACGCAGAAAAGTTTCACATTTCACACTGTTCTCTGTCCATCATAACGACATACAACTTTACTTTTACTAAGCTTAATAATATTTTCACTGAGTATTAAGGTTAAATTATACCAATATGATGTAACATAAGAAGGAAGAAAGACTAAATAATTGTCTCCTGTCCATTCTGTTCTCCCTCTGTCTCTTCTCCTTATCTGCCTATAATCTGCTGGTTATAAGAAACCAAATGGCTGTATAACTCATTTAAAAAAATTGTAGTATAAAATCAAGAGATGTAGCCACATCATAATAAGATGATATGTTTAATGATATGGAAGAGCCACGTCTTGCTGGTGTGGATTGTGTAGCCATTGTGTGTCACCTAGAGGACTGCAGTGCTTTTTCTCTGGGTTCATACTGACAGTCACATCCAGTGTCAGCTAACTGATGTGACGACCAGTACATAGAGTATTTCAAAACATATTTCTTTGGTTAGGGTGTACAGGATGAACTGGACATGCTTTAGTATATTTTGTCTAAATATTGTAAAGACTTTGAAGGTTTATTATCATCCCAAGAGGCAGTAATTTAAACATAAGTGCCTTTAAAGTGACTCTACAAAATGATGATAACGTGATTAGTTAATTTTTACTAGCGTATTCTATCCACAATCTATCCACAGTCCCATTTGACTTTGATTTGGCAACAAGCCAAAATTCATATATATGATATTGTGCTATATAATTTATATAATCCATCTTCTATACGGCTTATCCAGTATAGTGTTGTGGTGAGTCAGATCCCAGGAAACACAGAGAACAGCCTGGATGGGACACCAGTCCATCACAGAGTATAGGTGACTGACATGGATGAGAGTATCCGTAATGCGGCATGTGAAAAACTGTAACATGTGGAAAATCTTCACAAATCAATAGAACACTTGTTTTTTTGAACCAGCAATCAGGAGTTTCTTGGTGTGACTGAGACTTAGAGGAGAAAGGTGACCAGTAACATGTACTAGCAAATTGTTTAACATGAAATATAAATTGTACTGCTATCCTTATTGCTGGAGGGTGCACACAAGCTACACAATTATTAATCCGTAGTCTAAATGTCATTGTTATATTGTCAGATTTTTGATCCTCGACAGATAGTTTCAGAGAAAAATATTATGCAAATCTCATGAGTCAAGTACTTCTCTCATATTTTCTGAAGCATATAGAGGAATTATTTTGAAAACATTACATCAGGGCTTTCCTTCCTTCAACCACCTTATAATTTTACAGAGCTGGTTAAAGCAGTACAGGGTCATGGCAGGGTAGGAAGCGCAGGATATGGGCAAAGGCTGTCCTGCATCGGATGGGAGGATATGCATTTTACACAGTTTAAAAATAGAGAAAACAAATGCTGAGAGAGAGTTCACACAGCATGGAGGGAGACGCAAACGTCTCATGCACAGATCCAAGATTAGGAGTGATGTTGACTGAACTTTTAACATCACTATCAGTACTTTAACAGGAATTAATTTTGTGCCGCAGGATGATCGTCTTGGTAAAAAGGCATCGTGGAGATGCAGTCTATCTCTGTCAATGTTAACTGTTGTCCACTTCCCCCTTTTTTCAATCTTTTGACTTTCTATAGAAGTCCTTTATTGTTTGCTCTCTAATGAGCTAAGCCAACCCAAATAAAGCGTTAAAGCTGTCGCTTAGTCATTTACCCACTAAACCTGAAAAATATCTGTTTTAAATCATATTATTTAATTGTTTTCCCTACAATGATCTGGGACTTCGCTTGAATAAAATCCTAGTTTGTCTGCTTTGCTGTATAAACACTGCAGAAATAGCTATTTAGCCTAACCTAATCTAACACATTTTTTTTAGGCCAGCAGTTCTGCAAAAATATCAATATGGCATTACAGACTGACAGATTCGATAAGATTACAGGCATGCTGTGTACGATATTTACCTAATAACCTAATGTATAGTTATCATAAAAGGGAAGCAATTAGCTGATATAACACCTGGATAATACCAGGTATGTGAGTACAATGGTCAGTCCATGAACCAGGCATTAATTTGGATTAATGTATTTTTAATGGTTTAAATATTATTCTAAACCCAATTTTTCTTTGGGTCACTGTAGATACACTTTCAAATGTTTTCACTGAACAAGCACTGTTATTTAACCCAGTCATATGCATTACTCATGTGAGCTTGATGCTTAAAACGCCATTAATATAGTATTTCCTGTAGTATTTTCTAATGCTTATAAGATAGGGATAAGCTTTAGGATTCAGAACCATACATTATAATTCGTCGTTTAATCATTCCATGCTCTGTAACCTTTCTCTTTTAAACAGAATCAAATTTTTCTTTTTTCTGACAGGGGTATTGTGTATACACATAAAAATCATGGTTAAAATTCCAATAACCTTTTAACGACTGAGGCATTTTAAGCAGTTTTCCTTAAGCCAGTACTGTGGTAAATCCTAAAATTGGACTTTCCTCTGCCCACCTACTGGTGAATTTTGTCGAAAGATGTTTTCTCAGTCGTCGTCTGGTAAAAACCGGCATGCCTACTGAGATATGTGTGCTTCTACACAAGTGGGAGAAGGTGAATACTTGGTGTGTGCTTCATTTGGGGCAGTGGGTACAACCAAGACAAGCTCAAGCAAATCAATCACACCCAGCTATGCTCACAATAAAATATCTCTGTCCTTTGTTAGTGCAGGAGGCTGGAGTGGGAACCACAGGGAGTTGAGCTTCCACAAGCCAAGGCAAAGAAAGTCAAAGCGAGGCAGGAAACAAAGTAACAAAGTACAGAACAAGTCAGGTCAAGTGGGCTTCATTGTCACCATCCATGTGTCGGTATACAGTGACACCAGATAACGCTCCCCCAGGGCCACTCTGCGTGTGTGGAGTTTGTATGCTTTGCCTGTGTTGCGTGGGTTTCCACTGGGTACTCCGGTTTCCCGTCTCAGTCCAAAAATAAGCAGTTGGTGAACCGGCGTGAGTGTATGTGGCCTGTGATGGATTAGCATCCCGTTCCAGATGTTCTCCTACCCAACGTGTCTTGGGATAAGCTTTGGGCTCATTATAGCCCTTGTCAAATGGCTGGAAGCTGGACTTTCCCAGTCCAGGCTTTGTATAAAAGCATAGTACGACTCAAGAATTCAAATGTAATAGATGTAATATAAATATTGTAGTCTATTGACATAAAATGTATAATTACATATTGTAATGTTTCTTGGGTTGATAATTTCCTATTAGTATTGTAATAGTATTATTTGTGATGATAGTTTCATATTTGGAGTAAGATGATTATTGCCATCAATAAAATTAGATACTGCAATTAACTGCTATTAAATTTGCATATTCATATGCATTTCCATGCATAAGGATGGTTAATTGTTTTACTTTAGAAGCAATGAAGGCAGTGCTATGGTTCAGCTATTGTAGTCACTGAATAATCACTATAATAAGATTATAACCATTTTTAATTCAAGTTCAGTTATGTAGCCTTACAACATATGCAGTTTCCCATGTTTAATGCTTGGAAATCAATACCCTCAGCAACACAGCTGTCATTGGTGTATATTGGCTTGTTGGAGTGGGGCTATTTTTTCAAGTTGATTTGAAAATGCTGCTTTTTATCTTAGCATGTCTTACCAGACAGAGACTCAGATAACCTTTGCCCCTTGAATTTTGAAATCAGCCTTTATTTTTCTTTCTCAAAAAATGCATTTAAAAAACGGGAGTCACACTTGAATACTGAACCATAACGACTATTAATGTTGCCTTAATAAAAGTTGAATAAAACTACAGATGCTAACATTTATCATTTTTGTTCACCTTTTTCCCACAAACATCCACAAACACATATTTTGCATTCATAGAACACAAAGCCTGATTCAGGATTAATTAAGGAATCAGTCTGACTGATTTCATTTATTGTTGTCTTGTGCATAGTCGTGCCTCTATAGAGAGATTACAGATTTAATTAATTATACATAAGCAAGGTCTTTCTTGCATGGAAGATATAGAAAACATGTTGAAAAGAACAGTGCCTCTTCTTATTATGCTTTAATCAATCCTTTTTGTTTTCACTATCTTATGTAAACTTGTAGAAAATTGAGCTTGCTTATGCGTTGAAGTACAACGTTGCGGAAATGGTGGAATTCAGCGATCATAAACCACAGCGACACTACTGTCAGGCAGCAGGGAACAAGGCCGTATGTTTTCCTGGGCTCTGGACTGGAGGAAGCCCAGAGTCTACTGGTCTAGTGAGGAGATCCCACCCCAAAGTCAAAATATAAAGAGGGATTCCCAAGGTGACATTTTGTGAGGGGGCCCAGGATTCCTTGCTATGCCGGTACTGGGAATAATGGCTTGGTGGTAGCACAGCAGGGGTGCTGGCACAGACAGCGGCAGTTTCAGACAAGCCGAGATCCAGCCTAGAACCTGATGCTGCACTCATTGTCGAGGTGCTTAGCCTGAAATGAATGAGCGAAAATATCTGCCTGTATAAACCAATGTAAGTTTAATGCTTTGCATAATACTGTCAGATGACTCCTGGGTCATCGTCTATTTAATTACATTAAATAATAGTTAATGATAAAATAATAATAAGGAAATAATTACATTACATTTAATTGCATTATTCGAATACAAATTATAAGTATGATACAGCACGTAAAGATGTGTATTTAAAATTCAGTAACAATACACACATCTCAAATATACTTGAAGCCAGGGAAACCATGTGGACATTTAACTAACCATATCACAGAGGGCATTTTTTGTCTGCACTGTGAACTCCACCGATGATTATAAATAGCACTTCTGTTTCTGAATTATATAGTTTGGAAAGGAAGCCCAATTTCAGCCAGAATGACAAGCTTCACAATTCATAACCATGTCCAAATGCAGTAAAATATCGAATCATAGATGGCCAATCACTTTCACAGAGACTTAAACACAGGTCTTAGTAACCCAAAACAGTACAATATCAACCAGGAACGGCACAGCAGATGATACAGATCAAAGAGGAATGCCGTTGATGTATTTTTAACATTTTAAGTTTACTTTCTCCTCACCCTAATTTGAGCAAACTTGTTCTTTCGTGTGGCCTTTTCTAATTGGGTCAAGCACAGCCAAGTTTTATCTGGCCTACTTATTTCCTGCCAAGATAGCCGCATCTCCCTTCTGGCAGATGTCTGTGCATGCTGTATATACAACCTCTTCTAATCATTTGCAGCCTCAGACTGCTATTCTAATTACACTTATAAATTATCCATCTACTGCACTGGCCTGCTATATTAAGCATTCTTTCAGCTCAGGTCCACAGAAGCGTAAGTACAGTAGGAAACAGTACCCTACCTTGCAATGGTGAGGTTTTTGTACCCATAATAATGTACATTTATCAAAATGAGGTTCATCGCAGACAAGCCCTGCTGGAGATGAACAGCAACGCTAGTTCAGCACTTCTCACCAGCTCCAGTCCTACCTGATTCTGGATGTGAAAAGATTGGATATTTTACACACCATTGGATATATATTACTCAATGCAAAGCCATAGTTTTAGGTATCTTCTGTAATATTTTTACCTCTTCTGCTATCTTAAACAGTTGCTCTCTAGATAAAAACTCTAAAATATCCCATTAGTGCTTTGCTATTTATTCCCACAGGTACTACTTTAGGTTTACCAGTTGGGCTGATCCAGGCCAAGCTGGGGGAATTACATCTCCCAGCTGGCTTGGGAAAGCCTGGGGATGCCCCAGAAGGAGCTAGAAAGAGAGGTATGGGCTGACCTGCTTAGTGTGCTTCTACTGTGACCCTCACCAGGAGAACTGGTCTGAACATGCCCAGCTGTACAGTGCATTCATAAACATTCAGGGTTAAAATGGCTCAAATTCAAGTGCATGTGTGTCCATGTCAATATACTTGGTGGGCTGGGGTTGATTGTTGTTACCAGTGTTGTTACCGGTGTTGTTTCTGGTGTTGTTTCCTGGACTCCTGGTGCTCTGTTTACTTTGCTGGTGAACGTGAGTGTGGAATTAGACCATTATGGTTTGCAAATGAAACAGAGGAAATTTTTATTTTTTCCCACCTTTTTGTCTATACATGTACAGTAAGTGTTTAGAGGGTGTCAAAATCTTTGGGAATTTTATTTTTGCGGTGTGAAAATTGTCTTTGGAGAATGAATGGTGCTTTTTCCACCATGATGGTAAAATGTGGATATGGGAACAAGTCATTGACTATTAAGTTGCAAGCCAAGTCAACAAACTAAAGTATCAGTATAATCCTTTTTTTTGGTTTAATGCCACAACAAAGTTATATAGTATATAACCCATCTAGCTTGCCATTGCTTATGTCACAGTGCAGAGTCAGCCAGTGTGCAGTGGCCCTGAAACCAGAGGGGTTAAGGGTCTTGCTCATGGGCCATGTGACTGTTCTGCCAAGGCTGGGGCTCAAACCAGCAATTGTCTGATCAGAGGCCTGGAGGCTTAGCCTGCTGAGCCACTCATTGCCCCCTGATTTGGCTCCCTTACAAAGAAAACTGATGATCATTTCACTTGCCTGCAATGCAGGTAATTTGGGGACCCTAGGCTATTGTCTATTCTGCCTATACTGTAGCTAGAGCTGACAATGTATATAATATATATCTTTTTATTTCATGACTCTGCCTGGGCCCCCTTGTGTTGATTGGGCCCTAGGCAGCTGCCTAATTTGCCTCTGCATGGATCCAGCCCCAAATGCTATGGCATTTTTAAATTTCTCTGATTAATTATAACCTTTAAATTGAACACAAAATTCACGCAAAACAAGTATTCAATAATAAACAATGATAAGGAAATCAAGCCATAAGTTAGTACCCTGAACATTATTCTGACCTTCGATGATATTAAGCGAGGCAGGGAATGCAGGATTAGAGAAAAAAAGATATTTTGGTCAAATGAAATTAGTTTTGCAGGTAATTCATTGAAAATGCCAAAATACCGATTGTGTGGGAAATGGTGAATGAGCACAGTAAATGCACAGGCATTCTCTGAAAAAGTGAACAATGGATGTAACCGTATACCCACTGGGATAAACTGAAGCGAAACAGAAATGGAACTAGTATTTGACAGTCCAGTGTAGGCACAGTGCATCCTGTTTCCTGGTAACTTCACATAATGGGATGCTGTCAATAATCTGCTATGCGGGAAAAAAGCGTATTGTTTTGGTTTTGACAAGAAAAACCAAACATTTATTTTTACAATGAAGGTTTCACTGTGCTACCAGTGATTAGTGTCTGTATGTATGTACCAGCTGATACTTGTAAATGAACAACAAAAATTGTATGTTTTTTTATTGGATATTTGTCATCGCTATGAATATAGCAAGTTGAAATGGAAAATAAAGTATTACACACTAGAGAAAAAGGTAATATTCCCTGAAGATTATGGCCCTGATTATTTGTTATGCCCAGTTTGGATGTGATGTTCCAATGTGGACACTATATATTTATATATAGCTCATCATAAAAAGGTAAATGTCATAGAATTCATGCAAATGCATTTTCAATTTAAAAGTTTCTACTTTTATAGTAGTGAAATTGTAGCCCTCAAGGCTCACAGCGCCAAATCAATTTATGACGCATCCCTGACATTTTTTTTATTGTATATTCTTAAGAACTTTTGTCACAAATACTTTTGTGTTCATTCAGAATCTTACTTTTTCTTTTCATGCGCTTTAGATATGTACATATTACCAACATAAAAAATTATTTGGCAGCTCACTATTCCATTCATTTTACTACGTGCGGTAACTTCATCGTAACCATTTTTATTTATGCTTTACTGCTTATCCAGTGCAAGGTTACAGTGCGCCCCGAGCCTTTTCTTGGAAACGCAGGGTACTGTTGATGTATAAAAGCAGATTTTCTTATAAAAAAAAAAAGTCCTTATACAAAATCTGTATATATTTCTGCCTTCTGCTAGACCTAAATCCCAAACTCCCATATCACAGATGAATGTCCTGACAGCAACACCACAAGTGCAAGGCTCCTGATTTTTGCAGTGTTAAATGGTTTACAGAAAATCCATAAAAGTGACATTTTCTAAGTTTTATTTACTCTTAAAGTAATTTAAAGGTTAAGGATCAATGTACAACGTTCCCATAAATTAAAAATAATGTAGTGAAGCGTATTTTTCACACGTGTATAACTTGCTTCTAGTTCCTCTGTAGAATCCAGTGCTGTTCTACCTGCTAGTGAAATACTGTACCAGGTGCAGTCAGGGTTGTCATTATTTAAGGCACCTGTTAGCACAGTGCTGGTGATCAGTCCCTATGATTGCGCTCAATCCTGCACTCTCTTGCACTCATTCTGAAATTGTTGTTGGTGTGATTGGATTTTTGATGATGCCAATGACAATATTATGGATTATATTTGATGACTGTCATGGAGACAAGAAACTCACAGGAAGGGTCCTGGTGCTGGGTTTGATTCAAAAAGGCAAAACATTATCCAAGTTCAAAGATAAAAGCCAGGTGCAGTAAGATCAGGTGCAAATAGAGTATGGGGAGAGAATCCAAGGTCAAAACTGAGAAACAAGCTAAGAGGTCAAACACCAGTGAAACCAAAAGTCAACCCACATTCGGTGTAAGCAAGGGATAAGGCACAGGTACATGTAATCTTGGACCAGAACAGTTCATCAGTATTCAGGTGTGGTGAATGGCTGGCGATTCCATGCAGGAAAACCTGCAGTCTGAGAAGGTGTGACAGTGACATAAGTGACATGTGTGTAAGCTTAAGCCATAAAATATCACCAGCATCCAAACATTTTCCATAACTGCTTATCCAATTACTGCTTATCCTTGGTCACAGCATAGCTGCTTATCCTGGGCCTTGGCAGTCCCGGAGCCCGCGGATCTCGGGAAGCCCAGGAACACGAGACAGTTACACATACAGGATGGGATGTCATTCCATCATGGGCCACATTCACACACCCATCCATGCATTACAAAACAAATTATAGGCACCAGTCCACCTAGACTTATATCTTCATTCTGGGAGAGAGAGCATCGGATCCAGAGAAAATCCACACAAACAGAGATGTTAGCCCTCAGCCCTGATGGTGGCAGGCCACAGGATTAGCCATAGTGTCACCGCAGGTCACCAGCACTCTGTCCATTATGCCTCATGGAGAGTAAGGCCACACTGACTCACCTTGGTCCTTTTAAACCTATTTAGTTCCTTCCATTTAAACGTTGCCCCATATAATCAGCCGTATGCTGTTAAAGTTATGACTTCACAATGAACACTAACAGCTTATAACAGGGACCTCTGGTATGTGCTGCCATTTATACACACTATAATTAATTTCATTTTCATGTGCATAATGCTCAGGTGTATTAAAATCAAGCAAGGCTTACATGTGGTAATAATGGAATCATATTTTTCTCGCAGTTTTAGCAGCATTTCAGTGGTTATCTGTGAAATTATCAAGCTTAAATGCATTGTTTTTTCATCCATAAGAACAGAGACATGTTACTCTGTTACAAAAATACCTTTCTTAAAACCATATATACCAGACCTCTTATCCCTTTTTATCTGTCCTGCTCCTAGTGGTGTTTAAGGTGTTTGGTCGTCTTCATAACCTCAGTCCATCTGTGGACTGTCATGAATGCTGTCAGTTAAACCTGTAGCTATTTTGTTTTGCAGCTCTTGCCCCCCAGCCCACCTTTACCCCGTCTTTCACTGTTTTCCTTCCATGATGTGTCACCTGATCAATGAGCACTCAGCAGCCTAACCGCCAGTAGCACCGTCCCACCATGGGTATGTGCTGAACGGGAAGTCCTCACATCCTCAGAGACCATCCTGTCAGAGACACCACACTGACCTCCCAGTGCAAAGCGATACACATGTACCATCAATTTTTATGTTGAGCTATTTTTGTGAAGTTTCACATTACAGCTTGTTACAGGGTCAGCGAAGAATCTTCCAGTTCTCACGAACTGGCTCTGTTGCTTTTCTTTTTAAAACCCTGCTACGAAATGTTTTCCGTCACAAGCTGTGTGACGAGCCACTTGTAAAAATGTTCTATAATAAAAATTGATTGATTAATCCTGACGGTGAGGCCATTAATCAAGAATAATGAGCCATTATTCAACCAAAACCCACTAGCCTTTCTCTGCAGGTACCTGTAAAGAGAATCTTTTAAAGGTCAGATAATTTGTCCATCGTTTGCGAGAGGGTAACTACACAGCTAACATCCCTTTAGCTTATCATCAATCTTCTGTACCTGGGAGGCCTGCAAAGCTGGCTGTTATTCTTTAAATGTTGGATCGGTTGCCAGAATTTTATTATCTGACAGGCACTCTTTAAAGAAGAAGACCCGTTCGTTCGATATATTTCATTATCCAGCTTCAGCTTTAACAGAGCTGGAAGTGAAGTTTACTGTCGGTAAGACGCCAAGCAAGGAGGCGAGAAGGAAACATCTGCCTACTGTCTTCCTCCACCTGGTCCTGCTGTGCCCCTTCTTTGCTCCACCAACACAAATCTGTCTCCTGATGAAACTTGAGGAGGGTGTGGATGTTTTGGGGAGGGGCAAACTCCAGGGATAGGCCCGTCGTCTGAGCTATGATTAATTATTCAGGATTATAAAAAGGTTACTGTGTGTTAATTGAGAGTGAATGGAATCAATGGTCCAGCTTTTATAGCTTTTCCTTCCTGTGTGTTTAAGTCAGAAGGTAGGAAGGTCTGTTTCATGTTGTTTAGTTTTCTCTCCGTTACATTCCTAGGGTACCATCTTGTTCCTGCCTCCCATCACTGCGTCCCGTGGATCTGTTCATCACTCGAAGAACCCGAGGTGTTACAGTCTCTTATTAGTGAGTCTGGCTCTGGCTGAGGTGCTTCTTCACAAAGCTTCCACACCTGCAAGGATAAAAGGGAGCAGAAGCCAGAGCCAAGATGGTGCAGTGAATCTCGCTGCGCCACAGTGCACATAGCTGTCAGCAGAGGCCAGTGGAGGAAGCCTCATGAGCTGTAATGAGCCTCTAGTTTCCATTATGCATTGTAAGGCCGCACTCTGGGGGTCTAATAATCGGCACCATGTGCCTTATAAACCAACCTTCTGATCAAACTACACTTTGATGTCTCTGATGTCACACAACATTCACTGGAGGACTGGAGCTGATGTCTTCTTTTTGTATGCTAACATCTATTGTTATTACAAATGTGGCTGGTTGAAGGGCAGAGCTCTGTCGTGTGAGTAGGTATAAGGTATAAAGTGAACATAACAGCGACTAAAAATAACCAAGCAAAAATGAAAGAGAACAATCCCAAAAGGTTGTGGTAGCACCAGAGGCACCTAAAATCATCACAAAGACTATACCCTTATACTATACAGAGACCACCTCTTCCCTGGAACTGCCCTGACCACCTGTCTGACCCTTCATCAAGTCCTAACAAGTGAATTAGTCCAGTCTGTGCTGGGTTTCTTCAACAGAAGCAGATGCAGGCACAAGGCTGGTGATTGATTGCTATGGAAATGCAAAAACCTACACTGAGGCTTGCAGCATTTCTGTGCCTCTCACCAGCTCCGTGTCTGAAATACAGTTGGCTTGAATGCCCTTTTGTTTTCCCCTGATTTGGGATATCGAGTCCATTTCAATCGACTCAGGTCATTTTACGCATTGTAGGGCAGGAGAGTAAGCGCTGATTAGAAGCCTGGCATAAGCTTGGATAACAAGCAGGTCCCTTCCAAGTCTGCAGGAGGCAGTGATCCAGTGGGTATTAACAGAGGACTGCTAAATAAAATCCAGCTGAGTTACGCAGGCAGTCAGTGACAGAAGCCAAGCTGAACCTGCAGTGACAGGCATATTGAACAGAATTCTGTGAAAACGTCGAAGTGTGAACTATTTCAGCTGAACTGTTGTATTTTCAAAAACAAAATTAAGCTAAATAATTAATATACAGTGTGACTGGATATTATGTACTTTTCTGTACATCTATGTAACATATATACAGGAATTTATGCAGTAAAAATAACATAACATTATTGTTACCGTAAAAATGTATTATCTCCACGTAAGAAATTATGCTTAATTGTACAATAACTAAATAATTCTTACATCATAAAAACAGAATCACATTGAGAGTTTCTGGGGTTCTGGTCTTCCCTTTGAAATAGCTCCATTATTGCATGAAATTGCCAGAAATACAGTGTATGAAACATGAGTCACTGTCATAAACTGAGCCCCAGCAAGAGGCATTTCATTAATTCATCTCAGTTCTCAATTTCAGTTTTATGATCAGGGTTCCTTAAAACCAAACAGTGATGAACATCATGTTTTAGTCCTTTTTCCTTGTGAATTTTCTGTTAGTATGTGAAAGTTTCTCTTGTTAAATATTTCTTAATATCTCTCAGTGTAACAATTACCAGAACTGAATACATTATTTCTTGTTGTTGTGCTTATTTTGTTGCATCATGCACTTAAAAACTCACCCTGAAACACTATGCAATGTTGTACTTATATATTAATTATAAAATGGCATGTTACTGTAGAGTTTCAAGTGGATGGACTGCATAAACACAGCTCCTGTTTACCAACAATTCTGCACTTCAGTCAAGTTTAACCTGTTTATGTTCAGCATGGGACAACACACGTGCAACGTGACTCTACTAAGTTTTAATTGCAAATAGGTGTGATCTATGTATGAGTTTAAGATATGATTTCTGAAGAGGTGGTATCCGATGGGACGGATAAAGAAGGAGGCTTATTTTTCAAGTGTTCATTTGTAGGCGTATCATCCAAAATGGATGTTGCCTGCATCATTGCATTGCAGGGCATGAGGACAGAGAGGTCACCTATTTTGGTAAAGTATAGATGCTAGGAGTTTGTAATGGGTGTGAGCAGGGATGGAAAATGTGGAGATTTATGGTTGTGAGAATAAACAACAGAAGAAGAGACTACAAAAGGGACAGTAAGTAGAGAGGTTAGGCAGCACTGGGAAATGGTAAACATTCATGTAGGCATCTCTAGGACATAGAGAGAGTCTTCTTCATGTTGTGGATTGTTTCCCCAGGGACAGAAACTTGTTATTAACTAATAGTATCAAGCAATGCAGCAGCTGTCTTCTCAACCCCCCCTAGTACATAATAAAAGGATGATGTTCCTAGTTTTAATATAATTTCAGCTTTGGTCTCCTTCATTCCTTTCTGAATATGCTATAATTATTAAGGAATAATAATTTGGATTAAATTTGTACAGTATATACATGCATACATATACATACATATATTGCACACAGATGGCGGACAAATCCTGATAGGTTTCTGGTGAAATTCAATATTTTCCCAACCTGTTAATTTGCAAATGAGGCTGTCAATAGTTTTAACACCTAGAGTTAATTTTATCACTCCTTGCTGCGTCGTCTTTGAATGCCGGCATGTAGATATGCTGATTATTTTATATGCCCCTGCAGCTATTTCAAAATCACCATCAGTGTTCATTTGCATTTTCTCCAGGTTGGAAAGAGCTGTAAGCAAACAATATGGGCTGTTTAATTAACATGTTAGAAGCATCTTCATTTGCAGGCTATTTGGGGGAAATTAAACAATAATGGAGGCACTCATGTCCCTGTGTTACAATCATGGCATAAAATCATAACTGATCAAATAAACTGCCATCTGTCACCTTCATGTAAATTAGGCCGTTCTTTTGTTTTTGTAGTTTGAAATATGTCTCTGGGAAGTTGGTAACATGTATCATAAAATTCTGAAATTCGTCCTAGCAAGATATAGTGTCCAAAGGGAGTCACAAATAACCGATTTGGTGTCGATTAAACAGCTGGGCTTCCTAAAATGTTTTCTATACACAAAATATCTCCACAACTATATTATAGTGCACTGCATAATACAACATATAATAGATTATGGTCGACCCCCTCGACCCCATATAGGACAAGTGGGTATAGAAAATGGATGGATGTAATATATGCGCGCGCACACACACACACACACAACGATGTCGTCAAATTTATAATATTTCCATTAATCTTCATAACTGTCTCAAATTAAAATTTTAGATCATGTTACAGTTTATTACAGAACTGCAGGATGCATTCAAATGTTTTATACTGCAGAATCACATGGCATTTAAATTATGGAAGATAAAATTATCTGCTTCTTATAGCTATCTTATAATAATCACAAAAATAACAACAACAATAATAATAGTAATAATATAAGCTCATGTTCTATTTAAGAAGAACGAAGGACTCTAGCAAGAAACTGATAATTTGCATTAATTTTTTACAATGAGAATAATTTTACCTTATCTAAGTTTCACAATGAGAACTTGTGTTATCTGTAAGTGTTTGAAATGAGCTTTGTGATTCACTGGTAACAAACACTTTGGAGTAGATGTCAGTAATTGCGTAATGGTAAGCTTTATTATTCCCATGTTTGTGCATTGTTTATTACTGGAAAGTGGCTTCCAATTTTCTGATATCCAATCTGTTACGCATATGGGAATGTATTGGAGCAATTTAGGCAATGTATCTGCACAGAAGTGATAATTAGGGAAATTAGCGTGTTTGTCCCTTGCTTAGAGCATCAGATCTTTAGCGGGATACAGCTGTTGTACCCTTTAGCAGGTCACTTATCTGCATGGGCTTCGGGAAGAATCCAGTTTGATCCAGTTGTCTTTATGTGTATTAGCCAGATCATTCTGGCTTAAGGCATTCACTGAGTAAACAGAAGAATAAATAAATTATGAAGCGTAACACTAATTCAGCCATTCAACCTTACATTTCATTCAACATGCTTTAATTCTGTCTAAGCTTTTTAATGGGATATAGAATAAAATGAGCTTAAAGATTAAAGAGCAAAATATATTACATAATAGAACAATGTAATATACCAGAGGAAACCATGCTGGGGATCTAATCCCTAGTGTAGGATTGTACACATCAAGTGCAGTATTGTACACATCTAAAATATCTGAGGCATAATGGAATAAAAAACATAAAACTTTATAAATAACATTGTTTTACTTAGAAAATGAATGGCAGTAATATTCTAGTTTCTTCTGAGTCTTTTGAAAGGAAGACTAAGACAAGGAAGAATGAACAGTATTTCATAGAAAACAATTATAGATTATTTTCAAAGGGGCAGAAGCATAAAGCAGCCAAATAATATACACAGTAGAGGTTTCTATTATGATTTTCATGAGTTAGAGCAGGCCGCATGGGTGGGAGAGCCAGTCCAATGTCAATATACCATTATAATAAATTACTGCAAAAAAGGTGATGGGTGATGTAAAGCTGAAACCAAAGCAGGCAGAGACGTGTCTTTCTCTGTTCAGCTGGCTCTCTTTAATCATTCCTGTCATCCTCGGTGTCAGGAACTACCTGTGCTTCATTAACCATGAGCGGCCGACGTAGAACCGAATGCGTCAGTCCGCCACGTTGCAGAAACCCTCTTAAACCTGCGGCTCAGATACTCATGGACAGCTGATGTATAGAGAGAACAGGAAAAGTCAAAATCCTTAGTTTCATGTCTTTATTTTAGTGAAAACTCACCAAAGAAGGGTATGACACTGACGGGATACATCACACTATATGTGTTTGTGTGTGTATGTATGTATGTGTGTATGCAAATATAATTATGTATATGCATATAGTGTGATATATAGTGTCCTGTTCATTCCTTTATTTTTAATTTGTTTTCAAAGTGTTTACATTCACTTTTCTGAATTATAGTAGTTTGTTTAAAGAAACTGACCAACATATCCATGGAATTTATTCGTGGATTATTATTTTATGGTTCAGAAATATCACTCGGGTTCCTAGAACTGATAATAAAAATCATCTGATTATTGTTATAATAGGGAATGGACTACAGCACAGATTTCCACCCATGGTGTATGATAAAGAAGGGGAACTTGCTTTTCAGTCTGTAGCAGATGCCACATGTCTCATCCAGAATACAAGTCTGACATTTGGCTAAACCTTTAGAGATATTCTTCTTGTCCTCCTCAGCCTTGAATCCCAGTGTACAGAGCAGAAGCTGTAAAGGCATGATGTAAGAAGAGAAAAATGATGTAGGAAGCCCAGGTTAGAACAAAAAAAGGCAAAAAATGCAAACAGTGGTTTTACAGAGAACCAAAGTGCAGGTCTATTCACATTTGTTTAAACAATCTCTAAAGGTATTTGTTATACAATAAGACCCTGATCTATTGATCTCTACAGTATGGGTGAAGATCCTAAGAGTAAAATGGGTTGATAGGTGTTAGGAAATGGGCTGATGGATGAAATGTGATCAGTTAATTTGTCCTGGCACTTCAGTCCTGCTGGAGAAACTGCGAGGGCTTGGGACAGACGACACTTTTAGATGCTGTTTAGGGTTTTCAGTAGTTTTTCGGTGTTGAACTGACTTCATCAGGAAGACAATTCATCTCCTGACAATAGCAGCACACCTCCTGTTCCGAATCAGGTGTCATCCAACTGAGCAGTAGGTGCTCATCATCTCAGGCCTGAAAGCTGAATTGTACCAAATTGGAGAAGTAACTGTTTTTGCCACTGACTTTCTTTACTGAGTCTGATTAGCTGTTCAGCATTCATTTCAGGACTCTGGAGCCTGACGACTACCTTTGCTGCAAAATCAGCCTTGTCTGATTGACTCATTTGCTTTAAACTTGTCAAGGATAAATTTCAGAGATGTATGAATCTGCAACAAGTTTAAGGAAGGTGTCTAATAAAAACGTTTGCCTGCCAGCGTAGTGCGTGAATTTCTCCTCAGGTGTGCATAGCATGATTGCTGTTCAAATATATGGTGCACAACTGACTGCCATTTGTCAAAAATAACACCACACAAAGGTTATTTTAAGGCTTAAATTGGAAGCACACTGCCTAATGTTAATAATGAATATTAAAACAGGAAATGAAAACACAATGTGCCATTGGTCTTTTAAAACAAGACCCAGTCCGTGAAATTGAGAAGGGACACCAAATATCTATAATATATAATCTTTATAATAATAATAATAATAATAATAATAATAATAACAAAAATGCTAAGCATCTTTTTTTCCCCATCACCCATCTCTAGAATGACCGACCAAATCTGATATTACTGCCTTTCCATATGCACTTATCTACCCATAAACAAGACAAAGATATGCATTTTAGCACTGATTAAAGCCTGGTTGTTTGTGTTGGTGAGACAGGCTTTAGAGCCTGGTCTTCCCTGTCTTAATTATCCATGTGGACATCAAGGAGGAGAGCTTGTTATACATTTTTATCGATACAGCAACTGATTATTCAACATTGCTATTATCTATTATACTGTATGACTGCTGTTGTTTTATATTGGATTCAAGGTTTGCTTTCAGAAACTTTTTTTAAAATGTTGGATTTGTTCATTTGGACAGGCAAACAAAAACAACCTTTGCTACAGTATGAGGATATGTGAGGCCGCTGTGATTTTCTGATAAAGGCAGAATAGTAATTGACTGCTGCTTATTATTTGCTTGCAAAACGCATTGCATACTGTTCAGATGTACAATACCATATTTCCTCTAATATTTTTTGATTACACAGGAAGTGGCATCATTTTTTTCATTGACTGTAGAAGCACCTCGGCTGCTTTTGTGTTTTGTGCGCATTTGAGAAATACAGAAATGGTTGATTTTTTTTCTTCTTGTAAAAGCACAGATGAGTTTTTTTTTTTTTTGCCTTAGCAAGACTCCAGTTAGATAACTGATAAAAGCCACATTTATCTTTTAGTTGTTTTGTAATTGAGATGAATCTTCACAAAGAGGATTTTAATGCAATTACTGAAGTGTCATTGACTGTGTTCAACTGATGCTGTATCATGATAGAAAGTGCCTAATGGTCTATCGATTTTTAATTTGTGGTATATTAATGCACTCTTACGAAACAAGGACAGTTGTTTAGAGTGCTGTATAATTGTCACTGGAAATGGGCAGAGAGCGATATATATTATCCAAATGGCACTTGTTAGTAATTGATTATGGTAACTATAAGACACATTTTGTGTGTGTGTGTGTGTGTGTGTCTAAAATCTGAAAAAAAAAAAAAAAAATCTTCAATTATTTTCCAAGTGCTTTCTGCTTACTGGTATTTTTTGACAATACTTAATTCAAGAAGATTTACTTTCTTAAAACCAAGCCAACATAGATGAAATCTCTGCAATATTTCTTTGAATTTATGGAAAGAAAACCTTAATCATGTGAAAAGCACTTGCCATTATGATAGAAACTGGGAAACTACACAATGCATTGACCTATTTTACAGTGAACTTACAGTGAATTCTCCCTCATTTGGTTGCAATATATTATAAATTTATAAGTGTACTGAAACATTTTTTGAGAGATTATGTGTATCAGATGGCTCATGTTTAAAAAGAAATGCTAATGCTTCGTACAAAAATGGTCAAAGAATATTTCCCTGAGGTCTCTGTTTAGTTTTTATCTAACAAACTACTGCATCATGGTAAGCATATTCAGGCTCTGGTTTCTATGACCTAAATAGAACACTCCAGAAACACAAAAAGCCAAATTTATGCTAGTGGGATGTAAACTGTAAAATTCCAAGAGGGGTTCCCATACATGAAATTGTGAGCTGGGACTTCCAGTATAAGATAGATGTGAGTGATTCTCATTTTAATTGAATAATGTTTTCTCAAAGTAACCAGACTGATCCAGACTGAATTTTTTGATAAGAATATTTGTGATGAAGGAAGGGAAAGCTTCATTCGGTATGTGCCATATAACAGGCATCACTGGGGGAACGCTGCCGATCGGGGGCTTTTCTTCGGCAATGCCAGCCAATTTAAAACCCTATTGGGTGAAGGTGTTGGGCTCAGTCCCTTGGGGGGGATGTGCATATCCCAGATTTGGGTGCAGGGCTCTCCGTTAATCTAATTAAGGTCTATTATTTTGACATTCTTGACATTTTGAATAAAGATTTCATTGCTTATTCAGGAAATAGCTGTTTCGATGTTGTACTTGAGGGAAAATAAATCAGCCATCATTAACTCTGTAACATATGTAACATATGTATATATATATATACAGACAGACAGACAGACACACACACACACACACACACACACACACACACACACACACACACACACACATATATAAATAAGGATCATGTCACTTCCCGTTTGATGGTGTTTCTCGGTTATAATTCCGTATCTGTTCTGCATGAGAAGTGTCTGCTGTACTGGAGCTTACAGCAGAGCATGTGGGGATTCAGCACATGGTGGATTACGTTTTGGCTGGTGCTCTATGCTCTTCTAAATAAGGGACCTTTCTCATAAAATTATCAAGTGTTATTTTAAATGATACATACATGCAAACATTCATGCATACATACATACAGACATACAGGCACAAATATACACCTACATACATAGATGACTACATACATAGCATGCTGGTATCCGCTAAAACATGCATGCTAAGTGAGCTAGTGTCTCTGAAGTGTGACGAGTTTTGGCCTGTGATAGAAGTAGTTGCATCTGGGGTTTGCTCTGCCTATCCTAGTGTTTTTTGGGACATGCTTCAGGCTCACTGAGACCACCCATTGGATATATGGTTATGGGAAAATGAATGAAAATGAATGAATTACAAAATTGCCATTGGCAATCTCAGTCAGTATAAATTCCCACCAGCTCCCAGCTGTCTTCAGAAGACAGAAGTGAAATAAGGTGAGAAAATCACTTTTTTTTTCCAAGTCTGCAGCACGACCCACGCAAGGGAATCTGAGCCAGTTCACTTTTCCTGATGCTTCTTGCTGCACACAATGTTGGGATTACATTCATGTACACCTCGCTTTGACTGCTGTATCGCACAGAGAGTTATACAAACCTTGAACCCAATGGCAAATCCGAAACACCATAAACAGAACACACAAACAGATTCATTTATATCACTTGGTCGCTCTTTCATGGAATGACCTGAGTTTATTAATTTAACCAGCTATTTGTTTTTCTTGTTATAATTAGCAAATTGACTAAATCATACACAGCTGAATGGACAGCAAACTGATGGATTCGTTGCTACTCCAGGTTTTGAAGACTCTCGCAAACATTAAAGTGTTTATCCTAATTTAGCAAATGAATCATGAACTGTCACAGTGAGAAAAATGTTCTCTCTCTTTCACGTAATGCTGGCTCATAACTTAGAGGAACACATTAACCAAACACAGGGTATAGAACAGAATAACCCACTACAATCTTTCCAAATGGAGAAGGAACAATAAGACCGCCTCTTATATGACTTACAAGAATTATAAACAGATAAATAAAACGACTTCCCTTGAATAGTCGAAAGAAAAGTATAATGAAAGACTCTTTGAACTGTCTTGCTAAAACTGGTAATCTTTTGACAAGTCAGAACCCCCCTTTGCCATGCTAACAGGAATCTGGGGGTGGCCAAGCAGTGGGCTTTCAGGGCATATACCCCCAAATGTCACTGTCTCAATCGCCATTACCATGCTACAATGTGTGACAGTTTCTGGGCTAAACCCAGGAGATTCTATCACCCTAATAACAAAATGTAACTTATGATATAACTATCTTACCTAAATTTGAAGGCCCACTGAATAGCTTTAGGATGGGTAATTCCTCATGAAGGTGAGTGTGTTTGAGCTTTATGTACTTTTTTCACTTTCAGAAGAATAGCATACCGATGGATGTGGGGAGACATTAAGGCCTTGGGGGATTTTATTATAGCATATCCACCCAGTCGTTTCTGTTTTATTCATTTTCCCCTCAATAGATTTTTAAATTTTTAATGACTAGTTGCTGTTACATCCATGACTGAATTTTTTTTTTTTATGTTTTGCAGTTGTATTTGGCACTTGTGCATGTATAGACAATATTTTGAAGAAGCACTGCTTGATTGCCATCTTTGAAATTACATGGGATGAGGGCTGTTTTGGCTTTTGGGTCTGCAGTACTGTACATTGACTACATCGCATGTTTCTTGGCGGTGATTATAAACATGACAGTTATTGATGTGTTGGGGTATATAAATGAACAGGCAGTGAATGTTCTGTACTGGAGATTGTACTGTGTAAAAATGCATAAAGTCTGTTAAATGGAATTGCTTCATTGCACTTAGATGATTTCTGTCATAAAATTTATTTAATAATGTTTCATGCCAGGTTTACCACTCTATGGACCAACATGAATTATTTAACCGTTTAACATTTCATTATTTATTTACTATTTAAGAATAAGCTTTAGTTTAGTGTTTTAACTATGTATGACATCTTGAATAGACATTTTGTTATACAAGTGATTTAATGTTTCTTATATACAAACACACAGTTCAGATATCAGATAAGGCGAATTAATAGAGGTTATTTCTACACTTTTCTGATACATTTAAATGATCTGGTTACCATAAATAAACACATATCTGTACATATACACATAAATTTACAGCATATACTTACATTTTTCCTCAGTGAGACAATAATGTGCAGGTATTCCCTGGATTTAATGCAAGTGTAAGTGCACACAGAATCACATGTTACTAAGCTTTATTTATTTATTTTTTTGGTCTTGTGGTTGTCTGTGCTTGTCAACTGAAGGGTACCCAAGGTGCTTATTAGGTTCCAAAGCACAAGTGCAACAGGTATATTTATCTGGCACATCCTTGCCTAATAACATTGCAGCCTACTCACTCAGATACGTTAAATGCAGAGCCAAGGCAATTACAGAGGTTACACAAGTGGGTCTTAATTATCACTATTTAATCTGGCGCCTTGCATCTGAATGGCATTTTCCTTTCTTCTTCTGCTTCTCCTTGCTTTTTGGAGTGAAATGATCAGACAGCGCGGCTATGCAAGCAGATTTATGATGCGCCACCCATGTCTGCACTTGAAAGCAGCACTTCGCTCGCTATAAGGCTTCTCCATATGGCTGCCGCATCTGCAGATAAGCTGCCACAGGATCCCATGTTTCCACACGCACTGTCCAAATCATGCAAGCTATCCAAATTTCGTAAACCTGCACATATTCTACGTTTGTTTGAATTACAATTCCACAAAACCAACAATGTGATCGCACTTGGTTGCAAAATTCTAGATATTCATATAATTATGTTTTACAGAGCTGGAAAGGAGCTGATGAACCAAAAATTGTGGTCAATATTTTGTATGCTAATCTTAATGGGGCACTGCTTGGTGCCCTTGAGCATAATTGTACAGTATACTTAAGAATAGATACATAATACATAATCATCTCTATCAACTGGTGAACTGTAAGCTATCTGTGTTCCTCCAGCAAGAGTGGTAATTCAAGTCCAGTCGAACTTTATTGTTATTTTAAAATATGCAGGTATAGAATTGAAATAAAGTAGAATTTATCCAAGATTAAAAATGGCTTCACACATAAGACTGCGTAAGTCACACAAAACGATAATACAGTAAATAAAGAAATACATGATGAGTAATATAGTTCTGAATAATAATTATTAATGCAGTGACTGCTGAATGACTTTTATGCACTCTGGATCATTTTATGCTAGCAATTAATCATTTTTATATTATTAATATAAAATATATTAGTTTATATTTTGCTGCATGATGTATGATTAAAACATTCATGTGCACGATGTTCTTATTCAACCATAAAGCAAAGGTCGGAAACATTGTGTGGACAAGAACTTAGCACAGCATTGATTTAAAATGTAAACTTGGATGATCCTGCAAAGGATAACTGTCTTGCAGTTTGCGCAAGTGGGATTTTTGTTTCAAATAATTTGCAAAAACAAACCTTTAAAATTGTGATTTTATTGTTTGGGCTTTGGCTTCTGCAGTCAGCAGTGACCATCACTCATCAACAGCCAGGCTCTGAAAAGCAGCGCTCTGCAAAACATCTGTGCTCTCCATGGACTGATTGTATCTTCACTCATGGCTGTAATATTACTGCATTGCAGCGAAATACATGTACTAATTAATGCCTGTCAGAATTAATTCTGCTCCCTGTCAAGAGGCTGAGTGCTGGGCCTAGGTAGGGGATTCAGACGATAATCAGGGAAAATTAAGGAGACTTAATGGATGTTACGTTTAATTTTGTTGAGCAGTGTTCTATATCCTTTTTCCATCTGTAGCAACCTACTGCCAACCCTTTTTTAAATTTTAATTACTAGAACATTAAAAAAGCTCATTAAAAATTCAGAAGCCATTTGAATTAATTATGGAAAATATCATGATATGTTGACTCCAATATTGCAACCCTTACCTAATCATTTCCTGATCCAAATAAAACAGAACATGTTGGTAATGTTTGTTGGCACGGTCGTCATGAGACAAGAGGTCCTTAGGCTGTTGCCCTTCATGAAACTTCGATCTTCTGTTAATGGGTAACGTCCTGCTCCCCCTATAATGATAATTAATTTTCTATATCAGATCTCTTAAGTTAAATAGTGTGCATGTGTATTTAAAATATACATTTAATCTGTGGTCTAGCAAAACATGATCCTACATGCCCCTTAAACTTAGGTAACAGTAAATAACAGTAAATTCAAAAAAAAAAAAAAACTACAAAGGTAAATCTACCAATACCTCAGCACCATCTCTAGGTCATATGGTCCAGGGCACTACTTTCAATGCCTTCTTATTCTATTAAATTTTATCTTGCATTATTGCATTTGTAAAAATATCTACAGTATTCATGAAGTGATGAGATCAAGCCAAATCGTCTTGATATCTCCGTTTGGTTAATGCTCTTTCTGCAAGTATCTGTCCTTGTGTAAATCTCAGAAAAAGAGGTGAAAAGGTTTGTCTTCAGGGAAACCCTATATCTTCTCGGAGAAGTGGATAGGAAATAATATTTTAAGTGTAGCAGTTTTGCTATCTGGGGTGCAGTTATTATTGCGCAAAATGAAAACGAAACATTTTAGAGAAGGTTTTCTTCCACACCCCTGCGTAAATCTTGTTTTCGAAGAAGAAATCTATAATTGTAAGTTCTCGCTGGGTTTGTGTATCTGTGCCATTGACACGGCGAACTTCCATAAAAAATGATGGTGATTCTATAAAAACCTGCATGCAAGTAACAGAATATAGAATGACAACCAGACAATGATAACCAAACAAGTCATGCCCTTCTATCTTTACCCATTAAGATAACTAGAAAACTATCATCAATGATAACAGCAACAAATGACAGGAAATTCATTAAAATGTTTTAGATCCAAGTCAGGTAAAAACTGTTTATTTATCAATACTCATATATGATCTTAACTGCCAACAAATCACCCGTCAATGTCTGGAATATACTGTATCAGGCTTACTAAAAATCTCCATCTTTCGACCCCCATTGACCCTGATCAGTGGGGGAGGAATAGAACACACCCTGGATGGGATACCAGTCCATCACAGGGCACATGCATGCAGTCAAATTATATTGGCCATTTAACCTAACTGTGTGTCTTTGGACTGTGGGGAAAAATCAGTGTACCTAAGGGAATATCTACCATCCAGGAGAACATGCAAGATCCTCATAAGGAAAGCAGAGGTGGGATTCAAACAAACAACCTTGGAGTTGTAAGGCAACAGTACTACCCATTGAATGACCGTGCTGCCCCACAAGAAAGGAATCAGTTTTAAAAATGGAAACAATAATTGTTCTCAGACACTAAATGAATGACAGGCTATGCACTGGACTTTTGGCTCATAGTAAAGCTATAAAACAAAACTCTACTGTATGTGAAACTTAGCCTGTAGTTCTAGCTGGCTGTAGTCTGAGAAGGTGGCATAATGCAAAAACAAAAACAAATACAAATAGAGATTTTTTTTAATATTCACTTTATGTTTTATTTATTGTGTATTCTTTTGCAACATTTATCAATATTAAAAATAATAATAAATCCTAATAGTTTGAGGAGTTCTGTTATATCAAAATCCAGTTTAGAGCAATATTGTATGTAGATTTTCATAGATATTTTTTGATAATATTAAAATATATATTAAAAACTGTGTGGTATATCTTGCATGTACTGTATTAAGCTTTGAAAATACCCTCCAAGAATGGGAAAGTGTTTGTCTCAATAGTAACTGGTACTTAAATTATTCAGTTGACAGTAGAATAAACTTATTAGTGTCAGCTAAACACTCTTTTAAGTGGAGTTGTAAACCTGTTTCTCTTAATTAAAGAAATTACCTCTGTTGCTTCCTTTAGGATCGATATTTAGAAATCATGTTTAGGAACTGACATAAAAACACCACAAGCTAAACATATAAGAGCACTCAGAGATAAAAGGTAAATGTTGACAAAAAATGATTTTATTATTCATTCATTCATTCATTCATTCATTTATTATTTCACTCTGAAATAAAACAACGACCATCATTTTGTTAGTCATTTCTTATTTGAGATTATATCGGCAATCGTCACTCAAAATTAGCATTTTTTGACAGTTTATTATTTAAATCGGTCATCCTTGGTGGAAAATTTAAAGCAGACTTAAAAATAGGTTAGTATGTTCCTGGTATTAATATAAATTTCAGCTTGAGGCTAGTTCGTGGACTTGAAGAGTAAAGACAAAGTCTCTACGTTGCTGAAAGAATAAGAAGAATACAAATGGTATTTTATGTTCTAATGTGAAGTCAGCATGCCTGTAAATAGGTTGAACTCAAAGTATGTATATGGGACAGACTTTGCTGCCGGGACAAGGGTATGGGGATTATCGAAATATTGTATCACTTCATCATAACGAGATGAAACAATTGCTATTTTTATGCTTGCATGGCTTTATTTAACGGCCAGGGAGCTGCTGGATCCCTGTGCCGATGGGATCCACGTTGGACCAGGTGAAGTGTGACATCAGCCGGATTTACTGCTTTACATGAGCAGGATGGAGAGTGATGAATTAGCCACCGAGACAAACATTTGTCATTGGCCACGCGGAGCCTTATCACGCGGAAACAAAGCATATTGTTTAGAGTATTCAGCAGTAGACAGTGGGTGATTAGAAAGGACGCAAAACTAAAAAGTCGATATTCACAGCTTGACTGAGTTTTCTTAATGTTACTGAACAGTTTGATTTTAGCAGGTGGAACTTTGTTAACTGCTTGGAAAGCTGAATTCATTCATACATCTATTCATCTATCCATTTTCCAACCACTTATTCAGTACACACACACACATACACTACGGTCACTTTGTAAACACCATGTCACTTAACTGCCTGCATACATATATTTGTAAAATACTTGTATTTCGCAAGTGTGTTATGCATATCCAGTAGTCTAATTTGCAAGCAGTTCTTAACTCCTCAAGTCCTTGAAGTTTGTCTACGGTTTCACTTGAGTCAGATTGACTTTTCTCACTACACTCCTTTTGTTAAATGTACATACAGGTATGTACCGAGTATCACAGAATGTTCCACGTGTGTCACCTGATTTGAGCTGGGATCTCTTGTTTATCATTTAAATTTGGAAAAGGCCTGGCTTCCAGGCTCTCATACCTGGTCTTGTCCTTGAACATTTTTCACAGCAGTCTGGCAGAGCAATGTTCTGTGTAATCTGGGTGAATTGTACCAATGACAAATTTGTTTGAGACAGTCAGCCATAACGATCCAGCAAGTAACTTCAGTGAGCCGTGACCATGTACTTGGTGGAAGCGGCTTCTGCAGTCACACTGCCATTTAGCTAAATGGGCAGAGCAGTTATGTTTCTCACAGATCATGTACCCCGCATTGCTTGGAAGAGTCTGCACCGTTTTAATGCGCAGTGCAGCAGGAATGGCGGGGGTGAGAGTAAGACGGGGACTTGGTGTTCGGTGTCAGCACTTGGCTTCTGCCACACTTTGCATTTGCTGCATTGGTAGGTGCCTCACCCAGCCATTCTTATTCCTAGGCAAGCTTCATCACCACAGGGTTGGGGCCATTCTAGAATGCATTTGTCAATTCCAATCCTAATCAGCAAATGGAACTATAGTTGGAATTTAAATCTCCCCGTAATTTGAATTCAATTCCATTTCCGTTCCCCAAATTTATTTATTTTTTGTCCAAGCCCAGCTCCAGTTCCATTTCCTGATTTGGATTGGCATTGATAAATGCATTCTGGAATGGCCCCAACCCTGCACCGCCAGAACCCCCCCTCCCTCAGTGCACATTTGAAATTCGGTGGTGATGGAGGGCCCTGTGATGAAGCTTGAGTGGGGGGTTCCCTCTCAGAAGGGGGTGCCCCTAGTTGGCCGCCAACGTGACTGGTTCTGTTTGGACCTCTTGTATATGCAGTCAAAAATTGCACTTACCTGTTTCAGTAATGGCTTTAATGGACATGCAGGCTCATTTACGCTATATTGGCAGATTTGTCAATCAGCAAAGAGAACGTTAATGTGCTGCTGTCTGGGGTACGTCTGCCGTGTGCCTCAGAGCAATTTGACTGTGTGGCTGTTTGATTTTATAGATTCCAAAGAGACTTCTACATTTTTCTACTGCAATTTTCACTAGAAAAACATTTAATAAGTGATCCACTTCGCCTTAGATTACATAAAGCTCAACATTCATAAAGAAATCGTTTTTGATACATTGACAGTACATCTGATTAATTAGATGAAATAGAAATTTTAATATTGGCCTGCTCACAGTTATGGTCAAAAGACTTGTGGTCAAAATTACAGAATATAATTTTCCCTGAACTAAAAACAACATGGTTACTTGTCAATAAAGCCCAAAATATCAGACTGGACTTGTGTTTCCATCTACTACCCTTCTCACCACTAATTCTGGTCAGGGTGGGATAAGAGCGGGTGGCCTGGACCCTATCACAGCACCTGGCTGGGTGGAATGTCAGCCTATTACCAGGCATATACTGTACACACTATCATACTCTATGGGTAATTAGGAAATCAATTAGCCTAACCGCATGTCTCTGGACTATGGGAGAAAACCCACATGGTACAGGAAGAGATGCAAACTCTACACACAAAAACTGGAGGTGGGGATTTAAACCCCCAACTGCGTGAGGCAGCAGAGGCGACAGAGCTGCCCACGGAGCCACCGTGCTGCCTGAAGCCTTTCCTCATACAGTAAAAATTAAACTAGGACAACAGCGTATGAAAATAGCACAATCTGGCAACTGATTGTAGAAGCTAAAAAAAGAATTTCATTACTCACAAGAAGCGGGGGGATTTCAGTGATGATAAAATTGAACAAGATTTGACTGTAGATTCTTTGCATTATTTGGATATGATTTTTCTTTCTTTCCTAACTGCGTGTCTTTGAGCTGTATGATTTTTGTTCTATACATGCTAAATAGGCTGCTCTATGGGTTATATATATGTA
>JAODJW010000094.1:16646909-16666316 GCA_026777045.1 Hyperopisus bebe
AATTTAATTCCATGTGTAATATTTAATTTAATGAGAATTTAATTCCATGTGTTATATTTAATTTAATGAGAATTTAATTCCATGTGTTATATTTAAATCTTACAACATATTAATTCTAAAATAAACTATTTTGTTTTAAGTATGTGTGAGACTCAAAGAATTCAGTAAAAATAGATTTATAGTCATGAATTTGAAAACCTCAAGTATCAAAATTCTTGGCACTGGGAGGAAAAAGACTGAAGCACAAAGCAAATGTAACTTCTCAGTTATACTGTATACTGATCCCAACTGATAGAGATGAAACTGATTCTTTTCCATCTCTGACAAATTTGTTGAAAGTGTACAAAATATATAGTACATTAGTGCATACATTAGTGCAAAAAAAAACCTATTATGGTGAACACCAGATATGCACAAGACAGGTAACCTCTAGGGGCCTGAACCTGGACATGAACCAGTTGCTTGTCATCACGGCATGTAGAAGCAGTGGATGGTGTTTGCATCAAGGAGGCTTTTCCTGGAAAGACACAAAAGAGGCTTTGCTGCAGAGAGAGCTTGGTCCTACATAACTATTACCTTGTCATGGATTGCCCTTTTGTAAGAAAATAATTCAATGTAATCTCAAGGCACTATTAAAACTAAAGGATTTGGAAGGATTTGAGGGATTCACTTAGAAATCGCCTGTATTGTTCTCCTGACATGTGCTGTGAGGATGATGTAGCTCCAAGCTGTGGTTTACAAGGGAAAACACTGACGGCATCTAATTTTGCCATTAGCCTCATTAGCATGTAGGGTCATCTGTTAGAAAACTGTAAAGGTCTGAAGGACATGAGTATTAAGTTAATCAACTGGGTGATCAAGAATCTCTGCTGGAAAGACAATTTCCACAGTCAGTTGAGGCGGTGCCTCAGAAGACATTTTGATCCATTGGGTTATTACATTTGACGGGAAAGGATAAAATACAGTTTAAGAGACATCTAAGTTTAATAACACACTCAGTTTATCAAGGTGCACCATTAAAAAACTTTTTATTTATGGGTAGGTGTTCTGTGAAACACCACAATTTTATAATGTTACCTGCCTAACAATTTTAAAGACTTTTTTCTTTATTGTTGCT
Organism: Hyperopisus bebe; assembly: GCA_026777045.1. NCBI lineage: Eukaryota > Metazoa > Chordata > Actinopteri > Osteoglossiformes > Mormyridae > Hyperopisus > Hyperopisus bebe. Next base: position 16,648,027 of record JAODJW010000094.1, read on the forward strand.
GTTGAAAGAAGAGCAGAACGAAGATGTCTGGAGGAAAAGCCTGAGCAAGAACAGAAACAAACCCGTCTCCGTATAATTTGCTTTTTGATGAACAACACCTTTTTTTTTTTTTCAGTCGACACAAGTCTACTGCCCAACAGCATGAACAAAAGTTTCCAGAATATACCAGAACTTGCCAGTTCTGGCAAAAACATCAGTAGGCAGAGAATGTGCTGTTTGCTGAAAGCAAGTTCATCACAAAGAAATGTAACATTTCTGTGGCACTGATCTCAGTGATGACTATACACTACATCTGGTGTTCTCTAATTAAAACGTGAGCCTTAAATGCACCAGGCTATCCCATGTTTAATGCATTTCAGCTATGGGTACTGTAGATATCACGCAGATGAGTAAGGGGACCATCCCAGGGACTCGTGTTACTTCAACAGCCACATGACCAGGTATTTATTCGACCTCCTCTTGTTCCTTTTTGTCCACAATCATACTGGATTGTTTTCCTCCCAAAACCCAAACACTCAAGTCCCTGACTTTTTATACATAGTTTTGTTTACTGTCAGTCCTTCACCACTCTTTCGTTGCTCTCCCATTCACCTGATCTGCCCTGAAAATGAGAGAGAACTGTATAATAAAGTACAGGTAGTGCTCCCCTACTCCCTTTGCCAAATGGTTCAGTCCTTGAGCTGAAGTGGCTTTTTTAGGCAAAATTTCTTTCTTATTTTACATTGCATAGCATGCCGTTCTTTTCATGTTTTTATTTTATTTTTCAAAAGTTAGGAATGCTAGATGTTACAGTAGGTGGCATATTTTCAGTGCAGGAGAGGAGAGTACTGAGCCTTAAATGAACGTGTGGGAGTATAAAAAGCTAACTAAAGTATTTGTGACTGATGGTTAGCTATTGCTTTTGTGACAGACAAGTATTGCCTACTCAAACTAGCTCCTCAGCTCTTCCCAAGTCAATCACAATGAACAGATGTAAACCACATGTGCGCAGCATATTGTAAAATGGGTAGCATACATTAGAACGCAAAATGATCCTGTGTCGAATGGTCACTTACAGTAGAGAATCCTCCAGGAATGAAGAACTAACAAAACTGGAACCAACAAACTCTGTTCATGGTACAGCATAAAAGTCCAAAGCTTCAAATAATACCACTTGCCAACAAATCTGTTAGGTTTTATTTTTGTTTCAAATGGCTGAAGAAGTGCTTCCATTGTGTTGCTTGAACCACAATATTTCTTGCAAAACCTAGTTTAAACTCCATTGCTCTAACATGTAGATTGTATGATTACATACAAACTTAAAAGAAAAAGGTACATTGCAATTTTCAGCCATCCCAACTGTACTACTGGTTGACTAATCAGTTAATTAGGTGCAAATAGCTGCTGATTTGATCTTAATCAATTTGTCACGTATTTCAACATTGCATTTCTGTTTGACAGATTTGTAGTTATATGCATCTTAAATGGAAATACCTTCCTTCAAATGAGCTTATTTCTGCTTCCTAAATTTAAGAGTTATGGTAAATGTATCAACCTTCAATAAAATATTCTTAATACTTACAAAAGAGCCAGAAACAAAAGCATTAATTATAAACTCTTATAAGCTTCCACATATTTGTTTAAAGAACACAAGTCTATGAAACAAACATCTAACGCTTGAAGGGCTTTAAAGAGCAAGCCGGTGGTATATATAGGTTTAATAACAATCAAGAAACGATAATTGGAGGTTGGTTGGAAGGAAAAGCAATATGGACATGGAATCCCATAATAATGACCCAAGCACTTTAAGTTTCAGACTTTTCATCATATGAGTTTACATATTTCAGCACACATCACTATGTGACATCAGTTTTTATATGCAAAATGCACTCTGTGTATTTTTTCTGTCATCAGGACCTGGTTGGTTTATGAATACCAAACAGAGAGGGGTGCATGAATATTAACTAAACTTGCAGCTCAGGTTGAATTTTAGCGAACATGTGCTGTGCATGCTGAGCATGACTCATGGTCTTTATCAATGAAATTAAGTAGGGTTCTGGAGGGAAGGTTTTGTTACTTCCTCTTGCACAAATAATCAACCGTAAGAATAAATAAGAATAAATCTAATACGAAATGTTATTTTCTGCGTATAATATATAACCGAAAACTGGAAAAACGTAGGCTCGTCTGATGAATCTTGATTTCTGTCGAGGCGCACAGATGGCAGGGTCAGAATCTGGTGTAAACAGTATGAATTCCTGAACCCAACCTGCCTTGTGCCAACAGTCCAGGCTGGGGGTGGTGGTATAATGGTGTGGGGAATGATTTTTTGGCAAGGCTTGGGCCTGCTGATTCCAATTGATCGTCACTTGAATTCCACAGCCTACCTGAGTATTGTTGCAGACTATCTGCATCCCCTCGCGGCCATGATTTGCCAATCTGCTTTAGTGGCTACTTCCAACATGATAACACACTGCGTCGCAAAGCAAAAGTCATCTCCTACTGGTTTAGTGAACATGACAGTGACTTCAGTTTTCAGTGGCCTTTCCAGTCACCAATAGAATATCCTTCGGATGAGGCAGAACAGGAGATTGACAGTGTGAATATGCAGCTGAAAAATCTGGAGAAACTCTGTGATGTAATCATGTCGGCATGGAATAGAATCTCAAAGGAATGTTTCCAACATCTTGTGGATTGCCAAGCACAACTGAGGCAGTTTTGAGAGCAAAGGGAGCTCCTATCCAGTATTAGTCTAGTTTTCTTCATAAACTGCTCAGTGTGTGTATACCCAGTGAATTATGTCTGTCTTAAATCAGTTGATTACCACATCCATCTTGCCTCTCTTGCCCAGGTCATGGCGGGAACTCTGGCCCATCGGCCTAATGGCTGGGCACAATTTGCTTCATTGGTGTCCAGTATAAACAATGTACAGGCTGCTGCTTTGTTTCTAGCTAAGGATGGACTGTGTGTGTGAGATTGCTTATTCTCCCGGTGTTTGCGGAAGTATCCTACGGGTTTTTTATTCATGAAATTAGATGAATTTGTGACTGTAAATTGTCCATAATATATGATTGCATGCACACTCAAGTGGATTGGCATGCAGCCCGTTGCTCGGTGCTAACTGGGATAGGGTCCAAGCCTGTACTAAATAATGGGTCATGAAAAACGAGTGGATGGATGATGGACGGGTGGATGGATGGATGGATGGATGGATAAATGCTAATTCATGTGAAATGTAGCACCTAGTATATTAGCCAAATGGAAAAAAATGTTAAAATGAATACACCCCAAAATCGATAGGGTTTAAATAATGTGCGGGAGCTGCTTCCAAAATTTCACAAATCTGGAACAAGTACTAGATACTAAGTTTATATGCCTGTAAATTGTTTTTAATGAACTGTGGTTTCAAAAGCCTTACTCAAAATTAATAACATATCAAGTATCCTTAATCTTAATCCTTAATCCTTAATCCTGAATCTGAAATGTACAAAGAAAGTAGCTCTCCTTTTTAATCTGTATTTCTCTTCTGTGTTAGGGGTCTTTTTGAGAGAATGTCCATAATATACATCATAAAAAGTAAGGAAATGCGCATATTGCTGTTGTAATGGCATCTCAGAATAAATGGAAAAGAACACTCTAAATGCCCCATCTGGTGGATTATTATGATTTTTGGAATACTACCATTATATTAAATTTAATAAATATGAATATTGTATATACTGTATGTGATCACTTGTGATACTTTTCACACTACGTAGTTGGAAGATGATGAGGTCATACCATTGTCTTACCATAGCACAATAGTTGAATAATATTGCAGATATTTTGCCAGCGCTAACGCAGAGGCAAGAATCCTGGCCTTGGTCTCTCCTTATGAAGGCAATGACCCCAACTGCAGAATAAGAATAAACCTCTTATGAGGCTCCTAGGAATGCTAAAATGCCCCCTACTGGGCAAAGCCATCATGTGTCTCCCGCCGTTGGCTTTAGATCAGATTCAGGTGCTGTAGTAACACATTTCAGCAAGTGCAGTAACTAGGATTGCATACAGGGAAACCAATTTGAATGATTGCAGGACCATTCCTAAATAAACTTTAGGCTCCTGTAGGTCCTGTAGCTTCTCATCCTGCTTCTGGCACCAACACAATGAAGCCAGTTGGCCATGCAGCTGGAATCGCAGCCTCCAGCATGAGCTTTTTCATGGAATTCCTCCTAATTAAATTGATACAATATCTTAAATCCAAATAGCAGTGTGGCTTTTTGAAATATGAATCCTTTCTGTAACAGTGGACTTGAATGCTGCTCTGCTCTTTGTTGCCCCCAAATAATTCCAGCCAGTGGCTTAGACAACTGATTATGAATCCAGCCATGTCTTGGGTGGATAATTAACCACAGCCACCATGTTAACTCGGTGTTATGCATCAGTGTGGCATGATTCCTCCAGGACCAATTTAATGTGGCTGGATTCTGCAGTTGGTCTTCATTATCTGGCTGACAAAGAGGATGGACAAGCACTCTGAGAATCCTGCTACTGTGTTTTAAAGATTAGCCCAGTAATGCCCGCCTTAAATGGAATAAATGAAGATCTCATTTGAGCTTCCTTTGCAATAAGTAGTTTGGAAGCATTGAAGGATGTTTCTGAATCAGCAGGGTATTATTCTTAGAAAGTTGTATAATCTCTGTTGATAATGTAACTGCACATTATTTTGTGACTGATAGGAACCTAATCATGAATGTAATAGATCAGCATTACATCAGACAAGGGTAATTAAACTTACTTTCATGTCAGAATAATTGGATTTTATGTTTGGGCCCTCGAAACGAGGACCCTGATTTGACCTAACAATCACAAGAGACAAAAATCTCTTAATTACAAATTGCTTAATTACAAATCCCATACAAGACCAGAATAGAAGTGTTATGGGGAAATTGGTTTAAACACTATATGCATTGTCTTATGTCACATTCATATAAGTGTATTTGGTGGATTTTTGGTTTAATGGCATGTAATACAACCTTTCACTCAAAGTGCAGGGCACACAATCCTATTGTTCTTCAATTTAAGGTGGTCACACGCACAGATTGACTGTCATCTACCCAGGAAAATGGTTGCTTTCATCTAACAGAATGACAGGCTTACAGCTATAGTGGAATAAGTCAAATTTACCTACACTGTACATCATCGTTATTTTGCCCAAGCCAAGTATCAACACCTATCCAGTGTACTTCTGCTTGCCATCTTTCACTCATTTAATGTGTTAAAATCGCATTCCTATATAAGAGTGAATAAGAGCTGAATAAGAGAATAAGAGATGGACCCAAATCAGAGATGCTTCCCCTAGTTGTTTGCAGTTTGTAATCTGTTTCCATTAAGCCATCATACTCAGAGATGTCGAGCTCAGGTATCCTATCTGGGAATTGAATGAACATGGCACCTGTTAGAGGCAGGCCACATGGAAAAAAAAAATATTATTTGTGAAAATGTATGGTGTAGGAATGCGGTGTTTTTTTTTAATACATTACAAACCATTTAAAAACATTCGAAAGTAGTGATTACATAACATTAATAAAAGTAAGATTAATTCTCCTCAAGTTAATTTACACATACCATCATCCATACAGTATGGAAATGAATAAATAAACCCTTTGAAGTAAAAGGGCATTTGGGTGATTCTCTTTGAACTCGGTCCATACAGAGAACAAAGCGAGAAGGACAATAACAGCCTGATATCACGGTTGCACAGGTGACAGCCTGTCATAATTAAAAGTGATGTCTGTGGCTTGAAGAGCCGTCACACTGAAGTTATCTCCTCCTGACGCTGGGAACAGGGATGGCTGCTCTGTGGCATTCCTCAAAGATCGCTTGCCATCCAGCAGCAGAATATTTCTGTGCGTGAAATATATAAGAAATGCTGGGGAATTCATGGAGATAGGGCCAATCATATGGGCAAGAGTGGGTGGAGTGTGTTTGGTCAGGTTCCACCACTAAATATCGCTCGTATTCTCGTAATCTCGACTGGCCTCTTAAAAAAAAAATTAGGTTAGTGTCTGCATCTGTGACAGTGATGCTGTTGCTCTCCGGTCGTGAAAATTACACTTAACTATTTTGCATATCTTCTGTGTTTTTTGTATGACGGTAACAGCAATAATTGTTTTGTGATCAGATTTTTATTGAATGAAAGAAAAAAATGAGGAAGCATTAACAAAATTGCAATCAAATTGCAATCTTGCAATTGTAAATTGCAAATTGCAATTGCAATCAAAATTTGAACAGGCCACATGTATTTTGCTAATATACGAGCCATATACTGTAGAGATACGTTATATTTTCAGGACTGGGAAAACTGTAGATATAATGGCTGTTGTTTCCTGCAAATGTTAAATTATGTTACTGCTACTGTAAATGTGGTGAACAAACGTCTAATAACAATGTATATGGTTGCTTTTGTACAGATGCATTAATCTAATTCCATGAACAGCTTAATCTTGGTTGCTATGGTATTTTATGAATGAAGACGCTCAAATGCGATGGGCACAAAAGACAAAAGAAGTGATACATGTGTGAAATTGATGGCTTTTAAATGATGAATCACAATCGGATCAGGAAATGGAACTGAGACAAAAAATAATTCAAACCATTGCTACTTGTCACCATCTGCCATGCCCAAAATCCATTCCTGACTAAATCCCTGCATAGAATTTTATACACACACACTGCAAGCTAAAAACCGGCACCATTAGTGACATTAAATGCTTAAAAGCATTTAAAAGCTAGAATAAAGTTTTATTCTGATTCAGAATGCACCCTTCAGCTAATAAAACGTCCTGCATAATCAGAAAGTGAGCAGAGTAGCTCCCTGCACTGATAGAAATGAACGTCTTTATCGCACTAAGCACTTTTAAATGGAGATTGGGATTGTATTGATGTTGGAGTTATTAAGGTTATACTGTATTAATAATGAGTCTGGAAAAGGGAGGAGGACAGGAAAAGAAACGAAAGCTTCACAGTTTTATCAAGGGACTAAAAAAACCTTCGCAAGTCAAAGTCCAACCAAAAGTCTACGGGCCCTAGAACTGAAGCTGAACCAGCAACAGCTGATTTATTTTTTCTAGGAATCATAACAAACCCACATCCTGTGACTGGAGATGGTAATCCCGGCTTTGGATTGCTTTTAAGTGGCAGAAGTCTTTTCAGTCAAGTGGGACACATATTAATTTCCAATCTACAGAAAGGTATCTTGGGTACAGAGTTAAAATGGGAATGCACTGCTGCCAAGGGTTTCCATTTGAGCCTAACTGTCAGAAATCTTGGCCGGGAAAAGGGTGTCTGACTGTACACATCATTAGTTCTGCTGTTAAAAGTGGAGTTTGAATTATGAGCAATCTGGAGTGGAGTCCCCTCTATTTTGTTGTGACCGTTGTTGGCTTAGGCACCAAACTGGTGACAGCAGAGAAAATGCTAACCAGTCTAACCAATCCTGAGCTTGTTTGATATCTTACACATCCTAATGTGAGTCTCCAACACACAAATTCTGTCCTATAACAGCTCAATTGTCCACACACCTTTTGTCATTCTCTCTGGTACGTTACCAAGATCTATGTAATAAGCTAGTCCTTAGGAAATGATGCATACCAGTTATAGAAGTTTCTGTTGTTTTCCTCTACAGAAAAATGTAATATGAAAAGCTGAATGCAAGCAAAAAGATGAATTTGCGAACAAATAGGGACAAGATTGCACTGGGCCTGTAGGTTCAGATACGTGTCAACTGGCCTAGAAGTACAGTTTCAGTCCAGAGTCACCTTTAATCCTGCTCAGTGCATAAGAACTGATGTAAAGCAAGAGACAGTTATACATTATAGTCACAATCTCTGAAGACAATTCTATGCATTATGCCAGATAAATCGCAGACACTTTGTCATTGAAGAGCAACACTATTACACTAAAAACTGATCGAATTCCTAAAGTATTACTTAACAATTACCTAAAGTATTACCTTAAGTATCTACACCCCAGTCATATTCACTAAAAAATGGTTCTCCTTTCCATTTAAGTGAGTGTGATTACACAGATGACTTGGTATCAAAGCTGTTTGCAAAGTACTCACTGTACCGTCATTACTTCAGAAAGGTGAGAGACAGCAGTCTCTTGGGAAAAGAATTTAAAAATATATAAAAATGCATATGTGTAAAAAAGTAACACCGTGTAATTTGGTAATCTTCTGAGAAACACCTCTCTGTGGACACAACTTTACAGTGTGTTAGACATATAGACATATAATTTCAGTCTGGAACGATATTTACCTTTTTAATGGGAGAACATACATTTTGAATCAAAATATCAGACCCTGGACTGCGCTGTGTGGCTTTTTCCATGGCTAATTTCTATATGTCTCACACACAAGCTTCACTCTGCTGATTAAAAGCAGCCATCATCATGAGTGTGAGTCGGCTGTGTTTTGTTCTAAACGTCTTTGAATTAACAGTACCCAGATTTTCCTCTTTCTCATCAAGTATTGTTATAGATTTTTATAGAGATACATTTTCCTGGGCTTTATTAGCTCTATCCCCAATAATTCTAGCCCTATGTTACTTTGGACATTCAGACGTCTCCCTGTGTTATAGTATATGATGGTGTGAGATCAGTCAGCATGCTGCAGATGTGCACGGACCACTCCTTCGCATCCCTATCCCCACTGCTCTGACTGCAAGGAACACTGGCCCTGCATCACTGGAAATGTGATGAAACTCTCGCCACCTCCCGTGCTTATTTGTGACAATGGGAACTGGCCTCAGAGAGGCTCGTCAGGGGTGAGAGTAAATCTGCAATAAGCACACCTGCCCAGCAGCATCAGCAACAAAATCCCCTCATTGCGAAAGGACTATCGAATCCTTTGACTAATAACAGGAAACCACAAAAAGACCCATTCTAAACTGAAGCTCTAGCCTGAAATGATAATTCCATCGATAACTATTTCTGAATATTCTGAGGATATTTGGGTCATTTAGAGCTATCTATATAAGAAAACACCTTGGGGTATAATATCCAGTTTTAAATGAACCAAAAAGGACAATACTACAAATAATAATTTGAATACTAGAACATTACATAGGCCAAAATGAGTTAATAAGACAAGACTTAATCACAAGATGTGCTATTCTCTGATATAACAAAAGAATTATCTGGGACTAGGTTATCATCTTTGAGGTTACCTTGATCAAAGACAGATGAAGTTACTCCCAAATGGATTCCAGCGCTGGCCTCAAAGAAAGAAATTAATCACGAAGGTCTGACAGGAACAGGTGACACATCCACGACACTGCCCTTTACCCGCTTTCGGGCGAGAAGCACTCTGTGTCTGACTTATCACGCAACACAATAAAGGCTCCAGGGTCCCTTGGTATTTGTGTGATGGCGGTGCTCAGTGACAGGCGAGTGTTCCTGACTTTGACTTGGGGGGGGGAGGGGTCATAAAAGGCAATATTAATATACAACTTTTAAACTGACTGTTTGGTTGTTGCATACATGTTTCCAACGTGTTAACAGAGCACTCACTGCCTTGGGTAGACATATGGATAAACCTTAGATCAAACTCCTCAAAAGAGTAATATTTTCACGATTAATCCTCAAAATTCAAAAACTTCCTTGATTGGTTGTTTTTCAGAACCATCCAAGGTGCAGCATAAAGAAACAGTACAGACACCTTGATTTTTCGCTTGTGATTCTGTGAGTTCTAGTAGCGCTGTTTCTGGCGTTCCATCAGAGAATGCCAGAGAGGATGAAAAGGACATTTTGGGCCACACACTTTCCAGTACTGCCTCTTACAGATATTAGCAGAGTGAGTGGAGAGCCACGGCCAGGACTGCCTTGCAGCTGCAATGCAATTACATCTTTCCTAAACAACTGGAGTCTAGTGCTGACCTCCTGTTCCAGTGCCCAGGCTTTTCGGCATCAAGCGCTAATCCCCTTGTTAGGCACTCAGTGACAGATCCGTTTAAAGTGCTTAATGACTTCCGGCAGGCTGCTTCTGTAGTAGCTTGACTTTCACTCCCAAATGTAATTTGTAGGCAATAGCGTCTCCCAAGGTAGGTCTCTGGTGAGTGAAATATCGCCCCAATTTGTTGTGTTTCTACTTTCCCTTCTTTATTGAAAAAAAGTGACAAGGCTAGTTAAATGACGTTTGACATGAAAGCCCGCAATGGCGTATTCTCTATTTTTCCATTGAACGAATTCATCCTCCCACCTTGTCAGTGTCTGATTGTCAAAAACAAGAAACTGTCAGGAGTAGAGATGCAAGAAAAACCCTTATGTTTTTTAAAATGTTATTTATTTACCATGTATACGCTTTAGTTAGTAAACATTGCACCACAACATTTCATTTTAGTAATGGTTATGCTAGCTGACATTGGTTCGCTTCAAGAATTCAAGGGTTTTGTTTGTCACATGCAAGGTATGCAGTCAGACCATAACATAAATACATCTCTAGGCTAATGGTTATTTCCCATTATCCCAAGCCGAGGGTTTCCATGGTATTCTTCAATCACCTGGACAGCAACAGTTTTTTTTTTTTTTTAAATCTTAACACTTTTTATAAAGGAGAAATGGCTGGATCAAGTTTTAGAAATAAAAAAAAAACTGTGAAAGTAATTAATTAGAAAGTGAAGCCTGTCAGCAACCGTAATTAAAGTGTTCCTGATTTGGACAAAGCCCCAATTAATCCACTTCATTGATCACAATAGGAAACAAACACGATTGACACACATTCACTTGGTCTTCATTTATATGTAAAAGAGAATTTTCTATACATTACTATCGTAGAGCGTTTTTCTTAAGCTGAGCCACAAAAGCAACCAAGTCCAAACATATTACTTGACATGTAAGTAATATTTGGGTGTTTGACGTATAAAGATCTGCATTTGATGGAAAAATACTTAAGATATTTAGTTTAACACTGAAGTATAGTTTCAGTTTAATTTTGACAGTACTCTAACATGGGAGTAACATGCCTTCTCCATGGTTAGTGTCCTTGCTTCCTTCTGTCAAGACTGGAAACGTAGTTGGATCATGATATCATTCTGACCTAGTGCCACTGGTTGAGGTATAGCATTAATTTTCATACATCAATCATATTACTGTCCCATTCCCTTATTACCAAAGCTTTGGCTACATAATAAAAAGCAGTGCATAAAAATTCCATCTACAAAACTTCCGAAATTTGATGATACCAATTAGTTTTCTGGTATTACCGGGACTAAAAAAACAGGTGCACAGCTAAACTGGAACATCGATCCATCGGTACATCAAGCAATCTGTGTTCCAGCTGCTTATATCTGCCAGGGTTTGGGGACTAAACATGTATGTCATGGTCAGGTCTCTGAATGTTTCATCTGAGGCGTAACTACTGCAATATGAAGAATGACTGGGGAAATGAAAGGGAAAGCAGCATCCTTGCTCTCTGTAATTTCCATTCACCTTTAAAAATGCATGTCAGCACCATGAATACAATTGTTAAACTTCAATAAATTTGTATTTTTCCTAAGGCAAGGTTATAAACAGTCTTGTTCTAAACATTATGAAATTTCCCGACATTTATTTGCATTACCCTACAGATGACCTGCGGCATTCTTTAATGTTTTAAAGATGATAAAAGGACTGGCTACTATACACAAGGCAGAAGCACATCCAGGACCGTGTGTAAATAACAAGCTAATTGCTGCTGTCAAGTCTTATAAGTAACTTTTTAAATCTCTATTGAATATAACAGTTTTAAAGAGATTAGCTATGACAGTGAGGATGCGAGTGTCAGTCTTCCAGCCTGCCTTCCTTCAGAAACTCTGAAATGTTCAAATGAATCTGGCTAAATCCAATTAAAGATGCCAGAAATGGAACTGCATTTTCAATAATATAGTTCTTTACTTACTTCAGCAAAGCCAGCAAAGATTTACAGTACTTCTGATGCTAATCCTGTATTTTATATTCATTTAAACATTACATCTCACACATCTGAGGCCACAAACCGGTTTGAAAGGCACTTTCCCTAATAAAAAGGCATCAAGTTTGACTTAGCAAAATCTGTATTTACTGTTCCTTATATTGTAATGGGAGGGCATTTTTGCTTTAGTTTGATGAAAATCAACATTAAAACTGAAAAGATTTGTTCTTTATCTAAAATAAGCTATCGTAAATACACTACTATACTGTATAAGGTATATATATAAAAACAATAAAACAGATGTGTCACATTTTCTGTGAATTCTGGCCATTGCATTTTTTATTAACGCTATACAAACTAAATGAAATTATAAACCTGCAGGTGATGGGACCTATTTCAGCCAGATGTGGTTCATTTAGCACCATTAAAAGGTCCATTGTACGAAAACCTATCCTTAGGGCTTCGGCTTTTTCCGTTATTTTGTTTTGGCACTTTATAAAATCTTTTTATGACTTTGAAATAAGTTCAAAGTTTTTAATTGTTACATGTTGAATATGAAGTAGCATATTCTAGTTTGTTTATTCCATATTTATTCCATATGCAAGTAATACATATTTCCGCTATAAAAAAAACATAAAACAAAATAAATAAATTAATAAATAATAACATGCATTTATGTCCTCGTTCTGCAGTAAATCCTGACTTTGTCATTTATGATTCTGGCACTTCAGTATCTATTTGCAATTCAGTGAATGTTTGCTTTTTTCATTCATAACATTTTGGCCCTTTAATATCCTTGGCTGTAATTTACTGTTGTTCATATCAGACCATTATTAGCTGTTTTGGGTTGATATAAATATACACAGGACAGAGCATGTAAGACTGACTTAGGACAAATACGATACCTAGGGAAAAGCAACACCTGCTGCCCCTGCATTATGGGATCAGAATTTTCTGCTGACCTGTGCTGTAGCCTACAGTCTACTGAAGGGAAACAACAACAAAAAAATAATCAGTAGGTCTTATCAACACACACCTAACTGACGAAGGTGGGCTACCTGTGGCTTTCCAGATGCGTTTTTGTTTTCAGATCTGGTGACAAAGAAGAATACAAAACACAATGGATAGATAGACAAACAGCGAGACAGACAAACAGATAGATAGATAGATATTCACACATGAAAAATGTCATCCACATTCATATTTTATTTAAACCCATCTACAGATCCTTTGAGGTTTTGCTTGTGCTTTAAATTAATGCATATCCCAATAGGGTTGGGGAAGTGGTCATGCACCTCTGCCCACTATTGGTCTTTGCAGGTAATTTTCCTTACCCTGAGTTCAGTGCCAATATTGCCTTAGACACTGTTGCTCATGAAAGTACTAGCTGAGCTTGCCTTGTCATTAGAAAACCTGCCAAATGGGACTCAAAAATCATCCCTCCTTCAAACCATCAAGATCTTCTCTTTGCAGCTCCGTTAGCTGTAATTAGAAAAAGGCCTACCCGCTATTATGCATAGTACTCAACATGCTGGGAAGGCATTTAATTAATGCTCAGGAAGCATCTCTGTGGGAGCCCTAGATTTTGATTTGCTAGGTTTCTATTACTCACCGCAGTCCTGCCTTTTTGAATTAACTTAATAAATTCTTTGAACGATTGATGTAGATTTGTTGAAGTACACATTTGGCAAGCTTGTTTTATTCTGCTTTGTAAATGTATCCCTTTCCCATAACTGCTTATCCAGTGCACCATCATTGTTAGTCTAGAGCCTTTCCCAGGATGGCTGAGTCAGGGTGGAGACTGGACAGGGTGTCAATCCTACAAAAGCCACATGACTTAGACATACAATTCATAGATATCATTTCATGGTAACAGTATGTTTTTGGATTGTGATTGGAAGCCAAGTCAAATTCAGAACAATACCATGCCACCCCTTGACTTTGCCTTTTAATGTCTTTTAATTAAATTGTTGGGCTTTTTATGCACTGCAGTGACCAGGGGTGTTGCTAAGATCTTACGACATCTGGAGCTTAGCCTCCAGACCTAATCTGTGCGAGGGTTCTCAAATTAAGACCATGGATGTTAAAACATCTCAGTTAAACAAGTCATCTGGGGCTCTTTCGGATTTACAAGGCCTGAATGTCCTGGGCTTGTGACGCGTTTGGTGATCTATGGTAATCTCTTATGTTCTTGTAATTGTAGTTTGCTTGTGATCTTATACTGTAATTTAGGCAAGTGTAGGAGAACATACAGGTACATGATATTGGTCAGCAGTGATTTCACGCTTGTAGCTCCTTCAAACGAGATGTACACAATAGTCTCAGTGGAGAGAGGGTACCAAATTCACAAACTGGTGTTTCCTTTAAGGTGATGAAAGTGCCAGGCACCTGAGGAACATTAAAGCACAGGTTCTCAAGGAAAGTTCTGGATGGAGAATTGTTGGTACCGCTTTACAATAAGGCTCCCTTTTGCCACTTATAAATGGAAGTAACTCATTAATAACAATAACATAATAAACTGCTATAAGTTGTTCATAAAAGTCTATTCATGATTTACAAAATGTTTCAGCCTAATTAATAATGTGATTATAAACCATTTATAAACCCTTTATAAGTGTAGTCTTATTGTAAAGGGGTACAGAAATATTTGCTAAATGATGAAATTTATAAATGGACATCACAACAGATATATTTATGTGTGAAGTTGCATTCAGATTTAAATAATTTAAATCTGGTCTTGCCCACCAGTTTGAGGGGAAAGGGCAACCTTGCATGGACGCATGGATGAATGTCGTACTTTTTCTCTCATGTGTGATTAGGGGCTGGTCAACTAGCTCATCGTAAAGGACACCACAATTGAAAAAAAAAAGATCCACATGTCATCTGTGTTTGCTGGGTCCATACACTCCTAGATAAAAAAGAAATTATCTTTTATTTATATAAATGATGCACTTTGTGATTTAATAATGTTTACCCAAATCCCACTCAGTTTTTCTTTCTAGACTCTGAATAGGAATCCACCAGAGACAGTAACAAAATCAAACTACCATATTTCTTTCTCTGTGTGCGTTTTGATTTATACACTTATTTCATTTAAAGATTTTATCCCCGAATCACTCCAGGTGGGTCAGGTCACATGACAAACAAATCAATTCTTATTTGGAAGTTGCTGGATTTGAAAATTTATTGAATATCCTTGAAAGGCCACACAGGTCTAAACTAATACAAATGCTGCTATGTTTCATACTGCAGTGGACTGATATTGATCTCAAACATACAACCACATTGGGCTCTTAGTTTGATATATCATATACAGTAACCTGTCTGCCTATAGCATAGATGTTGCTTACAAAGAAAAACAGAGAAAAGAGATTTATGTATGTGCCTCACTGTAAACTTAGATGGGGTATGTGAAAACCAAAAAATGTACCCGTTCTTGAATAAATGGCTAAAAGACTAAAATACTCATTGAATAACATAAACTCAATGTTAATGGGTATGTTTGGCTAGTCCAGCACCCTGCTTTTACCTCCAGAACACCTTCAAGGGTAGATAAGTTCATAGAAGCCTCGGAGGAATGCAAACCGCTGTTGCACTGAGCTGCTATTTTTGCACTTGTGGACTTCCTGTTAGCTTTAGCGGGTCTGGCTTTTCTCCTCTGACCTCTTGCATTAACAAAATGTTTTCAGCCACAGAACTGCTGCAGTGACTGGGCCTCTTGGTCCTGTCTGTGTGCTGTGTGTCTTCATCTACAGCCACATGATTCGCTGTTTTGGGGAGCAAACTGTTTACATTCGCGAGCAGGTGTACATAGTTAACTGACCACCAACACACATGCCAAGTAGGACTCACTGACCTCTGTCCTACTATGGTCAGCTGCTGGAGTGTCCTCACAAAAATACCGCTATCATTTTATAAAAATGAAAGTCTTATGCCAAATGTTTGTAGATTTTTTTTTCAGATTGGTGTCAATGGTAACTTTTAATTTTTAAGTTATTTTTTACTTAGAGTAACAAATATCTTAAAACTAAAAGTTACCAATGTGACTTACACTATATAGATAAAAGTATTGGGACACACCTCTTAATCATTGAATTCAGGTGTTTCATTCAGACCTATTGACACAGGTGCATAAAATGAATGAATGAATTCATTCATTTTAATTTCGATCACAAACATACAGACACACACAGATACATACATACATACATAAACATACATACACACATATTGACCAAAAAAGGTGTAGGTTGAAGCTTCAGCTTATTATACCTACCCTTTTTACATAACGTTTTCTAACCCTTTCATCAAATCAAGCACCTAGCCCTACAGTCAGGTTTACAAACATTTCTGCAAGAATGGGTCATTCTGAAGAGCTCAGTGAATTCAAGCATGGTGCTGTCATAGGATGCCACCTTTGCAATAAGTCAGTTCATGAAATGTCTTCCCTGCTGGATATTCCACGCTGAATTGTAAAGGGTATTACTGCAAAGTGGAATCATTTAGGAACAACAGAAACTCAGCCATGAAGTGGTAAACCACGGAAAGTAACTGAGTGGGGTCGCCGAGTGCTGAGGCACCTACTGCATACAAGTTGTCAGCGCTCTGTTGACTCAGTAACTGCAGAGTTCCAAACTTCCTCTGGTATTACCTCCAGCAGAAGCATTGTGTGCCAGGAGCATCATGGAATGGGCTTCCATGGCCGAGCAGCTGCATGCAAGCCTCACATCACCAAGTGCAATACCAAGCGTCAGATGGAGTGGTGTAAAGCACGCCGCCACTGGACTTGAGCGGCGCAAATGTGTTTTGTAGAGTGATGAATCACGCTTCTCTGGCTGGCAGTCTGATGGACGAGTCTGGATTTGGCAGATGCCAGGAGAACGTTATCTGCCTGACTGCATTGTGCCAACTGTAAAATTGGAGTACGGATAGGGTATGGGGTTGTTTTTCAGGGGATGGGCTAGACCCCTTAGTTCCAGTAAAGAGAACTCCAAGACATTTTGGACAATTTTATGCTTCCAACTTGTGGGAACAGTTTGGGGAAGGCCCGTTTCTGTTCCAGCATGACTGTGCCCCAGTGGACAAAGCAAGATCCATAAAGACATGGCTGGATGCATCAGTCTGGTGTGGAAGAACTTGACTGGCCTGCACAGAGCCCTGACCTCAACACCATCCAACACCTTTGGGATGAATTAAAATGGAATTTTCAAGCCAGGCCTTCATGTCCTTATACATACCATACAATTTCCAAAGGTATGTTGAGCTTATTATCCTTTGCATAACAGTCAGGAGGCCACTGGTAATAACTGTGACTGTTTATTTAGCAAAAGGACACAATTCCAAATGAATGTTAAAATTAAACATGCATATTTTCTTTTGTAGAAATATAGACGCTTGCAAATAGTGACTAATATGTGCAGGGAAGAGGAAATGAATCCATATACAGGCCATGACAGTCAATTCCTACATCTGTGGAGCTAAAATCTGAAAAGCTTCCCCACACAATTAAGCAAACACTTGCTCACTCTCTGTAGTTAAATTAAATTAAAATTATAACTTAGAACATCTAGATAAAATTAGAACACATTTGCAGTCAATACTATCAAATCAAACAGAATAAAATAAAATAACATCAGTATTGTTATATACTGTATGTGGCCCAGTTTTCTTGCATCCATCCAGAAATGAGTGACCCTTAAGACTTCCTTCAAACCAATAGTGGAAATTCTGCATATACAGAGCTCCCATTGCATCTGTCAGTCTGGAATCCAGACTTTTTACACCTGGATATGCAATTTATTTGCTTGGTTTTGTCTTTGAGTCCTGTTCTCCTGCTCAGTGTGTCTTCGCTCACATTCTCTCATTCTGCCAACCATCTGCACTTGAGTCCTTCTCCAGCACACCTTATTCCTAAACCATCCATCCGGCTAGCAGCCCCAGCTCCCTTTCCTGCCTGATTCCCGCATATACTTTCCAATAGCCTCAAAGACTGCTGGGCAGAGAATGGGCAGCGTGGGTGGCACGAGCCATCTGGCATGCTTTGCATTTTGACCAGGAAGAGTTTACTGAACTCCAGTCATAATTAATGTGGCCTGCTGAATGTTACTTCAGATTCATGCTCTGAGATGAGTTATATGAGCTAATATCCACACACACACACACACACACACACACACGCACACATATATATATATATAAATAAAATATTGCCAAATGTATTGGGACACCCCTCCAAATTGTTAAATTCAGTGTTCCAATCGCTTCCATAGCCACAGGTGTATAAAAACAAGCACCTATAGGCATGGAGACTGCTTCTACAAACATTTGGGAAAGAATGGGTCGCTCTCAGGAGTTCAGTGAATTTAAGCATGGTACTGTGATA
>JAODJW010000094.1:16675067-16693614 GCA_026777045.1 Hyperopisus bebe
TGTATGATGATACATACATTCACCATATCTGCATTATTTAGCATTTTTTGTCTTTCAAATTAATCAAATAAAAGGCTTCTTTCCAGAAATATATTTCCTCTTTGAAGTTTTCCTTAAAATATTGTTAAAATATCATCTCGTCTCCTTCTTGCGAACCCAATATCGTGTCACGTCTCGTGGGCTGAGTATATCGTTACACCCCTGTTTAGTACAGTATATAGTGAAAAATGCCATGCAAGATAAATAGAAAGTGCATTTGCTGAATTTACAAGATTGTTATTGTAACATTAACATGCTTTAGAGAAAATCAAATTGCTTTTCTATAATAAAGTAGAATTAAAAAGTACTACTCATCAAATCTTTCATAATACATTTACTGAATTAATAAGCAGCCAGGTTTTTTATATTTCTCATTATGTTATGATGTTATTAAATCCATCCATCCATCCTTTTTCTGTATCCATTTGTCCTATTCAGGATCACAGTGGAACAGCAAGGCGGGGAAGAACAGGGATGGCGCGTCAAGTCGTTGCAGTACTACAAGCAATTTGGAAATTCTAATTCACATATGTTTTTGGACTGTGGGGGGAAACCCCATGATGACACGCAGAGAATATGCAAACTCCGCACACATGTAGCCGTGGCGGAGACTCTGACCCTGGTCCCAAAGATGTAAGGCAATATATGTGAGCCTAACCACAGTGTCATCATATCAGCCCATGTTATTAAGTATGCAGCCTATTAGCTTTTTTTAAAAACATATGCTACGTATTAGACAGTTTCTCACCAAGGTGGATAAATTTTACTAAAATTCTATAGTTTTTTTTCTGAATGTACAGTAACAATGGAGATTTTTGATTGCTTGGCAATATGAGTGCTGATATGAACAGCTCATAATGTTAGAAATGTATTGATAACAGCAAGAGAATTAACACTCTTTAGTGCAAAAAGAGGTTTTACTGTATTAACTGAATAGGCGCAGGGTAACAAACGAGACCGCAAGTGGTCAAAACAAGAAGGCCAGCTACTTAAATACAAAGACTAACGAGGAGTAACAAGCAACAGGTGTGGCTCATCAGGGCCACGTTAGGGAGGAGACAGGAGGGTCCGGCGGACATGACGAGCAGGACATAACAAAAACAATTCATTTAACCACTCAAAACCCTTCCATGTACCAGTCAGGCTCTTTGTTCCAAAGCAGAGTGTGTGATTCCCTTCCCCAATCCAGGTCTCTTTTCTCTCTACACCACTGTCTACTAGACCATTGTCATGGTCTGATAGCTGCTTCAGCAGATATGTGATCAATGGATAGAATATTCTTTACAGTCCCTTGCATGATGGTTGTGTTTCTAACCAGATATCTGGTTGTCTTACCGCTTTCATTGCCTTTGTCTTGTTCTGTCCATGTTCCTCTTCAGTCTCTGTTGATCTTGTCCCATCTGCAGCACGATCACCAGATTTTCTTACCCAATAGTTGAATATTGTATAAACCTTGCATCCTTAATTTTTGCCTTTCATATTTCCTTTTCCTCTGCTACCCATTTCCTACCACCATTACTGTCAAGATTTATTCACAGAATTAGGTTTGCAGTGTGTCTCTGCCTAGGGTAATGGTGCATCAAGGGTAATTAAAAATGATAATTCCTACTGGTTACACTACTGCCCAGCTCAAAGTTTCTGTCCTTGATACTGTCCTAAGTCCCCTCATCGAACCTTCTACCAGGACCCAAGATGCAAAATCTCAATGCCCCCATTTACTGTTCTTGCCATTGCTGCCAGGTTTCCATGTTTGATCTCCGGATATTTTCAACCCAAGCCCTGCACCATTTCTGTCATGGTTTCCCTGCAGTCTGCCTACCTTCTTATTCCATTTCTAGCTTTTATGCAGTAGAAAGACTGACCAAAACATGTCAGGAAAATATCAGGTATAATAAATATATTTCCAAATATGTTTCAGTGTGTATGTGTCTATGTTAAAATACAAGGACATTCTCAGTGTTCTCAAAACTATACTGTAACATGTATGTTTTAGATTTTACTTTTATAAAGGTCAGCTAATTACAGATAAATAATCTGATAACAGAACTGTGCTAACAGTACTTCGGTGGGGCCTAGCGCTCTATTACTATAGTTTTACTAGAAATGATAAACATACAGTAAAACAATATCACGTATTGGTGGTCAAGAAAAGTCATTTGTCATTAATGTCCGTGATGGTGCCCTTCCAAGTTTAATTATCCCTGGGGATTCATTTCCTGTTACACTCTTATCAAGGGATTCTTTTTTATCTTTCTTGATTTTGGAGTTTTGGGGTTAACAAAAGTGAACTGTGGACTATAAATTGATTTTGCTCCATAACAGCAGATTATACAATATTTCTGATTATGACAAAACAAATTCGTTTTACCAAATCTGAAAATGTGATAAACAGGCAGATTGATAAAGTGTCAAATTTTACATAAACCTCAGAATTTATTAAATAGCTGTTAATTTTGAATTGAGAAAAAAGCGATTCAAGCTTAATGCCATTAATCCCTCTTCCAGACACTTACACAGCAGCATCGCAGAAATTCTAACCATTGTAAAAATAAAATAACAAAACTAAAATAAACAGGTGCCTCAGATTTTTCTTTATGCTTTCCACTCTCCTTGACTCCCTTATGGCCAGGATCACATCAAGCCATTTAACCACTGATACATACATCCATTTATCATTTTCTATATTCACTTATTCAATATAGGGTTAAGACATTTTGGGAAGACTCACTCAAAAAGAGGGAGCACTCCACACTTTTGGAGTGAAAGTTGGAATAGACCACGCCATCTTTGAAGTGTGGAACCACCCTTTGATGGAAATATCTGAGGGACACTCTTAGCATCTCAATAAGAAATGCTGCCAGTCATCAGTAAATGTTTATTTTACTCCTTCAGTAAAGTAATTATATTACTTATTTATCAATGCAGATATTCTATAAATTGCAAATATGTTTAATGGCTTTAACAATTGGGGTTATATCATTTTGGGAAGATTACTTTTCTCTGTTAAACATCTAGGTCTTGGAGAATTAAATCAGGTTAGAAAATGGCTGTGAAGTTTTTAAAAAAGGACCTGAAGCTAAGTCTGATATGTGTCCTGAATCATCAGCCATTTTTACAGAGAGTCACTCTGTGAGGTGCATGAAGCACGCCTCGCTAGAAGTTTAAGTGTTAATGCTTTTGGCTATATAATAATTTTATATCATTATTATAGGCCTGCTTATGAACTTGCAAGTCAGTGTAGCTACAAGCAGCCACCGTCCTGGGGTGAGAACGAAATTGCATGAGCTTAACTTGAGAAGCACCCTCACACTTTCATTAAGAAGTGCTGAATTAGCCAGCTTATCAAAGGCCAGCAGTTTCAACAAAACCTATTTGTGAAGGTTTTTCGACGGCCTTGGCAGGGTTATTAAAAATGTAATTTAATTGGAAATTATATTTGGAATGGGCTTGAAACCAGGTGTGGGTCCTATCCAGACACCTGACAGATAGCAGCAACATTTATAACGTTCCACGTTTTGTTTGCTTGCTCCATAAAGTCTTATATTGAATATAATTTAGTTTTATTATCACTGTTCTTTAATGCTAAATTTTATTCAGAGGAGTGTTACAACTCACCAAGAGGTAGGTAAGGAGCGCATTACAGTGCATTGCCACACCCACCACCCAACAAACCACCTCAGGGATGAGAACCTGAGCGCAGCCATGCGATGGGTGATACCTCAGCACCACACTAGTCCAAATGCACCAGTGTGAGTTTTTTTTCTGGTGGCTGGAGTGCCAATCCTGCCACCAGCCCCCAAATATCCCTCTAAGTTGGAGGACCTCTTTGTAAGGCTGTAGATAAACGTCATACCCAGGATGAAGCAACTGCAGATTACTGGGACAGAACCCTAGTCTCAGAGCCTTCACTCCACCAACTAGAGCTTGCAGTAAATGATAACATTTCATTGCCTGAATTTAAAACACACTCATTGACTTTTCTGGACATCTTTGCATACAAACAAATGAATCAGCAACAATTGTCCATTTGCTTAACAATGCCAAGCATTTTTAGCTATTAAGAATCTAATAAAAACAGTTACAATTATTTAAATCATTCTCTTGTCTCTGCTAGTCCAGATATAGTTCTATTTTTCCATACTAATTTCCTTGGCCATAGATATAAAAGAAACATTTAATTGCATCAAAAGTTTTCTTGCTGTGTGCTTTAATATTGTTTTGGTGGATTATAGGATTTGTGGAATTTATGGAATTAACACGGTCGTCTAACAGCTTCAGGGCTCCAGTGCTACCGTCACTCTGTGTGTAGAGTCTGCATGTTCTCCTCATGTCATGTCCAAAGGCATAATGGCTAGCATGTGAGTGTCTGTGTATGTGCCCTGCAATGGGCTGGCATGCCATTCAGGGTGCCCTGCAGCCTTTCGCATTAGCAAAGGCCCAAGGCTCCCTGTGACCTTGTTCAGGAAAAGTGGTTGGAAGATAGATGTTAGAATTTCAGGATCAAAACAGCAGGCTGGGTGCTATTTAACCATTTACCTGCATCTGTTGTTAGTGTTCTATCTTGTATTTAATGTATGAATCCATTACAGTTTCATTACAGTTGTAGTTAATGGTTGTGTCACAGTCTATTAACTGTGTTCATCTTCACTGTTATATATCATGAGGCACTGTCATAGAGAGCAAAGAGAAATTACTCTGACTCCCTGCATTGACATTGCAGTATATATATGATTTTCCTTATTTTGCATAAGTATATTTAGAATGCAGCTCATAGGGGAAGCAGTTACCATGCCATCTGTATTACAAAAAAACGCTTATATAGATGCTTCATATATTTTCTGACCGTTTGGTGGGAGACCCTTAGTCCTGTCAGATACAGTAAGTGATCATCTGTAAGAGCATTTACATAAATAACAGAATTTTAAACTAAGAAGTCTCAACTGGAATAAATACTGACACCTAAATAACAGGCATATAAGAGACCAGATTGTTATGAATGGAACTCTTATGACATTGCATTTTTTTCTGCAATAATGTATTCAAATCTATCTAATCAATTTGACCTTATCTGCAATAATGTATCCAAATCAATTTGACCTAATTAATGAACAGTGAAAGGCAGCATGGGAGGTACAATGAAGAAGGTATGAAGCAGCAGCCACATTCATCTTCTAAGAGGCAAAAATCAAATGGCAGCCCCTAGCTGACTAATAAGACGTCATTTCAAAATATCAAATGTGTAACATGATTGCAGCTGGGGGAAGGAAGTGATCAGGCAAACGTCCCGCTTTGCTTAGAGGACAAGTGTGATAGGACGAGATATTTGTGCACAATTACACTTTTATCATAGTTCTGCTCAGGAATCCTGCCTCCTCTTATCTATAATACACTGAAAATTACATTGTCACTTAACTATTAATGAAGACAAGTGTGGAGGTTCTTATTCAGCTTGCTAAAATTAATACCCACTGTCTGTCAGCTTTCATTGCTAGCTATTTGAACTTATATCCTGAACTGATAAGCATCTTGACCAGCTTCAGGCTGTTTAAGTAATCAAGCTGTCTCATGTTGTCTTTGTACGATGTTTGACTTAATGGCTGGTTCCTAGAGCCTTGCCATATGCCACACTTTTGTTTTGTACTGATATAGCGCAATCTTTGGATAATGAGATGGAAGAATTCAGAAAAATATGACATGAGGAAAATCCGCAGAGCTATCACAGGAGTAAAACACTCTCCCCTTAAATGTTTAACTTTGAAATCAAAGTTTTGTAATTACTAATTCAATTAATGAAATGGATTGACCAGTCTTTGCATGACATTGCAAGGACTATTAGCAGTTCTTGCAAAAAAGCCATATTTTAATTTTGTAACAATTAGTGTTCATTAGTGTGAATGGCTAAAAGCTTAATCAATACTGTCTACATCATTACATAAAAGAAAAGCAGGAGGTTGTGGCTATAAAGTGGAGGCATCTTACATTTTGTCCAAATATTGGCTGGTGTTGTGGTCAGAGTTTCATTAGCTAGTGACATAATTGATGTGAGAGCGGTAGGTGGTGGGGATTTTCCATTGAGTGCTGCTATTTAACATTACCTCTTCCCAGCTCAGATCCATCATTGAGGTATACTTTTCTGCCCGCAGTGTTTAGTGAATTTTCTGGGTGTCTTCTTCTACAAACAAATGAATCAGCAATTACATGATATGGTGTGGAGCTATCAAAGTTCCCATAATGGACTGATATGTGAAACGTTTTTGGACCATATTCCTGTTGGTAATGGTGTTCTCAGTCCCTATAACTCCTGAACCATAGTAAGAGTATATTCCTAATATAGGTGGAGAAAGTACCATTTGAATAGCCATACTTATTATTAATATAAAATGAGATGCATGTCTTTCTTATACAGTCTTCAGAGCTTCAGTTGTGCTGAAGTCAGTGTCTGCTTCTCACAAACAGTGGTGGGCAAAGCTACTGTAAACAAAAAGTTAGCTTAACTGCTAATCCACCAACTACAAACTTTAATTTGATAACATTAAACTGATAAACTGCTAAAAAAATTCAGTGGAAGCTAACGACAATGGCATGGTTTTTGGATCTGAAATTCTATGTTGCAGCTTAGACACAGAGCTTTCCAAAGGTTTACACAACAATGAAATTAAACATTACAGTCAACAATCAACATACAGTTTATTTAATATAAACTTGTAGACTCAGTAAACTGTGCTTTCAGTCGTGCACATGGAAAAGTGACGTAAATTTTGTCATCAGGGGTTTTGGTGCACAAGGCTGCAGGTGTATACCAGAGGTGTTTATCAATATGCGTACTTGACTGTGCTTGTGTCCCGTTGAATACCATTTCAAAGATTCCTTAAAATTTTGTCTAAAAATGCGTCCGCATTTTGCCAAGTCACAAAGGATCCACCTGATGGATCCTTCGCAGCTCAGCATATCCCAACATTTACATCCCAACTCATGAAAGAATAAATTTACGTTAAAACCAAGCACACCATTGTTTTTCTTGTGAAATTTCCAATAAGTTTGATGTACTGTATCACATGACCCTCTTCCTATTGAAAAAACAAAAGTTGGATCCAAAATGGTGACTTCAAAATGGCCACCATTGTCACCACCCATCTTGAAAAGTTTTCCCCCTCACATATACTAATGTGCCACAAACAGGAAGTTAATATCACCAACCATTCCCATTTTATTAAGGTGTATCCATATAAATGGCCCACCCTGTATTTTGTCTCAGTGTTGTTGTGGTCATATGGTGTTTCTTAAGTGTTATTTGACTGAAGGGGCATTTTCATTCAAACAAACCATGGGCATTTATTTTAATCAAGAAGACTAAATAATGGTGACAAATTTTAACCACACCTTCCTGCCCCAACCCCAAAACAGATACAACAATCTCAATATTAAAAATCCTGTCCCCTAGCATAGGGAAGTAATTACTTTCTTTAGTTCACAGTATAATTATACTGCACCCACATTTAAAGTAATCTCTGCTGAAGATTGTGATACAGTGGAACAATCAAAAAGGAGGAGAGTGATATTGGGTAATGATAGGCATTCCTAGTCAATCACCCTCTTTGCAGTAATGACTTTAATTGCCACAGTCAGTTACATTACATCCCTAAAGTATCTATTCGCCGAGCTTCATAATAATTTTCTGTCTTCTGTGTATGTACATAGGATCTGTCAATTGTCATACAATAAGGTCCTCGAAGACATCAAGGTGTAAGTAAGAAGCATACTTTCATTTTCATAATGATGTCATACACTTCCAGATGGCAGGTGAACCTAAAAAAAAAACAGCTGGCAGTTTATGGAAGCAATTTGCAAATGTGTGAAACACATAATGCTTGAGAGGTATTATGCTTGACATGTGTGCAAAAAATATTGTTTAGCAAGACCCTGTATGGATATGGCTTAGTTTTATTATTGCTGTTTTTCATACCCTTAGATGTGCATAGTACATATTTTCTCAGAATGGTTCATTCTAACCCCCAGAAGGGGGGTTATTCTGGGTGATCATGTTAATCTTGCTCAAGGGAGTTTTACCTACACAACATGTTCTGAGGGCAGAAACAAAAATGACTGGTTCAGAGTGATAACGATTAGATTATAAAGGAGGTGGGTCCAAGCAACTAGTCGAAGTGGGACCAACCAATCAGATGTCTTGGTCCTGCTGCTTTCTGAATTTAGTCATTTGGGCCCACCTCCTCTACAGTGTCATTGGTTATCTCTCTGAACCAATCATTTTTTGTCAACACTTGTGAGTAAGTAAAACTCCCATGAGCATTAACCCTTTTGGGGGCATTATGTGGCTCAGCTGGTTAGGCTGCTATGCCTGTGAATATAAGGTCACTGTTTCAAATCCCAGACTCCGCTAAGTGATTCTATCCAAGGCCCCGGGCTCCCAATGGCTTTCTCAAAATGTCAGCAACTTTTGACAAAAGCTTCTGCTAAATAAATGAAATGCAATTCTTATACTATTCTTAATCAAGATTCAAAATCACAAATTAGACACATATTTACTAATTTACCTATGTTCAGTTTTTGCATAAAACTTTTCAAAATTCATAAAATCATAATATTTATATGTGTATGTTGCTGTAACTTTAAAACCGTCAGCTAAATGAAACATGACATGTCAAAGAGTGGTACCTCATTTATGTTCTTTTATATTTAGTGGTATTTGGTAAATTAGTGTTAATTAGTTATTCTGGGTGGGTTTCTATTTTTAGCAGGCTTTAATGTAGACAGTGAACAAAGCTAATGGTGTCATTATGTTTTAATTACTATAATCAGTTTCATAAAACAGTTTTCACAATTCTGAAACTGACATTACGAAAAAGTCCAAATTTATTTTTAATGTGGCATACAGTTTATATACTGCATAAAAAATGTATAGCCTCTTCAAACTATTTTGTTGAATACTCTTTGCTTTATTGATAACAATGTCTTTTTTTCTGATACTGGCAGGCACATAATTATCTTAACACATGTGTGTTTCTATACATAAATATATAAACAGTAATGAATGTTTAATTGAATTATGAATATATTTAGCCTTCGATGTTGATCAACATGCATAATATCATTATTTGATTGAACAATGACAGACAGACCAGAATATATTAGTGCTCATATGTGAACATAGCTCCATTTATACTTGGAAGTGAAGCAATTGCTAACGTTCCTATAGCTCCACAAGTAGGTATTGTGCTGGCAATGCAGTGTTTGTGGATTTGAGTCCCGAGCAGCACACGTGAATTGTGACCCTTAGCTCTTCTGTATGTTTCTTTGGATGCAAGCATTAAATAAATGTACAAGTGCAAGTAGAATTCAACTGACTGCTGGTCATTCTGTTGTACTTCCTTGAGTCTTTCCTTCCTGACTCAGCCACATAACACATTTGTGCATAAGGGATCTATTGGTCACCCATGTCAATTATATAGAACCTTTTAAGCTTAAATTGTGCACCAGTTTTGTGGGAGTAGTTTTCAGCAAATTAACAGCCAATCCTACCACACCTACCATAATATGATTATTTTCTTAGTTCGCAGATAGCAAATAGCAGGTTCACACTTTGCAAAGTTACCAGTAGGCCTTACCTTTGTTGTATTACTCAAGACGGCTAGTCATGCATGGTAAAGACTCTTCCTCTGATGTTTCACCACCGAAATTGAGGTCAAAAATGCACAAATGGTTGAATGTAAGCAATTAGTAAGCAACGTGTTAATCTGTTTGTTACAGATTTTAAAAACATCATTAAATATTGTGCCCTTTTTCAGAGGTGACACCTTCCTACTTAAAGCTGTTTATCTGGGTCAGATTTACCTGGAGCCAATCCCAGGCAGCACAGGGCATAAGGCAGTACTGCACCCTGGAAGGGATACCAGCCCAGGACGCACGCAGGAGGCAAATTAGAGACACCGATGACCATCCCTGCATGTCTCTTGGACTGCAGGTGGAAACTGGAGATCCCGGAGGAAAGCCATATGACCCAGGGAGACCATCCAAACTCGACATATACAGGCGGAATTCACTGGTGTCAGGCAACACAGTATATAACATGCTAATAGAAAATATATCACAGGTATATTGTTTGACTTTTCTGCTTGCTTTAATTAAGAAACTTAAATGCTGTAGTGATGCTGTAGCTGTTTTTGTTTCCATTATTAAATTACAAATTAAATAGTATTTTATTAATATTATATTGACCTGCTTGACTTTAATTATATTACAGTTTGCTGTTTTGAAAGATGAATAAACTTGTAGCATTGAATCTGTGATTTTGCTTCTTTTTAAAATTTTGGTTTGATTACTTTTGAATAATGAGCTAACTAGTGAGAAAATTACTACATAGAGAGGCTCCAGCCCATGCATCCCTGACCAGGATAAGCAATTAGAGGATGGATGGATGGATGGACCAACCACACTGCAACTATTAGTGCATTAAGCATTAAAACTCATCTGCTCAGACAATATTCAAATGTATGTAAATATCTTTTTTGTTATTTTATTACTGTATATTGTAATGCGCTATCATAAATTTTTTTTCTTTATTTTTTATTTTGGAATTTTCAGCATTTTTATAATTCATATGTTCATATAATTCCCCCATATTGAGATAAACAGTATTTGAACAAACTAATTCTGGCATTTTCTTTGCATAGTCGGATTTGAAACCTGTCTTAGTATAGTCAGTAAGCATGAGGACATGGATGGGTGACATGGATTGTTAAATGGCCAGTTTATTCTTGCGGCCCTTAGATGTACTTTTGGCCAGCAGATGCTGCCTACTTAAGCCCACGGCTGCCCAGTGCCCGGGTGAGCAAGTGCTCATTGACATTCACAGGGCCGCCTATCCGATTCAGCAGCAGGCCGCCACAGGAAGAATGTGGGAAACAGCTGAAGTGTAACATTTCCCTGCTAATGCCTGGGGCCTTGGGATGCCCTGGAGACCAGCCGTGGTCATGTTTAAGCACCTAAAAGAGAACCACAAGCGGACCCAGCAAAGTCCACTGGGACCGTCTATTTTAATTGGCAGGAAAACACTGACTGACTGACTTTTAGGTGCATAATGGATTTGTCTAAACCCCAGGCAGACGGATCTAAGTCTCGCCAGTTTCCAAATTAGACTGTTTTTTTAGAGAAATTAATTTTGACAGATACCACTGACTGATCAGCTGTGGAAATGGCTTATGAAAGTGTTTCCGTCTGCTGTGTCCTGCGAGTTAAATTTGTACATTTCTCCAATATTACCTGGTTATTTTGTAGCGATCTGCCAGGGCAATTTTTTAAACTTTACTTCACCAGATAAGGTCAGCTGACAACCAGCCACATATTATTACTGTTTTGCTTAGCTGACTTTTTTTTTTTTAATACACATGGTTTTATATATGTACTTATGCCTTGACATTATACTGGAGAAGTTCAAGTTAAACTTAAGGTTACAGCAGGGAAGGTCATTTGCAATAACAATCAGAGTAACAAATACTTGTGTACCCACAGTTATCTATTAACAGCACAGAGAGTTGTTTGTTTATCTTAGGACTATAAAAGGAAACCTACCTGGGCACAGACAGCATGCCAACTCAGGGCAACGTGATATGGGGACAGAACCAAACCCATAACCATGGAGCTCTGTGACTTCAAAACCATCCACCACTGCAGCATCCCACACTGCTGCTTCCAAAGAAGGTGACACTGCTGCAGTACCCTGGTGGGCCTGACACCTCACCCCTCTCCAGCAAAGTCTCATTCTCTTCACTCTTACCAGGAACCTCTGCTTTATTTCTGACTTGTTCTGAATCAAATATCTGCAAAGCAAAGATACTGAACTGACCTGCTACCGACTAAAAATGCTACGGATTAAACAATTAATAATCAATAATTAGATGGACAGACAGACAGACAGACAGATAGACAGATAGATAGATAGATAGATAGAGAATTAGTTCATGTTGAATCTAAAGAAATTACTGCTTGAGTCAGTACATCTCTTAGCTAGTCCTCAGGATATGAACAGTTAATCTGTTCTTACTTGCCCCAGTCTGAATTAAAGACAACCATTAAGACTAATCACAGAAATAATTAAAAAAAAATCACAGGAAATAATACATATACTAGTTTGTCATCTATGTCAAAAAGAATGTCCATCATAAAAACAGTACAAACCTGTTTTGCTCTGTACTATTTGACATAATAAGTTAATCAGGCAGACAGGCTTCAATTGCTCATTTTTTTTTAACAAAATAATGTTATTAAGATATGATGGGTGGGTTTGAGTCAGTCAGCATTCAGAATCAAACAATTTTACAATCAGGTGTATGCAATGTGAAAACACCATACAGTCTTTTTTTTCAGAATTCCCCTAGAGTTTTTTTTTATGCAGGTGTGGAATTTTGCTTATCAGTGGGGCCACAAAAAATGTGAAAAGGGGGATTAAAATTCACTTAGCTGAGCACCTTTGTGACACATGAGAGAAACCTTAAAATATGGTATACTGTATATACATATTCATAATCACTGATATTATGTCCACAATGAATATAAGATGTATCAATCAACAAATTCTACCTGCCTAACACAGTGACGTCCAGGATCAGTCATGGCCGGTGCAGACCTGGACAGACAGCAAAATGGGGCAGTGAAGATTAGCACCCAAAACTGCAGCTTCCAAGAGAGAGAACCTAAACCAGCCATGAAAAGAAAGACACCCTTAGTGGTGTCTGGAGAGAGATATGGGTGGACGGGGGTGAAGACACACCCCAGCCAGAGAGTTACAAAGGCGCTGACCCAAGACAGTACACTGTATGACTGTGAGAGTAGAATGTGTAGGTGACAAAACCACGTGGTCCAGAGATCCAACAGGACAAGGTGCTTGAGGGAAGAGCAGGTGGTCCAGCACTCCAGGCAACCAACAGGGAACAGGAGCCATGGCTGATGGAAATGGAGAAACCAAGACTGCCGAGGAAGTTCAATGCCTTGATCTGCCAGCATTGCATCCTGCTGTAAGTCCTTTTTGGCCTTTACTGGTTTATCATTTCCCTCTTACTACTGTTGAGGGCTTTAAAAGGAAGATCAGATGCTTCCTTCATGGGTAGCTGGGACTACTATGAAGTCTGAGCAGCGCAGTTTTGTGGAGACAGAATAATGAGCTATGGCTTCCCTTCAGCAGGCTGACTGAAGCATTCACGATAACCTCAAATCAAAGTCTTCATGGCTAGTATAGAACTGAGGACTGGGAGAAGGTGGAGGGCACGGGATACAATGTCTAGGCTGAGTTGTATGGTTTGCTGGTGGGAACAGTGGTATCTGGATGGGCTTACTACAACAAAGCACAAGATATGAAAAGGCACCAACTGGTCCGGGAAGCATTATGAACAACAGGATGGAAACAAGTAAGGAACTAAAGGATTTCTTAGTCAGAGCTCTGGGAGGCTAAGCTACTCCACATTAAGCTTCTGATCCAGTCTGTCTATGGTGATGTGCCCAGCAGAGCCAACCTGTCTCACCAGGGCAAAGCCAAGGCACCCATTATACCAAGGAAGCGTATCCCTGGCTGCTACCACTAGCGTCACACCCAGGTGCTGAAAGTGATAGCAGATGCCATCAGCAAAGGGATCAAGTACTGACATCCAACAAAGATTATATGTGACTGCTACCCAGCTAAGAAGGCCTTTGCTTTTGTCTGGGCAGGGAAAAGCCACAGCTGCAGTCAAAAGCAACGTTTGAGTTCCTTCCTGCATGGGACTGGTAGCTGAAGGATGGTACTTAGTGGGCAGGCGTTGCGGGCAGGGCCAGTGTTTGTCTGAGGCAGTCTTTCTATAAGCCCCATAGCATTACAGGTTTGGTCAGCAGGAAAGCCATCAGTACAAAAGCTGCAGAGAGGGCCTGATGATCATTGTGGATCAGGAGCAGCGATCTGTGGACCACACAGCCAATCAAGATACAAGATGGGGTCTAATCATCCCTGGTGAGTCACTTGAGTGATGACTGCTGAAAGACCAGGACCAGAAATAGTCTATGTGCAAAGGTATTCTAAGTCCATTACAAGATGTATGAATGAACTCTGTCAGAAAAAAATATAAGAATGTAGTTATGTAATATTAATTCCTTTCACTTTGCTGTTCTCATCCATTTGTAGATGCGTGTGAAAAACTGAGAACCTTGCAGTTGGTTGTCATTTGGAATATTCTGAGACGTAAACAATTGAAAAAAGCTAAAAGCACTTTCGCATAAATAAATAAATGTGCATTCTGTTCCATTCTATCTTCTCTGTAAGTTCAATATATAGCCTTTAATCCATAATTTGACTTTTGTTCAATTCATGTTATCGCAGAATGAAAGACTGCACTCTTTTGCTTAAGTAATATTACACAGAATATGTTCAATAAAATGAAAAATACAAAAAGCTTAAACTTTTTGACAACTCCAGTCTTGTGTCCTTTTCTCCTAATACCTTAGAAAATTATCCTCTGTGGTGAACGTACGTTTATTGCACTTCACCCATAGACCATTTTTAGCAATTTTAAATTCCAGTTGTGAATTTAAGAGGACATTGTGGGCTTTCTAATGATGTCACCTATGTCGGAGTGTGTGCTACAGTAGGTACCTGCACGTCCCAACGTTTACTGGAAGCAAAAAGCAAGCTAAAAGTTTGTTTGAATAAAGCCTTTTTAGTCTGGCGTTGATGTTTTTTCTGTTTCAATAAACATTTCATTTGAACTATGATAACTCTTATTTTAAAATCAATGTAATGAGAGTTATCAGTTCATTTTGTTAACTGTAGTGGACATTGTGATACTACCCACAGATTTTTGTATACTAATGAAATATTGTGTAAGAAACAGATCACTGAGGAAGCAGGGAATATTTTGGTAAAAAATCCCTTAAGATGATTCACTTTAACTCATGAGGAAAATGCCGGGAAAGGGGCCAAGACAAGAGAATAAATGTCTCAAATGAAGATGCAGGCACTTCATCTGAGGATGATGCCATAGATATAGATGAAGATGCAGCAGGGTTTTATCCACTGTGAAATATGACATAATGACAAGCCTTGTTAAAAATACTACAAATGTACTACATTTATAAAAAGAGTACAAACAGAATAATGGATAAGGATAGGCATGTAGTACAGTTGATGAGATTCATTGTTCATTTTTATTTTCTCTATATATGCAACATGAAAAAGAACAACAGCAATTTTATCCTATAATATCTTTTGGGTGTTTCTTTTTTTGCATTACCTAAATATTTTCTTATTCACAAAAGATTCAAGTCTGTTCTTCAGGTACCCCCCGATATTGATGATGACCCTGCACTGTTTAACAACTGAAGTCCAATTCTGTATTTTCAGCAGCACATTGATGACAACTTTTCGAGGACGTGTCAGGATTCATGCATCAGCATGAGGTCCTTCAGGAAATTCTCTGAATACCACTCCCAAAGAGACCTTCTTTCTTGCCGTGTACCAAGTCTGCTTGGAATACACAAGGCCTGAAATGTAATTGTACAAAAAAAAGAGTGCCCATTATACTAGAGTCCATGGTAAGAGATTTTTACACTGAGAACCGAGCTGAAAGTAATTAATGATTTAGATGATGACGAGGAAAGAAAGAGTGACTTTTGATTTTGAAGTGTACCAGGGGAAGAATGTATTCAAAAGACCTAAAAAAGAACTGGGTATTGCTGCATCAGCAGTCCTTCGCTTGGCACAAGCTGCTGCGAGAAGGAAGGCGGCACTTTTTTACTTCACATCAGTCAGGCTCCTTGATATGTTACTGGAAAAGGGGCTTCCAACAACAGGAATAAGGAAAGGATGACTGCCAAAAGAATGCAAGTTTATTGGAGACAAAGTTTTGCCTCAAAATCGAAGAGGTTCATCTGAGATGGTGGCAAGAGGCTCCCCTGTACTGGCTGTTCTGTTACACAGTGGTGAAAATCCAGAAAATCCATTATGAAATCGGGCCTCAAGATTATGTCTGTCTGTCTGTCTGTCTGTCTATCTATCTATCTATCTATCTATCTATCTATCTATCTATCTAATCTATCTATCTATCTATCATCTCATATGAATTGAGGATTCATAAGTTCCTGCTGTTCCTGTAATTATTAAAGGCTTTCTCGTCCTTCTGCCTCACCTTGACTGGGATGCCCTCTTGCTAAAGCAATGCATGTAACATATTGTGGTGGTCAGTCAATGTGTTTATGGCCTCACATCGCAAAGACAAGGCTTCACAATTGACAACATTTATCTTTAGCAGTGGAACCAATTTTGTATTCCCCGGCTGTGTGTAATTCTTCCAGTAGAACCAAAAGATGTCATTTCTTCAGCTGTCACAATCAGGTGTAAGTCCATGCCTAAAAAGCCTGCCGTTACATTCTCCATCATTGTCATCTGTTTGCTGTGCATATTGCCCTTTTCACCTAACTTCTTGTAAATCAGCCTCAGATAACATTGTTCATTCATTGGTGTTGGAGGGTGATCATGGCTACGATGATGGAGAACCCTAGAGACAGTGTGCTACCTGTGAGACAGTTCGGTGAGGCCAGCTGAGAACATCAGCTCATTTATCTACAGGACAGCTCATCGATTTCCATAACTGGCTCCAGGGAATCATCTTAATATACAAACATTAAATAATACCATGATTACCAAAATATAAATTGATGTATATAAAAATTAATAGGTCTATTTACTGGATATCATGACGCTTTGTATATTCACATATTTGTAAAAATGTCTGTAAATAAACTCTAAAAATCTCTTTCACCGCATCATCATAAACCCTCATCTTCTGCACTGAACCTTCATCCAGCTATTAGTTGTGAAATGCAATATGACAGAATTTGGGGGACAATAATGAAAACTCACTACTCTGACAGATGCAGGAACACACTGCCAGGCGATGGTGCTGATAACAATGAATAACAATATATATTTTAAAGCAATTGCTATATTCCGCAGTGTAATAAGGATGTTTTCAATATATGGAAGTTTCATGTTTACAATCATAATAATAATTCCAACTGTCAAATTAGAATATTTAATTTTCATTAATATTATTTGTTTTATTATCATTATCAATTTTTCTAATTTGCTTGCAGTCCACATACTACGCCAAAAGGCTTCTAATCTCATATATATATATATATATATATATATATATATACTTTTATTTAGATGTATGATACATATGGGACTCCAGGAAGGACTAAAAACAGAGGAATGACAAACCTAATTACACACAGGGTGAGG
This sequence comes from Hyperopisus bebe, assembly GCA_026777045.1. NCBI lineage: Eukaryota > Metazoa > Chordata > Actinopteri > Osteoglossiformes > Mormyridae > Hyperopisus > Hyperopisus bebe. The sequence goes on from JAODJW010000094.1 coordinate 16,692,388, forward strand.
ACAAGTTTGTCATTCTGAAGAATCAAGATACTCAATCAGCATTAGTTGGATTGCAATTTTTTTTCTGCTCCACATCTGGTAAAAACCATGTTCATCAGAATAAAAACAAAACTGTTAAGGTTGTCAGTATAAGTAGCAAGTTACTGAATCCATTTATATTTTGAACATTTTTAATAACTGCATCCTACGCACCCAAAGTACTTCACATTGATCAATATGCAGAACGGGAGATTGTGGCCAAGATCACAAATGCGTACTGAAATATAGTTAACGCTGTTGTGACAAAGATAAGGTTAATAATGAAATAATTGTTTGTTTTAATACACATTAAATGCTATGACTCCACCTCACAGACTGGTTCCATCAGATAAAGCCAGGCAGTGATTAATAAAGACGCATTATAACAGTGTTTATCGACAACAAGTCCCCCACCATTGAAAATTAGCTTATCATAAGCATACTTATAATGTGACTAATTGCAGAAAAAGTGCACTTTTTATTTCTCTCAGTATTGAATGAAATGTTTGAATGGTTGATTAGGTTGCATACACGCTGCTTTACATTATTTTCTGTAGCTTCTTATAGTTATGAGTCTTATTATGAATCACCATGCTGCAGATTTTAGCCTATTATTTTCCATGCAACATTACTTGTCAAAAAGAATCAGAGGTAGTGACTCGAGTCACTTGCGACTGGACTCAGACTTGTGACTTGTGACTTGGCTCGGCAAAACTGACAGAAAAGACTTGGACTGTAAATGGATAGATAGATTGTTTCATAACACAATTATAATTTCAGTGTATATTAATTCCCTGCTGTCTGCATTTTCAGTTAGCTGAATGCAAGGCCTCCTGAGATTGCTGGAAAGATGCATCATTCCCTGCATAAACACGGATGTAAAAACTGTGTGAGGACAACTGTGAGCGGACACTCTCTTTTTAACCTATCACTGCCTATAAAGAGTGTATCCTACAATGTACTGTGGCGGGTTTTTGCTCTTTTAATTATTAAAGGTAAAAAAAAAAAAACAGTAGCTCGGGGTCTTGTTCACGAGTGAGAGTGGGCGAGATCGGAAGCTGGACAGACGAATCGGAGAGGCGTTTTGCAAACGCTTAACTGGTTCGTCGTGGCTAAGAAAGAACTGAGCCGAAAAGCTCTCGATCTATTGGTCCATCTTCGTCCCTACCCTCACCTATGGTCATGAGCTATGGGTAATGACCGAAAGAA